>OY735208.1:42081281-42358781 GCA_963457665.1 Thysanoteuthis rhombus | reverse complement strand
GCGTGAGTAAAATATATCGCTTAAATTCAACCTCACTGACCGTCCAGTTCTGCGTAGAGCAGAGGTGTGATGCTAGCCCCTGGGTCTGAAGCAAAGGTTTTGATCCTACCTCATGGAACTGGATGGGGTAATGGATAGTCTATAGCCACACTGAAGAGTTGTAATACAACGAAACAGCTGTCTGTAGATGACACAATAATTTAATTATTATATATATATATATATATATATATATATATATATATATATATATATATTACAGCAAATTCAGCATTCCTTTTCCAGCCTTACAGAAAATCTTTTTAAACTAACTAGCTAAAAACAATCGCTCTCCAGGTGGTTATCCCCAGTTAGTATTGAAACAGACAGACATTTTTGAAAGTCAAAACAGGAACACAACACGAGAAGAACCAATTTTTTTTGCTATCTACACAACAAGGTATCCATTTAGTTAAATTTTGTCATTCTGAATGTTAAATTTCAAGAAAATGTTTTTTTAATGGGATTGAATTCTTAAATGAAAAAATGAAAATAAGCAATACAGACACGCACACACACACACATATATATGTGTGTGTGCGTGTGTGTATACAATTTGTAAACTCATACAGATAGGTTACTCTCAAATTAGGGTTACTCAAAACATTCCTATATATATATATATATATATATATATATATATATATAGACAGATATAGATACATATGCCAAAAAACTCTCTCTCTCTCCCTCTCTCTCTCTAAATATATATATATATATATATATATATATATATATATATTTATAAAGTAATTTCATTTCATGGACAAACATTGATTCACTAAATATACAGCGAACAAATGAATCCTTGTAAACACTGGTGAACATGTTTATATTGTATTTTGATTCTCGCCCAGATTAACTGCACCGCACCCAAACACTCTTTCAATGGATAAAGAATTGACACACGCACACAAATATACACACTCACACTTGTAATTTTATATGTTTGTTATTGTATGCATACAAAGGCATGTGTGAACAAGAAATATTCTAGTAAACAAGGATGTTTATAAAAGTACAGATGCTCAAAAATTCACCCACGTACATATACACTCTATACAAGCAGGGATAGCTGGCTTTGCCCAGGGGAAAAGTATCTTCAGATTTTACAATGCATGGAGAAGTGTATTCTTTGATATATCTTTTCTTCCAAAACACAGCAAATGGATGAACGATTATATACACTTATTCTTTACTTTGATCAGTAATGTTCACTTACAGTTGTTTGATGACCTGAGTTGACTTGTGATAAAAACAATTGAAACATTTTAGGGTCTTTATCGGTGGGGCTGTTCTATTTATGGTGTAAATACAATGTCCAACTGGACGATGATTTTCTGTCCAACAAAGTATAGCTTGGTTAGTTTCGTTTTGATGAAACTTTTCTGGGGGAGGGTATTTTTCATTTCCAAACAAAAGAAAATGATTTTGGACGATCATACTATTGACAGAAACTAAGGGTCCAGTTCAGCATCATAGTTACATTGTAGGCAGACCCCCCCCCAAAAAAAGCTAAAAAAAAGTTTAGTTTCTTTTCTTAAAAACTGAAACCTTTCCAAAGGTAATGGTAGTCTTATTGATTGAAAACATAAAAAATATGGTTTTGGCTTTTATCACTAAAACGATTCTCAAAATACAAAGATTAAGATGGAGGTAAATAGTAGTCAAATATTCATGATAATTATCAGAAAAAACTCAGAGAGCATATGCCTCTGCCAACACCATTGTCAGGGAAATAATTTTGCATAGATCTGCCCAAAAATTTAATTATTTCTTCCGTGGCCCGTAGCCTATTCTTCCACAAAATTTCATTGTAATTCATGATGAACTTATGGACATATCATGTAGATAGTCACAATATCATGTGGTGTGGACATGTAACCATGGGAAGGTAACTGCCCATTGTTGACCCCCATTGAAAACTTTTGGAGATATTGTGTGGACAGTCATGAGTATATATATAAATGTATTGCAAAAAAAATCCAGAAAAATATCTTTCATTCAAGAAAAAAATCCTGGATTCGCCCCAAAATTTAACCAACTCTTGCTTCCTTCCTTCAATATTACGGCATGGGTAAATTTCAAGAAAGAGGTTAAAATGACTTGATTTTGATTTGACATGCTTGTTACATTGAGGAAGAAGGAAGGGAAGAGTTGAAAAGCTCTTACTGTAAAATGTAAATAGTACTTATACTAATATCACTCTTCTTTTTTCTTGACACTTCATTTTCATCAGTATATTTCTGTAAGAAATGTAGGTGCCATTTGTAAGGAAAATGATTGATGAAAATTCTGATATGAAAATTATTTACTTCTAACATTTAGAACCAGATATTAAATAGAATAACCCTCTTGTAACCTTGAATGAGCTCTGCCAGGATTTCAACCTAAGAAAGGTACAATTGATCAGAAGGAGAACCCCACCCCAGAGATGTACAGAATCTGCATTAATCTTGGAATGTAGAACAATTGAACAAAGACCAGGTTTTTTCAACATAACCTCTCGTCTATCCAAATTAACACTGAAATAACATAAAATAACAATGGGCAAACATGATTATAATCAATTTGAAACAGGCTAAACACATTTTAATTCCCTTATTCAAAAATAACCATACACACAATAACTGAACATTTAATAGCACAAACGAATAACCCTAAAAATCCTCCACAAACTTTGATCATGACCATTCCTATTTTCGATTCATTTTTCGTTTTGCTGTTTTGTAATTTTAAATACTTGATGTTTGCATTTACACACTATGATATGGCAAGATGTTGGTACTTGAAATAAATGAACCTTTTATTTGTTTAATTCTTTTTCAAATTATTACAAAGCTGAAAGGCAAAACACTATTTTTTCATATTGCAAGTTCTTCTAAAAAAGATGGCTGGCAACCACTGAAATGCATCGAAATGTGTCCACTTGATATCAAAAATTTTGGGGATGTAACACTTGTTTTTCCCTTAAATTTTTCTTTTCACCCTCCAATTGTCACTTTCATCAACATTCTGTCAAATTACATCACATCCACACAACAAGCATATATATATATATATGTATATATATATATATATATATGTAAATATGAATATTGGATGGATATGCTATATCTGACATAATGGAGAAATTTTTTATAGACAATGAGGAAAACACAGATTGGTTGAATGAGTATTCATTTGTGCATTTTTTGTATGGTGTAAGCCCACACCAGCAGCAAGATAGAGAAATAGTGCAAGGATGTGTTTAAGGTTGGTTCTTTTTGTTTTTCTCAGTGTGAAATTTGTATCCTTAGTGTGTGTGCGTGTGTGTGTATATGTGTGTTCTGGGGGGGGGGGTTAGTAGTAAATAATTAAAACAATTCCACTTGGTCACACAGACCAATTGATGCAGGTTAGCCACATCATTACAAGCATACAGGTATTTATATGCAAGAACATTCATGCAATGGAATAGATATAAGTCTGCTTACGTTTTAGACACATGTACGCAGGATCCGATATGCACTGTATATTCCCAGCATCAATGATTGAGCATGTATCAAGTATACGACTAAATTGACATATACTGACGTACAACTATATACTGTGTATCAACCTGGATCAATGCACTTGCACCAAATGGACGTATTATCACATCACTGCACTGATATGCACTTTGGAGCCAGATATGTACATGTATCATACACATATTATACCTGAGTATCACAAGAACAATGCATTTTATCTAGACATAGCCATATATACACAGACCGTATACCAAGGGGTGCATGTTGCATGGTCATACTGTTATGTGATTGCACTTATCTGTGCCACGCTTCCTGATACATTTGTATATTCACTTATGCATGTGCTCGATGGTTGGACATATATATATATATATATATATATATATATATATATATGATTACGACTAACCTCCCCAAGACACAGTCACACTCAGGTCTAAAATTCAAATCATACAGAAAAATAAAAAGGAACTGAACATAACCATACCTTTACACAAGTGCTTATTCCTCCATCCAACATGGATAGCATATAACAGATATATAATCCCTCAACCAAAACACAAGGTCAATTTCTCTATTTTACTGACGATGTGGGCTCACATCCTGCAAAACGTCCATGAATAAATACCTATTCACCCAATCAGTGTTTTCCTCATTTGTTATAAAAAATTTCATCATATATATAGATATATGTATATGTGTGTCTTTGTATTGTGGATGTTGAGAGATCTGACGGTGTTGATGAAAGCAATAGGAAGGTGAAGAGAAAAAACTTAAGAGAAAGCAGGTGTTACCTTTTGAAAATATTTATCATTACTTGGACATGTTTTGATGCATTTCAACAGGTGCAAGCCATCTTTTTCTTTCCTCAACCTCAGAATTGTAAACAGCAAAATTTTCTCTGCACTGCTGCAAGTTTTTCTCTGATTCTCTAGCACTCATCAAAATGCAACAAAATATGCCCATGTGATGAAAGTTTTTTTGAGATATAACACCTGCTTTCTCTTAAGTTTTTCTTTCCACCTTCCAATTATCACTTTCATCAACAGCCCCATTTCCTTTAATCGTTTATTCTATTTATGTTGTCGAGGCCAAGTGATGCATTAACCATGTAATGATGGGAGATCATTTCAAATAAAAACTTTTCTACATAATATAACGCAATTCATAATCATATGTACATATGTATACATATATATCATCATCATCATCATCAGTCTTTTAGCGTCCGTCGTTGGACATAGACCTTCCCCAGGATTTGCCACACTTCTCTATCATGGGCGTCACGGAGCCAGTACTTCCTGAACCTGTCTAGTTCATCTCTCCATCTAATATTTTGCCGGCCTCGGTTGCGCATATGGTCTCGGGGAATCCATGTTGTGAGTCGTGATGTCCATCGATTGTCAGCCATTCTTGCAACATGGCCAGCCCACCGCCATTTGAGATTTTTTATGGCTTCTATGATGTCTCTAACTCTTGTCTTTTCCCGGATGTGTTGTGCTGTTTTGTGGTCTCTCCATGTAAGGCCCAGCATTATTCTTTCATGTGCACGTTGCATGGTTCTCAGCTTACGGGTCTGTTTCTTGGTTAAGTTCCATGTTTCAGCTCCATAAGTGACTATTGGGAGGATGCATTGGTTACCTATAAAAGATGAATCAGATGTGTCTACATACAAACATACACTGATGAATACCTATACATAGTTATAATATGTATTTCAATACATTTTTAAATGTATCTGACAACTGATAAATACATTTAACCCGGTGGAAAATTTTGCTTGCAATTCACCTTATGTGTGATGTCATCTTAATGGATAAATAAAAATTCAAAAAATTAATAAAATCCACAGTTTTTCCCTGATCTTGATAATGGCCTGAGTTATGGTCAAGAGCACTACATCACAAACATTTATGTCATAAACAAGAAAAGTTTTAAAAATTCCAAGGTCTTCAATTAAATTTGTATTGATATATATATATGTATATATTATTGTGTCATCCACAGACAGCTGTTTTGTTGCATTACAATTCTTCAGTGTGGCTATAGACTATCCATCATCCCATCCAGTACCATGAAGCAGTATTGAAACCTTGGCTTCAGACCCGGAGGCCAATATCCTACCTCTGCGCTAAGGAACTGGACGGTCAGTAAGGCTGAATTTAAGCAATATATTTATTTAGCTTATATTCCTCATCCACCATAGTGCTCTATTTCTGTGAAAGAGCATTGCATAAGCTTACAATGAACGAAAATAGTAGTATTTAAATCAAGTTTATTATACTTACATATTTGGCCAGACCGCTTTGTCAAAGGAGTAATTTTAAATGAAACAATATTGGAAAGTTTGTTTTTTCAAGTATGGCCACCTAGCAGAACATATGAGTATAATAAACTTGATTTAAATACAACTATTTTCTCTTATTGTTGACTCAATTGTACTCTACATACTCATCATGAACAAATATATATATATATATAATATATATATATATATATACAAAAAAATGAAAAATTTGGGAAAAAGATCCTTAAACAGTATTTCGATGTTTGAAACATCTCTTCAGGAGAATCGATTGATCTTCCACTAGTTCGGCTTCATTGAAAAACTCTCTTAACCAAAATGGAATCGATATAGTGTTTTCTTCGTGTTTCGTTTTTTGAAGGTGTATTCTGTATTGATGTGGTGGTTGCAAAGATCATATTGTCATTTAAAAATGCATTATTGAGGGTCAGATGTTTGGTGGTAGGATTTATAAGGGGCAGGTACTATAAACAGTCACTGAGTACTCTTATGGATGATTTCAACAAAATTATTGCAACCGTAAAACTATATAACTGTTCACCCATGGAGACACACACTTCCCAGATCTAATGGTTACTTATTCCAATTATATATTTTAATATATATACCTTATATAAAAGCAAATGCCACTTTTTATTTGTTTGTTTGTTTGTTTCCCACCTGCTACAGCAAACAGATTTATAAAATTAACACAAACGCTGCTGTGTTCAAAGGTCCAACCTGGAACCAGGCAAGGAACATATCTTTTAGGCCAACCTTACATTGCTTGAATATTGAGTTAAATTCGCTAATAAATTAGCAACCTACCAACCAAGCAGCAGGCACAGTTCAAATGGCTGCAGCAGATTACAGCTGTACTCATTTGCCTGCTTTGCCTGTTAGAGTTTTTGTCAATATTAACACTAAGTGCTTTTGATGATTTCATGAAGACTTCTTGTCTTAGATAGATGTAGTGGTCGAAGTCCTCAAAAGAAGAAGAAATCAAGCTACGAATCACTCTAGGATAGCCAGCCTTTGGTGGAGCAAGTTCAACCTTCAAGGAAAAGAAAATCCCATTAGTTCTAAAAAGAAGGATATACAACCAATGCATCCTCCTAGTAGTCACCTATGGAGATGAACATGGAACCTAACTGACAAACTGAGAACCATACCATGAGTACATGAGAGAATCATGCTCAACCTCACATGGAGAGATCACAAGACAGTACAGTATATTAGAGGAAAAACAGGAGTCTGAGACATCATAGAAGCCATTAGGAAACTCAAATGGCAATGCGCTGGTCGTGTTGCAAGAATGGCAGACAACCGATGGGCATCACAACTCACAGCATTGATCCCCAGAGATCAAACGCAGAACTGATACTGGCAGAATATAAGCTGGCAAGACAAAATGGACAGGTTCAGATAATATTGGCTCTGCAACGCCCATGATGAAGAGATGTGGTGAATCCTGGAGAAGATCTATATCTAACGACAGCCAATAAAAGATTGACGATGACGATGAATACTCAATACTGCCCAAAGTTAAATGGAGGTAAATGAAAGTCAGAAGAATCTATGATTTATCCATACATAACATAAACAATCCCGTCATTTTTTGATGGGTACTAAGCTAGCATATACATATATACGAATGAAAATGATGTGTCTGAAAAGTATGACAGAAGGAAATCAATGTTTGATTGATGAAGAAAGATTGCTAATTTTGTAAACGTAAATGTTCTGGGAATGATAAAAATTAACACTGAAATATTAACATTGTTAATAACAATTCTTGCTTGTTAGCAAAATATTGATTTCCTGCGGGGCCTGTTTTTTTCTTCGTTTATATTTGACCGATCAACAAACGCACACGTATATGTATGTGTGTTCATACATATACGTATTTGTATGTGAGTATATCTACATAGACAAAAGCTTTCATACACTGATGCACTTACAGACACAAGCAGAAAAAATGTTCTCAGACTCACGGGAGAACAGATGTTCCATCTCAAATTATAAAAAATCAATTCAAAAAAGCTATAATGGAAGAGATTTTTCTTTTCTATTATGCACAATATTATTTTCCATTTATTCTGTATATTCTATTATCTATTGACATATATACACACACATACACACATATATATATATATATATATATATATACAGAGAGAGAGAGAGAGAGAAAGATTGATACAGATTTCTACGCTATCGAAAGTAGAATGTTCCTATAAAAACCTTTTGTAAGCCAAAATGGCATGAAGCAAAAAAGCAATTAACATTAATTTATATGGGAAAATTTTGGAGCTTTCCCAAACACAAAAAATGGTGATGATGGTAAGTTAAGTTGGGGTATTTGTGTGAGAGAAGGAGGATACTAACCCTATAATAGCTTGCTACAAAACAAATTCTGATGAATATTTCATATTTTTGCCTTTTTACATGAAAGCGAAAAAAATGGCTTTAAGCGAACTTTCAAAAAGTATATATATATATATATATATACATATATATATATATATATACATATATATATACCACGATACAAATCAGGGATGCAGCATAATATGATATAATATGATTTAATACAATGTCCAATGTATGATGAGTTTATTTCATAGAGATCTCGATACATTCAATTTTAAACATTAAGTTGGTTTTGAATTGATTTAGAGTAGAGCTTAAAATGTAATGAAGTTAGGATACGAAAACACATTTGTGTTTCTACCCTCTTAGGGCTTTTTCAGGCAGAAACATAAAACTGTTTGTGTAGCAAATCCTTACTCCATTATATATATATATATATATATATATATATATATATATATATATATGTATACATATAAGTTTAGCCAAAAGTCTGGATCCATAGGTAAATATTTAGGTTACAATTCTTTCTTCTTTGCAAATTAGACAACATTTTTCTGTTAGAAGTAAGGGAAATGTGGTTTCAACAAGACGATGCCCCACCACATTTTGCTGTGAGGATGTTTCTGAATCAAACTTTTCCAATCAAGTGGAGTGAAAGGTGAGAACGCATTGAATGGACGTCAAGGTCTCCAGACTTGACACCACTTGACTTTTTTTGTGTGGTCATTTGAAGACAGTAGTCTATCGAGATTGTCCAAGAACAATCACTGCATTGAAGGAGGAAATCATATCTGCCTGTAATAACATTGGCACTCAAACCTTAAGAAAAGTTCAAAGATCCTGTATTCATCTTATACACAAGTGTCTCAATGTTAGAGACCACCAATTTGAGCATTTATTGTAATTTATGTATAAAAATAAATACTTTCCTCTAGATACAGACTTTTGGCCCAGCCTATATATTAATATATATATATATATATATATATATATATATATATATATATATTTATAATATTTAGATAATTGAATCATCCACGGACTGTTTTGTTGTATTACAACTCTTCAGTGTGGCTATAGACTATCCATTATCCCATCCAGCACCACGGGGTAGAATTGAAACCTCCGCATCAGACCCAGAGGCTGGCATTTTACCTCTTCCCTATGCTGAACTGGACGGTCAGTAAAGCTGAATTTTAGCGATATATTTACTTATGCACAATCCCCATCCATACGAGTGCTCTATTCCATAGTTCGAGGAACAATGCTTATAGCATATAATGAACAAGTTAATTGAAGTTGTGAGTAGACAAGAGCAACTGGAATAGTTTGTAAGTTAGTTCCCACTAATGCCCTTGAGAAAGGCATGAAATCACTTCTTGCTGAATATCATTTGCTAGACTTGAGAAATGGTTGATGATTGACAAGAGAAGTGTGGTGAGTCAGTGATTGAGCAGCTTATTATAACTACCTTACTTAGCCAAACTGTGGCAACAAAAAGTTGTTACCCTCACTGCCAACCTTGATAGCACCCAAAAGGATTAAATGTACACATTTGCACATATAATACATTAGACTGCTGCAAAAGTTCCCTGTATTTACTGATAAAGTTTTCCATTGGTAGAAATTTATAGCATCATTATCCAGTTATCAAAGTATTTTTTAAAATGTGTGTGTGTTTGTTTATGTGTTTGCATGATCCAGCACTCCTGGCCATACCATTTTATCTACAGTCTTGAGAATTGTTACTCCACTAGATCTCTTTTAAAAACCTTTTTTTTTCATTTTTGGACATTTTGGGGATCTGACAGGGTAAATAATAACATCTACAAATATATTCTGGAAAATCTGGACGTTTTCTTTTTATTTATCCTTTGATGGAATTTTTTTACATGACTTCAAATTTTGATGCTACAATTGTTCAATTATTGACTGTGATGACGAGTTATGGATTCCATCATAAATAAATGATTTTGGTTTTAATTTGATGAATTCTTATCTTCCAACATTTGAATCTCTTGCCAGACAAGAATTGATATATGGATTGAAACAAGTGATATTCTGGAAGTGACAGGTCTGGAAATTACACCACGGAGAGAAATTCTGATTCCAGTTCCATGATTGCTTTCTGTGAAGCATTTGCATGAGGATGAGTGATGCCATGCAGCAAAATCATCAGTTGGCTTCCTTCTCCAGAGAAAAGTCTTTTCTTCCAATGCATCATTCAAATAAGCCAATTGCTCACTGTGGCATGGTGCAGTGGCAGTTGGTACAAGTTTAGATTTGATCATCTGCCAGCCTTGAAAATTCTTGTAGCACAAGCAGTAGAGCATTTGGTAAGGATAACCAGGCTTCAGGTAGGAGGGAGGGGCCAGAAAGATGAGCGCTCTTGCCTCACCAAGAGCAATCCTTTATTTCTGATCAGCGCTGTATACTCAGTGCTGTAGACTGAGGGCCTGGGTAGTTGCGATGAAAAGCAACTAAAATTGAGATGAAAGGAAATATAAATAAAAAAAATCAATTATGGTCGACTGATGTTCCCTTTTGTAAGTTCATGTGGAACTCATTTCCTTAGCTTCAGAATTTTTTCCCAAGGTTTGAAAACAACACATGTGCATTGATTGAATAGACCAGCAACATAGTGCCAAGTAAACCCCAACACATTGAAGCAGATACCCTATCGATGACAGGTTCAATTCCTGCAGCAGCCCCATTTTCTTTAATTGTTTATTCCATTCAGGTTGTCCAGGTTGAATGATATATTAAGCATGTGATGACAGGAGATCATTTCAAATAAGTTTCTACATGATATAATGCAATTTATAGTCATTCTGCTGATCAAATATATCCATTCCTTAATACATAACTGTCGCATTGAATGAGATGAATAGACTGATAATAAACAAAATGAGAATCTGGGTTATTTGTGTTATAGCAGTTATTTGTGCCTTTGCATTACCAGCGACTGTTTAACACACACACACATATATATATATGTATTAAGAAATGGTCCGACAGAATGATTATAAATTGTGTTGTATGATATAGAAAATCTTATTTGGAATGATCGCCCATCATTACATAGTCGACGTATTGCTTGGTCTAGACATTGTGAATAGAATAAACAATTAAAGAAAATGAGGCCACTGCAGGAATCAAACCTGTGACTGATAGGGTAGCTGCTTCAACGTAGCATTGTGCTAAAATGCGCCAATAACGCAATATATTCTATATAACATAACATAATAGATAATCATATATATATATATCTATATTTATATATATGTATATGTATTATTGTCTCATCTATAGACAGCTGTTTTGTTGTATTACAACTCTTCAGTCTGGCTATAGACTATCCATTATCCCATCCAGTACCACGAGGCAGGGTTGAAACCTTCGCTTCAGACCAGGAGGCTAGTATCCTACCTCTGCACTACAGAACTGGACAGTCAGTAAGGTTGAATATAAGCAATATATTTATTTTGCATACATTCCCAATCCACCTATTCCTATGGGAGAGCATTGCATAAGCTTACAATGAACGAGTTACTTCACTTAAAGAGTGCTCATATATATGCATGTATATATATATATATATATATATGTATGTGTGCAAATTTCTTTTCGTTTAACTACCAAGGTTTATTTTGTTTGAAAGCGGATTTTCAGTACCCTGTTAGTAATCAGGCTAATTCTACATATTTATTTTAATTAATTTCAATATCTTGCAGCAATTAGTGTTGAGTAGAGGTCCACATTCGTACTGATGTGCGTGTGTTGAAAACAGTAATTGTACTATTAAATTATCTTGCTAGAAATGTGATACTAATTAAAACCTGATGTCAGTGTGTTCAATTTCCTCCAAGTGAATAAACGTTTACAGATTTAATTAAATGAACATGCATATATATACATCAATTATGTATATTACCAATATAAATTACTTATTTATATTACAAGTATTCCCAAATTTATACTTTCAATTTTCCAATCAGTCAACTCAAAATGAAATTATTTACTTCAAATTACTGGCAGATTTTTATTTTCTGCCGGAAGTGTTCTGCATAGACATAACTTTATCCTGATTTATTATAATCTTCAATATATTCTATTGTTCAATGATAATTTTTCCATGAATTGGATTAAAAATGCTTTTTGAAAAGTCCTTTGACACAGTATTCAATTGAAAGGAATGTTTAATGGGTCAGCGTTTTTTAATCTTCAGTTTAAATTCTCTTTTTCAAGAATGGCTAGTCCATTTTAGAATTTTTGATTCTGAGTATAAGACTCTCATTAGTTTTAAAGGAGCATCATTGCAACGAAAAAAGTATACTATCATAATCCATTTGTACTCGTCTATGACCTGTCGCTGTGTCTTATAAGTATACAGCAATAGGCTCAACTGATGACTACTACTGATATGTGACAGACATAGTAGGAATTGGGAGAGGTGAAAAGAAAGTTGGGTAGTTTGATAAAAGGGTAGGAATAGAGAGGGATGAAAATGAATTTTGGTTGTTTAAAAGAGGTCAGGATAGCAGAAGGGCTAAAAACTGCTATCGGTGCTACTAGAACTTATTAATGTTCAAGACTAAGTAAAAAAAGCTAGGATTTCAAATGCTGATTTCCAAGGCACAAAGACAGGCTCTCCCCAATTGGAGAACTTATCCAACACAATCTTTCTAACCCATTTTCCCCTTCAATTGGTTTGCTACCACATCTAGCTAAACCTAGAAAATTTGATCTTATTCTTGATTTTTCAACTCTGCAGACTCTTTGTCAGTATTGTCAGATTCAGTCCGCCTGAAGAGGCTGATATTGAAATTCTGCCTACAGATGTCCAAATTCCATGCTATTTCAATGCCTCTTTTGGGTTGGTCTCTGCGGTAGTGTTCAGATTATCTCCTCTTCTGGTCAAATCTAGCAATCCTGCTTCATGTATTGGTATTCATTAGCGAAATATAGCTTAGTACAGCATAGACAAATGTCTTTTGGTTGTGGATGCACGATGAGAATTTAGGGGTAGAGCTACGCCTCTGCACCCACCAAGATTAAAGATGGGTATATATCAATGACAGGTGTATATGTCACATCAAATTACCATAGCCCCACAAATGGTACGACCAACCAGCCAAGAGTGCTACTCTTTTGTGTGTCTGTGTCTATAAGTCTATCTATGTATGCCTGTGTGTGTGCGTGTCTCCAGGAGCTCATGGTTACATTTTTGAGGCTACAACCTTGGAAATTTGTATGAGTACACCACTGGGCACTATCTACAAATACATTCCTTGCATTTTCAAAAAGTGCTTTTTTGGATCTCTGTGGTTATTTTGGACCTAGAAATGTCTAAATCTTGTGCTGGTATCTTTTTTAAGATAATTTCAGATAAAAGATCTATATTTTAAAGATATTTTTAGATGAAAGATTTTTTTTTTAATGATTTTTCATAAAACTAGTTTTGATTCATTTGCAGACTATAATGATTTGTTTATGCAAGGTACACATATTTCTAATTCTGTTTGAAGGTTCTATGTGTGTCAACTTGATTAGTATTGAAAATCAAAAGACTACTCTTCCCTCTCAACACGTTATCAGTCCATCAACTTCTCATCAGACACACCTTCACCATATCACTCTCACACAAATTTTTAAAAAAAGAAGCTTTTTTTACTAGACAAGGTCTACATGGAAAGTATACTGCCATTTTGGATAAGAACCAGTCACATGACCTTGATGTAACTTGGAAACCAATCAGAGAAGATCCGGCAGCATGTGCATGAACTGACACTCTCCTTCTCCAGCTAGGTTACTCAGATGGCTCTAAGATGCCATTGAATGAACTTGTATACTGTGTGATCGTTGCATTCATGATGATTGAGTCTGTCCATTTTTCTCACCACTCATAGGGTTCTTTGGCAAAACATTG
This sequence comes from Thysanoteuthis rhombus, assembly GCA_963457665.1. Lineage (NCBI taxonomy): Eukaryota > Metazoa > Mollusca > Cephalopoda > Oegopsida > Thysanoteuthidae > Thysanoteuthis > Thysanoteuthis major. Next base: position 42,344,641 of record OY735208.1, on the reverse strand, counting down.
CATCATTCAGGTCTGCCATCCCCTCTACAGTCCAGATTTGAACCCCTGTGACCTCTGATTTTTCCCTAAGCTAAAACCGCCATTGAAAATGAGATTTCAAACCATGTATGAAATTTTTAAAAATGTGAAAGTGTAGCAGATGGTGATCCTAAAAGAGGACTTTGCAGACAGCTAGAAAAAAATGTGTGAGGTAAGTAGGGGAGTACTTTGAGGGATACTAAGGGGCAATTTTGTTGATATTAAATGACTTTATCTCTCTACACACACCTCATGGAGCTTGATATACGTTAGGCCTAAATAAACATTGTTATTTTTGTCAACAGCAGAAAAAAAGCTGGGAACTATCATTCACTATGAGTGTCTATCTTCTTTTTCCTTTGTTATTTCTCAGTATATTTCAATGAAATTTTGTATGTTGGCTTGTGGAGATATCCAGTCCAGGGGATGGTGAGTTATGGCCAATCTGATTGTTTGTGTACATTCTATAAGCAAAGACATTATTTTGGTTTCAAAGTGGGAGAATTACTCAAATCTTGACTAATTTTTTAAAAATTTGGCAATGACGTTGACAAAATTCTATGAATTGAAAAATATTGCCAATATGCAAAAATTATTCAACTTGGGAACTGCTGAACCCATTAAAATGAACGTTGTTAGTTATACATGTTTTGGGCACCTAATTACTAAAAACATAAAATTCTACAGAATTCTATGGTTTGAATAAAGATATTTAGAGTTAACAGTCCTAATAAATACAACTAATTACTACTCTCTCTCTCTCAACCATTTTCTGACTTTTGTACTTTCAAGATTTTTCCTAGAAAGTTTGATAATGAAGATGATAATTATTTTCACAATTTTCAACAAACCCGAAGAAGCACCAATATTTCTAGCAACAAAAAAATTAAAAACTCAGTAAGCAATATTCTAAATCAATTAACTGTGCTAGTTTCCTGTGAACCAAGGCACAACCCTAGGGTTGTGAGAGAGGTTGTTGAGAATTTTTCAAAAATTTCATATGTGCATGGAAAATGCATCTGGCATTTGCTTCATTTCAGGTTTTTTTTTTTTTTTTAATATAACTAGCAGTGGTCCCTATACAGACAGCATTTGATGCAAAAAGCACCTATATTTTTATCAATCAAAACCGACCAGCAACTGTCATTTTTTAACAGTTGTTATGAATTTTAGTTTTTTAAAGGAAAGTTTTCTGAAAAAATACAATCTTGGATTATATAAGATACTTATATTCATCAATTTTTATCAAGATATCTATGATACATAATATTTTTAACAAACTGTACATAAAATCCAGGGTCTCCTTGAGATATACAAGTTATATAGAAGGTTCCTCCAGTCTGAAAAGGTTGAGATAGACTCCTATTCAAATCTGAGCCAACCATTTCCTCGAATTATAAAATTTTACCTTGACAGAATTTTCTTGTTTGGGGCTATGAAAAGGAAAAAAAAAACTTGTCTAAGGTTTTGTTGTCGACCAACCATTTCCGAAATCAATCAATAGGATTAGCTGAGAACCTCTTCACTTGAGCGAGCAAAGCCATTTGGCCATATATTGCAGTCCTTATATACTTGGAACAATACTTCATGTATGATATACAGGTATACCTTGATTAGTGCGGTTGATTTGTTCCAAAATTCTTAAGACTGCACTTTTCAAGGTCTGATTATAATCTAACATGTTTTATTTTTCGGCTAACACTTAACTACATTAATTTTCACAGCAATATCTTTATCATACTATATCAAAACACACAGTAAACAGAAGTGCATTATCCAAGATATTCCTGTATGTATATATCATGATATACAAATGGACTTTGCATCCCTGCATCGATAGAAGTAATAATACATACATATATACTTAATGAATATACCATGATAAATAACTGTAACACTGAGACGATAAATAGAAAGATGAATAGATAGACAGACAGAAATGCCACACCAGCCATTAAGTAAATCACCATCGTATGTCTGGTAGTGCTGACACAATTATTCAAGAATCCGAAAAGGAGGTTTTTTGAAGAAAAGAACACATTATTCTTCAGAAAAAAAAAAGATATTTCTGTAACCCCTATAGTTTTGATGGGTCCTTGGAGGTATCTCGATCTTGACTTTGAGAAGACAACAAATCTCCGTGAGATCCTCAAAAGAGGAAGAAACCAAGCAAAGAATCACCCTTGAATGGCAAGCCTAAGACAAGAAGATCCCTCGTTTATAATACTTTATCTAATAAAAAATGACTGTCAACTTCTTGACCACATTTTGCCAGCTGAAAAATAGGGTTGCATGTGAGTATGTCTCTGCTACTACTGATACTATTTCATTTGAAAAAGGGATACTCAAATCCAAAATTGCTTTTTTCCACAAATGAAGAAGTATTTTTTCCGGAAGTCTTAAAAAAGATTTTTAGATCAAGTCTTTAAGGTATACTCATGTGCATTTGCCAGGTTCTAAGCCAGAAAGTGTGTCCAGTAGTAACACAAGATTGAAAGGGTCCCCTGTCCCCCCAAAAAATCCTCTGAAAAAATGTTCATTTAATTTCCAAAAATTAAAAAAAATCTATATTTAGTGAAGTACTCGTGTGAATTCACAAAGTTCAAGGCTTTAGAGTGTGTTTGGTAGCACTGACAAAAGATTTTTAAAAAGTAGAAAAGAAAACCCAAAATTCTTTCAAGATATTTACTAAGATAAAAGAAAAACTGTTTTAAGAAAGTAGAGTACTCATGCGAATTTGAAAGGTGTTTTCATTAGCAATGACGGAAGATTTTTTTTTTAGTCCCCAAAAAACCCCAAAGAATTCTACATGAAGATTTTTATAAAAATTTTCCAAAAATCTAAAACAATGTTTTTAGAAGATGTCTAATAGAGTGATATTGCAAGGCTCTAGGTCAAATTGTGCGTCTGGTAGCACTAAAACAACAAAAACAACCGAGTGAAAGAGGATGAATACCTTGCTACCCAGCTTGTTAATTGGTCAGGTTGGTTATTGTGTCCATAGTAATTCAATAGATAGACTGATAGATGATGAACAGATCAAGATAGATAGATATAGAATAGACCTAGATAGATAGGTAGATAGATATCAGACAGACAAACAGATAGATGGATAGATATAGATAATGAAAAGACCAAGATAGATAACCAGATCGAGATAGATAGATATAGAATAGACCTAGATAGATAGATAGTTAGATATCAGACAGACAAACAGATAGATGGATAGATATAGATAATGAAAAGACCAAGATAGATAACCAGATCGAGATAGATAGATATAGAATAGACCTAGATAGATAGATAGTTAGATATCAGACAGACAAACAGATAGATGGATAGATATAGATAATAAAAAGACCAAGATAGATAACCAGATCGAGATAGATAGATATAGAATAAACTTAGATAGATAGATAGTTAGATATCAGACAGACAAACAGATAGATGGATAGATATAGATAATGAAAAGACCAAGATAGATAACCAGATCGAGATAGATAGATATAGAATAGACCTAGATAGATAGATAGTTAGATATCAGACAGACAAACAGATAGATGGATAGATACAGATAATGAAAAGACCAAGATAGATAACCAGATCGAGATAGATAGATATAGAATAGACCTAGATAGATAGGTAGATATCAAACAGCCAGACAAACAGATAGATGGATAGATAGATTGATAGATAGGTATTGAACAGACCAAGATAGATGATATAAGATTAAGATACATAGATAAATTGATATATAACGAAAATATCAAAATACATAGATAAGTATTGAATAGATCAAGATAGATGTGTAATGGACTGAGATAGATTATGAACAGACCAGGATAGATAGATACATCAAGATCTATATATATATATATGTATATATATATATATATATATATATATATATATATATATATAGAGAGAGAGAGAGAGAGAGAGAGAGAGAGAGAGAGAGAGAGAGAGAGAGAGAGAGAGAGATTGATAAGTATTGAACAGATCAAAAGAGTGATATGATAAACTGACCGAAATAGATATTCATATTCCTCTTTGATAGACTGGATATGACAAAGCAGGGCTAATCCCTTAAAAGTCAATAAGGGCCTTTTGTACAGATAGAAAGGTTTTGCTTAAGTGAAGTCAGTACTATCTTTGTCTTTTATTCTATTGTGTTGCAACAACCATTGCATATAACTTGTAAGTTGTGGTTGTATGTCGGTGTGTCTGTGTGTAAGTGCCCATTCGTGGAATATGGGTGGGGGTATTCTGGCCACTTTTGTTCGATTTTTTTTATTTTATTTATTTAATCTTTGACATCCTCCTCCTCCTCTTATTTGCTTATCTTCTCTTCTTCTTATATTGTGATAGATATAATTGCCTGGTTCTCTAACTAATGAAAGTAGTAGTAAATAAGTTGTGTGTGTGTGTGTGTGTGTGTGAAGAAACATATTGGATAAGAAAAAAAATACAGACTAAGTTAGATAATGATCAAACTGAGATAGATAGATAGATAGATAGATAATCAGATTGAGATAGATAAATAGATAGATATGAACATATATATTAAAGCAAGATAAATAATGATCAGATGGATAGATTATGAATATTCATCACCATCTTCGATAGATAGGATATCCCCGTTTTCCTGGTCTTCTTATTGAGATAGATAAATATTGCCTGGTTAAAAAGTAACCAAGCAGTGATGTGTATGCGTGTGCGTTCAAGTATGTGTGTGCACGCGTGTGTGCATGTATATGTGTGCGTGTGCGTGCGTGCATGTGTATGTGTGCGTGTGTGTGAAGACACATGTTTCCTCCCTGATCAATAACTACTTTAAACTCCTCCTTCTTCACCTTCTTCTTCCTCGTCGTTACGTTCGTAAAACCCACACCAGTAGAGTGGACTGAGGAGACAGAGAGAGAGAGAGATTTTGAGACAGAGAGAGACACAGAGAGAGACAGAGACAGAGAAACACAGAGAGAAAGGGATAGAGATTTTAAGAGAGAGAGGGAGAGAGGGGAGCACCCAACTTCCCTTATTGCCGTGTCTCGTCGTGTCGGTGGTGTATAGCATCAGCCCGTGTTTGTTCCATACTGAACTGAAATGGAAATTGAAGAAAAAGAAAAAGAATTCAACATTAGATCAACGACAACAACGGCGATCATGACGGTGATGCTAATGTTGATGATGTTGATGGTGTAGCAGAAGTCAACGTACCTGCTACAAACCATCATTTATTACTGCTACTCATGCACTAGTTTAGAGATGTCGCCACCACTACACACGGATTTTACCACCTAAAGAAAAAAAAGGCAAAAAATACCAAAATTTAAAAAAAAAAAATAGCAGCACCGTCTCTTGACGCAAAAAAAGGTAAATTAATTTTCGATTAATTTAATTTAAAAAGTGTATTTCTTGCATTTTTTTTAATTTTAATTTATTTTAACAGTGACTGAATTTACGGTAAAATGATCAGTGCTTTCCGTTGTCTAAGTTCTCTCTCTCTCAAATGTATGGTGATCTTCTGAGAAATGTCTACGGAAACGGTCTTGTTTCGATTCTAATTCATTTGAGATGTTGTTTGCTTCGTTTTTCTCCTGATTACTCGGCTAGGTCTTCGGTTCTTGGTTCAAAAATCCTGTCACAATAATCCTGTGGAATCGGGTCAGGTCTTCTTATCAAAGATAATAATGTTGTTAGATTGCCTGTCACATCCAGTTGTTGCATGTTCTCGTTTTTATGCGTGCGTACGTGCGTGCGTACTTACAATGGGAAAAACAGCAACACTTAACAAACGAACGAGGAATTATTAATTCGTATAATGTTGCAGTTTTAGTATTTTTATAAAAATCCAGTAAATGTGTGAGCGTGTGCGTATGTGTGTGTGTGTGTCGAATCAAGTACTTGTTAGTGATTTGCTTTCGTTTATAAAATCTGTTCGTATGTGTTAAGCTCAGTGACTTCATGTGTAAACGCTTGAGTAAAAAAGCCTTATTAAGAGAGTACTTGTGTGTGTGTGTGTGTGTGTGTGTGTGTGTGTGTGTGTGTGTGTGTGTGTGTGTGTATGTGTGTGTGTGCTGTTTACATGTGTTTTTGGTTGATTGTTGCATCTATCTCAATATTCTCATCATACCTATCTGTCTGATATGAACTGATATTAGCCTCTTCAAAGCATCTATCTATCTATCTATTGACTGAGATAAACAGAAATTGAGAAAGAGAGGCAGAGAGATACATTTATGTATCTATCTCATTCTGAGGCTCTGATATGTGTTTTAATGAGCGAGTTTGTAAGGCAGTTGTTCATTATCTATCAATCTATCTTAGTCTGTTCATATCTATCTTTGTTCATATCTATCTATCTATCTAGTCTGTTAATAACCATCAATCTATCTCTTAGTCTGTTCATATCTATCAATCTCTCTTACTCTCTCTCTTTCTATGTTCATATCTATCTATTTGTCTATCTATCTATCTATCTATCTATCTATCTATCTATCTACCGATGTCATATTGAGGCTTTCATGTATGTGTTGTGATGAGTGAGTTAGTCTCATGAACCATTGATAGTTAGTTCCATTCTTACTGAGTACTTCTGGGAAATTATCTCCATCTACATCAATACAAGCTAAACTTGAACTATATATATATATATATATATATATATATATATATATATATATATATATATATGTGTGTATATATATATATATATATATATATATATAAATGCACACACACATATAGATAGATAGATAAATACATAAACACACACAAATATATATATATAATGTTTAGTGTTTAAAACTGTAAAGCTTTCTAGACTATATATATATATATATATATATATATATATATATATATATATATATATACACACAAAATTGTGTATAATTCAAGTTAACTTTTTCCTCAAACCAAGATGCATAACAACAACAATCTACAAATTTTTATTTTGGTCGATATTATTATTACAAAATCTAAAACTGCAAATGTTTCTGATCTATGTTATTTGTTTGAATTAATTTCATTTCTCCAGCATTTACATCTTGCTAATTAAAAAACATAATTGTTTTTGTAAGTTTCATTTTTTTTCTGTTCACGTAAAAAAAATCACAAAAAAATAATCGATTGATATTAGTGGTATATTCATATGCTTTTAATTTTCCTGAGAGGAAAAAAGGTCTCTCAATACTCTAAAAGAAGTGAACCATTTCCCTCAGTCAAATGTGGGTGTATATCCGATCGGGTAAAACAAGATCTGTTTTTCCAGGTTTCTGAAGGGATACATTTTCTTCAATAAAAATCCTGAGACTGATGTAAATTTAGTGTTCTTACTGTAGTGCGATCTGCTTGTCTTTCTTTTTTTACAAATCAGTCTCCGTGAAATTTTTTGCCGTGTTATCACTTTGAAATCCAATCTATCCTTGTGTAATAGTGAGTAGAGGACTATAAAAGATGGGGAAATGTTAGGCTTTCGTGGTTCTAAGCATCTTCTCTTTTCTGTTACATTAGTAGTAAAATATCCATTGCTTTACTTACAGTATATAACTAGGGGTGGAAATCTAAAGCTCTGTAGTATCTAAAAAAAAAAAAAAAAAACTCATGGAAGTTGCCTGAAGCGACCAACCCCCAACTCTTAACCAAATCTCCCGCTCAAAGACACTCAAAAGCAAGTTCAATTCCACCTCATTTTACTTTCTCCCTTTTTCTCGATGACCATGTTCAGTTGTTCTTCTGTAGCAATTAGCTTTATGTTTCATTCCCCCACTCTTTTGCATACCCCCCCTACCCTGCTTCTTCCTCCCTCACCCTGCCTCCTTCACTGTCTTTGAGTTGCGGCTCCATTCTCAGAACCTCTTCTCTATCCCCACTCCTTAAAGTTTTTTTTATTTTAAAAGTGAGACAGACGGAAGTGTGACAGACATGGCTTATCATAACATAAACTGTGGACAAGAGGAATTCTTTTTCTTTTTAAGTGTTCAAAAAGAAATAGCAGGGATGTATGACTGAGTATTTTCATTATCGATACGTGTATAAGTGATTTATTCTGCAGATTCATAGGAATATGCGTGTTTCTTCCACTCAAAGACTTAAACGTTGAGCGATAAAGAAACCACCGTAACTGTCCTTGTACTATGGCTCAACTAGTACAGCAGATGTTTCTACTGATTTGGTCATGGTTTGGTCCTAGGAGAGGACACTGGTTTGGTGATTCTTCTTGCACCCTACAGCACCTACAATTAAAATACTTCTTGTTGTACGTGATCTTAGAAAAATAGAGATATTTTTGGTGCGTATATTAAAAAAAGTCTTGAGAGATTTCTGCAGAAGCATAGTGTAGGTTGGTTGTAACTTTTTATTTGCTATTCTTTGTTCATTCCGGTAGAATTTTTTGTAGTGTATTTTTGCAGATCCACTTAGTAAATTCGATTATTATACAAAAATAGCAGAAATATTTCCCTCCTTCTCCAAAGAAAATTTTCCTAAATATAATTTCAAAACACTCATGAACCATTACATGCAATATTACACATAAATTTTCATGTGATGTTGTCTCTAAAAGCGTATTTTAAATGTAAAACCACCTCAATAGCGAGAAGTTAATCAGAGGAAGTGGAGACTAGAACTTGGCAAAATAAACAAAATTTGATAAGCTGAAAGTTGGAAGAATATCTTTATTTACTCATGTGGTATATATGATTGACTTTATATTAGAATTATTGGATTTTATATTCTTTACCCAGATCTGCATGTTCTATCTAGACTAAATATTCCTAAACCAGGGTACATGTACCCCCAAGGGTACATTTACATTTCTCAAGGGGTACACAGGTATCTGAGATTATAACTATGGTGTACACTGATATACACCATGGTTATACTGCTAATCGAGCACTGTTGATATTTCCATCAACATAGTTTTGTGAGTCAACATTTTCAGTGTTGTTAGAGATTAATTCAAAACATAGATCAAATCTCAAAACATCTGGACATGGTCTTTGCCATGCAGTTGCTACAGTTTCCCTTCATATTGATGAATTTGTTGCCAAAAAACAGGCTCAACCATCTCACTATCTAAGATTGATATTTAATCACTGAGTATCATGTGGAGTTGAACGAGGAACTTGAAGGATATTTCCTAAACCTTTCTCTAACAATTAAATGGAACTCTTATTAGAATCAAGTTAATTTTATCAATTTTTGATCCTTAATTTTTAAGAGTACAAGAGAAGCTGTCAGAATACCTGAGGGGTACAAAAAATCTATGAACCCTTAAACTTGCCCTTTCCTGGTACGTGGTAAAATTTATTTTTAATTCCTAAATTAAAACGAATGAATAAATAAAAATGATATTCTGATAAAGAACAAAAAGGCTACGAACCCTTAAACTTGCCTTTCCCGATGTACAATAAGATTTGATTTTAATTCCTAAATCAAAATGAATGAATAAATATTAATGATATTCTAATAATCCTATTTCTGCATCTGCTATGGATTGCAATTGAAAAAATAATTCTCTTACAATCAAAATATACATGCACAAAAATGACAGTTTATCCTAGATAATGAAAACAACTGTTTCGCTTTGACTCTCTCTTCCCCTCTCTTTCTTTGCATCCATTGAAATACTGAATTTTCATTAAAATCATACCTTGTGCCTGGTATAAAAAAGATCTGGAAACCAAAAGTCTTGTACATCAATGATTCTAATTTAAATTAGGTTGTATTTGATACTTGAGTAAACTAGGATTTAACCAAATTCAAAAGCACTGAACAGTTTTTTTGCACATGCACTATATGCATATGACTACATTATATGATAATGAATAATCCCTGAAAAGACATTTATATTCTAAATATGACAAGCCTGGCTCAACTTGGGGTCAAATCAACTCCTACTTCTATTCTGACTGAAGATGAGGACTGTAACTTTTGTATTGTATATATGATTAATTAAAAATATGTATTTTCTGGTATGTATCTATTTATTGGAATGAAATAATCCCGTGTGTATCAGTAAGATAAACTTCCATAGGTATGTAAGACTTGTCAGTTTGGCTCAGTCAGTGAGAGAGCTGGTTATCAATCATTTGGCCATGATTTTAAATCATTTGGGGGAAATATTAATTTTGTAAATGTATTTATTCATTAGAATGAAATAAGCCTTTATGTATTTCTAGCATAAATTTCAAAGATATATAAGACTTAATCAATTTAGTTCAGTTTGTAAGAGTGTCTTCTATCGATCAATTGGTCATGATTTCAAACCATTGAATTCGACAGAGTATCAATATTTTTCCGATAAAAACTCAGTAAGCTATCTACAGAATTTGGAACCTTTTGTGCATACATTAATTTCCCTTGTGCACTGGTCGCAATGTGTATGCATGCACCAGATTCATGCAAAGTTTTGGTATAATCCTGGTCTCTTCCATTCATTGGCTTCTTGATATTTATCTAAAATTGACATTGGTAAAAAAATAATAAGACTGCCATGACCCATGGAATTTCCACGTGTAGCTAATCACAATATCATCATTAATCTCACCTATAAATTAGATTATTCAACATTCAAGAACAGAGAGATTCCATTAGTTTTGAAAAGAAGGGTCTACAACCAATACATCCTCCTTATAGATTCCTATGGAGCTGAAACATGGAACCTACTCAAAAGATTGACTCTCAAACTAAAATCTATGCACGAGTGAGGATCATGCTTGACATTACTTGTAGAGATTACACGACCACACAGTATATTAGAGAAAAAACAGGAGTCAGAGATATCATAGAATCCATTAGAAAACTCAAATGGCAATAGGCAGGCCATGTTGCAAGAATGGCAGAACCTCACAATTCCCAACATGGTTCTCCAGAGATCATAAATGAAACTGTGACCTGCAGTGAATAAGATGACGAGGCAATTTGGACAGGTTCAAGAGAAATTGGCACCATGACAACCCTGATAGATAGAGATCTGCTGGACCTTAGGTGATGGCCCATGTCTAACAACAGACATTGAAATGCTGATGATGAATAACATTTATAGTGAAGACCCTCATACTTCTATTCCAGCATAAATAGCACTCTCCCATTCTTATCTTTTTTCTTTACATTGCAAGAATGAATGAGGAGAGAGATGAGAAAAGATGAAAAATAGGCGGAGAATTAAAATTTTATTGCTGTAACATTCAGTGCTTTAGTTCCTGTGGACAGCAATTGACTCCTCACCTTCTTCACTCACCTATTAAAGGGCAAAGGAGGAATAAAACTCAAGAACTAGATAATCAGCTAATTTCATTGATGTGGGATGACACAAGTGAAGAGATGAATGATAATCAGAAATTGCCATTGTTGTACGTACAACCAAGCTGAATAACACATAGGATTAATATTTATCCAAGATAAATATTTATGTGAGATTTATATCTATATTCATATAAGATCAATATTTCCATTCATAATTGTTGGCATGATAAGCGTTTCTTTAGTTTATAGAGAATAAATTTCAAAATATTGTTGCAGTTAAGTTTTCTTGTCAGGTGGAAACAGTTATAAATGTTAGGTGAATGAATACTTGAGAACCTTCTAGAATTTATGTTCAACAACTAACAACTGATTTGAAAAAATGTCATGTCCGATATAATTTCTTGTGTACAAATGATGAATATTAAATAATGAATATCAATGTATTAATATTTATTTATTTCCAGAAAGATCTGGAGTGGTGATTTCATTTGATTTGTATTCATACATGTCGTAAAGTACAGAATTCCTTTGGCAGTTGGAGCTCTGCATATTTGGATAATGGTGAAGATATCTGAACTTGGTTTAAAAATTAGAACCGAGATAATTGGGGCCTACAAGTCGGGCAGTAGATATGATGTCATTTCTAAATGATTAACTATCCCCTAATCATCTGTTCAATACATTATAATAAACTTCAAGAGAAGAAGACTTGCAAATAAATCTGGATGTGGTAAGAAGAGACTGTCAGCTAGATTAGAGTATGACTTTCTAAGAATTAAGGATAATGACCGGAATATTACAATTAAGAGTCTCAGGAATAATTTTGAAGCCACTGGAGTGAAAGTAACTAGAAATACTATCACTAGAGCCCTGCTCGGAGTATTGAAAAAAACTTTCTGAAAGTTAATCTAGCATTTGCAAATTAAGTTATTGATGGGAGAATATACTATAGTCAGGTAAAACAAAACTAGAACTTCAGGGCCTAATGACAAGAAATTTGTTTGGAGACATCATGATGAGGTTTTCAATCCAAAGAACACTATCCCTACAGCAAAACATGGAGGAGGGGGTTATCATGCTTTAGGGATGTTTCTCCACAAAAGGAAGAGGAAAAGCTTAGTAAAAGTTGATGGTATGATGAGAAAAGGGGATTATTGTGAAACATTGGACGTCAACTTGAAAGTGTTTATTAAAAATCTGCAACTGAAGTGTGGTTTGAAGCTCTAGATATGACAATGATTCAAAACATACTTTCAAATTTGTCAAGAAATATCTTCAGGAGAAGAAAATAAAAGTTTTACCTTGGCTTTCACAGAGTCCTCACCCGAATCCAATTGAGAACCTACGGAATGAATTGAAAAAACGTGTTAGAGCAAGAAGACCAACAAATCTGCGAATATTTGAAGAATATACGTATGAAGAGTGGCAAAATATCCCCGCAGATGTTTATTCTAATCTAGTAAAAGGTTATCGAAAAAGATTAGAAAAAGTTATGGCTCAAAAAGGATATACAATTGAGTATTAATTTTCTTGTGCCATTAATTTTGGGTACACAATTATTTTTTTTTTCTTTTGATTATAATTATTCAAAATCAAATTTTCAAAATTTCTGTTTATATATACATGACATTATATCTAGAGCTACTTTTGTTTTGCAAGAAATCTTTACTACTCAATTATTTTGGTAATTGTTTCCAATAAATCAAGAAAAATTAGACTGTGCCAATATTTTCTATCATGATTCTATCTATGTGTTTATGTTATATTTATCTATGTATCTGTCTGTCTATCTATGCCTCTCTCTCTTTCACACACACAAACAGATGTTTTGAGTAAGTCAATTATATTTTAAGTATTGGAAATTATGTTTTGTTATGGAGATGTGTAATCGTAAGGAATTCTCATACGCACAACTTTATTTTTGGTGAGGAACCAAGAAACTTCTCGTAAAACTTCGGATAGTTGACGTTTTGAAAAACGCACAAGTCTTTTTTGAGAAATAGCAGTATCTTCATGCCGAATCAAAACTGGGTTATTTTTCAGTGTAGACAAAATACATCAATACTTTTCTCCACTCAAATCCCAATTTGAAATCAAGGAATATTATTCCTAAAGATCAGCAGTTTTGAATGTTCATTTATGATTTCATTGCTTTTTCTGCTTTTGTTTTATACAACGGAAGCTTCTGATTAGTTTGTATCTAATGGAGTGGCCCATGCTGTTATCAAGTAACCTCTATTTTGCATTCAGGTTTCTTCTCTTTCTTTTTCTTCTTCTTCTTCTTCTTCACAAAAAAAGAAGAAGAAGAAGAGGAAGAAAGATGATAATGATTTGTGAAAGGAAATGCATCTCTTTATCAATGAAAAAACAAGATGTAGAAATTCTATGCAAATATTGCTGATCTAGCCATTACTACAACTACATCGTTGTCGTAAAAAACATATTTTTCAAGAACTTATAAACATTATTGAATTAAATGTCAATGATCTAATTGAAATCGACCCACTTCATAACCGCAAAGAATACCAGCTGAATGTAATGATGTTAATTTTAATGATTTTTTGCAATAATCACTTTAGAGGAGAAAAAAATCTGATGAAAGGAAGTGTTGGCCCCTTTTTATTGATGCTTTTAATGGCAATCTTATTCTTTTTTTACATTCAAATTATGATACCATTAGTTTCTTTACAAAAAGTGTAAGCTAATGATAGGTTAATTTTATTATCTTTTGTATTTTTTTAAATATTTTAAAAAACAAACAAACAAAAACAGTTTCACTTCTCTTGCTAAATGTGTTAGTGGTGGGGTTTGAAAATTTGATCTCTCTCCCAGTTATCTAATTATTTTCTTCTTGTATCAGTATTTTCACAGCAATTCTTTTTAGAGGTGCCGGTTATTGAAGATATGAGCTTGTAAAATATCTATTGATTGGCTAGTGATATACCACAGGGTGGAAATTTGAAAAAAAATTGTGGGATTTGCCTCAAGTGACCGTCCTAGGCATTTAACTAAATCCTCTGCTCACTGATATTTGAAAGCAAGTTCGATTCCACCTCATTTTACTTTCTCAACTTTTTTACTTTTCTCAGTGGCTGAGTTCAGCCATTCTCCTTCAACAAATATCTTTATGTATCAGCCCTACCATTTTTTGTACCCCCACCTTGCTTCTTTCTCCCTCTCCACACCATCTTCACTACTCTTGTGTTGCAATTCCATTCTAAGAACCTCTCCCCTCCCCCCACCTTTATTAATATAAATTTTTTATTTCAAAAGTGTGACACAACCTTTAGGAAATCAATTATTTATTCATTTTGCAACAAACCAAAAAATACTCTCTTGTTAAATGCCTTTGTGTGTAAGTGTCCTTATATTTTTTTAGTGTAGTTTTCTATTGGTAAAATCTTGATGATGTGTATAAGGTAGAATCTACTTTGGATCAAGGAAATAACTGTTTTTTTCGGATCATGTGTCCTAATGAACATGTGTCTGAATGAGCAGGGTGAGAAAGAGGTGAGTGGGTAAGGGAGCCGGAAACAGTCACTTTTATACTAGAGTTACAGGAAGTGACGTCAGGAGGCACTATTTTAAGGGGCAAAGACATTAGTGCAGTAATTGCTCTAACTTTTTGTTTATTAGGTTGGTTTATATTTTTTACCTTTGAATGATTTGAAATCACTTCACTATCATCAAAATAATTAATGCAGGTTTCTTCAGATTTCAAGTGAATCTGGCTGACTGGGCATCTATCTACAACTCCTGGCAAAAATTATGCAATTAGCACATTCCGAGGATATTCACCCAGTTTTTCTTCATCATCATCATCATCATCATTATTAGTCTTTTAACATCCATCATTGGACATAGACCTTCCTCAGTATATGCCAGACCTCTCTATCATGGGCGTTGCAGAGCTAATACTTTCTGAACTTGTCTAATTCGTCTCTCCATCTTGTATTCTGCCGGCCTCCATTTTGCATGTGATCTATGGGGATTCATGTTGTGAGTCGTGATGTCCAGCAGTTGTCTGCCATTCTTACAACATGACCAGCCCATTGCCATTTGAGTTTTTTAATAGATTCGATGATGTCTCAGTCTTCTATTTTCCCCCTAATATATTGCGCTATCTTGTGATCTCTCCATATGCGGTTGAGCATGATTCTTTCATGTGGATGTTGCATGGTTTTCAGTTTGTCAGTCAGTCTCTGGGTTAGGTTCCACGTTTCAGCTCCATTGGTGACTATCAGGAGAATGCATTGATAGTATATTCTTCTTTCAAGGACTGATGGGATTTTTCTTGTTCCTGAAGGTTGAGCTTGCTCTGCTGAAAGCTTGCCAACCTAACGTGATTCTTTACTTGAATACATCTTCTTTTGAAGATTTCATGGAGATTGGTTATCCTATGTAATTGTAGTGGTCTACTTTCTCCAGTTCCACGTTTTCAATTTTGATCATTGTGTGTTTATTCCCAGCATCTTTATTGAACATGACCTTTGTTTTGCTGAAGTTTGTGTAAAAGCCGATTCTCTTGATTTCTTCATTAAGTTCATCTAGCATTAATTGGAGGTCGTGATGGTTCTGTGCAAAAAGGACGATGTTGTCTGCAAATTTGAGCTTGTTTACATCACAACAAATATGCATTATTTTTTTTGTTGAACTCTGAATGAGCAAGGCAGTGAAAGAAAAAAACTGGTTGGTATAGAATCAAGGGGAAATTAGAATCTTGTAAAGAAGAAGAAATACAAAAATCAGCATTCATGCTGAACAACCATCAGAATCATCATCATTATCGTCACATTCTGTATGAATACATCTGGTAAAACTTTTCATCAATCGAAAATAAACGTTTATTTTTAACCTTAAGAAATAAAAGAAAAAAAAAATCCTGAAAACGACTACCATTACTGACTTCATTGAATTCGTTAAGTCTGTAGTTGTTAACTGTTTTTTTTTTTTTTTAGTCAGTTGAGTAGTAAAACCTAACCACAGGATTTTAGTATTCTAGGAAAATTGATTATTTTTTCACGTGATCGCTTTGTCGTTAGCCATACTGATGACAACTAAGGAAGTGAATCGATAAAAAAAGTAACAGTGTGATCTCATCGATAGTCAGCAGTCAGTGCGTGTTCATTCAGAGTACTATTCACTATTCAATCTTATTTTCGTTCCCATCGTAAAGATTATTATACCGAGAAAGTTTTAAAGGCTAATTTGTAATAAAAGGAATAAAAATCTTACATAATATACGCGTGGTGGTTCCAATCGTAAAGTTTTGAATTACACACGCTCGCACGCTGGTGTTAAAAACGGCGACTAAATAAAAACAATCAAAATTTTCCATTTATCCAAAGCAATAACAATTACGTACTTACTTCTGTTGTTATTTCGTTAATTCTTTTATTTCTTTATATCAGTTCGCTGTTTCAAACATCAAGTGAGCGAGAGTGTGAAATCTTATAATTCACAATCGAACTATCTTTCATGAGAGAGAGAGAGAGAGAGAGAGAGAGAGAGAGAGAGAGAGAGAGAGAGATAGAGGAGTTTTTAGTTGTTTTTTTGGACTGTTAAGTTCGAAGTACACGATTTTTTTTAATGCAGCTATCGTGATGATATATCCCGAACTCTAGGCAGATTCTTACTAGCCTACACACAAAATTTCATTGAAATATATTAAGGAATAACGAATTTATCCAATTGAGAAACGGGAGACGACATCAACGACAACAGATATTCAGAGCGAATGATAGTCCCCGGCGGCTTTTCTTCCTCCGAGGACAAACAAAATTGCTTTGTCCAACCATTGACTGACCATAATTTCATCTGGAAAAGAAATTCCCACGTCAACAGCGTTTTTTTTCCTTATCGCTAGCTAATCCCACATTTATTCATCAATTTGAATCCCGTTTTTTTTTTCTAGATCTCTTTTACTTCGTTCTCCTTCGCGATAAAACGGTGTAGTACAAGACTGCAGAGATAGAGAAACAGACAGACAGACAGACGGAGGGGGAGAGAAAGACGGGGAAAGGGTGAGACGTGAGCCACACACGAATTTATTGTATCGATTTTGTAGTAGAAATATTGGTTAGGAACCAATTCATAATGACTAGCGGAAGAAATGCGAGAACCACGGACAGAATGAATACTATAACAAGAAAGCACTCAGAGAGAACATGTTTCTACCAACGTCATTGTCAATGGAAGTAATTGCGGATGGATCCGCTCAAAATTTCATCACTTCCTCGGTAGGCTATAGCCCACCCTTCCATTGATTTACATTCATTGAGAACTTTTAGAGATATCGCATGGACAGACATTTTTGGGGCGATATCATATGGTGTGGATACTTAAATACGACGTAGGTGAGGTAATTGTGCATGGATCCGCCCCAAAATTCATTTGCCTATTCCGCATCCAATAGTTCATTCTTCTTCAAAATATCATTAAAATTAATCGAGAACTTTTGGAGATATCATCTTGGCAGTCATGAGCGTATGCATAGATGCTTGGAGAAATTCCGTTGTCAAGTTTAACCAACTCTTCTTTACTCCATTGTCCAACCTTGCTAAATTCATTGAGTACTCTCTGTGGATAGATAGACAGACAGACAGACAGACGGAAAGACAGACTGAACCGAACGCATATACCTGTCTAACATCGTTGGCATGGGTAAATATAATCACACACACACAGTCAAAACGTGTGCACGTGCAATTTATTCTAAATACCAGTGTACCCATGTTGTACAAGAAATGACGGCATATGAAATTGATATTTCATGTACACAGACTATGTTGACTACTGAAATGTTCTTGTCTAATTCATTTCCACTTTTAACAGTTTGTAAAATTCAAATTGATTTCGAGTGTTAACAGACAAAAAATATTTATACGAATACACGTGGTGTATTGATAGATAGTAGATTATTAGTATAGTACTCGTAAAAAGGACGGAATTACTTATGCTCGGATCGGCATTCCTGCTTAGGATCAGGGTATCTGTGCACTCGGCCGAGGATCAAATTAGCACTCTCTCCGGCCCTCTGCCTAAGATCAAGGTGTAGTATCAGTGTGCTCATTGAAAGATGCACAAGAATATACACATGGGTACACATTGCGTTTTATACGTGTGGTTTCTCAATGAAGAAGAAAAAAATCTCCCGAAAAAGACTTTTTTTATACTATATCTCATATTGTCGGTGTATTTTCTTTAAAACTGTCAACAGCAAGAGAAAAATGTTCACGCACGTTTTGCAGACAGCGCACAAAAGAAGATAATGTGTGCACACGCAAGAGGTTAATTACCAGAAATAACGTACTACTACTCACGTAAAAATACAGACACATTGATGTCTTCTTTAATGGAACAACAGACTGAGCACGGCAGTTCAAAGAACAGAATGAAATCTCCACAGAATTCAATCATGCTTTTTTATATTAAAATATGCCAACATGAGAGAAAGACTGTGCCAAATTTATCTTGAAACAATTTCAAGTTGGCATTCGCACTAGCATATAGTGCGCACATAGATTTGTCGCAGGGAAAAAAAAATGAGCATATAGACCACTAAAGATTATAGGAAAGATCGCCCCTCTTCGCACATGGACTAGTTGGCATGACTCCCTTCCCGCACACGGACTTCTAATAATTAGAGGGGACATTGCATGTTACTCACGTTTCTCAAAAGCGATAAAACACGGAAACATCTTTAGATGCCATCTGTTATCCAGTCTTATTTATTTATGGGAATCAGAGGTGTGTCTGAATCATATAACGACCACGTTGCTATTGTCATGCCTCCACTGCTTTTTTTTTTTTTCAATTTTTTCTATTAGATTTTTCTCAGATATACTGTGCCCTAGTGCTATGGCGCCTCTCCCCCATCCGCATTTTTGGGGTCTGCAGGTCCCATGCGCCGCCTCTCTACGTCAAGAAGATGAAAGTGACTCTCATCAAGCAGGCAAGCAGTCAATATTTAGCGCCTGCTTGTTGGATAAGCGGAGAATCACCCTAGGATGGCAAACCTTCGGCAGAGCAAGCTCAACCTTAAAAAACCAGACGATCCCGATAATCCTGAAAAGAGGAGTATACAACCAATGCATAGTCACTTATGGAGCTGAAACTTGGAACCTAATCAAGGGATAAACCCGCAAACTGAGAAGTATGCAGCGTGCGCAAAAGAGAATCATGCTCAACCTCACACGGAGAGATCACAAGACAACACAATACATCAGGGAGAAAACAGGGGTCCGAGACATCATAGAATCTATCAGAAAAATCAAATGGCAATGGACTGGTCATACTGCGAGAATGAAAGACAACCGATGGGCATCACGACTCACAACATGGATCTCCAGAGACTACATGCAAAACTGAGGCCGACAAAAAACAAGATGGAGCTTCGTGAGGAATGTCAATATTCAACGACAGACGTTAAAAGACTGATGATGATGTTGGATGATATAGTTGCTAACGGTGCCAGCAGTAGAGCCCAGTTAACAGCTAGGATTTCAAATGCTGATTTTTAAAGCAGGCAAGCTCTCTCCACTTGTAAGATTTGCGCTACATGATCTTCCTAATCTTACTTCCTCACATTTTGCTTTGTGTCAGCTAAATTAACAAGAATAACGGCATGTTTAATAGTACAAACAGTTTCTCAAGTGCTTCTCAAGAAACTGGAGAAGTGAGTAGATGTACGATTCCCAGCCACACTGCATATCCCTGCCAACGCTATTATCATTGCAAACTGAATTAAAATTATATAGCTACGATTCAGGGAGGTATCTGTAAAAAAAATCCTAGATCTGCCTGCAAATTCAATGAATTTTTCCTTGGCCTATGGTCCAACCTTCCACGAATTCATTGAGAAGTTATGGAGATATTGCGTGGAGAGACAGGCAGACAGAGATGAGTGGATACATATACCTCTCCCAACTTCGTTGGCAGAGGTAAACCAGAGAAAGAGAGAAATGCCAATGGTTAGGTGTTTTGAAATTAATTGGTTTCTGTTTTATGGAACCTGTCGCTGGCCTTGGTACTGCTGTTGATTAGTTGCTTCATGCATATTTCAGATTAGGATTTCCTTACAGGTATCCCCCGATTCACGGACATTCGTTCTTCGCCTATTCACTCTAACGAAAGATCTCAAGCCACAATAGCTTTGAACTGTGTCTGTGAGCATCTGCGCTCAATCAAGATGTGTCCTACGGTATCTGAAAATTCTAAGATTGTAAGGTGGTACGCTTAGCGTAAGACTGGCGGACACAGAAGAAGATTATATTTTGGAGTTCTGAGAACGCACAATTTTTTTCCAATATAAATCAATTGTAATTGCTTCTTCACCTTACGCTTTTTCGGCACATGAAAGGTTTCATTGGGACGCTCTTTTTTCTAATAGCGGAGGAAACCTTATTTCGGACTATAGTGTCTTCATCTTTGTTATTATTAGCACAATTTTTCGATTGATATATTCTTTGGCCTTCTTCATGAGTATGTTGAATAACATAACCCGGGGAATGCATTGGCCGAAACGAACTGTTAACTACAACAAAGATGAAGACCAAAATATTGGAAATAATAGTAAAAACATTTCATCTCAGAGCTTTCGAAAATAATAGACTTCAGACTCATCATCATCATCTGTCTCTCAACGTCTGTCTTGGATATAAATCTTCCCCAGGATTCGCCAGACCTTTCTATCATTCTATTCTCTATATATTCTGAACTTGTCTAGTTCGTTTCGCCATTTTATATCCTGCCGGCCTCGGTTTCGCGTGTTATCTATGGGGATCCACGTTGTGAGTTGTGATGTCCGGCGTTTTTCAGACATTCTTACAACATGACTAGCTCATTGTTATTTATCTTTTCGGGTGGATTCTATGATGTCTCGGGCTGTTTTTTCCCCTGATGTATTGTACTGTCTTGTGATTTCTCCATGTGGTGTTGAGTATGCTTCATGTGCACGTAGCATGGTTCTCAGTTTGTGAGTCAGTCTCTTGGTTAGGTTCCATGTTTCAGTTCCATAGGTGTCTATCAGAAGGATGCATTGGTTGTATATCCTTTCTTTCTTAGAACTAATGGGATTTTCTTGCTCTTGAAGGTTGAACTTGCTCTACCCAAAGCTTGCCATCCTAGACTGATTTTTCGCTTGATTTTCTCTTCTTTTGAGGATTCCATGGAGATTCGTTGTAGTAGGTAGATATAGTAATCTACTTTCTCCAATTTTGCGTTTTCGATTTTGATTGTTGTGTATTTGTTTCCGACATGTTTATGCACATGACCTTTAAGCGTTGTTCCTTATAGACATATTTGCAAAGTTGATTGTTAGTCACCCTCATTCATGGTCACCATCACAATTTTCTCTAAGGTTTGTGCGTGAGCGCACGCTTACACGTTTTGCGACCAGTGCACAAAGGAAATTAATTGGTGCAGAAAAGGTTAGTAACTTTGAATAATGTATCAATTACTAATTATAATTATAAGTAGAATGATTATGTACTATAATTTTACTTATTGAAAATAATCTTTTAGCTAACCGTTTCTGTTAACTAATTAGTCAGTTTTTCAAATAACACATTTGTGCATCAGTGATTTTCCTTTTGTAATCTAGTTTCCCAACTTCCAACCTTATTTGTATGGAAATGATGATCTGTGAATTGATGGGTGTTACTGTTATTGATTTATTTCGACATGGGCTAACATGAAAAAGAGCAATACACATTGATCTTCCATTTAATGGAACAGCAAACCGAATAAAGTAGTTCAAAGTACAGAATTAAATCTCTACTAAATACGTTACTTCGTAGAATGCAACAGCGAAACATTTCAAAACATTCATACTAGCCATGAGAGATATGCTGTACCAAAATTATCTTGAAAAATTTCAAGCTTACATTTGCATAAGTATTCATCGCGCTTACGCTTTAGTCACTGGAGAAAAAAAATTGTGTAACATAAGAATTTTTGCGCTCACCGGATACTAAAAATTACATCAATCGTTTTTTCTTGTCCTACATTCAATGCTATGTACTAATTTTCAACCATACCTTAGCCACTGTAATGTTATTTGTGTATGTTGAGTACTATGATGGTGACTAGGAACATCCCCATTTTTAATGTTCAGTTATGACAACCCTATCCACACTGGTAATAAATTTATCTACGCTCATATTTTATTTATAAGGAGAGCATAAGACGCATGTGATAAATATGGAAATAGACACGGGATTTACTCGCCTCCCAACGAAGGCACAATGTGGCGCATTGCCATGTTTAATGTGGGGTCTTTTACGCGTACATATGGAGCATTTAAGAAAATGTCCAGTTCCCTAGGCACTTGCTTTTGGCACGCCCTGGGCTTTAGGGACTAACCTTGACCTTATTCCTCTTAGTGTGTTGGGGAGGTGCAGCCTGGAGGAGCAGTTGCCCAGTAACTAGACTAGTTTTGTTTTTTTTTTCAAATGTGTACAGGACACCGAAAAATCCTTGTGTTCGTAAATTTAACATGTATAAATGCTCAATTCAAGGCAGACAGGCTCTCCCTACTTGCACGATTGGAGCAACACGAGCTATTCAACTCCTGTTAGGCTTGGCCCTCTACCAGTCAAAAATCAATCGAATTTAGGATAGATTTGCCCACAAAATATGACACGCAAACCAAGAAGATTTTTTAGTCAGACGGTTCTAAATAGGATTTGGTTAAGCCCCAGTTAACCCATATTGCAAATAACTTGCTTTAAAACTTTGAATTAAAGTTTTCACAGCGCCGCAGTGGAAAGTTTTAATTTTATTCACTTATTTAGAAATTGTTCTTGAACGGCCGTTCATTAATAGTTGGTGGATAATTAAAAGAATCCTAATATATAAATACAAAATAATCTGCTGTTCTTTCAATCTTTGATAGACTCAAGTTTGTTATTTGAACCATGTTATTTTGAGTCATTCCATACTAAATCACCCAGTGCTCCCCAGATTCCCCTGAAAAAGAAATCCCAGGCAAAACTATACCAAACTTATGGAGAAATCCATGAATATTAGGTCTGTACCTCTGATTATTGTTTTGATATCAAAAATTTTTTAAATTTTATTTAATTTTAGGCATTTTGCATTTTCCCTCCAACACGTCACTGAAAATGGCCGAAAATCCAAAAGGTAAAAAGACAACGCACACTTCGAGAGCTTCTCACCCAAACAGAATGCTAAGTGGAGCACTCATGGTTCGCTTCCTGTCATTTATAATATATTAAGTCATGTGTATGCAGTAACCATAATTATTACTGTTATAGGATCATTGTTTGAAATGTGCTCGATTTTTTCATGTCGTCAAAATTGCATCTTTCATATCCTCAATCGTCCATGAGAGCAGTTAACCACCGTTTTCATATTTTCACCATGTATTCTTATCCATCGGAGGATGGGCTGACTATAATTTATCGTTGTTGCTGAGCTCTCTTGTGGTTAAGATACGCCTGATCAGATTACATTTTGAATTCTACAGAAAAAGTTGGCCCAAGTCTTAAAGTTTCAAAGCTGTGCATGCCATTTTAAAAGAGCTGTAAATGTCGGAAATTGAACGGAAAATCTCGTTTGGCAAAATGCTTAAAACTTCGAAGGTTTCTAATCTTGAAAATATTACGGAAACAGATCCAAACTTGGGATTTCTCCATTAGTTCCCAACATCTGGTGATAGGATATGGAATGACGCTTTAATGTTTTTGATTTGCATTTTTTCTCATCTTAATTCTAGTTGGTTTTCATCGCAACTCAGACTGTCTGTCTTTTAATCTGAAATAATCATTTATGGGTACGTTAACAAGAGCAGTTCCACCTACGGAGCTAGTAATATTGCTTTACTTTCGCATCACTAGAGGTCCCGAATTACACAACCCTAACCCCAAGATTGCCGACAATCCTGTTGTGCCATGAGAAGATCAGAATGAGGCAATTCGCAACCAAAGACGTCGAGGATGTGAAAATAAAGCAATACTTCTCGCTCTTTAAGAAGGACCGCACTTCTTTTTAGGGACTGCAACAATGAAACTTGCATCACCTGTTTATCTTTGCCTCGTGAGTTAACTAGAACTTTTCGGGACACCAGGGATTTATATCTAGATTTGAAAACGGGCGTAAGTGTAAAAATAATTGTTTATTCATTTTTTTTAAAAAAAAGATTACTTCCAGAATACCTCTTATTGGGGTTTTGTCGTTTCATTTTATTTTTTTTTGTGAATCTAAATCGTTTTTTTTTCTTCTCTCCTTAACCTTGCCATATTCGTAAATTCTCATGGCTTAACTCTGTGTACTTCGTAATTTGTTTTATTGTCAGAACAGATCGAAATTGGTTTTAAGGCAAGAATAGAAATCACCCTACGACGAAAAAACAAAAACAAAAAAAACAAAAGGAAAAACGCTCATGTTACTGTTTGTTGTAGGAAAATAAGAACTAGAAGGAGAAAATCGTTGTTGCATGAAATTATCGGAAATAATCGCCGAATCGACAGAGAAAGAATTTTATGGAGGAACTCAAGACGTTTTTCTCCTCCTTTAACCATTTTCTTTTTTTGCTTAGGAATAAATTTAAAAAAAAGGTGAGCAGTAATATTTTATGTGCGTTTCTCTTCATCCGTGGCATAATGACAAAAAAGGTAGTACTATTCATCTATTTATACATAAACTGGCAAGATTATCCGGCGTTGAAGTTTGCACTCTAGGCAATGTTTGCACTAACGCATCAGGCATCGCCATTTCGAAATTAGCCATTTTGAATGGCTGAAAGTGGCTAGATTTTTACCGTTGTTCAAATAACGCTATCATCGATATTAAAGATACCGTTCTTCGGCAATCTTTCGGGTAGTGGACCCATGCCGTATCCAGCATGCGTCAAAGTATGATTCTGTAAATTATTGATCAATAATGAAGAATAAAAACCATTGATTTGGGGGTTTTTTCTGGTCTTTGAAATCTTTCCAGACATTTCAACGAAAAACTTGCCAATATGACCCCTGTTTTAATGTCAATACGGCGTTGATTCAGAGTTAGCAGGTAGGTTTAGTGTTTGGGTTAAGTAGGTTTTACTTTTGAACATCTAATTGTAGAACTTGAATTCGATGAACTGTTGTAACCGCGAAGGAATGAATTCAACAGAATCGCTTAAATTCAAATAAAAGCCTCCGGGGTTTTATAAACGAATGATGAGAATGGTGGCGTCAGTGAAACGGTTCCCCGTTTTATTAAAGCTCTTAATGATAGTACTGCAAACTGATACCAAAATACCCTACTAAAACACAAAATGATACCAAATACCCCAAAATACCCACGATAAAATCAGATGCGATTTACTGTACTGTATTCAATTCATCATACTTCATCAATAAACTGAAAGTGGTAATCCCTACTTGGGCCAAATTTCAGTTTGCTATAAAATGGCTATCCCGAATGGAAACGCCTATAAAATGTCCACCCCAACTGTAAATTGTCGAGTGCCACTCAGTTGCTCACTTGATTTTAAAAACAGTGTACAACTTTTGTGTGCTGTTTTTAACATCGAGTGAGCGAGTGTGTGGATTATCCAATATTACTCACTATTGTTTTTCTTTCATAAATTTTACACATTTGCTCCCTCAATGTTAAAAACGTTGTACATAAATTGTGCCTTGTTTTCAACATTGAGTGAGCAAGTAAGTGGAACTGTTTTGATACTAAACAAAATTTAGCTGTGTATAAGTAGGGATTATCATTGATTGAATGAATGATTCACTTTGATCACTTTCTTTCTTTGAATCATACATGGTTGGGGTTATATATATCGAATACATTTGCAACTAATAACAAAAAATCAATGAACATTTTTTCCTTGTTATTTCTGATAATGTTCCCCCAATTAAACTCATGCAAATAGGTAATAAAATGTGGTTTAAAAGTTCTGAACCATCAGTGTGATTTACACTTCAACAGCAGCAGCTGCATAAGTGTTACCAATTATCTCCCTTTTGAAAAATTGAACTAGTCTAAGAACCTAAAGAAAATATTAACCAAACTTTAAAGAAATGTTATTTTGATCTCAACCAAAATACCAGGTGAAAAGATTTTGAGAGAAAGCCAAGTAATGTAATCAAAAACCTTCTTCAGGGCTAAATCTTTGATGTCTGCTTTTGTAAAAAGTATTCATTTTATTAAAACTCCACCTTTTAACCTTTGAAAAAAATTGTCAAAAATAAACTTAGAATGTTTAATTCAACTCTTTTTGAATCTCTTGACTTGAGAGCTTGCGAATTGTTACAGAAAAATGACTTGGTAATTGGCTAATCATTTTAAAGAGGAAAAGAAATTAGATAAACATGAGATAAAAAAAAACAGTTTTGCTTTCCAATATAAGCATTGTTAAACCATACCTGAAATCTAGTCAAATGATTATTTTCATTTTTTTAAATATTTGTGAATTAGCAATCATGGCACTGAAGGTGCCATTGGTGTAGTGGTTAATAGTTCCGACGATGGAATCAGTGAGCCAACTCCAAACTCTGGTTGAGGATGTTTACACTTATATCACGCTAATGCCTTGGGGAAATCCATCTCATTTCCTCTATGAGTAAAATAGTTAGGAAGACTGAGCTCTCTATTCTTTAAATCCTAGGGCAATAATTCCAGACCAGGGGGTGGAAACCCAAACTCCCTGAAAGTTGGATGCCAACTGTGACATCCTTCCAGCAGCTCCTTCAGCCAAGGTGATGTCAAACAAATTACTCTGCTTTCCAATTGACTACAATAGCAATGCTGGGAGGGAGATTCGGTCAACTTGGCAATCCAGGATCTCCATACTCATTGCCCAGGCTTGTGTTCTGGAGAAGTCAGCTGTATACAACCATTGTCTATTGAGACAGAAGGAGGCCTTCTCTTTGGAGTGAGTGTGGATACAGGCCTGGTATGCTGGGTATGTATCATTAGTGAAATTGAAATTTCCTACAAATTCAACATTCTTTTCCAGTAGACTCCTTAGTACAGATTCAGCAGCAAGTAGGTTGTATGTCGTGGAGTTGCTAGCCTCACAACCAACTCTCCCCCTTTACCTGGGCTTGCAACTTCAGTTGTACTGTCTTTTACATGGCTAAAGGGCTCCAACTGCCTTGCTATTTAGCCATCACTGGGAGGGAAAAGAGGACTCATGCCTTTCCCAAGAGCATTAGTGTGTTCATAAATAGCCTCAGATGAAATTTGATCTTGGTTTGCCGATTTTGTTTTCTGTGCCAGTAACAGCTACACTACCCAACATCTCCAAATTTAATATAATTTTCCCAGATTACATTTATTGTGAATTCTCTTGCTTACTTTCCACCTGACCTGCTTTTCAAGTGAATTTAGTGCCACGAAAAATTTGAAGAGAATTGCAGAATTCTAGTGGCAGACATTCCTCGCTCAGATATCAAATTATCCTGCCATTTACAGATCTATCTATTTAAAGGTTGGGCAAATGTAAAATAATTTCACTTGAGCTAAATTTATTTCAAATTATCTTTTTTCAATCATATGACCTGCTTTTAAAACAAATTCTATGTTGTACAAAATATTTCCAAATTACCAGACAAATCAGTGTTTTTGTTGGATACTCCCACATATGTTGTGACCGGAAACCAATACAGCCTGGTGATATCGTGAGGTACTGCTTGGGCATCATGGGTTAGGGGTAATGATGTTTCAGCCTTGAAACCATGCCTGATACCAGGGTCATCACCTGGTGAAGGCTTTGTTGGAGCCACTGCTGTTGTGACTTCACCTCCAACTACAATTTATTCATGGAGTACTTAGAACAAAGTCTTGCATGAGTATAATATCATCTTTATGAGAAGCATATCTTTGGACAGAGCCTCATTCTGAAAACAACTCATGGGAGGCCATATTGAAAACAGCAAGTCAAAATACAAGTTATTTGTGAGCAACTATGAAGAAATAAGTCATCTGTCGAGCAACATAGTGACTGAGTTGGTTCGGATGACCAGAAGAGGTATATTTTGTGTGATCAGATTCGGCCAGCCAGGATTATAACCAATAGAAAAACCACTGATGAAAACAAGTGGGCACACAGTAAAACTGGCGATGTTGGATTTTCAAAAATTATTATTAAATTTTGCTCTATATGGCACAGGTCCCGATGTTGGAGAATGATGGATTGTAGGGTTTTCAATTCAGGAGTATGTTAGCTCTTCTTGAGGGATACATAGGGGTCTGATAGTATAACCATGGTGTACACTGTTATACAGTTTAACAACTTCATTACAAAACTACTGATAAACAGATTGGTAAACCTGCAATTTAAGATCTCCTGTTGTTTCCATCAACATAGCATTGTGAATCAACATTTCCAGCATTGTTGGGGATTAAATCAAATCAAACAGATGAAATCTCAAGACACCTGCACATGATCTTCATTGTGTAGTTTCTAAAGTTCACCTTCATATTAACAAATTTGTTGCCTATTAACAGACTCAAACATGGCACAATCTAAGATTGACGTATTCAAAGAATTAGATACTGAGCATCACATGAAGCAGGGAGAGGAACTATTTCATTAATCTTTCAATAACGATCAAATAGAGCTCTTATTAAAATCAATATGAGTTTATAATTTTTTTATCTTTGATTATTAGGGTTATATGAGTCATTGTGAGAATGCCCAAAGGTTACAGAGGAGCAAAAAGGTTGGGGACCCCTGATGTATAGGAAGACTGGTGCAACACAAACTTCCAAGTAGAGAATACCAGCCAGTTGTTCAAAAACCTTCATCCGAAGTAACTCCTGCCTCACACATTAAGTCACTTGCATCACCATCAAATTGTTTTGATACGAGTAATTGTCAAACTCCAATTGGAGGCTGGTTGACTTTGTTTTTCCTCCGTAACAAGAACAAGATCAACAATAACAATCCTCACCTAATTCAGGAGAGTGAACTCTTCACTGTTTGTCTGTAACGTCACGTTAAACCAAACCAATATATGAAACAAATATGCGAAGACTTATTTCATTCCAATATACTATAAAAGATATATATTCATAATTTTCTATTTGTTATATATACAATACAAATGTTGCAGAAATTATTTTCAGTTGAAATAGAAATTGACAAAGAGTTTGATACTGCAGGCTCGTTATACATTTTTATCCCTGGTTCTCTAATGTAAGTTTTGATGGTTTAAGATTTTAACTTCTACTCCGGAGGCTTGGCCTTAAATAACTTCATGAGAAAAGACGAGATTTATTCATAACAATAAAATTGTTAGAGCTTAGAAATTATTTGTATATCTCGGATATATTATTCACACTGTTTGCTTTTTATTTTCATTGTTTATACCTCTTAGCAGAGAAAATTTACCTTAAGATAGATTATTGAATATAGATTTGTTTATTCATATAACCATAAAAAGTACCTAACCATAAATTAAGCATTTTGTAGTTTTATATATGTATATATATATATATATGGTCTGGAAAAAGACTATGAGAATAGAAGGTGAAGGCTTAGGAAGAGGTTAAGGAATACGTTTACCTTGATCAGAGGATAAAGACATGGAAATGAAAGGAGATGGCACATAATAATTGGTTGGAGAGCATTTGGTATAAATAGAGACATACTGAAAAGCTAATTGCCATATGCTTAGAATGTAAAGTATACAATAGATGCATAATACCAGCTATGATGTGCGGGTGTGGAACCTGGAAACTTAGAAAACCACTCAGAAACAAGCTCTTCTTCAGATCTCTCTATTGTGGGCATCTCGGAGCCAGTACCTTCTGAACTTATTTTGTTTGTTATGCCATCTTACATTTTGTTTATACATGGTATTATCATGTTTAGTGTACATGGATATTATCTAATACTACACACCATTTGATTTTTTGAAACGCGGCTCACTTACTTAGATTACCCCCAAAATGTATTTTATGATGTGGGATCAGTAAGTGTATGTGTGTGTATATGTATACATGCATGCATATATATATATATATATATATATGCATGCATGTTTACATATACACACACACACACATATATATATATATATATACATATGTATATATATTACATGATGTGCATTCCAGCTGAACACAGATATATGCATATTTAAAAACAAACCCATATATATGTGTGTGCGTGCATGCTTAAGATTCAAATGTCTGATTGTGTATAAGTTATTTATAAAACATAATGAAAAAGGAAGAAATTACATGTAACACTTGGATTGAAGATTTTCCGATCATGATTCAGCTAATGTCTATATGTCAGCACACACACATGCACATACACACACACACACACCAAACCGAGTGAATTGTATTCTCAGGAGAGTAATAGTGTAATTTGCATGAATGGGGGTGCGGGGGAGAACAGCAGAGCAGAAAAAATTACAAATCAATTTATTTTTGGTCGAAAGTCAAAATGTGATGTACTTTTTACATGGGGGGAAAAATAAACACAATCGAGTCTGAAGCAGCCAACAAGAATTACTCACTGCTCTTCTCGAGCAAATTTCAGTTTTGCCAATCTTATCAAAACATTGTTGCCAAAAAGTTCTTATTCACGAAAACATGAGCACTCTATGACTCTATAAATATTATGTACATTCATTGTGTATGTAGTACATTTTTCTTTCTTAATGTTTACAATGCAGTAAACTCTGCAACTAACACACTAACGTGGAGAAAGAGGTGTCCATTAATGCCAGAAGTCCATTAAATCTGAATGGGTATGCCATTTTTCGACATTTTGGGGAAAAAATTCTGATGCCAAAAAAATAAGGTTTTGATGCAACATACAGTATTGTACAATATAAATTTTGTAAATCATAATAAAGAATACGTAACATTTACTCATCTTTCTGACGTTGTAGTGTATTAGTCGTTGACCATTTTTTTGCAGTCACCTAAAACCTTACTAAAAAATTCCATCATGGAGACCCATGTTCTCACAAAAAAGATTTATTTTAGGCATGATAAGAAAATCTTATTTATTATAAATGAAAAATGAAAGGTAATTTGAAATAATCCATTAATGACTGCCATAGAAATGAAATAGATTATTCATAACAAAGGCTTGTTAAATCCCAAATTCATTACAACCGGGTCTGTTACATACAAGGTTTATAGTATTTCACCAAAAAAAAGAATCTTCCCATGATGATATTTCATATAAAGCTTCATTTATATGTCTGGTAGATGGACAAAGCCAGATTAAGATACTATGGGGCCTGTAGCATATGTTATGGAGGGGGACTAATTTTCAAAAAATATGCATAAATGTTAGGAAACATACATTTTTTACTTGCAAAGTAATTTAATTCTATTTGCTATACAGCTGGATAATACAAAAAATATATCTTGCATTTCAGTAATAGTATAACTTTGTTTTTGCTTTCATTTTTGTGCGGTGGTTATGAATTCAGTTTCAAATACCTTTGTATTCGTGTGTTGCATATGAATCACATGGTAATTAACGGGAGTGTGATATCCATGAAAATGATGTCCATCTAAATGTGATAATCAGCTGAAATTACTGATCTTAAACATCCAGTTGTTCATAAGAGTTGAAGATGGCATAGCACTACAGTAATAGAGCAAGTGCAGAGTCAGCATATTAGAATTGATAGCTTGCAAACTTGTTGGGCCAGCAGCATACTTTTGCTGCATAGTTAATCCAGCATTACAGACAGATCTTTTTCTTGCAAATGAAACAAAGATATTTTCGATGTTAACTTTGCAATTCAGTAGATTAATAATAAGAATTTCATTTTAAGGTCTTTGAGGAGCAAGGTTTACAATATACTGAAATATTTTTGAAACGCTTATACATCAAATTGATATAAGGAATATGATTGTTAGGCTTAGTAAATATGTTGGTGCCTCCTCGTAGAACAATGTTTCACAAGGTAGTTTTGCCGTTCATTACTACTGCAGTGCGTTTGATCTTCACTGGGTGGTGTGCTCTTGTGCCAGACTAAGTTGAGCTTAGTAGAAGGTAGGCCAAAAAGTTTGTTCACTTTATCATGGGAAAGTGAAAGATCAATTTTTATTTTCAGCATTAACTTTATTGATAATCATATTCAATAAATGTAGCCCTAGAAATGGCCCACCAGACCAACCAGCCAAGTGGGCTACACATTCTTCTCACTTTGCTAGTCTGTATGTGTGTGTGTGTGTCTCTCTCTCTCTAGGTGCTCCTGTTCACATTTTTGGAGCCCTAACCTTGAAAACTTGCTTCAGTACACCACAAGCACCATCTAAAAACTTCTTTTTTTTTAATCCAAAAAGTGCTTTTTTTAGGTCTCTATGGTCAATCTGGACCAACAGTGCCCAAATCTTGTGCTGGTATTTAAAAAAAAATAATTCTATGTAAAGGTTCTATTTTTCTTGATAATTTTTTTAGATAAATAGTACTGGTACATGCACAGGCTACGGTAATTCATTTATGCGAGGTACGGATATATTTACTATATCCTGCCTTCTTTCAGGAAACTTCATAATTCCATCCCTCAGAATTTTTTATCAACAAAGAACAGCTGTAGGTTCCTTTTGCAATCTTCCAGGAAATTGAATTCCTTTTTTTTCATGAAGACTACTTTGTAAAGAATAATCGAAAGGAGCAATATCTGACAAATACAATTGTAACAATTTTTGTGTGGTCATCAAAGAAACTTCTCCATCTTAAAATCAATAAACAAAGATGCACCAGTGTAGACAAAATATGAAAAAAAAACACATGCTGACATGACAACTGTCACAATACAATCAAAGGTGATATTTTTGAATGAAATTAATTGAAACTTTATGCACTGAATCCCATCAAACGACAAAAAACAACAAACTTTTGGGTTTTCCCAATAAATGCTCTTGCTAGCTCAGAAGGTACCATATTTGATGGCATATAAGACCCCTTTTTTTCCTAAAAAAATAGCTAGAAACATAAATGTAACC
Source organism: Thysanoteuthis rhombus (assembly GCA_963457665.1). NCBI lineage: Eukaryota > Metazoa > Mollusca > Cephalopoda > Oegopsida > Thysanoteuthidae > Thysanoteuthis > Thysanoteuthis major. The sequence goes on along the minus strand of OY735208.1, from coordinate 42,311,422 downwards.
TTCATTGTCCAACCCTTCATTGTCCTGAACTTGAGGTTTTAAAAAACTGACTGATAAATGAGAAGAATTCTGGGAAACGCTTTTTTTTTTTAGTACTTCCTGCTAAAATAAAGGGGTGGTCTTTTATGTCATCAAATACAGTAACTATAATTCTCATCCATTGTTGAGTCGGAAATGACTCGAGATTCTGAAGCTTAATCATGACATGTGTTGAGATTAAAATCTAATAATCTGTTTGAGATCAGAGAGCAGGCAAGATAATTTTATCGGGTAATTATATTCCTTGTCTAATGTCTCCCCAAAGTTCAAATTAGACCAACTGTCATGTGCGGCTCACACACACAAAGAACATTTCCTGCCTTATAGTGACTGTTATTCTAGTGTGCATACAAAACAAAGTAGTTTGGCTGATCAACAATATGTCTCGCTCCAACACCATTGTCTCATCCTTATTGTTAGTGACGGGACCAATACACATGAGGATTACTTATGAGAATATATTTCTTCGACTTTGAAACCACAAAAAATTTTCAATGACTTTTTCACATTGTTATCTTCTGTTTTCAAAGACCAACAACCAAAACCATAACTAAAAGTCCGAATTTAAAAAATAGCAAGTGCAAACAAAGGGACCAATTTAGCATAAACTTACATTGTAAATTGAACCTAACCCCTGAAGAAGAAAAAACAACTTATTTTGGGCAAAAATTTTCAAAAAAACAAAAAAGGTCTTTTCTAGACATAATGAATAAATGTTCAATTTTTAAGCCCTCTAGCTCCTTTGGTGTGGCCTGTACTCATGGCAGATAGATAGATAGATAGATAGATAGATAGCCAGGCAGAACCACTTGGAAATGGAAGAAACCTATGTTGACCGTTTTAGTCGATGGTTTCTAAAAGGGGTGTTTTAATTTCATCTGCTCATTCTCTTCCCTGCTTTGTTTGCTTGTGAATCCAACCCAGATTTCATTTCCCCTTCCCACAATTCATTGCTGCTTCTACTGTTACTACTGCTGCATTCCTTTTCATGGCTTCTCCACTGGAAATGCAGTCTTTTCTGCAGAGTGTGAGAAAAACCCAACCTTTGCCTAAATCACATGACGAATACACACAACGACAGAATTCCCTTTGATCTTTTCTATTCGTTACCCCTGTCCTTGGTTATGATATCATTTATGATCAGGGCCATCACTACCTATTAGGCCACACTAGGTAGCCACCTAGGGTGCAGAACTTACAGGGGCGCAGTACTGACTTTTCAGGAGAAAGGTTTAGAAGAAAATCGATCAATCAGAGGAGTAATATTAAAGTCTCGCCTGGGATGCATAAAACCCTTTCACAAATTTGATATCTCGCCTACAGTGCCTGAAACTCTTGCACCAGCCCTATTCATAATGCAGTTTTGATAATTCTAATCTACACATTTAAGGATTGATATTTTTGTACAAAGTTTAGAGACTTTTATTGTTATTGGGTTCGATCCTCGTTGGATTTACCAGTATTGATGGTCTGATACCAAACCCAGCTAAGTTAACAAATCATATAGGAAAAAAAAAAAGTGGATCAGGATGTGCACTGTATAGCAATGATTATCAAGCTTATCTTGCTGGCCGTCGTTTGTGGTTCAGTCCTCATTGGATACCAACTTATGTTAATTGATTTTACTTATATAATGAATAATGTATTTATTCTGTTTCTCTGTTTGTAATTTACAGTTTTGTGCATAAAAATATCTTCCACCACAATTTGACTCTTCCAAAGAAAGAAATTCAGTTTTTTTTTCTTCTTAAAAGATCATCTAATAGAAATTCAAATACATCCATGAAATTTTTCCATTGGGATTAACTAGTTATATGTGTAATGTAAAATGCTTAGCAATGATTTCCCTATAGAAATTCACTGCATTTGAGGAAAAGATTTTGTCAGTGGTTAGGAATAATAAATGTATCAAATAATTTTCAATAAATAATCTTTAAATTTAATAACAAATCTTTCAGTAGTTTCTAAATGTTTTTCAAATGTTTCATACAAAAAATATATTTGATCTATGATTTATGGCCAAATTCCCAATTTTCAAACATTCTTTTTAGGTTTTATATTTTATTTCTATTTTAGTTATTTACATCTTTTTTGCTTATTTGATTCAAGAAAGGAAACTTGTTGGTTTGAAAAGCCTTGAGGGTAGCTCAAAATTCTTTTACCTAAGATCAAGTTGCAATTTTTAACTTTAAAGGTTGTATTGTATTTCAGTTTTTGGAGTAATTCATAGATAGTGTCATATTATACATATGGGATTTGGTTATCAAATTATGAGACAAGGCTTATGTAAGTCAAACCACAGCACACAGGTACAAACCATGTGGTATATACATTGACCAACAGATAAGCATAAACAGCACCAAAAGGCTTTAATTCATTCATATCCTTTTGTGTGCTAACCGAGGTATACAGGGGAAATGCATGTCACATGCACGTGTGTTCAAACAAAATTTTGTGAAGATCTATAGGAAGTTGAAGATGATAAACGTTGTGGATACTCATCCATATAGAGCAAATCTATCGAAATGATCAACAAGTCAGCATAAGAATAATTGCAATGGTCTTCATTGATGAAGTTCCAAAGAAAATGATTCAAGGCATATAGCCCCTGTAGGTGTCTATATGCTTAGTTGACATTCATAATAAATCCTGATCTAAGTAAATTATGAAAGATTTCTTCTCGATAAGTAAATGTCAAACCGGACTGATATTTATATTAGTCCGATATGGTCTATTTTGCTGTGATAACCATTTTCCCGGACAGAGGCCATGAAATACTCGCTTAAGGTCAAGCAAGCCACTCCTGATCTTGAAATCAAGCCAAGCGTTTTATCCGCATAAAACGATGAAAAGAGAAGGCTTGACATTTTCTTCAGACAGGGATTGGCTTCCACAAAACCGAAGAAGAAACAAATTCTCCTCGTCTGAAGAGAATGTAGTGTTTGTAGAGCCAAAGTGTAATTCGAATTTTAGAATTAGCATCATCTATTTATAAGTATTAGAAGTGCAGAAGGGGTTACCCACATTGAAAATCAGAATCTGTGAACTGTTCAAGTTTTGGTCAAGGCTGCTTACATTTACTTTGGACTAATGCCCTCAGGAAAGGCATGAATCCTCCTCTTGCCTAGCTATTGGTATATAGCAAGGTAGTTGGAACCCTTTAGACAGTTAATTTGGAGCATGGGGCTCGTGACTCCACTCCATAAAACCTACTTGCGACTGAAACTGTAATGTGGTCTTATGTTCCATAAAGAGTCCACAGGGAGAAAAAAATTACATGAACACTGGTTAGCTAATAAATATTAAAAGGGTTACTATCAGACTAGCATGCACCCTTTTGTTGCTTCAATCTCTGTTTCAACTGGTTGGCTCTCCAACCTTCCTCAGGCATGTCACATTTGTTTATCCCGTTGTAACAATGCTTGTATTCTCTATGAAAGAATCACATTGTTTTAATTACAAAAATTTAAACATTTAAAAAATTGATCAGAATTTGGTTGTTTTGTTTTTTTGTATTAATTAATTTTTGTTTTTTATGAAACTGACACTTTCAATCAGAGTAAGCCGCAGCTTTTTTTTTGCTAAAAATCACAAGAGCCAGCAAAAACAATTATGATTACCAGAGGAGATGTGCACCCGATGAGGGTCAGCGAATCCATCAATCAAAATCTAGTGATCAAATCAACAAAAGTGAAGATGCAAGTCAGAGTGATTCATCAAAAAATACATTTTCTTTTTAAATCAGTGCAATATGCTATGATTATTAGCTTTGAATTAGTTTCTAAATATGTAATTCAAAATTTGTCCAAAAGAAGTGGCTGAACATAATTGCTTTTCATATCAAATAATACGATTTATTAAGTCGGTACAAAAATGATTGCGGTTTTCCACCATTAACTTGGAAGCAGCTTAGAATCAAAGGTATCAATTGCAATAAAAAGCATCAGAATCTATACATTTTTGCTAACTAGAAGCATAGAATTCCGGGGTCCTGGAACCACTGAATTCTTCAAAGGTGTTTTGAGTTGCCGCTTGATTTTTAAAAACCTCCCTTTGCAGGATGTGGTTGAAAAAGTGGTAGTCAGTCGGTGAGAGATCTAATGAGTAAGTTGGGTGAGGTAGAGTTTTGTAGCCTAGTTCATTCAATTTCTTTAGGGTCATTCACACAACCTGTGGTCAGGCATTGTTATGGAGAAGAATTGGTGCTTTTTTACTGATCAATATTGGACGTGAACTTGGTGCATTTTGTCGATTTCCTAGTCATACTTCTTTGTTGTGATGATTTTGCCTGGATTTTAAGAAGTTGTAGAGAATGATTCTACCTCTAAACAGTGAAACAAGTTGTTTTGTGTGGGTCCACCCCAATAATATTCCTCAATCAAATGTTGTGAATCACAGAAAGGTGTCTACGACCCTCTTCATCTTCAAGGCTCTCATCTCAATTTCGAAATTTCAGGAGCTAATGTTGAGCTGTACATTCATTAAAAGTCCCCAGGCCAAATACTTGGTTGATATTGTAAGCAGTTTCCATTGGCTTATGTCCCATTTTGGTCTTATACGATAAAATTGCTTGAATTAGCCCTTTTTCATCTTTGATTTGACAGTTTCATATAGACCAGAATGAATAGAGAAAAGACAACATTCAGCTTGAATGAATAGAGAAAAATTCATGTTTCAAAATGGTATATCGCATGAACATAATAGAATGATAGTTTATTCAAAAATAAGCATCAAAGCTTATCATAACAAAAAAACGCAATTATTTTTGCACCAACCTAATAACTGGAGAATAGAAATTTTTTTAAGTATACATTTTGCCACTTTTTTGCTTTTACAAAAAAAAGACAAAAAATGAGGATAGTGTTCAGTGTTTGCTTAACAGTGAGCCATTGTAGAGGCAGTGCGCACTGTCTCCCTCTGTCTCATATATCCCTGTCTTCTGCTCCTCCAACAACTCCACACTCAAAAAGCTTATTATCCCCATTTTCGGTGTCTTACAATACGCCATATATCGTTAAAGGAATACAGCAGCAGAACTTTCTTTTTCCTTAGTAAATCAAAAAGACGGAAGAAAAGAATAGTTTGTCCGAGGTAAATCTCGATCAGAATCCCCCCTAAGAATAATTGCAGAATAAATGAAATTGTCACTAAACTGCCAAACTTCAGGAAGCTCTGCTACAAAGGTGTTTTTGTGCCCCAGGATTTCCTCAGCAGTTACAATGGTTTATCTTGTAACAACATTATTGATCGGCTTTGCAAAGCTAAGTGCTTGCTTTCCCAATAGAAACTGAATTGACACCATCAGCAAATTTCTTCCCTTTCTCTCGGCCCACCTGTCAAATTAACTTCTTCCTGATGGTTTATTGTTGTCTCAAAAAGTAACCCAGCATTGCCCTGGACCGAATGACTTTTGAGAACTTCTTCCTTCATTAAGCTTTTCCATATCTGTCTATCTATCAACGTATCTATCTATCTCAGCCTGTTTCTATCTATTTAAGTTCCTATCAATCTCTATTTCTATCAATCATAGTATTCCTACCTTCTTCCTATCTCAGTCTGTTTCTATAGATCTATCTGTCTCTCTATCTATCTCAGCCTGTTTCTATCTATTTCAGTCTCTATTGATCTGTATTTCTATCTTAGTGCTTATATCTTCTTTCCATCTCAGTCTGTTTTTATCTATCTATGTATCTATCTATCTCAGTTGATATCAATCAGTTTCTTTTCCCTTCTATTATCTCTGTTTCTATCTGTTACTATCTATCTATTTATACCTGCTATCTACATCTGTCTAAACTTCAGATTCAGTTTTCCTATCATATCCTGAAATTCCCTTTGTTGAAAACAAAAAATTTTTTTACAACAAATGTTAAATTTGATTTAATAAAGACAGTGGAACTAAAAGAAAAAAACCCTGTTCAGACTGAGGGTCTGTTGGGAGTCAAATAGGTGAGGAAATTCAGTAAATGAAATGAAGAGATATCAATTATCCATCTAAAAGGTCTAAAATTTAGAAAAATCATGAAAAGGTCTTTTTTTTGGTGAGGGAGTAGGTAATTTAGACCTAGAAAAATTTGTGTGAGTGTATGGATCCAGATTTGACATTTGAGAGACTTCTTCAGTTTTTTCTTGTTCTGACAGGTTAGATGAATTTAATGTCATTTGCTGGAAAATGGCTTGGGAGAGTGGCGAGTGACGCTGTGAGATATCCAGCCTAATACCTAATATTTTCTCTATATTTTTCATGATTATCTAACATATTAGTTTAGAAGCATCCTACTCATATGAAATTTAGCATGGCAACTTTTATTAAATCAGATTGATTCATTATAGTTTTTAAAGTTGACGGCACAAATCCAAATGATTCTGCATAAACAATTTTCTTTCCTCCTCTTTCTATTCTTATCATAATCTTTTGTTCGGCATCTAATGATATTGCTTTATGCTTACATGACAAGATGGAATAAAAAGAGTATTGGATTAAATGTATTACAAAATGCTGCACTTCAAAAATTATTACACATGTGGTATTAGCATAAGCTTCATTATAAGGAGGTTTTGTTCACAGAGGAAGCGTATAATGAGATACCAATGTATTGTCTATGACTTTGAGAAGAGTCATTAATGTATCAAGTTTTGTTTGGACAGTCCAATCTCTTCTTCTCTTAGAATGAATTGTCTGAAACATATGAATATGGGAAGAAAGGATTGGATTGTTCAAATAAAAGTTGGTATGAGATAATTATGTTCATTAAATCCACTTTATTATATATATATATATATATATATATGTGTGTGTGTGTGTGTATTATATATATAAATCCCTGTCCAAATCATAGCCAACACATTTTCAATAACTTATGAGGTTGAAACCTATGTAGCTCCTTGACCTCACCACCCCTCCATTTACACTATCCCTAACATACCAAAAAATCTAACTCCACATCACTCCCCCCTACCCTGACACACTCTGCCCTCCCCAAGACCAACTGCTACTGCTTAACCAAAGACCTGATACCTAACTGGACATTCTCCCTCTTAGCAGGAGGCCTCCAGCAGCCCTTACAACACAATTTACCCACAATGCATAGCTCCTGATAGTGGACTCTGGTTCCACATGGGAACTTTTAACATATACTCACACAGCACACACCACTGAAGATGGGAAGAATCCCGAAACATGTCTGGACAATTTACATCTAAGGATTAATAAATCTTACCTCTAAACGCTTTACTCCCAAGTCTGTCTCACTCTCTACAGTACGCATTATATATATATATATATATATATATATATATATATTATTTATAAGAGCTTGTATGCTAATGGCTGTAAAGCTTTATAAAAATTAACCCCATCATCAGCAGCAGCAGCAGCCTTTTACAGTCTGTTGTTGGACATAGACCTTCCCCAAGAATTGCTATTCCTCTTTATCATGGACATTGCAGAGTTGGTACTTTCTAGATTCGTCTAGCTAATCATGTAATTGAAGAAGTATACAAACATATAAAGTCTGTAAATGAAGAAGAACCTCTTAGAAACGTAATTCACAACTTCAAGTGAATAAACTTAGAGAATGCATGAGCATAAGTTAAAGGTTAATTTGGGGTTGTCAGTTACTTGGGATATAAGTTGCATTGTAGTACTTTTGTATCTCTTTTATCTGGCAGCCTTGGGAACATTGTCGGGCGACTTGAAATGCCAGAAAACATAAATTAACCTCTAGGGAACTCCCTATGTAAACATATGGCCAATTCTCAATCTTGTTAGGTCATTCCATTTACATTTCACAAATGGATTTTGGTATGTTATTTGTGTATTCTTCTGCTTTTCAATTTGTTATATCAAAAGGAAAAAGATTCAGGAAAAAATTTATAAATGAATGTCTACTTATATGTTAAAATAAACATTGAAAGTTGTCAAATTTTGAGTTCTTTGATTGGGTTTCAATCTGCAGTTGGGCTTTTTATATATTCAATTCAGTTTAACGAGTCAATTTAATTATCACTAAATTGATGTTCAAACTATAGTTTGGAACCGAATCAAAAATCGGTACTAGGGAGCACCGGATTAGAGGTGTACAATCTGTTGTTATTCTAAAAAAGTCTTCAACAGTTGAGAAAATGTAATGCTGTACAGCATAACTCTAGCTGATCTTGTGTTTTTTTCTGATGTGTCTGGGACTGGGAGCATATCTTTACAAAATTATCATTTGTACATGCTTAGTAAAATAATAATTGAACATTCATAGTAATCTTAATCTTTATCAGAAAAATGTAATGAATATATTAAAAGTTGAACATTTTTTATAGATCTATATTTATTTTGTTCCAAGTAATGCATAATTTTAAAGTGTAGGAAATAAATGTAACAAAGCCATGTCATTCAAGTGTTATAGCAGCTTTATATAGTTTCTCTATAGCAGAATAATGCCCGAGCATGGCCCAGAATGTCATCTAGTACTATACACTTTAAATGTCATTAAAGATGTGAAAACGAGCCACATACTGTCAGCTAGGGTCGGCTTTAAAGCCAATTGGACCTATTGTTCCCAATTGGCCCCATGCCTATGGGGGCCATGAGCTAGGGTTATCTGCTTAAGCCTTGTCATATGCACAATACAATAAATTGTAATATTCATTTAACACCACATCAAAAGTCTTATAGAGAAGAGCAGCGATTCTAATTTTCTTCTGAATTTTCCAAAAGCCAGTAGTGTTTGTTTATACTGTTTATATTCTGGACATTTTTTATTGTACTTTGATTAAATAATACGTTAATTAATTATAAAACAGTGTAAGAAAATTGTTTCTCAGAAATTTTCAAGTGCACATCCTGATTGCTTTACTGTACTTAAATTAGATAATACTTCATTTGATTACAGAACAGTGTAAAAAAAATTGTTTCTTAGAAATTTTCAAGTGCACATCTTGATTGCTTTCCATTCTACCCTAGAGACATAAAGTCTATGATAAACTTTATTTATACATCTAACATTATATACACCTCAGCTGTGAACCTGGGGAACCACGAAAAATGTTTCCTAAAGTCACCCTACTGTCAGCCTATAGTTTGTATACCGGCACTGGTATGCATACCACACTTTGATTAGCACTGGTGTAGTGTGATGCCCCTGTGATGAGCTCAGTGTCAACTGACATGTCTTCGACTGTTGGTTGCTAAGAGATCAACCTTGGCTGGCTTGCTGAGACCCAACAGGGACTATTTTGACATGCTTATTTTCTTTATTGCAAACAAATGGCCGCCCAGGTAAAATTCCTGTTGAATTTGCTGGCATTAATTTGATTGATGTTGAATGTTAGTTTAGAATTTGAATTTAGTACTTGATGAACTCAATTCACAAATTAAGAGAGATCACTGCATCAACATCAAAAGACACTGGATTAGAACTGAGAACTCACAGACATAAAGCCTGATTCAAGTGGTGTGTTCGTGAGATTTCTCATGACAGAGTTGCATTTCAGAACTACCTGTGTAACTGAACATGCCCCCTGCACATTTGATCCCTTAATCTATCCTCATGATCGCCATCATTGTCCCTGCTGTCATCATCACTGTGCGCACTGACTTGAGGTCACACTGGGGATAGTGTTCATCATGAATCATTTTGTCCTTGGGGTTCAGGCACTTTAGATAACATTTCTGCCGTGTTCATGAAGCTTACATGCCTCCTTTTCACCCTTGAACAGCTGAGCTGTTTGTCGTCTTGATCCATCTTCATACAGAGGCAAAAGTTTAATGATTCATATATATATATATATATATATATATATATGAATTTCTTTATTGTTTGCAGAAATATTTCAACAAAAGGCACAGCCATTAGATTTGCCTTATTCCTAAAAGCTATCTTTGAGACTCTAAAACAGAGATAAAGGTCCTTGCTGGTACTACAGATTCGGTAGCTAAAGTGAATAAATTTAGAGAATGCAAATGAATGAGTCAAAGGTTAACTTAGGGTTGCAGGGTTGCCAGTTACTTGAGGTATAAGTTGTATTGTAATAATTATCAGAAGTCATCTATCTTTGACAAGAGAAAATGTGATGTAGTGTCATTCTGTGGTTCCCAACAGAGGCACGAGGAAGAAGGGTTATAAATAAGACTGGAATGTAGGTTATAAGTCAACTACGTCACTTTTAATTGGCTAATAAATTCAATTTTGTTTCCTGAAGGGTTTATCTAATGAATTTACAAGATCCAAAGAAATCAATATGCGTTTATTTTACAAAGAAAAAAAAAATATCGATATTTTTCCTCACAGCCAGGTAGCACATGCTTTGCAACCTGATACTGGTCTGTGGCCTGGTAGTTGGGAACCACTGGTTGGTTGCTTAGAGATAAAACTGATCTGTCTTGCCTAGAACTATCAGAGACTTGTTTTTATAGTAGAAAAGTTGCTCAAGGCAAGGTTCCCGTTAAATTCCCAGGTGTTAATTTGATTGTTCGGTGAATGTTGATTTCAAATTCGAATTTAGTGCTTGATAAATTCGCTTCGTTAAGAAAGATAATTGATCACTATATCAACATATTGAAAGACGTTGGATTATAACTGAAATTTGTGGACATAAAGCCCGATTCAGAGACTGGGTTTGTGAGACTCCTCACCATAAACACGCAAAAGCAATGCAAGTTTCTGATTTCAAACTCAGGTGAGATATAATCATTTTTTTTCTGTGTTCATCATTATTATCATACTGGGATAGAACCCTTAAAAAATGATGGTATTATTTATTTACAGATCGTACAACACTGTATGATCGGCCCAGGATCAAAGTGTAGAGTCTGTGCTCATATTGAAAAGTGTTATACAAATCTATACTAATATTGGAACCTTCAGTTTGTGTGTTTATTTGTGCCACTATCATGTTGAAACTTCATAACTGATTGAACTAATATTTGGCATTGAAATTCACAAGACATTGATTTGTAACATAGGCCATGTAAGGTTGACCTTGGAGGTCATTCTAGGTCACCAGAGGTCATTTCCAGCCAATTGAAACAATTTCTAGCATAATATTAAGTTTGCTGTGAAAAACAAATCATCATAGTAAAATTTGTGCTTGAAAGTGAAACTTGATGATTTAATCAACAAATTTTGCTATTTTTTCCAAATTCCTGGACTCAATCTCTTTCGCATTGAAAATCATGAAGAAAGGGATTGCCTGTGGTAAAGAATTTATATAAGTACAACTGGCAGGCAGAATAGGGCTATTATATCAATGGTTGCACTGGAATGAGTTATGTACTCTTCTTAGTAATTCTTCCAAACACATTTGTGTATTTAGTTACAAGTTGGTCTTGATATGGATAGAAACATCAACCTTCAAGAAAGAGTGAGACATTGACATTGACAGTTAATTACTTTTATCAGTAGAGCTATAATTATCATCGTGCAACAAGGTTATCCCCCCCTGAGCCAGATAATAATGTGGACATGTGAGAAAGAGATAGCACGTTTTTATCTGACATACTTCCTGCCGTTCAGATCAATTAGCTCTTTGTTGCTTACAGTTTGGGGAGATTAATTTAGAATCACTGGTCGATGAAATTTGGAATCATACCCTAAGGTACCATATTTGCCAGGATATAAGCATTTAATTAGAAAAATGTGAAAAAACTCTGCAAGTATCACATTGCATCTAATGCTCTGGTTCTATAATTATGGGTCTGTCTATGAATGCTTGATATTGGACAGTAATGGAGCTTGGATGAGTTGCAGTGAACAGTTGTCTTCCAAATACCCTTGTAAACCATTCGACTTATTGTCTGGCATTTACAGCACTCGATACAGGGAAGAAAAACCCTGAAGAAAACTCGGCGTTTCAATATAAGAATTGATTTTATTATAATACCTATAATACTGCAATTATAAACAGGTATACGTCACCTAATGTCTTTTTGCTTGACAACTGACCGCATATATCTCCAATGTCTCATAAGGTTTCAATAGGGTTGAAAAACCTTGATCAGCTAAGAGGACGTGAAAGATGTAAGTAGACATAGTGGCTCTTAAAACGTAAACAAACAATCATGTTGACGGACTTATAATGTATATCTCTGAATTTTTGAAATGAGGTATTATTATTATTTCTATTGATATTCGGACCATCCTCATCTTGGTTGTTTTTCATACGTTTCGGCCGTTGCACTCTACGGCCTTCGTCAGGTATCATCTGGTAGATGTGGGGAAGTAACGAACCGAACCCTTTATTTATCCGACGGGGGTATATTGACCGTACTCCCCTCTTAGCATTAGTAGTATTGTTATACTGTCTTGTACTAGGATCGAACCTAGAACCATCAGATTACTTTACAGTAATTTGTCTGATGCTGTAACCACTGCGCTATGTGTCCACAAAACACCCAAGATGAGGATGGTCTGAATATCACTAGAAATAATAGACTTATAATGGTATAGAATATACTGTACATAATACTCAACAGCAATATTAAACATATATGTTACTAGCTTATATATTTACTCTACCGTATTTTTTATCATAATCTTTATGTAACTTATCCTTCCATATAAATGAAAAGTTTACCATAATCCCATGGTATATGTAGCTTAGGGTTGACCATGCAACTTGTGAAAATTTTGATATCCGATTTTCAAAATATAATTAATAATTCAAAAAAATATTTGTTTTTTCTTGTTTTTGCTAGAAAAAAGAAAGTCCGAATTTCTGTCCATAAAAATTTTCTCAATTCATTAACTACAACATAGAATTGAAATATTTCTATTGAGGACATTCTATACAGTTTTGCTTACATCATCTTATGGTGTTTTCTGCTTTTACCTAATGCTGTTTCCCACTGTACAGCCACTTTAATCCATTAGTATTTTGGTGAAAATACTATATCAAGAAACATGATATGGTACCTGTTTTACTTGTTTTTTCTCCTCATGAATTCTTTCATCAATTTCTAGGTTTTCATTTCAGGCAAAAAAAAACTTATCTAACATTTGTTACTTTTGAGATAAAATTGATTCTGACTCTCCTTCTCTAAGATATAAAAATGATTGTATAAAGAAATGCAAAAAGTGTGCAATTGAAACATGTATATATGGAAATTTATAGCAGCAAATCATCATCAGGCTTTTATCATCTATCGTTGAACATAGACTTTCCTCAGGATTTGCTACACCTTTCTATGGTGTCATGAAGCTGTTACTTTCTGAACTCGTCCAGTTCGTCTTGCCATCGTATATTCTGCCAGCTTCTGTTCCACTTTTGATCTCTGGAGATCTGTTTTTTCCCTAATATACTGTGCTGTCTTGTGACCTCTCCATGTGACGTTCAACATGATTATCTTGTGTACACGTTGCATGGTTCTCAGTTTACGAGTTAGTCTCTTGGTTATGGGATGAATGTTAGTAAAGGTGAAATTTCGTTTGCACTCAACAATGGATAAATATGATGAACACTGTGTATATTATTTAAAATATATTCTATCTAAGAAAAAGTGCATACCATGTGAGACTATCTGCAACTTGGTACATAATTTCAACTATTAAGTCTGTACAAATAGTGTAGTTATGGTCCAATATGTTATAAGCTTGTGTAGTACATAGTATTATACGATGTTTGCCTATCATTCTAATCACTCAACATCCTAACCACCAGGTCATAACCCAAACATATACCTGAAATTTTCTTCATATTCTATCATATAACTTTCATGTTATAAATGATAATTTGTTTATCAAATAATGATTATTCAATCTAAAATCAATATCAAGATGATGTTTATGTTCAGAGTTTCAAGAGTTTCAGATGCAGTAATCACAACTTGTGAACAGATGGTTTGAAAAACTTTATGCTAAAAAGCTACAAGAAGATTAAGAAATTAGTGAAAAAAATGAAAATTTGTGGAATAGAGAATACATTATCTTTACGCAATGAATAATTTATCTACGAAGACTATAATGAGTGTTATTTTTGTAAATGATTATGATAATAATAATCAGCAGCAGCAGCAGCAGTCTTTTATTGTCTGTTGATGGACATAGACCTTCCCCAGGATCTGCCAGACCTCTCCATCATGGGTGTCACAGAGTCTTTCCATCTCATTATCTGTCGGCATTGGTTCTGCATTTGATCTGGAGGAATCCATGTTGTGAGTCTTTATGACTATCACTTGTTTGCGATTCATGACTAGCCCATTGCCATTTGAATTTCCTAATGGATACTTTGTTGTCACAGACTCCTGTTTTTCTCTAATATACTGTGCTGTCTTGTGGTCTCTCCATGTGTTATTTAGCACGATTCTTTCATGTGCACGTTACAAGGTTTCCCAGTTTGAGGGTCAGTCTCTTGGTTAGGTTCCATGTTCCAGCTCCATAGGTGACTATCTGGAGGATGCATTGATTGTATACCCTTCTTACCAGAACTAATAGGATTTTCTTTCAAAATCAATGGGTAATGGAGGAAAAAATATCTACAACATATGGAATGCTGATAATCACCCATTTTAGAATTCAATACTAGTATAAAGATGTTTGAGAAAAAAAAAACAGATCTTGTTGGTCATTCAATAGAAACTGTCACGTGACCAACATTTTTTTGGCAGCATGCTGTATTGGGAGTGATCAATTAAAAAATTGGAAAAAGAGGTGAACAGTGAATAAATTACTTTTCTAGCCTTTTGCTGGGCAGTGATTGCTAAAAAAGTCAGAATCTCCAAAAGAATTAGTTTGAACACAGCAATGCATGATGGAGTAAGGATCAATTTATCATGCACACATATTGTAAATTGAACCCTCCACTAAAAAAAGAAGTTTTCTCTAGACAAAATAAGGGGTAAATTTTTTAATTTTCAGCCCTCTAGCTCTATTGGTGCAGCCTGCACAAATGATATATACATACATACATATGTAAGTACATAGCCAGCAAGAATAGCTTAAAAAATCAAGAAACCCATGTTGACAGTTTTGGCCAACTGTTTCTAATAGAAAAAAAAAGCTTCGACTGATCTAGCAAATTGAAAATTAATCTGCAAAACTGCTCAAGCAAAACGAGCTAGAGTTAAGCAGATGGCTGAAAGTGAAAGGCAAGAAGACAACCTTACTGACTTTGGATCGAGGGCGTGGCTGTAACGCCCAAGTCCCATGGTCTGTTTGTCACAAAGCCATCCACACCCCAGTCTTCACTTCCCATCATGATTCTGCACAGTATACGCTGAGAATTTTTTTCCTTTCCAACTTTGAAAAAATAATGAATAACTTAGTTGTTATCTTCTTATGTTTGAACTGTGAGTGTTAATGCTGTGATGAGAATATCATAGTTAGAAGTGTTTAGCTTCTTATCTATCTGTAATATTGCTCCGCTTGTTCCTACCTTCCTTCCTTCCTTCCCGGATTTGAATTTTATGCATCAATTTTAATAAGAGCGTAAGAAGAGAAAGGTGAGGAAAGAAAAGTAGGTAGTTTATCAAGGAAGTAGGAAAAGAGAGGGATGGAGGGAGGGAAAAAGTGAAGAAGTAGTGTAATAAGTGGATAGGAATAGAGAGAAGAAAGTTAGGCAGTCTGATTAGAGGGTAGGAAGGGAGGAGCGAGAAGAAAAAATTGGGTAGTTTACTAAATGGGTAGGAAGATTTTCACATATGAAACTAATCCCTGTTTGTATAGCATTGCAGTTAAAACATGGACTGTAAACCCTCGGATTGGAGGGCATAAAGGAGAGGATGGAGAAGATACAGACAAAGGGCGAGAGCTGAGCAGATACACGAGATCATAAATAATCTTAGTTGTCAAGAGCCATGGAATTTCAATGGGTTCAGCTGGATTAAATAATTACACTCAGGGGCAAAGCATATGTGCTAAAGCAAGACCTTTCTCTCTGATAGGTTTTTTTCAGACTATTGTTACCGGATTGATCGCATACCAATCTTGAGCTCGCTGTATTACCTGTAATTTATGAGCAATTTTTCTTTATGTTGTCTTTGTATTTCTCTGTTTCGGTTTGTTCCATTTATTTTTGTCTGTAATCATTTTAGGAACCCAATCTTTGATCCCCTGGGGCATCTTGTCATGATTTATAGTACGTGCTCAGAAGAATAAATATTAGTCTGTGACTTAGCGGCCATTAATGTTGCAAACTTGGAATCAACAGCACTAAGCCAACACGAGGAATAATCAATAAATTGGCAAGGGTAGAGTTGGCACCGATAAAGCACAGACACTGAAGTCTTTGAGAGAAACTTTCTTAAACCAAATGAAATATCAAATGAATTTTAAGGCTCTTGTACATTTTAAAAAGATTTCCTTCTTTCAAATATTTTTCATTATCATCATCATCATCATCATCTATAATATTATCCTGTTTGTTCCTACCTTCGAATGTTATGCTTTTATTTATAACATAAGAGAAAATATCTGCAGCAATATATTCATGATATCATACATTGCTAAGCAATTAATATGACATGTCTCATTGCCCAGCGACAGCAATTTAAAAAAAGCAAACAATTTAATTTTTGTGTAACACGTTTTAATTATACACACAGATATTACACTCTGATCCTGGGCCCCAAGTGATGGGGAGTGATACTTTGATCCTTGGTGGAGTGCACAGATACTCTGATTCTTGGAAGAAGTACCAATCAATACATAATCAATCCTGTAATTCCCGAACATATCCTAAACATATCTTTATAATATTTTATGTCTTTATGGTTTGATGTTCTTCATTTATATACACTAGTTCCTCTGATTTTGCAGGTTTCAATATTATGGTTTGGGATATTTTTGTCTATTTTCCATCTATTCAGCAGTTCCTATATCTCAGTTGGGTTCACAAAGGTATTACTGGGAGTCCATGAAGTTGTTGAGTTGGCAGACCTCTCAGGAACCACAGTTCCATGGAAAAATTCATTCAAATAAAAGTGGTATCTTGGCAATGAAAAGATGGGGAACCACTGAATTAACTAGTAGTTACTTCCATAGACTTTCAACAACAAAGCAACTTGAGTTGATAAAAACACCCGCAACCTATCAAGTTCATTCTAATAATCTTTGTCATCAATAAGAATAAAGATTGTTGATAGTTTTCATTGAGAAATTAGCTATATAAGCCCTATAAACTTGGAGATAATTGTATTTTAAAACCTGATTGCACTTAACGGACTGGTGTACTGCAACAATTTGAATTAAGATAAATTTAACAGGAAATGAACATATGTTTTTAGATTTATTAAGTTCATTTTGTCTCCTACAATTTACCGAGAAGGTAAAAAAGAACAAAGAAAGTAAATTCAAAAAAGTCGAATGAAACCTAAAAAGTAAGGTTAATCAATAATCATATGTCACACGTTGACACCAATACAAAATAAATTATCAGTTGCTTCCCAGACATGATTTTGTTGGTTTTAACAATTTCATCATCCCATATAGTAATACATTTTGCACTTTATCTATTGATATTTATTACACTTCCATAATATTTTATTATCACTTAGTCTCTATAAAAGAAACAGCCATTATTCAGCAACTTTTTCTTTCTCTTTTCCATTTCTATGAATTGGAGAGGCATGAAGGGTTAAAACTTTGAAGTTCACTTGATGTCTAGTGTCTAAACATTGAATTTTAAGCTGATGAAGCACTACTCCAATGATGGCAAGAATTGCCAATGAGACCCTTTGTATTCTTTAATTTCTAAAATCTTCTATATATCTAAATCTTTTAATGTCTTCTTTCCTGTAAAATCTTTATAATTCCTGAATTTTTTTTTTTTGATTTTCCAAGTTGTTGCTGGTGAATTTATGTCAGTGAACTGCTGTCAGTATATCTTCTGCAACCTATTTTATAGATGTTAAATGTACAGTTCACAAGATCTTCTCCTCTCTCATTCCGTATTTTGTATCCAAATTCGCCAACACAGCATTTGTTTGGTTGATTGCGTAGTGGGAGTGTGAACTTGGTGACATCCAGCTTGTACCTCATTGAGAGTTGTATGGTGACACTAGCTATGTGGTCTGAGACAGCTTTGAAGCCTACCATGTTGTCTTTGAGACCTTTATTGATGAGACGACCTACTCCACTTTGTTTTACTTTCTCTCTTCCATAGTTGTAGAGAAGGTGTTTGCTTTTCAGTTCTATTAGCTCTTCTCCTGGTCTTCTCATTCCGCTAATACTGATGATGTCCCGTTTGATGTTTTTGATTTCATTTCCTAGATGGGTAAGGTGAGAGTCTGTTGAGAGTGTTCTGACATTGTAAGTGCTGATGTATAACATTGTTCTCTTGGTTAGGGATTTTGAATTTTGAATCTGTTTGGGTGGTCGCTGTTGGAGTACATCACTCCCATTAAAGGCAAGTGATGCGGCTGGGCCTTTTGGGACAGATGACCCTGTAAACTTTGCAACAATGAATGACTTCAAAATCATGGATACATTCTTCAAAAAGAAAACTAGTAGAAAATGGACTTTGAAAAGCCCCAACCATGAAATCTGCAATGAAATAGACTACATCCTAACAGACAGAAGCAACACTATCAAAGACATTTGAGTTCTAAACCAAGTAAATATAGAAAGCAACCATAGAATGGTAAGATGTAAGATGCAAGTAAGCACCAATAAAGAATGCAGAAAAATATTCCGCATCAAACCGCAACTGCTGAACGTATCAAATAAAGTCACCCAACCCTTCAAGCTAGAATTGGAAAACAGATATAAGATCCTTACCGAAGAGAACAACATCAACATCAACGAACTCTACAGCAAATTAACAACCTCTCTTACAGAAGCTGCCACTATGTTTAAACCAAGAAACACATAGACCATTAGTAAAATCTCAGACAGAACCAGGAAACTCATTGAAAAGCGTAGAAACCTCAAACCACCAACAACAACAAAGGGAAAAAAATAGAAGAGACTAAACTAAGCAAAACAATCAAAAAGAAACTACGAGAAGAAAAAAGAAGGTATACGACAGCAATTATCAAAACCTCTCTTGAAAAACGTCAGGGCTTTAAAGCAATAAACAAAGCTCTCAGAATAGGACTGAAACAAATAACTAGCATACTCAAAGAAAACAGTGACATAACTACAGATAAAGACAGAACTGTTGAACATGCCCAAGAATTCAACAAAGAACTCAACACTTCAAGACATGGACAAGAAAACAATGAGCTGGATACGCAAGATGCAGACAATCAGTTTAGGGACTTCCCAGAAGTTACACCATGGGAGGTAAAACAAGCCATCAAACAAACAAAATAAAGGAAAAGCCCCTGGACCATATGATATCGCCATCGATCTACTCAAAAAAGCTGGTAAGATCATCAATAAAAAAACTGGCCATACTATTCAACTTGTGGCAACTTATGTCTGAAACAGAGTGAAGTTCCGAAAGAACATGGCAATCATAATGCTTTTACATAAAAAAAGAAACCCAAAAGAACTCAACAACTACAGACCTATAAGCACACTCAACTGCATTATCAAAATTTTCATAAAAATCATCACAAGCCGGATCATGAAAACACTAGATGAAAACCAACCAAGGGAACAAGCTGGATTTAGAAGAAGTCACTTAACCATGGACCATCCCCATTCAATAAATCAGCTGAAAGAGAAAGCAGCAGAATACAAAATGCTGCTTGCTGTAGCATTTTTAGACTTTAAGAAAGTTTTCGACTCTGTGGAATTCTCCATGGTCATGAAGGCTATCACTCTACGAGTTATAGACCCTGTACATGTCAAAGTATTACAACATATATACAGTCACAGCAGCTCCTTTATCAGGCTACATAAAGACTCTGAACTCTTCCAGCTGCAGAATGGAGTAAGACCAGGGGAAACCAGCTCACCTAAACTCTTCACAGCCTACCTTGAGATGATCTTCCACAAAAGAAGAAGAAATCAAGCGAAGAATCACTAGGCATAGCAAGCTCAACCTTCAAAAACAAAAAAACCCATCAATCCTAAAAAGAAGAGTATACAACCAATGCATCCTCCCGATAGTCACTTATGAAGCTGAAACATGGATCTGAACCAAGAAACAGACCCACAAACTGAAAACCATACAACACGCACTTTAAAGAATCATGCTCAACCTCACATGTAGAGATCACAAGACAGCACAGTATATCACGAAGAAAATGAGAGTCTGAGTCATCATAAAATCTACTAGAAAACTCAAATGGCGATGGGCTGGCCATCTTGTAAGAATGGCAGTCAAACAATGGACATCACAATTCACAACATGGATCTCCAGAGAACACTAATGAGAGCGAGGCTGGAAGATTACAAGACGGAGAGACAAACTAGACAAAATCAGAAAACACGGGCTCTGCAATGCCCACAATAGAGAAATGTAGCAAATCCTGGGAAAGGTCTACGTCCAACGATGGACGTTAAAAGACTAATGATGATGATGATGAAATGTACAGTAATGTATATATTGTATTCAAGAGAGTACAGTGCAGTTATAGCATTTAAGGTTTGACGGGGTCAAAAGTTATTCATGAAATTTGGATACTCAGATATCCAAGTTTATTATTATCAGAGCTCAGTCATTTTCAACACTAGGCACTAATTTCTTGCTCTTGTGTGTAGTAGTTTCAGTGTTGATGAGTGTTTTTGCTGACTGTGTGTTGAACATCCCTGAAAATATTCTCTGCTAATCCACAATTGTATGAGCATATCTGGGGGATTTCTAAATATCTGCTGGTCAGACATGGATCTAGAGCAAATCACAATTTAAAAAATCCTTCCAAGTTTCTAGATAAAGAAATTTTATAAATACCCCCCCCCCCTCAATATTCGTTAGTAATCATAGATTAAAAAAAATATCATCTTGTTTTTCATCTAATGATGACTTATTCTTTATGAATATTTGGAAACCAAAACTGTCACCAAAAATGTCAACATAGGTTTCTTCAGTTTTTAAGTTAGTCTGACTGACTGGCTGGCTGGCTGTATATGTATGGATGTATTACATATACAGGTCCTACCAATGGAATGAGATGGCAAAAAATTGAAACATTCACTCGTAATGTCTAGAAAAAAACATTTCTTGCTTTCTGAAAATTTCTTCCCTGAATAGGTTTTTAGAAGGAGTTCCAATTTGCAATGCAAGTTGATGCTAAATTGATCCCTTTAGTTAGTCTGGTAGCATTCACGCTTGTTCCTTGAAAATTGAGACTTTTTTAGTAACCCCTTCAGTTTTTAAGTTAGTCTGACTGACTGGCTAGCTGGCTGTATATGTATGTATGTATTACATATAAAGGTCCTACCAATGGAATGGGATGGCAAAAAATTGAAACATTCTCTCATAATGTCTAGAAAAAACATTTCTTGCTTTCTGAAGATTTCTTCCCTGAATAGGTTTTTAGAAGGAGTTCCAATTTGCAATGCAAGTTGGTGCTAAATTGATCCCTTTAGTTAGTCTGGTAGCATTCACGCTTGTTCCTTGAAAATTGAGACTTTTTTAGTAACCCCTGCCCAACAAATGATGTGACAATTAACCTATTCATTGATCAGCCCTTTTACCAATTTTTTGATTGCTCACCCTCAACACATGCTGCAATGATCATGAGTAGCTAACCAAACTTGTTTATTTATTGACTACATGGTGAATTTCCGAGATGATTTTTTTTTTTTTTACTATGGTCTTTTGTCTATCCTGGAGCTAAAAAAGCTATAATTCAAATATATGTGAGAAATATTGTACCACATATTTCTTTTTTGTTTTTGATCTTGGAAAATTATTTATTTGTAGAAATAATTTTTTCCATTTGGAATCCAGCCCGGCCCTATCCCTTATCCTGGATCAGTACCTGCATCACCAACCATAAAACATGTCAATTGACAGCTGAAATTCCACTGCTGCCTATTAAACCCATGGACATTTTTTTCCCCAGAATTTTGAATTTTACTCTGCGTTATTCTGCTGTTTTTAAAAAGAAATGAAAATATCTTCCTAATCTTTTTTGGTTTATCCACTCCATATTTTTATTTCGTCAGTCTTACTTGCTTTTTCAATTTTTCTTTTTACTTATCTCGAACTCTTTCATTACTTCTCTTTTTTGCCTTTCACTTTTACATCTTTATTCTCTTTCACTCTATTTTCGATCTTTCTTCTTTCTCATTCATTCATTTTTCTTTCCCTTCCTTTTTGTTCATTCATATTTTATTTCTCTCTCACTTTCTGTTATGATCCTTTTTATTTACATTTTTTCATTTTAGTTTCTGCAAATATAACAAATTGATTTGTATTTACTTATACATATATGCATTCAAAGCCATTTTGTATTTCTCAAGAACTGGTTGTATAGCCCTGGTGTAGCTAGGCAACAGATCAATGGGGACCTTACTGCACATGCAAACAATCTCTCAATCAGTAGTGAGATGTTGTTGAGTGAGCTTGTGTACTGTGTGACTATTGCATTCACTATGACCAAGCAAATAAATCAATGAATTTGCATCAAGGGTTTTTAACAAGGTCTCTCTCTTTCTCAGAGAAAGATATAAACACAGATATTAACTGAACCTAATCTAGTTTAGCTCAAGGCCAAAATGTGAAGTGATGTTGGCTAGGAGATTTTGTAGTGCCAATTTTCCATGTAGCCTTGAAAATCAGCATTTTAAATCCTTGTTTATATACCTGGGCTTGAACTCTAACTACCATAATTAGAGTATTCAATGTAATTGCATTTCTAAAGGTGTTTTTATTTAGACAAATGCCCCACAACTGTTTTTCCCTCTGTAAATTGTACCACTTTACTTTTGACAATGAAGTTGGAAGAGATGTATGTATTCATTCCTGTCTGTCAGTCTACCAGCCCAAACAATTTTTTGAAATGTTCTCGATGAATTTCAATGAAATTCTCTAGAAAATGGGCAAAGGGATCAGTGGGAATTGGTTAAAAAAATTGGGCGGATCCAGGAATTTTTTTGTATTTTTTTCCAATAAATTCATGAGTTCACTCATGTTTGTTGACACAATATCCGCAAAAGTTCCCAGTTAAATTCAATGACACTTTGTAGAAAGGTGGGCTGAAGTAAAATTGGTTTAATTTGGGAACTGATCCAGAAAATTTCTTGCATCTCAGATATATATATAAATATATATATATATTGATATTTATTCAGTTTTTAGTTAGTGTATTGCATTGGCAGAGGTAAGCGCTCCCTGAATACTTTCTACTCTTCTTTGTTTCTTAGTTCTATTTAGATTTGGACAAATCTGTTAAAATTCACACTTCAGGCCAAGAAAGATAACTCAAATAAGTTGGATGTCACAAAGCTAAGAGAATAATGATTCTTAGAGAGTAGTGATAAACGAAAAGATCTGAAACTAGGCCAATTTTGCTTGAGGCCTTTCAAAGATATCAAGAATTCCCTGTGCTGGTGGCCACAGATTGAGTATGTCAGGGGTCAAAACAAAAAAAAAATCAAAATGGTGTCGAATTTAGAACTTGCCAGAGAGAAGAGTTAAGAGGAAGAAAATAACCAAAAAGAATGGCTTCTCTTTTTGTAAATAATGATAACAGTTAGTTGGCATCATGAAAATCAACAATTACACACTGTCAGCATGGGTTTCTTCAGGTTTTATGTGATTCAGATTGGCTGGTTGGCTATGAATGAGTCCTGAATTTAGGCCACATCAATGGAGCTAGGGGGCTAAAAATTTTTAAATTACTTCTAATGTCAAGGAAAAAATGCCAAAATGTCCAAATTTTCAGAAAACAAATATGAACATTGCCAGACACAAAATTTTCTTTCTTTTGAAAAATTCCAACCAGAAAAATGTCTTGGGGGGAGGGGGTTCAATTTACAATGTACATTTATGCTAAATTCGTCTCTTATTTTGTGTCTGGCAATGTTCACATTTGTTTTTTGAAAATTTGGACAGTTTGGCATGTAGCAGTTTCTATCGAGTGACTTACCAGGCCTGTTTTGGTTCTATCTTCTTGGAAACTGTTTCAAAGAAAGAGAACTCACCAGTAGATTTGACATTTTATAAGTCATATGATTTTTTTCATAGTATATGTGCGATAACTATCTGTGTATATAGTTAGTTTCATACAAGGCCTGAAGTGTAGAGCATTAAGTGAGGATGAGACTTTCGATAACGGTCAGCTTGATTTGCTTGCTAATGATTATTACCCAAGGGTGATGTACCCTATAAGTACTTACTGTATATGCTGGATGATAAGACAAATTGTTTACAAGGATATTTGGAGGACTACTGCTCACTGCGACTCATCCAAGTCCCATTACTGTCCATATTGAGCTATGGTAGACAGCCCCCAAGTCATAATACCAGCACATCAGATGAATAGGAATATTTGCGTGTTTTTTGTTTTTTCTTTGATTAAATTTCCATTTTATACACCAGCTTGTATGGTTCTAAACCAGATCTGGCTCAAGACCACAAGTGTGAGGCACCCAGTACAGATCACTCACTAAGTCGTGTGAATAATATCGTATACTAGTTCAGTAACCAGTGCCTAACGGGAGCTTTGGAGCCCTACTGGAAACATTTTTGTGGGGCTTCAGGCTCACAGCTAAGTTGTAGAGATATGCATGAGTAATTTAATAGCATGATAATTAAAAGCTGTTACATATATATTTACATGTTTGTCTTTTTAACCTTTTCAGAGAAACACATTTGTATGCTGTTATATAATCAATTGACATATTATTCAAATTCAGTAAAAAATTTCAAAATATATGAAACAAACACTTCTGACATATGGTGAATCCAGAAGAAACTTAAAACTGTTTTCTGTTCTCTGTAAAACTTGTAGTGTGGTGTTAGATGCATGTTGTGGTGTCTTCTGAGAATTTGACAAGAATATAGTAAATTAGTCTAGCGTGGAGCCCCCTTAGTCATGGGGTCCAATTGGCTTGAAGCCGACTCTGACTGTGACGTGCCAAAACAAACTCCTTCCATATGAACTATTCCTGACTTTCAATAAGATTACTCTATTAAAGATTTTTAGACTATCAAATTTTTTTTAAAAAGCAGCCTTTTTAAAAAAAATTTTCCCAAGTTCTTGTTGATCACAGCTACCCACAACAAACCAGTTTGATCACTGTTGCAGGTTTTATGTTCTTCATGTGTTCTGACATTTATATTTATCTATCTATCTATCTATCTGTCTTTGTCAAAGTTTGAACTTGGTTAACCAAATCCATTCTCCCTGCTGTTAGCCATTAGACCATCTGCACCTCTGTAGAAATTGAGGTAGAAACCATGTTCAATTTAACAGTGAAATTGAAATTGAGAAAAACTAGTCAAACTGATAATTGAAATACTTCATCCATAAATCAAAATAATTCAGGACTCTTACTTCTGATAATAAATAATAAACAATATCATGTGAATAATTGGGTGAAGAAGGTAATAGCTATACCACTGTTGATTTAACTTAGCTTAGCCAGAGGCCTCTAAAGCCAAATAAGTAATGGTAACTCAAGAACTACTTTTTTTTTTTTATCTCTGATTCATGCAGCTTGCTTTAACGGCAGTGCTGTGTAATAACCTAGAGCATTGTGATAAAAAAACAAGTATAAAGATGAAAGAAAATCTAGTAGTCAAAGTTAACTAAGGTTATGACTGTATTTTCCAATAGTCATAAAATCTCCAACACTGGGCAACTTTTTTTGTTCTTGGGTTAAAAGTGTTATTTTCCGATTATATCTTGAAAGTTTAGAATATGACAAATATTCCCTTCAAATTTTGCTTATACAGTCAAGATGGTGAAAATTTAGAAACTCATCATCAGCCTTTCAGCATCTGTCATTGGATAAAGACATTCCCAGGGTTTACCAGACCTCTCTATCAAAGGTGTCGTGGAGCCAACACTTTCTGAATTTGTTTAGTTTGTCATGTCATCTTATATCCTACCAGCCATAGTTTCACATGTGATCTCTGGGGATCCATGTTGTGAATTGTGATGTCCAGCAGTTGTCAGCCATTCTTGCAACATGACCAACCAATAGCCATTTGAGTTTTCTAATGGTTTTATGATGTCTCGGACTCTTGTTTTTTCCCTGATGAATCGTGCTACCTTGTGATCTCTCCATGTAAGGTTGAACATGATTCTTTTATGTGCACGTTGCATGCTTCTCAGTTTACAGGTCAATCTCTTGGTTAGGTCCCATATTTCAGCTCCATAGTTGACTATCAGGAGGATGCATTGGTTGTATACTCTTCTTTTTAGAACTAATGGTATCTTCTTGTTTAAGAAGGTTGAGCTTGCTCTACTGGGGGCTTGCCATCCTAGAGTGGTTCTCTGTTTGATTTCTTATTCTTTTGAGGGCTCCATGGAGATTTGTTGTTGTAGGTAGATGTAGTGGTCTACTTTCTCCAGCTCTGCATTTTCGATTTTGATCATTTTTCAATTGGAAAATGAGCTGATTTGCACAATTTTTATTACATGAAGTAAGAGTAATAACTACTTATGAATATCGCAATTCAAGCTACAAAAACAATTTTGAAGGGAATTATAGCCATTTTGTATACTTTTTACACATAACCAATCAGAAAATAACACTCACCACCAAAGAACAGCACCATGCAATGTAGTTTAACTACATTGCACGGTGTTATTACTGAGATTCAAAGAAATAGTGATGAATATTGATATTTTTTCAGATTTCCTTTGCTCACAGTAAGTAGAGTATTCATGAAAAATCCCTAGTAAGCCACAATGGCTTAAAGTGAAGAAGCAATTGCCATCAATTTATATGGGAAAACTTTTGGAGCGTTCCTAAAAATGGTGATTATGGTATATTAGGCTGACTCGGAGGTTGGAGTGCTGGGAGGTACAGGAGACTGGATTGTTAGAGAGACAGGAAGAGGGTGCATGCTACCTCTATAGGGGCCCACTGCAAGACAAACACTGAATACTATTTTCACTTATTTTTGCGAATGCGATATAGTTACATATGACTTATAAAAACTGAGGGGGAATACCGATATATCCACACAATTTAAAGATTGTGGTTTTGATTGATAGATTTTTTTTCTTTTTCAAGTTTTCTCTTAGGAACTGGATGAATGGTGTTTAAAGTGTTGAAAAACACTTCTTTTGTTTGATTTTTTTTATTAATCTTCTTTCCAAATTTGAGAGAAAACAATCAAGAAAACAACCAATCGTCTTAATTTGATGCAAACAGAATCAGACATTTCAGAAGACAACAAAAAGAAGCTTAAGTTCTACTGACAGCAAAGTAATTTACATCAGAAAATTTGGGAACATGATGAAACAAAATCTATCTTATCGGAGCTGATTTTCCCACCACGTCTTCTGCCATTTTGCATTATTCACCGATTTAGAATAGAAAAAAAAATTTCTTTAGTCTTTTTTTATCCTTTCTCCTTTAATTCTTTTTTTTTTTTAGTTGTATTCTTTCAATGATTGCGAGCTTTGATCAGTGGAAAAAAGATATAAAGTTAAATGTGTAGGAAAAAAACCTGGAAAAATCCCCAGAAAACAATAAAGCAGTGCCAGATTTATGCATGAATGAAATAAGTTACTGCTTAAGGCCTCAAATCTGCAGGGGCCACAAAAAGGCGTATATGTTTTTACGTTTTGTGAGATCTCCTGGCATAATTTTTCAACAAGAGACCTCCAAGCTTAATATAGCTTAAGGCCTTAACAAGTCTAAATCTAGCTCTGCAATAAGGTATTTTGGGGTGTGTGAAGATTATAAAGCAATAATTTTCTTGAAAATGGTATTCTTTTATTAAAGAGATGCAGTGCTATTTTGACTGAAGTGATTTTGATAACTGCTCTTGAAGTGTTTTGCTTAGTGAGAGTACACAACTGTCTATGAAGATGAAAAGTTTGAAGAACATACTAGCTAGCAAGCTGTTAATAGTCGGAATTGGGTTAACAGACGAGGGAAATGATATTTTGAGGTCTATTTTCATCATCTTCAGATCATGTTATTGAAATGATTTAAATAAATGCTGTAATGAAATTTATTAATTTTTTCTGTTTTTTCCTTGATATTGGTTGAATATTGTCAGCATTTTTTCTCTCTACATTTAAAAAAAAAAGTACTCAAAGAATTTCAATCAAGTTTTGATGGAATATAGGCAATGGGCTAAGGAAAAAGTTTCTTTTGGAACAGAACTATGCTTAATCACCTCCCCTGCATTGAAGTTATATGTCCATACTACATCACCAGACCATATTTCCAAGAATTCTCAATTAAATTTTGTGGAATATTAGACAATGGGCTACAGAAGAAGTGATTAAATTTTGGGATGGTTCCATTGACAATTACATCCTCTGACAGTGGTATGCACTCAGAATGCTTTTTAGCTTGAGTAGTGTTAATTTGGGGGATGATTAGAAACATTTAGAAGTATCCATGTCTTGTATAAATGAATCATCATAGCCCATGCATGTACCAGAACTAGACATCTAAAAAGTAACAGCACAATATTTAGGCATTGTTGATCCCAAAATGACCATAGAGACCAAAAAAAGCACTTTTTTGAAAAAATAAAAATTGGGTATTTTTAGATGATGTCTAGTGGTGTATATTCAAGCAAATTTCAAGGTTTTAGCCCCAAAAATGTGACCAGGAGTGCTCAGAGACATACACACACAAACTCAGACCAGCAAAAAGAGAAGAATATTTAGCCAACTTGGCTGGCTGGTTAGTCAGGCAGGTCATTTGTGGGGCTATTGTGATTTGATAAGTAGATATTTACTATGTTCAGTCTGGCACAGGATCGCAATAGTGAGAAACCCAGTAAGGATCATACTCATGTCACTGGCAAATTGCTTACAAGACCAATTTTCTCACCATCATGTTACAGCAGGAACCCCTATTTATTCTTACTATTGAGGTAGTTTCATATTTTTGGAGGTCATTGTGTGTGCCCAAGCCAAGGACTAGGATTTCTGATGTTGGTTTTCTAGGGAAACAGATTGGCCCTACCCGCATGGAAAACACTATCTTTCTACCAACATTATTCCCACCCTATTCCATTTGGCTTTATTCCTTTCTATGCAATGTACTTTATCATCAGTAAGAGATCTGTGTTTTAGTCTTGATGTTGTTAAATGACAAAGTATCATCATTATACATTGATTTACTCGAACCAGTAACCTTGTCTTGGTTGTTATAATTGCAATGTTTCATCCGTTGTATCCTCCATTTATATACCCTAAGAGTGGGGGGGTTTACAATGAACAAAACAGGTATCTGTCATAGTTGGTATCTTTCTGGGTTTTTAGAACTGAATATTTTATTTAATCCAGGGGTAGATTGTTCTCATTCCGCTGTCCATACCAGAGAATATCTCATCTCATATCAGTTGATGCTTCCTCAATAATTTGTCTTTTGTCTGCCTCTTCCACAAGTAATTTGCACTACCTGACATGGGTATTGAACTCATAATGCATGGCAGGGTACTATTAATTGATACACTTGACCAATGTTCTTATCCTCTGGGCCACGTGACCTGTGGGATATGGATCAGTAGATAAATTCTGTTGGATTAATTTTGGTGGGTTATTTCAGATTTTACCAGTATGAAAAATTGACTGACCGTAGTGAGTATAAAATATGCTGGAAGCCTTGACTTGAATCGATTGTTTGTTTTTATTAATTTAAGATTTTCAAATCAGATCTGAGTTTGATTCTCACTGTGGACTTACTTTTTATTTTCCGATTGCACTGTTTGATTGTTGCCATAGGATTACAGTCTGATTCAAAATTGTGATAAGAAAGGTACTGAAAGTTTGGATGAGGTAAAAGCGATTAAATTAATGATAATGTTGAATTAATCATGTTTATCAGTAGATGATTAGAACTAGTGTCCTTACCAGATGAGCCTAATTCTTACCCCAACAGCTGAGTTCGCCATGTAAGTAATAAAGTGTATCATATGAAGAGCATATGCCTGTCAGACGCATCTATATTCCCTCAACCCCATCCCCATGTCATCTACTGTTTCCAGACAGAAGGAGGACAGCCAATTTAATTTCATTATTGTTCATGGGTATTCTTTGGTGCCACTGCCTTTGGTCTCAACATATCTTTCATTCCCTGAACCTCCAACCCATATTCTTCATTTTCATGCTTTTTTGATAATAGGATTATCATCTGTTACCAATTCTAAAGACTACCGTTGGCGGTTGGACCAAGTAGCGTCCCCAGCCATCTTTGGCCACGGACTGTATGTCTGGCTTTCTCCATCGTCCCATGAATAACAATGAATTCCCTCTTTGGGTGCTGCTTTCTCTTGTGCCGTTGCCAATCTGACCATTTTAAGAATTTCTTTTATTTGCATTCAATTGCTAACCAACGTTGTTGCCAAGTTCCAACTTTTCAGGCACGTTACTGTAAAGAAATTGGCCTTTTCAATGTGCTTGTCACTAGTCTTTGTATTTTGCTGGAAAATAAAAACCATGACCAGAATATATCTATCTTTGTATATTTTAGAAGGGATATTTTGTAGATAAAAAATTGGTTTTCTCTATAGAATGAATGGGTGAAATTTGCAGTTATAAAATACTATCTATATTGTATATATAACACATACACACACACACACACACACACACACACATACTCTCTCTCTAGAGATATATGTATACTAGAATATACCCGTCTGAGAGAATAAAGTTATTTATGTATGGATTGGCACGAAGAACCCTAAAGCTATTTTATTAGATAACTTATTTTTTATAATTCAAATATCCTAATTTTAAGTTTTTTTAAAGTCTCAAATCATTTTGAGCTGTTTTAATGCGTGATGATCAAACATGAAATCTTGAGAATTTCTTTGATGTAATTTTTATTATTTCATAGGATGATAGATCATCCCATTTGAGTGCAAACAAACAAATAAATAAACAGGAGAATTCAAATATAAGCTCATTGTATGGTTATATATATATATATATATATATAATTTTTTTTAAATTCAGTCTTTTTTAATGATCTCCGCCCAACAAAAGAGAGTTGTAGCTTATTCATTGATCACTCCTTTTTCCAATTTTTGATTACTCACCCCCAACATGGCATGCTGCTCAAAAAAATTGGTCACATGATGGTTTCTGTTGTGTGACTGACCAGACCAATATACCTATAACAATAATTCTCTCCCCAATGTAGATATATAATACACTTCTCTCTCCCTCGCAAGAGAGTGAGAGAGAGATAGATAGAAAGACAGTACATATTCTCTCTTACTCTCTCTCCCTCCCTCCCTTGTAAAATAACAAGTTTGGTTCCAAAGAGTAGTATTTTTACTTCAATTCAATCCTATTCCTCCATTTTTGATACAAATTAACACAATTAATAACCCATGACCTAAGCCTCATTAATATTTCATTATTATTTTAATTAAAAGGGAATCAATAATGGAATGATTAGTGAATCAAAATAATAGATTTGTCATTAATGACATTTCCTGATATTAAACACTCCTCTCTAATTTGTTGAATCAAATTTGTGAAGATAAAAGTATCAGAGTGCTTTCTCTTTAATTAGATGTTGCCCAATAAGTAAGACAAGGTAAATTTTCAAGGTTTATTTTGGAAAAAAATATCCTTTTCAACACCAGGGGAGAAGTCTTTTTGTCATGGTCCCCTCTAAGTTTTATTGTAATCAGTGCACCCAGGAAATTAATCTATAAGAGGCTGTGTCTGCCTGTCGGTCATTCAGTCAGTAGGTCTGTCCCCATATTGTTTCTCAGCTGTTTTAAGTCAGATTGAAACAAGGTGTCCCTTGATAAAGATGCTTCTTACCTAGAAAAATCTTTCACTCAGGGTCACGTGATCTGGCAATAATGGTATTTAAACTTTGTTTTAAGATCGATTTCTCAGCTGTTCTAAGTCAGATTTACTTGTAACTTGGTAGAAAGGTGTCCCTTGATAAGATCCCTAGAAAAATCTTCCCCTCAGGGTCATGTGATCTGACAATGATGGCATTTAAACTTTATAGTGGATGCCTCATTGAACTTTCGAGTGTTATTCAAAGAAATATCCATTTAGCATGTTGCACTCTAAAGTTGTACATACGTTTGTCACAGGGAAAAAAATTGCGTGATATGAGATTTTTGTGCACATTGACTGCAAAAAAATTGGAGGAAACATTGAATTGCTACATCTTCAATAATTCTGAGAAGTGTTTATCATTCCAATACTTGTTCAGATGATTAAATTCTTCCTTTAGTAGGGGCTGGGGGCTTCTACAGCCTTCTTCATGTGCCCAGTCTCTCATTTTCATTCTTCCTTTAGTAGGGGCTGGGGGCTTCTACAGACTTCTTCATGTGCCCAGTCTCTCATTTTCATTCTTCCTTTAGTAGGGGCTGGGGGTTTCTACAGCCTTCTTCATGTGCCCAGTCTCTCATTTTCATTTTCTGTGCTATAACTATGGGACTGTGCTTGAAGTAATGCAAACAATTCAGCTGTAGAAGGTTCCAAAATTTGGGTTCTTCTTCTTCTTCATCTTCATGATGATGATGATGGTGATGATAAGAAGAAGCAGCAGCAGTTTTTTATCATCGACCATTGGATATAGATTTTCCCCAAGATTCGCCAGACCTCTGTATTGTGGGCGTTGCAAAGCCAATATTTTCTGAATCTGTCCAGTTTGTCTCGCCATCGAATATTCTGCTGGCCTGTGTTTGATCTCCGGGGATCCATATTGTGAGTCGTGATGTCCATCGGTTGTCTCCCATTCTTGCAACATGGTTAGCCCATTGCCATTTGAGTTTCCTATTTCAAGATTTTCTGAATCTGTCCAGTTTGTCTCGCCATCGAATATTCTGCTGGCCTGTGTTTGATCTCCGGGGATCCATATTGTGAGTCGTGATGTCCATCGGTTGTCTCCCATTCTTGCAACATGGTTAGCCCATTGCCATTTGAGTTTCCTATTTCAAGATTGCAATTTGATTGAAGATTGATTATGTTACATAGAGATAGATTATTGATTCACAAAGGACTATATGTTATATCAAACATCATGATTTTATGGATGTTGGAAACAAAAACCATCACCAAAACTGGTTTCTTCAGTCTTCAAGTCGGTCCACCTGGCTATGTGCACAGCCTACACCAATGGAGAGTTGAACATTTAGCGTTTAAACATTTCCTCCCTATCATGTTTACAAAGAAAATTTTTTTTTCAATTTCCCCCATTAATAGGTGTTAGGGGGAGGTCATTTGGCAATGTAAGTTTATGCTAGATTGATCCCTTTTTGTGTGCCCTAGTCTTTTGAAAATTCAGACTTTTTTCACTGATCACTGCCCAACAAAAGGTGAGATGAGTAACTAATTCATTAAACACCCACCTTTCTAATTTTTGCAATTGATCACCCCAAACACAGCATGCTACCAAAAGATGTTGTTTGCTGACAGTTTCTATTGAGTGACTAACCAAACCAGTTTCATTTTTGCTTTGTTTGTTTGAAAATAATAGCGGATTATGAAAATTAAAACATCATGCATTAGGGCCCCATCAATGTAACCATGATGTTCTTTCCACAATTTTCATTATTACTTTTCTTGTCTTCGGTGTTTCAGCTCGGTTCAGGTGAGATTTCATACGGCACAATCTATTGGTGATCACTGGATTACATTGAAGGAAGTATTGTCTATTTAGGGTGTCACCGGAAATGTCGACACACTCTGTTAATAGCAGCTTGGATGGCAAGCTTTTGGTAGAGCGAGCACAACCTTTAAGGACAAGAAAATCCCATTAGTTTCAAAAAAGAGGGTCAACAACTAATCCATCCTCCTGATAGTCACCTATAGAGCTGAAACATGGAACCTGAACAAAATATTGGCCTTCAAACTAAGAAACATGCAATACACACATGAGGAAATCATGCTTAACATTACATGGAGAGATCACAAAATAGCACAATATATTAGAAAAAAATATGAATCAAATGGCTATGGGCTGGCCATGTTGCAAGAATGACTGACAACTGATGGTCATTATGACTCACAACTTGGATCTCCACAGATCATATACAAAACTGTCACCGGCAAAATATAAGATGGTGCGATGAACTAGATAAGTTCAGAAAGTATTGGTTCTATGTTGCCATTATAAAGAGATCTGGCAAATCCTAGGGAAGGTCTATATCTAATGACAGACACTAAAAGGCTGATGATGATGATGGCTAGAGTCTGAAAATTTAAAAATATAATCCTTATTATATTTAGAAGAATCATTTTGTTTTTTTTCAACACCCCTGCCTTTTTCCAATTTTTGGAGAGTTCATTTTACAATGTAAGTTTCTGCTAAATTTGTCCCTTAGCATTTGTCCGGTTGCGTTCTAGTGTTTTTCTTGAAAAATAGAACTTTTTTTGACATGATTATTTCTGTTAGCTGGTATCAGTATAGTAAAGGTGTATACATTTTTTTTCTTGTCAGGAAACACTCTGGGAAATCAAAATCTCGAGCAGAAACTCTCAAATGGTTTCGATTAAAGAAAGAAAATGATTGAACTTTCTACTTACAAGGAATGTAACCCTGTAAAATTCTTTCCTTGTTATTAATGTACTTTAACAGTCATCCATTTACTTGTATTTTCAAGGGCGTTGCAGGCTTACTATAATCCATTTCCGGTTTGATAGGCCCATTTGAGCTTCACCAGATATACATATACCTTTCAGGCACATATTGTCAGCTTTTTCCATTTCCAGTCTCCACAGAGGTTGGACTATTTTACCCATAGCTGGGAGGAGAAGAGATAGATTCATAACTTTCCTAAGGCTATTTGTGCAAAGTGAACCCAGATTGTTCCAGTTGGAGTTTAAATTTGGTTTACTTATTCTATTTTCCATGCTTATAACCACTCGGCTACCAGCAACTTCTATTAATGAACGAATACATGAATCCCCCTTTTTCGAGTTCGGATACAATTTGCAGAAGGTAAATGACATTTTTTTTTTACCACGCATCTACAAAAAGGTCAGACATAGATGTCCTCGCTCTTGGCAGCAATCATACTGAAACACCTGCTGTTATGGATACATTTTATTCTTTGTTTTACTCTTCAACAAAAACTGTTTTTCTCATTGTAGGTTTTGCTGTCAGCAACTGTTTCTTAATGTCCACAATTTCCAAAATGGTTGGCCATTATCTGAGCTTCTGGAAAATTAGGCACTTCTCGATTTCCTAGCAAATACAGGATTCGCATCCTTGTGTTTCACCTGATTAGAAAACCGTCAACCTCAACATAGGTTTATTCAGTTTTTAATTGGGTCTAGCTGGCTTGCTATGAATGTATGTGTTGCATGAATTGGCTGCACCAATAGATTGAGGAAACTGGAAATTTAAGCTTTTACTCCTTATTATATCCAGAAAATATGTTTTTTCTTAATTTCTAAAATTCCCCCCCAAATTAGGTGTTCAGTTCAGATTCAATTTATGATGGGAGTTTATGTTAAATTGATACCTTAGTTTGTGTCTGGCAATCAGTGTTCACGCATGTTTTTTGAAAATTCAAATTTTTTTGTTGGTCGAGGCCCAACAAAAGGCAAGAGGAGTGATCTATTCATTGATCACCCTTTTTTCAAAATTTTCATTTGATTCCCCCCCCCACATGGAATGCTGCAAAAAGACATTGATCAAGTGACAGTTTCTATTAAGTGCCTTTACAGAGCTCTTCTTTTCTAATCATCACTCTGTTTCGTTATGATTTTCTTGGATTATTTTTCCTCTTTTTTTGTTAAATCTTTTCAGCCAACTTCAATTTTGGGGGGGGGGGGTATTTACTTCTCTATCTAGAAAATTTGCCACAGCCTAAATTACTGAAATCTTTGCCAATTACTTATTTTTTTCAAACATTTAACAACCGACCTCACTTCTATAAGGAAGATTTAGTATTGAACTAGTAAACACATGATCCCTTAAAACATCTCTTGTGATGCTCCTGGTGCTCAAAGAACATACACAGGTGTTACTAAAATAGAATGACTTATTCACAAGCATTACAGTTAATGTTTTCTATTTGATACTGTTTTTTGCTTTACACCACTGGAGAAAGGGGCTGATGAAAGAGATTCTCTTTCGTTATGGATGTTACTTATTACATCTGAAGAATGCTGTGAAATGATTCAGCCAAAATGTTCTGTCAACATCGTAGATAGGCAGAAGAGTTTGGATTGTCCTAGAAAAAGTTCAAAAGTTGATAGCTCTTCTCAAGTTGAGGGACAATACACACAATGCCATTGTTATATAGAGTCCAGAATGGACACAATCACTTGGAGACTACAAAGGAGCAAAAATCACCTCTAGCTCTTTTTTGATTCCTTAAAAAAACTGTTGACAGTCACTCATCATCTTGTTCTCTAACTACTCCTTTTTTGCTAGTTGCTGCTGTGAGAAGAAAGCTAAGAGAACAAAATTGAAACCTCTCGCACACTCTCTAACTGCTGCTGAGAGAGCATAATAGTGCTTTATACTTGTTTCACCCTTACAAATGATGAATTTCAACTACTAAATTGTAAATCATTATTGATTTTTTTATGACTAATTTTTGCCTTCATATTAATTCTATTAGTTGCTTTTTATTGTAACTTTTTGCTGAGAACATTTGCTTTCTGGCCATGAGCAAATAGCTTTATCTTACAATTAATGTGGCTTACCCACTTCAGGAGGGTAATCACTCTTAGGAAAAAGTTGTGATAAAAAAAAAAAAAATGGCTTTGATTGGAAAATGAAGAACAAGCCTTGGGTGGGATTTGAACCCACATCCCTTAGCTAAGGGGAAGCACCATCTTAGCCAGTCTGCTTCACCAATTGAACCGCCAATACTTCAGTTTGGAGCAGAAGCTAGAATAACATCCTCAAACCCATTCTTTTTTTTTTAAATCTTTCTTTTTACATTCTGGTAGTTTGATACATTTTTCTATTTTTCATTTTTTATTTTATCAGATGAAGTATTATGAATAATGATTAATTTAAAAAAAATTTCCATGACTACTTTTTACCTTCATAATGATTTTATTTTTTGCTGAGACTGATTATCCAATGGCAGTGAGCAAATAGCTTTATTTTCCAATCAACATTTGTTCACTGCCAAAGGCTAATTGGTCTGAGCCATAAGTTGTGATAATTTATGTTGCGACAAAAAACAACTAATAAAATTAAGATGAGGGTAAAAAGTAGCCATAAAGATTTCTGAAAAATAATAATGATTTATGATATTCTTCTAATGAAAATTTAAAAAATTCAGAAAAAGGTATTAGATTGTAATTTATTCTACTTAGCAAGTTGTTAAAATCATATGTTTTATATTAAAACCAAGTCCACTAAATATAAGGATGTTGCGAAAATTTTTTCAACTTATAATGAATTTTTCCATTATATTTCAAGCAAGCTAAAAAACACACACACTTGCAAACACACTGCAGGAATGGGTAGAATTGTCTGTTTGTAAAACAGAAAATGACTTATTCTAGAACTGATGTTCCTGCATGTGGCCATATGCAGTCAAGAAAGTATTTTCGGAGTATGAAAATGTGAAGCTGGAAAGATTTATTCAGAAAGAGGGGTTAGATTATGTAAGAGGGGTATTGATAATGTATAATATCAGATGTCCTTGAAAAGTAAGTTTCATTTTAAAAATTACCAAAAATATCAAGAATTATATTATATATATATATATATATATATATATATATATATATATATATATATATATACACATATATAATTAATTATTGTATCATCCACAGACAACAGTTTTTTTGTATTACAACTCTTCAGTATGGCTATAGACTCAATATCCCTTCCAGTACCGCTTGGTAAGGTCAAAACCTCCACTCCAGATCTAGATGCTCTACCCCTGCCTACATAGAACTGGATGGACAGTAGGATTGAATTAAGTGATATATTTACGCATAATTCCCCATCTACCAGAGTGCTCCATTCCAAAGTTGGAAGAGCAATCCATGGTTGCTTATAGATACACGAAAATGAATCAATAAGTATTCACACTTTTGTTATAAGAGTACATTAGAATAATGGTGCAGAACAAATACCATGATACCCCATGTAAAATCTGCAAGCACAAAAACAAGTGACTTATCCTAAATGAATGTTCACTGTAGTGACGACTTACTAACCACAATCCCAAATGTGTGCACAGAACTCAGTATGGTCAGCTTAAAGAAAAAGTGAGGATAATTATTGACACCCTCATATAGTAAAATATATATATATATATATATATATATATATATATATATATATATATATATATATATAGCTAGATAGATAGATAGATATTTATATATAGTAGAAAGAATATTCGCTGAAGAGGCTCAAAGAAGGCAGAAACATAAACGAGTTTGTGTAGCAAATCTACTTTCTCCTATATTTCCAGCTCTACTCTAAACCAACTTAACTCTTGGAGTTTAAAGTTGAATGTATCAAGCACTCTACAAAATAAATTCATCACATATCAGACATTGCTTTATATTATATTATATTATGCCATATTGAAAATTTGATTTGTACTATATTTTACACATATATTCAGGGTTGAGCACTCTTTAAGTGAGGTAACTCATTCAATGTAAGCTTATGCAATGTTCTTCCAACATGGAATGGAGTACTCTGGTGGATTGGGAATATATATGTGTAAATAAATATATCGCTTAAATTCAACTATACTGACTGTCCACTTCCGCGGAGTAGAGGGAGGATACCAGCCTCTGGGTCTGAGGCTAAGGTTTTGATCCTACCTCATGGTACTGGATGGGATAATGGATAGTCTATAGCCACACTGAAGAGTTGTAATATAACGAAACAGCTGTCTCTGGATAACCCAATAATATATATATATATATATATATTATTTTGTTGACAAATAAATATTTGCTGTGTAAAAAGAATACTTTATTCATCATCAGATTAATAATAGTCTATAGCCACTGAAGAATTGTAATACAACGAAACAGCTGTCTGTGGATGACACACTAATATATATAAATGTACAAATATATATATTATTTTATTGACAAATAAATATTTGCTGTGTAAAATAAACGCTTTATTCCTCATCAGATTAATAACTCAATAATGTACAAACCTATTAATAGTCCTAATATCAAGTCTAATTTTGTTACTAAATGTTTCCTTCAAATTTGGGAACATCACATCCCCACAGACCATGAATGCAATGATGTCGGCCTCACAAATTGACAGACTGGTTAGTCCCTCAATAGAAACTGCCACATAACCAACAACTTTTGGCAGTATGCCATGCTGGGGATGAACACTAATAAAGACTGAACTAAAGAAACAAAACAATCGCAAACACATTCAGCTTGAACTTACATTATAAATTGAATCCCTCCCATTAAAAAAACTAGGGGGGGGTGAAAAAATTTTTTTGAATTGTCTTATTAG
Source organism: Thysanoteuthis rhombus (assembly GCA_963457665.1). Taxonomy (NCBI): domain Eukaryota; kingdom Metazoa; phylum Mollusca; class Cephalopoda; order Oegopsida; family Thysanoteuthidae; genus Thysanoteuthis; species Thysanoteuthis major. Next base: position 42,272,003 of record OY735208.1, on the reverse strand, counting down.
ACCTGATAAGAAGTAAATAGGTAATTTTCTACCCTCTGCCTCTATTGGTGCAGCCTGCGCACGCAACATACATAGATAGCAAGCTAGACCAACTTAAAAGCCGAAGAAACCTATGTTGGTATTGACAGTTTTGGTTGATGGTTCCAAAGATCACAGACAATGAATGCCATGATGGTGGTCTTATGGATTGTCATCTTGTGAGATAAGAATGAGTTTTCATTTGCATATTCATCGTCTTTGTATCAAATCAAATGTTGTCACCTCGTATAATGGAATCGAAAGGAAAATGGCAGCTGTTATGTGATTTCTTGTAATTCTTCTTTCTGTTTTTCTTCTCTGGCCATTATCCTTTATGTTGACTCAAGAGTTTTAAGCAATTTATGTTGCTATGGAATAAATGGTTTTTAACTTTAGTTCTTTGGATTCTAAGTTCAAGTATTTGCATTATGAATTTTGGTAAGTTTTCTTCTTCATCTCATTTTTCCCAAATATATTGATAAATTCAATTCAATGAGAAGACGCTTATTTCTTATTTTAATAAAACAGTTTTATTGATTATTAATTGCATTATATCATATTGAACCCCTTATTTGAAATGATCTCCTGTGATTGTACCATTTGGCCCAGACAATATGAATAGAATGAACAATTAAAGAAAAATTAGGCTGCTGCAGGGAACAAACCTGCGACTGATAGGGTAGCCGTTTCAACATAGCGTTGATCTTACCATTGAGCAAAACAGCTGCTGGTATGCAATTGTTTATTCTATTTACATTGTCTGGGCCGAATGATACATTCATCGTATAATAACAGAAGATCATTTGAAAGAAGAATTTCAATATAATATAACGCAATTTATAATCATTCTGTCAGCTCATATATCAATTTCTTAATAACATAACAGTTTTATTGCAATTCATTGTAAAGCTATGAGTTGCTAGCTTTTCTAAACATGCACAGATTACTTGCATATAAGTTGACACACACCAACATTTTGCCTTGAAATTTCATTTTAAATGTTCAACTTGCAGATTAGTATATTTTAGTAAATTTCATTTGAACCAATTAAGAGCAACTATTGTTACAAAAAAATGCAAGTATGAATTCTATAAAATGATAATAACTGTATTATCATTAGCTTTTTCCAGGGTATATTGCCATGAATAACTGGCTCTCTCCAAGGTTCCTTACCATGAAATATTGGTTAGCAAACATTAGTCTAATCCTCACTAGATACCCTAGATTTGTAGCTTTGTGCCAGACTAAGCTCAATAAATATTGTGGTTGTCTTTATGTGGACCAGTGGTTAGCAAGCTCACAAAATAGATCATTACTACAGAACTGAGTTTAATCCTCACTGGGTGACCGAGATTTATGACCTTGTGCCATACTAAATGACCTTTAGATAATCTAGGACATCTCACGGTAGAGCAATAGTTAAGAAGCTCCTCTCACAGACAATTACTACTTTGAGTTGGACCCTATCTGGCTCCCCTACACTTGTAACCTCATGCCAGACTAAGCTAAGCAGGGTAAATCTCAATCCTCTTCCCTCTTCTGCTTTTTTTTTTTTATTGATCCCACCTTTATATATTTTCTTCTCGTTGTTCACATTTTCTGTACTCTTTGACCTGGCCTTGGAAAATCATTCCAATCAATTCAGAATCAGTTTGTATCTCTACAAGCATATATAGGATCTGCCTGGAGAATATCCAACCTTTTCATACTAACAAAAAATTGCCTACCTAGGACAACAGTGCCCTAGTCCCCATCAAAGTACTCCTCTTAGGACTATAAACAATTATCCAAGCATCCTCTCTACTTTTCAGAACATTCTGCAAAGCTCTCTTTTGGGAATGCCATCAGCTGCCTCACTGCATTCTCCTTAATCTCGTCCACAGTCTGGAATCCCTTAGGGAAAGTCAGAAATTGCAGGGTCCTAATCTGGACTGTAGGGGATTGGCTGACGATCTAAGTAATGTGATGTTCTGCCAAAAAACCATGTATGAGACAGGAGGAATGGGAAGGTTCTACCATCAAGAATGCAATGATCGCACATACACAAGCTTACTCAATGGCGTCTCACTGCTGACTGAGTTACTCCATGGAAAAAATGTGTGTTGATGCAAGTGCTGTGAGATCCCCTCTCATTGGTTGCCAAGTTACATCAAGGTTACTCAAATGGTTCTCAAAATATTCAAAATGGCTGGATACTTCCCAGACAGACCTTGCATTTCTTCAGTGAAGCAGTGTATAAAAATCGGCAGGATGTGTAGCCATAACCTAATTACCATTTTGGTCAGTCGAAAATAAAACATAATCAGAAATGATAGATAGAAAATCTTCCAGTCTTTTGTAGAACAAAAGACCAGGCAGCAATTAGATGCAATCCTTATCAGTCTATCCGCCACAGTCGCCAAGTGGGCTTTTGTGTGATTCTAAGAAAGAAAAAAGGAAGAATCAATTCTCTTGTTACAGATAATTGGTACAGGCAGAGAGGTTGCTACTATTTAAAACAACTGTACTTGTCTGATGTTGTTAGCAGTATGAAGAGTAAAAAGCTCTGAGAAATTCCGTAGCACAGTAAGAGAAAAGCATTTTATCAAAAATACTCTCTATCATTCAAGCTATTTTTTTACCAAGTAAATGGAGCTAAGTAATTATTATCATTATTTACTATTATTATCCATGTGTCTGGTGGTCATCGCTGGAGACTGAGTGACAGCAAGTCTCCTCAAATCTCCAGCTCTCCTCTCAACATTCCCAGAAAGCACAGCACTGCTGTTATTTGCACTTTCTCACCAGATGTCTGGTGGTCATCTCTGAAAGCTGTGACAGTAAGTCTCCCCAGGTCTCGAGTCCTCCTCTCATCACCCTCATTTTTCACAGCACCACTGTGGTTAGTACTGTACTAACCCTCCCCATTTTTACTTGCATGTGCCTTCTTTATTCTAACTGATAGCCCATTGCTGATGACTGGAGGTCATGAATCTCATATTTTCAGTACTCTCTTCAGTATCCGTGCAGACCTCAGTAATGCTGTGGTCTGTATATTCTCAATCCTTAACCTTATCTCCAGTTCTCCCAATCTCGTTTTCAATTTTTTGGGCACAGTTCCCGATCCACCTTTTATTATTGAATATTATCATTATTGAAGCAAAAAACCAAGGGTTGACCTTCCTGTTTCATGCCTTTTTCAGCATCCGGGCCAGGTCCTGGTATCTTTCTAGCTTCTCACTCTCTTTCGTATGCACTCTGTTGTCCGTAGGCATAGCCACGTTTATTATTTAACAGATTCTCTTTCCCTTGTCCATGACTGCCAGGTCCAGTTTTCTTGCTTGGATTGGAGTGGGTGGTTGGTTTGAATATCAAAGAGAAATTTGTGGCTTCTACTTTTCTGAGCAATGTCTGGTTTGTGCTGGTACCATTTGTCTATATGATCAAATTACGTAGTTGTCAGTGTATAATTGTTGCCACCATGTGCTTGTTCTTGTTCTGCTGGACTAGTTTATTACAATCACTGGTTATGTCCCTTCCTCCACATAGGTGGCGTTTGCTGTTTGTCTCAGTTCTGTCAATCTTTACTATAACATAGTTTGTCCTCATACTTATTCTTGGCTGTCATGATGAGGAATTCTGTTTCTCTCTTCAGTTTTCCTTTGGGTGGCCATGTCCATGATCTCTCATCTGCAATATTTTCAATCTGTCTTTTGAATTCTCGTATAGCTTTTTCTGTCCCCATATTATTATTATCATCATCATAATTAATTAATCAATTAATTATATCTGAAGCAACCCAGTCATCTGTCCGAAAAAAACTTATTTATAATTCAAAAAATTCCAAATATCCCAAGTAGATAAGTAAAGAGCAGATCGGGTTTCTTCTACTGGTACCATGTAACGCAGTACAACATGTTATATGATAGCCCCTTCCTTTCCAATATGTCATGGGTCAGCATGGCATTGTTAGGCCCATCACCTCTGATTATTACGAATCTTGCCTGAAATACTGTAAATACTTGAAGGCTAAACTTTGAAGCAAAAAATCAAGATTTGACCTATACATGGGTAATAGTTTCATTTCATTTTCCTCCATTATCCAAGGGAATTAGTGCAATCAATTTTTAATCATTTTCAGTTAAAAAAAATTGATTTCAATTATATTTTGTTTGAGTTTTGTGAGTCACAGTGTTTTAATCATTGCTTGCAGGTATGTTGAGTCAGACTAATATTTTTGTCTTTTATCAGAACAGTCTTTATCAGGTGTCAGTTGTGTTCTGGAATATGGAATTTGATCTTCTCCCTTCTCTTCTGCTTAACTATATGAATTTGAGATTTACATTTGCAAAAAATAAAGGTAATGGTTGTCAGTGGCTAAATATTGATATTTGAATCTTACTGAAAATTTTTTGTCTCATTTCTCTATTATTTATTGTCATTGAATACAGATTTTTCCTTGCCAGATGAATCATTAAATAAATGTTGGGTCTAGGTAACTTGTGACTGTAGAAGATGAGGTCTGTCCCAGCCATTTAATATTAACACCGAAAATTCCAAATTGAAACTCTGTTCAATTTTTGAACTGATAATAATTATGACACCTCAGAGAAACATGTCTACTCCAAGTTATGCGTAGCAGCCAACCGGAGACCCAGATAGATTCAAACTTTCAGGGGTTGTTTATGCTTACCTATAGGACAATGTAAACCATGTGGTTCAACTTACATAAGCCCAATCTTGTTATTTAATTGCCATGTAAACAATGATGCATTTGTAGATCACATGAAAATAAAGAAAACGAAGAATGCTTATCAGATTAGGATGGAAAACACTGAGGTATGATTGGTTAGCTTCCAAGCTTGTCATGTCTCAGGGGTATCATTAATGCAGTTGTTCTGTCTTATAAATATAATTTTATTAAACAAACATTGACTTATAACATTAAAAGCTACTTCAGCTTCAATAGAAACTTCAATCAGAAAACCTCAAGTGGCTTTAATGCAGCTTTCCCTTGTGGCCTCTCTCTCGTCGAAATAATCTTATTAAAGATTCGGTGAAGTGTGCCAACATCGACTTTCCCCGAGCTTTTATCAGCTTACAAAGCTGTACTTTTATGGCAACATTTCAAATAATTTTTTCATAGTATTAGTACATTTAATAACTTTATTCCATTTGCTGATGCTAGGAGTGTACCATCTAAAAATTTCAGTATTTGAATGGCCTTCTGTGATTAATCAGATTTTGAGAGCTCAGTATTTTTTTATTGAAAAAAAAAAAATTTCATTCCAATCATTATTATCATTATCATTATTATTATGATTGCATCACCATTTTTTGGTCTTTTGGCTGTGATCAAAGTGTAGTATCTGTTCTATGGCACTGACCAAGGTGCAGAATCTGCAGTTTCATGCCCATCGGGTTGGTGGGGTTCCTTAGACCAGGTGTGCTGGTGTGATGTCGTAGCCAATGAGGGTTACTGAGGCACAGCATTGCTAAGCGCATTAAGGCCATAGGTTTCATTCCAAGACAAAATATTTACTCAGCCCAGTCGTGGGGAAGCAGTCCACCTCAGGACAGTGCTGTCCTGTTGCTCTAAGAGGGGTGGGTTGGGCTTGTTCTAACGCATTCGCGACATTAGTTGTGACGACTGGAGTAATACTTATGGGTGCTCCATCCCACATTAAACATGACCTTGTGTCACATCTTGCTCTTGTGAGAGTGCAAGTAAATGGGTCCACCAAACAATCAGTCAAGCAATAAGGTATTCTTCCCTTTTCACTCAGTTGTTTCTTTGTGTCAGCACCCCAAGTCTTCCAACCTCTTTGCAAGGATCTTTGGAACTGTTCCTGGTGTGCCAATAATGATAGGTACAACTGTCAACCACGTTCTATAATTTTTTTTCCCAGTTCTCTGACAAGTTGCAGTTATTAGAAACTCTCAACCAAAACTGTTAACATAGATTTCTTCAGTTTTCAAGTTATTCTGACTGGTTAGATGGTTATATATGTAAGTATACATGCATTTATATGAATGTCACACGTACAAGCCACACCAAAGGAGCTAGAAGGCTGGAAATATAAACATTTACTTCTCATGCCTGAATAATGTCATTTTTGCTTTTGAATCCCCCCCTTATTTTTTTGGGGGGGGGGGAATAATGTTAATTTATAATGAAAGTTCATGCTAAATTGGTTCCTTAGTTTGTGTATGGCAAAGTTCACACTTGTTTCTTGACATTTTGGTGATCCGAGAGAAGTAACTTATCCATTGATCACCCCTTTTTCCAATTTTACAATTGATCATCCCCAACACGGTGTGCTACCAAAAGACTTGGCTATGTGACATTTTCTATTGTGTGATGAACAGACCTGTTTTCAAGCTTTTCACTTTTTTTCAATTTCAGTCAATGGTCTCCTGTAAAAATCTGAAAGATCTTCTTCTATCTGTTCTGGATGATTATATTTGATGTCTTGGCTTGGATCAGGTTATCTGTTAGAATTTTACTTTTTCACTTTCTAGTGTAGGCTGCTGAGATAGTAGTAAAATAGACACATATAAAACGTACTATTTTGTTCATAACATTTTTCAATGAGTGCGCAGATACTACATTCTGATACTAAGTAGTGCACACAGATATTACATTCTGATCCAAGGCAGTGAATATAGATACTACACTATGGTCTTAGGCAGAGTGCTTCGGAGAGACACGTTGATCCTAAGTAGAGCTTAAAGATCTTAGACAGAAGTGTAAATCCATAAGTAAATAATTCCATCATTTTTCATAGTTACTATATTAGTCAGTGGTGTAGCAAAGATTCTGAGTGCCGGGAGGCAAAAACAATGCCCTAGAGCAAAGGCAGTTGAGGTATCTCCTAGGGTAGGGCATAATTATTACCACCCACCTTCTTGTTACACTTCTGATATTAGTAAATAAAAGGAAGACCTTTTTAATGAGGATCTGGTTTCAGAAATTCTTAGGAATTCTGAAATAGCAAATTTAACTCACACTTGAAGATCTTCAACAAATGGTCATAATTAGCACCTCCTACTTGCATAAACTACAGAAGCCTGTCCTTGGAAACCGTTGATTGAGAGGGAAAGAAAGAATGTTTGCATCTTTGTATTTCAATTTTTGTTTTTTGTTTTTGTTTTTGGTGTATTTAATCTTTTGGCGAAGATATTCTTATCTCTCATAATGGCACCCTTGAATAACACTCAAGATACCTCGAAGCTTTTGCTGATAAAGTCAACAGGAATTTGAGGCCTTAGTTGCCGAGTTCAGTGAAAGCTTTTTTTGTGTCCTCTACTTGTTATGTTAATGATCTTGCTTAGATAGTGCAAGCATATATATATATATATATATATATATATATATATTATATATATAATTCCTGCATTTTTCCAATTATTGTCTGAAATTTAAAGATGATACATTCCATGAATTACAGAGGAGACTATCAAATATAATCATGGATAACGTTATCAGACGTTTATTGTTATCAAGATCAGTTTATCACAAAAGTTTTATTTGGAAAATTCATTGAACATGTCAAAAATTTCATATTGATTTTATCATAATGTAAATTTGTTTCTGACAGTGTACTTAAAAATATAACAATGAATGTAAATTGCTCCAATTATCATATCCTATGTTTAATGTTATTTTAAACTTTTCATCTTCTAATGCTGAAACAGGAAAATTTTCTCTCGTCAATTTATGTACATATAGTCTCAAAACATCCACAGCCATGTGCTATCCAAGTCACTTTTAATCCAATCAGTGTTATTTCAATATGACTTATGGTATGTATTTCACCTATGTAAGTAAGCCTTGTTTCGAAAATTTGTTACATAGTAAAAATAATATCAATATAAAATACACATAAAACTATATATAGAATAACAAACTATATGTATGGCATAAACTATATAAAAAGAAAAGGAGAGGGTGTTTGATCAACACTGCTGGGGTGCCATGCTAATATAACTGTTTTGTTTTTAAAATCCACTAAAGTGTTACATGATAAACAACTGATGATCCTTTCAAGAGACAATTTAAACATTGTGACAAAATAACAAAGTATAGGGGAAACAGGCTAAAAAACACAGGAGGGAATTACATAAGTTGCATTGACAGATATTGGGAAATAGGTGACTGAAGTGACACAAAAAAATCTTTAGAAAAAGTTTTTTCAATGTTTAGTGTTTAAATCTGTAAAGCTTTCTAGAGTATATATATGTGTGTGAGTATATATATGTGTGTGTATATATATATATATATATATATATATATATATTAGAGAGAGAGAGATTGCTTGCCTCAAAATATGTAGTTATCTAATTATTACCTGAATTTTTTAGATGGAAAATTCCATTGATTATTTGGGATTTAATACCCTTATCTTGATTGTTTTTATAGCTTTCTTGAACTGTAAATAATGTCCTTATTGATGAGATTTAAAAAGAAACAGTGCTGGTTGACTCTGAAGGAGGGCAAAAAACAGATAGTCTGAAACATCTATTATAGTAAAGTATGTATTTATGTTTGTACTCTTATACGTTAAGAATTACATATCACAAGAGATAAAACTAAGGCATATTCAAAATCAGCAGGTCTCAATTTATCTACCGCTCACATTTGTAGGTTGAAATTAGCAAAAAAAAAAAAAAAAAGAAGAAATTGTCAATTTGAATGGGGTCTGCATTCATGCTCACAAGAAGAAAAGTTTATCTGAAAAGAATTTCTTTTTTTTCTTTCCATCTGGGATTTCGGTCACAACTATAATACGATGACTCGGCAAAAGGATAATTGCAGAAATGGTCTCCATCAATAAAGAGACAGTTCTTCTAACAGAAAAAATAATGAGGAAAAATTCTGATTCAATACAGATGAGGCTCAACATTGGTTTACAAAGGGCCATCACTCTCTGGTAGAGCAATGCCACCAAATGTGTGGTTTCTGTACCATATGCTGCCAGTACATGGCTCTTTTTTACATCTTTGATGACATTTTAAAGTATATATTATTGGGTAACATTCTTGGCCATGCTTGGGCATTATTTTGCAATAAAGAGACTATATGAAGTTTCTATAACACCTAAATGACATGACTTTATTACATTCAACTCCTAGACATTATTTTTCAATAGAGAAACTATATAAAACTCCTACGATGTGTAAAGATTAACATTACTAAGAATGTTCAATCATTATTCTACTGATCATGTAAAGATAATATTTTGGCACAGATATACTTCTGGTGTCTAACACATTGGAAAAAAAAAACTGGCTGGTTTATGAGATCAAATAGTTTGAGTAATGCTGTTGTAAAGGATACAGGCTGATTTTTTTCATTTCCTTGGAGGCTTGGAAGTATCTTCTATACCATCAAATAAAGTAATTTCTCTCTGCCAAATGTGCTTTTTATTACCAAGTGTTAATTTTTTTATTCTGTGTACTATTATCGTTACTCATTATCTGAGAGCCTCATAAGGAAAAGTACTTTGTGGTATTTAAGGGTGTAGTTAAAAAATGGAACAAATCTTCGCCTAAAGACCAATATCATTAGTGAGTTTAGAAAGTACAATTTTCTTATCAGTGAACTAATCAAGACTTTTACACAAAGTCCTCCATCTTGAAAGTAAGTTTTAAATATAATTAGTCTTAAAAGTGAACTTTTTTGACTATATTTTTTTTTGAAAGAAACTTTTTATCCTGATTTCCAATCTGTGCTGTAGTGTTTACTCACTGCCATAGACTGACAGTCTGAGTAAGTCGTGATAAAAAGTAACTAAAAGATTTAAAATGAAAGAAAATATTCAGTCAAAAATTGAAAATGGTGGACAACACTTCATTCATTAGAAAATAAATCAGGGTAATGTTAGGACTTCTAAAATAAGTGTACATAAAAACAATAACGACTATGGTACAGGATGAATTTAAGGGTTAGATTCGATCTTCTGCCAGCCATAAGAGCTCTAGTAGTACAGTCAACAGAACAGTGCCATACATAGACAACTTCCTGAGGTAAGGGACACAAATTAGTTTCATTTTGGGCTTATTTTTATCTCTGATCAGTGCTGTTTACTCTCTACTGTAGACCAACGGCCTGAGTAAGTTGTGATAAAAAGCAACTAAAAAATTGTAGATGAAAGAAAATACAAGTCAAGAAACTTTCTGATGAAATTTTTTCCTCTTTCTACATTCACCGTTCTCTCTCTCTCTCTCTCATATAAACATTCTTTCCTTTTTGTCTCTTCTCCATGAGGATGCTGTAACGATTACTTACTTATAAGAGGCAAGAAAAGAACAGTCTCTTTTGTCATCAACCCTAGATAACAATTATTAATCAAAACCTTCCTGATTATTTTGCCTCGTTTTTTGTCTTGAATTTATAAGAGGTTGCAAAAGAACAATTTAAATATATTGAAAAAATCTGTTAGTGTGTGTGTATTGTAATTACAGGAAAACTGGTCATTGTATGAGATTTGCCAAATATATTAGTCTGTAAGCAAAGGAGTGCAGTGTTGAGTTTAAAGTTTCGGGGATTATCGGTTCTCATGAAATCTAATAAAAATGAATGAAAAATTACTGCTTATAGATTGTTTATCTAAAATTAGATATAAGCACTGAATAGAAGTAACCAAAATACTTAGAAGATATAGTTTCATGTGACAAATGGAAAATTATTTTACATGGTAGGCAGGTCCACACACCGTAAAGTTTGGCTTCTTCTAAACATGCACCTTTGGATTGGGCACAGCCTTTATATATTTTAACCATGCTAAAGGAAATATGCCCAATATGTTTGGGTGAGATAAGTGTAGAGACATGAAATAATGGGCAATCTTAGTTGTCTACATCTATAGGTTTTCCTTGTGTTCATCAAGTAAAAAAAGATACCTTCATTGCCCTTCCATGTTTTCATTTAATTGCTATACAAACATTGATTTGTTATGTATGCAAAAATCTGCCTACCCCCAGTGAACTACCTAACTTTCTTTTCTCCCTTATTGCATCATACCCTCTAATTAAACAACATCATTTTCTTTTCTGCCCTCTCTCTTCCAATCTTTTATTGAACTACCAACCTTTCCGTTGTGTTACTACTGGAAGCATAACACCTGAATGCAGGTAAGAACAAGCAGAATAATATTAGAGATTTCTTTTATTCTTGATGGCCAGAAACCAAAAGCCCATGAAACACATAATACTTTTGTCCAATGAGTGCAGGAGAAGCCAATGAAATTTGTCTAGACCAAATATAACCAACTGGCCAATATAAGAAGAAAACGTTTTTTATAAAGTGAGATAATCAAATTTCTTGGCCCATTCCTCATCAAATCTTTTATTATAGCTTTATTATTTCTATTTCCCAAGTCAGTAGGGGTGGAGAGTAATGCTGTCTTTCAGAATGATTCTATGTTTTATATCTTTCCAGAATTGCCAGGTTGTGAACTGAACAGATAATGATTTTTAAATAAAATCGTTTTTTAATCATCAATGTTTATCTTGAAGCAAGAAAAATCCCAGCATTCAATTCTGCAAATGATTAAATTAATTTTTTTGTGCTGTAACTCTGCTTACATTTGACTGAAAATAGTCAAATTTGCTTGTTATAGATTTATAATCTAAATTCTTCAAATGAATAAAATGTCACTATTACATATCTTATCATATAAAAGCCCACATCACTTTTTGCCTATTGGTTTGTTTTTTTGGGTTGATTTCTGTCATGACAAAGCAAATAGAAAGATATGAAAGGGGTAGAGCAAAGCTTGTGTATATGTGTTTGCATATACTAGAACTAACAGCTACTGTGTCTGAGTGTTTATATCTATATCACTAATATTACAACTGCTGAGGTCTTTGTCATAGGATGGGAAAGATTATAAGCATCTCTGATTTTCAGGAATAAAACTGCTTTTCTCATGTAGAAAAAAACAAAAACAGTTTTACTGAATTCTGTTGCCTTATCACTTAAACATAATTGAAAATATAAAAAGTTGAAAATTGACAGGTAAAATTTTGGTTAGAGTATTCATTTTTTTTGCTTAAAATAAATTCATAGGAAAATACGTACACATATAATTTATCAATATAGCCAAATCGTTTTGGATATACCAGTTCTCATAAAAATCACCAAAGTTAAGCAACTTCAAACCTGGTCATTATCATTATCCAGATGGGTGACTGTCTGGGAATACCAGGTGTCATGTGACATATGGAGTGTCTTTCAGATAATTCATAGCACAATGTCTACCATTTATTTGTAAACAGCTCACCCCAAAAGAGTGGCTGGTTCCACACAAGCCTTACCCATTATAAACAAATCATCTGTATGGGGAGTCTGGCTGATCAGCTTTGGTTAAACAGAACAGATTGTAATACCCTCATATGTCAAAATCGATGGGAGAGTTCATCATAATTTATTGATACATTGATAATACTATCATTTTTTACAGGTATTATTCTAGTATTTTTATATTCCATTGTTATTATCAATTGATATCTCCCATCACTTTTAATTGTTTTTTGATTCATTGAATCAAGCATCATGAATTCAGAATATAGAATTACCTTTGGCTGTGACATGAACTTTCATCCCGTACGTCTGGATCTTGTCATTCATGGATGATATCTTAACCATGTAAATCATCACTATCTCATTTTCTGTCAGCCACAGTTTCACATATGATTTCTGAGGGATCCATGTAATGATTGGTGATGTCCAGTGGTTGACCTGCCTCCTGCCATAGAGATCCTGAAATGAAGTATTTTCATTATTACACATTTTTAGGAAACATCCACCAAAACTTGAAAGATGTTTTTCATGTACAGGCTGCACCAATGAAGCTAGAGGGCTAAAAATTTAAATATTACTTGGTTTTATGAGTTGTAAAACGTTTTTGTGTCTGGCAGCATTCACACTTGTTTTCTCTAAATTCAAACTTTTTTTTATTGATCAGTGCCCAACGAAAGGTGAAAGAAGTGATTTATCCATTGCATACCCCTTTTTCTAATTTTGTGATTGATCACACACAATATGACACGCCACCTAAAGACATTGGTCATGTGACGGTTTCTATTGGGTGAATAAATAAACCTGTTATCGTTTATTATTAGTCTTGAGTAATTTCTTCATCCTAAGCGTTTTATCCAAATTTTCCGTCTATCCATTCTTTGTGTACTGCATTGAACTGAAGAAATTCAAAGTGAAGAGCTCTCAAGTTATGGGACTTGAGTTTTAGACTCATCTGAAGTTACGTTTATTCTGAATTCTCTCAATTGGAGGATGGATTGTCTGGAAATGTTGTGATAAAAAGTGATACAAAGCTAAAAAAAAAAAAAAAAAAAAAAAAAAAAATCGCAAAAAAGCCTAGTCAAAAGTATGAAGAGATATAATAAACAATATTATAAATGAAGAAAAAATACGCTTAAAAAATTGCATCATCATCATCATCATCATAGCAGTCTTTTTGTTGGACATAGACCGTTCCAAAGATTCACCAGACCTCTCTGTCATGGGCATTGTGGAGCCAGTGCTTTCTGAATTTTTCTAGTCGGTCATGTCATCTTACTTTCTGTTGACCACAATTTCACGTATGATCTCTGGGGATCCATGTTGTGAGTCATGTTGTTCAGCAGTTGTACAACATTCTTGTAACATATCCCATTGCCATTTGATTTTTCTAATACTTTCAATGATATCTTGAATTCCTGTCTCTTCCCTAATATACTGTGCTGTCTTATGACAGGTCAAATCAAATCAACTGGATTTTGTTTCAAATCTCCTTTTTGATTTCCCAAAGGTTGATAATTGTACCTACTCTGATTTTCTTTAGAAAAAAAAAATTATGTATACGTATATGTCCGTGTGTGTGTAAGAGATAAATAAGAAGCAAGGAAGTGCCATTCTTGTGGGAGATGATTCTATATTCAATAACTTGGATATTTAGTAAGAAGATTTTGTGTCCATTGTTATATTTTTCAGCTCACAGAAAAAAAATGCTCTTGACCGCTTTCAAAGTGACTTTCAAAAGGAAATCATATCAAGTGTGATTCTTCCTTACTTCTTACTTATCTCTAACACTTATTAGACCCCTCGTCAAATAATTGTACCTTTCTATTTCTCTCTCTCTCTCTCTCTATATATATATATATTGGGGGGGGTATTGTTGCAATTTATATAAGTAGAGGGCTCAGTATCGTTGTAGATAGGGCTCTTATAATGATAATGATGCAAGAATATGAAACTGAATTGAATTTCACCTGATGAATGCTGACTACTTTTAATCATTCAATAGAAACTAACAGAATAATAGTGAAACTTTTTATGAAATAATAATAATAGTCATGATTTTCACCTGTTGAATGTGGACCACTTTGAGTCATTCACAAGAAACTAATAATCAAACAATAAGTACATTATAATTTTGTATTATTATCACACACACACATATATATATATATATATATATATATATACATACACATATATATTTCATTAAAAAATGGATATATGATCCGACAGAATGATTATAAATTACGTTATATATTATATTGAAATTCTTATTTGAAATGATCTCCAGTTATCACACAGTGAATGTAGCATTGCTCATTGAGCTGAACAGCCGTCAGTAATCCAATATTTTCTTTAATTGTTTATTCTATTTATGGTATCTTGGTGAAATGATAAATTTACCATACAATAACAGGAGATCCTTTCAAATAAAAGTTTCAGTATAATATATAATGCAATTTGTAATCATATATATATATATATATATATATATATATATATATATATAAAACAGTGTGATTTTCTTGGTTGTTGGTTCATAACAACAGACTTTCCCACTTAGTAGTAAGAATTTTGCTGATAAAAATGTCACCTACACACCTTTTGGAAAAATGGATTCTCTAACAGAAATCAAATCAGTTTTTTTTCGTAGAAAAAAAATCTCATAGGAATCAAAATATATCTGAATTTTTTCACTGGGATTAACCAGTAAATCAAATGAGATAAAATGAATTGGGGTATATTTGGCAGAGCAATGATCAGCAAGCTTATCTTGCTGGCCATTGTTAGTGGGTTTTATCCTCATGATAACCTAATCTCATTTAATGAACAGAGTGATTTTTTTTGTTTTCCTGTTAATAAAGGTAATAGTTTTGCTGATGAAATCATCTCATACCCATCATTTGATATAATAGACTCTTCCATTAAAACAAATTCATGATTTTTTAATCCATAAAAAATTATCTCATAGAAATACAAATATGTATGATTTTCAGAAGGATTAACGAGTCTGCATGTGTGTATATATATATATATATATGTTATACACTTACACACACACACACATATATATATATATATATGTTATATATATATGTTATACACTTACACACACACACGTGTTATACACTTACATATATATATGTTATAAACTTACACACACACACATATATATATATGTTATACACTGACACATGTATATATATATATATATATACACTAGAGGCTGTAATACATTTGATAAAATATCTAACCTTGTTCCTGTCGTAGTGCAATAACAGAGTAGTCACCATGATGTCAGCCATGACATCATAGTGATAACGTCATTGCTATTGACGTCATAATAACAACATTTATTGGGTGACTGGACAACCAAAGTAATTGCATTGTCAGCACTTTTATGTGATACAGCCATCATAATTATTATACTGTCAGCACTTTTATTACCATGTTTTTTTTTTAGCTTGAAACAATCAATACAAGCACCCAAATTGCTGAACTTCAAGACAGAGTATTGAAGATATCTAAATCTGATGAATAATTGCAGCAATCTTTTGTCATGGCATAGTCTAGGATCTGAAACTTTTTCTTAGTGACAATGGCTCTAATGGAGGTATGCACTCTCTGAGAGCTTTCTGGTTGAACTATGGTGGCAAGTTATGTATTATTTTGCCACACACTTTATATTTTATATCTATTTTTGTTGCTTGATATATATTTAATTTTTTTCACGTGTTGTGCATGTAGAGAGTTTAGAAGATGGTGTTGAAGAATAATAAATTTGAGTGTTTGAATGTTTTATTTTCTCCACTTTTTTTTAGGATTGGTGTGGTAGGAGAACTCATAACAGATGTTTTTGAAAACATCCATAGCAGTTCCCTCCAGTGTAATCATTTAAAATGGTTTTCAGAAGAGCTGGGGAAAATTTTAAATCCAACTGTGAAGGCGAGAGGAATCAATAATGTCAAACAATGGGGTCATTCACTGAGTGATATCATCATGAGAGTTACCCAACTTAACTTAAAGTAGAGTAATAACTCCGTTAATGCTCTAGATACGCTCTTAAACAATGCAGGGCTGAACAAAACAGCGCTATAAGGAGGTCATTGTAACATAGCATGAATAGAGATTGTGCAAGCGAACATTTTGAAATATATGACGTTTTTGTTGAGATGCAACAAGATGGAAAGGATCAGTTATGTGTATATCATCTGGTAGCTACTTTCCAGAGTTGGTGAAATATTACTAGCTGTCTATATATATATATCATTACATGGTAGATCATTGTATATGAGTAAGTGTATATACTGTACATTTAGAAAAGTATTCAGTGTACAGTTATTTCTGAGACTATCCATGATTTTGTCTTTCATCACTATTTATTGGGGAAATTTACCATTATTTGATTTATTACAAAAAGAACATGAAAAAGTATACTCTAGTGAATCAGTGTTAAATGGAGTAGCACTAAGAGTATGTTATTGTACTGTGTCGTGCCAAATAGGGGAGTCAGATTTTGCTCCAAAAGTCTTCCAAGTTTTGATGCCTCATTCTGACGTTTTTTTGAACTGACACCAACCATTGGCATTGGTCATGAAAAGGCAACTTGGTCATCAGGCAAGCTGCTAAATTTATTTCTATGTAACATAGATTCAGAAGAGATTATATTGCACTAGTTGCCCATCCGTTTGTGTTTTTAAAAAAATCAACATTCAAAAGCCTCCTCTTTTCTGAGCTTGAACATTGATCACTGGTGTCAGTGATAAATTCACAATTAGCTCAACCGCCAATCGTTCTTTTATCTTTTCCTTCCCAATTGAATAACTTTTTGTAAACGTAGCAAGTTGGCCAATATTCATTCACAACCTTCCTCACTTATTTGTTTTTAGCTCAGATTTTATAAGTAAACAAGAGTGTTGCCCTTCATATGACAGTGTTTTAATGGTGGGAATATAATTTTGCTATTGTGGGTAATGCCAGCTTTGTCATTTTTGGTCATCTAGTCTTCAGGTATCCCATGGATGTTTGAAAATTTGAGTGGGCTTTCACAAAAAAAAGCTTTCTGAAAACGTAACCCATTTTCCAATATTTACTCACAACTTTATGTACTTATTTGTTTGTCACCCAGATTTTATAAGTATACTAGAGTGCTGCCCATCATATGACAACATTATCATGTTGGAAATATAATTTTGCTATTGTGGGAAATGTCAGGTTTGTCATTTTTGGTTATCCATACTTCAGCTGTCCCACAAGATGATCATGAATTTAAGAGGGTTTTCAGCACCTGTTGGTAAGAAAAGCTGACTAAAAAACAATTTGATCTTTGGACCAAGTTCAAAGATGATACCCCCCCCCCACACACACACCTAAAAGAAATGTATTTCTCAGAATATTTTAAGTAAATAGTAATATTTTTTCAAAATCCAATTAAGTGATCATAAAATTAAATCCTAGTATTAATAGCTACTTCATTTTTGTAAGATTTTTTTCTTACCGACAAAGTTTAAGCTATTTTCCTGCAATTAAACCAAAATTAAGATTTCGAACTCTCTCGCTATCTTTGCTCTCTGTCTCTCTCATTATTTATGCTTCCTCTCACTATCTTTAGTTTCTCTTTTTTTAGCTATCATTGCATCTTCTCTCTCTTTCTATTTAGCATTTTCTCTCTCTCTCTCTATTCTCTTTTATTTCTTTTGCTCTGCTTTCTTTCCGTCTTTCTTCTGCTTCACTAAAGTGGGAGGGGGGCAACAAATAGATAGGATTTTTCTATAATCACTGTGATGACAGATTGTCTGATTATTTCTTTTCCATTTCTCTGTTCAATCTGACAACAGAGTGACCCATTATTTCTCTGAGTCGATGACAGGAGCATGACCAATGAATTTCAAAATGAATAAATAATGCATACAAAATCACACTGAATTTTATATTATAGAAGATGATATTATGAAAAGTAGAAGACTTTAAGAGCTCTGTGTGGAAGAGTCCAACTATTCAATATTCTATACCCACATTTTACTCTCCTTGAACTCTTACTGACATTTCAATCCGATCACAAATTCAAAAAATGCCTCGTGATGAATCCATTGAAAATCTCCACACACACAGCAAGTTTATTTTTCAGTTGTACGATGTTATCATAATCATATCACTTTGTTTTCCATTATCAAGATCATTTTTTTCAATCAGCCTTTTCACAGCAATAGCTGATCTTACCCCCCCCCATAAGTGTAAGACATGAGGAATGATAGGTCCAACACTGTCACGCAAGTCAACGACATGTTGGCAGCAGGGAAGAGATGCCATTAGTGTGATGTGAATGCTAATTGTTCAAGCCAGAGTTTAAACACCATCCCCATTCTCTGTACTGTTGGATGCTTGGCCTCCTTGCAGCTCCCACCGAGGTAATTCAAAGCCGTTCAACAAAGAATATCTTACATATAAGCTGTCTTTTTGTTGGCTGTTGCATAAAGGTCACAGAGAATAATTTTTCAAAGATTTCAAAATGTTTCAAATGTGATTTGAAACGGATAATACTAGGTTTGTAAATCAAATAACATCCAGTGTTTCTCTTTCTATGATCAGAAATTGGTGCTTTAGTAATTAAATTAAATTATCTTTTTTTAGGAATTATTGTTTCAGAAAAGCAACAAACGGGCCAAGAGCAAAATAATTATTCTCTACTTCAAACATTTTTCATATTCCAGCGTCTGAAATTCTCAAAATCTCTCAAAGGAAAACAAATTTAAGATTCCTTTCTACGAATTGTGTTATAAACTTGTTATTGCTGGAGAAAAGATTTACAGATACATTTGAATTTCTATGAAAAAATTTCTTCAGTAAAGAAACTTCATACATATACATAGTAGTCACTCAAAATTGAAATTCCACAAATAGCTTTTGAACCCCCCCCCCCGCCAAGTGTACATAGTTACGAAACTTGCATGAAATCAGACATGAACAACCAACTAGTGTAACTCTACAGAACAATGATCCTCTAATCATTTATTTAGTGGATTGATAAAATAAAGGTAAAAAAATAAATTACAAGAAGATAATGAGTAGGCATTTTATGGAGTCTTCATGGATACATGATGACACGCAAACCATGAAATTGATACCTTACAAAAAAAAGTCAAATCGTACACAACTTAATCTTATCTTCTGAATCATTAGTAAGAAAGATTGGCAAAAAATATGAGATAAAACTTATCTGTTCACACTTTATAAAACCGCTGATATTTTTGAATATAGATAGCATAAAATGTTGCAACATACATAAATAAAAAGTTTGCAGATGAAGAAAAATTTCCAACGTGCGAAAATTTTAAAAATCTACAAAAAGTCAATTACTTTTGGGATTTTGATAAAATTTTCATTACTTATCTAGTAGGGGACAAAATTCATTTGGAATGAGTTTTCATTCCAAATGGATTTTTTCAAAGTTATTTTAAAATTTATTTTATTTTTTCACTCAGCCCATCCCAGATATTTAGTTATTTATTATGCATCGATATAATCATTAAAGCAGAATAATACACTGGAATTACTATATTACTATATTGGTAGGTTTTTCTTTCCAATGGAAACTTTTTTTGGAGGCCAGAGAGATCAAGTCAAAGAATAGCCTTTTTTGTTTCTTTGTTTAATTTTTTTACTAATAGAAAAAGTTATTCTTGACATTATTTGAATATCGTCCTAATCGATTTTTTCCAGTGTTTATTCCAGTTATGCTTTCTTCAACTCAAGTTTAAATTTAAATCTACGTTTTGTTCAATTATGCTTTTGACTGCCATTTTTTCAAAACTTGCCAATCTATCATTAACACTCATTATTGATGTTTTGATGGTGAAATTTTGAAAATCAGAAACATTGCATTAAAACAGCCAATTTTACAATATTATTGTTATACAATTTTTTTTTCCATTTTTTCAAACAGATATTTTAACCTTTTTCTTTCTAGAAAAAAATTTCCTCCATTTCTCAATTTATTCATGAAAATCAAACCGAGAGTGTCAAGTCTGCAAAATTGGAGGGACTATTGCATATATATATATATATATATATATATATATATATTGATGGAGACATTGATTGAAGTAGCCATGTTGTAAAA
Source organism: Thysanoteuthis rhombus (assembly GCA_963457665.1). NCBI lineage: Eukaryota > Metazoa > Mollusca > Cephalopoda > Oegopsida > Thysanoteuthidae > Thysanoteuthis > Thysanoteuthis major. Next base: position 42,251,583 of record OY735208.1, on the reverse strand, counting down.
AATCATTCTGAGGCAAATGGGTAATGCTGAGGGGATTGGAAAATTTCGGGAGCCACCCACTCATCCGCGCAAAGGTCCCCATTATAAACTCGACCTTGTGTCATATTCTGTCCTCATGGGGAGATGAATAGATACTCTCTCCCATATATATATATATATATATATATATATATATATATATATACATACTGGGGGCTGTTCTTCTTTAGTAAAATATATCTATATTTCTGTAGTGTTTCAGTTTTTTCTTTATATCAACTTTCTTACTTAGAGACTTAATAGTTCATTACTCCAAAAGTTATATTAAAACATGACTGCACTCATTTAAATGGAAGAGTGCATTGTTTCAAATGATGAGAAGGAAATATTTGTATCTGCAAAATATGAATTTTATCTTACTTCTATTATATATTATGGACATAGAAATGGAGAACAGAAAAAGTTGCTGTATACATTGAATATCTTGATTGATAGATTTACTGAATCTTCCAAAATTCAGAACAGTTTTTTGCAGAACATTGAAGCAGACATTATAGAAATCTTATTAATTTTAATTGCTAACCTAGAGAATTGTGATTTGTGTTGGTGGCAAGAAGAGCATCTTGTTACAAAAAATGTGCCCCATTAAAAGTTGCTGATGCATGAAAATTAAATGAAAGGCTGTTATATTGATTGAAGGAAAATATACAAAAGAATTCCTGAGTTGATGGCCATTTATCCAGCCATTTAATATTAACTATAAAAATAGCCTACCTAGGGTAATAGTACCTTCATCATCATCAGCCTTTAAGCATCCATTGTTGGACATAGACCTTCCCCAAGATTTGCCATTGTATGGTTTTTCAGTTTAAGGTCCAGTCTTTTGGTAACGGTTCCATGTTTCAGCTCCATAAGTGACTATCGGGAGGATGCAATGGTTGTAGACCCTTAGTAGTGAGATTTTCTTATTCTTGAAAGTCGAGCTTGCTCAACCAAAAGCTTACCAACCAAGTCTGATTCTTCTTTAAAGGACTTCGTGGAGATTCGCTGTCCTAGGTAGATGATGTTGTTTACTTTCTTCAGCTCTGCATATTCGATTCTGATCATTGTATCCTTGTCCCCAACATGTTCGTTGTACATGACATTCGTTATGCTGATGTTCATGTGGAGGCCAAGATTTTTGCATCTTTCTTTTACTTCATCTAGCATTATTTGGAGATTATGACGGTTCTTCGCAAAGAGGATAATGTCATTAACAAATCTGAAGTATTCACTGTCTATTCTGATTCCTTTGTGTTCCCAGTCTCGGTTTTGGAAGATCATCTCAAGGCAGGCTGTGAAGAGTTTGGATGAGCTCCTTAGTCCTCTTCAAAGTTTTCCCCTTCGGATCTCACACATTCATCCCAGCATCACTTACATTTTTCAAAACTGTCTTAAAAGTTCTCTTTAAAGATCGCCCTGTCATGTTCTTTGTAATTTTCCCCATAGTCTGAAAACTCTTTTCGATGGCAAAAAGCCAGAAGTTGCTCGGGAACAAAATCTGGGTGGTGGAGGGAATGAGAGACCTGAGCTATGCAATGTTTTTCTTAAAAAACCTACACAAGACTTGAAAAAATGTCACACAGTACACAAGCTTTTTCAACTGTCTCACTGCTGACTGGGTAACAATATAGGACAGTGTCTATTCAAGCATGCACAGTAAGGTCTCCTTCGATTGGTTACCAAGTCACATTTAGTCAGCACAACCAGGGGTGTAGCTGAAGGAGATCCCCAATGGAGAGGAGCTCCCAAACTTTATAAATAGTGGTTTATCTACTCTATTTCCGTTAACTATATTCAATGAAAAATGTCATTAAATATTGGAAGGGGCCCCATAGGGCAATAAACCCTCCATGTCACCATATATCCTGCTATGCTCCAGTACACAACTAGTTCTAGAGATATTCAAAATGGCTGGATACTTTCCATACAGAACCCATAAGTTCTAATTCATGGAAGATGGTCATCAAAAACTTTGTCATTGGCAATAACAAAAGACATCTGACAATAAAAAGCATTATAAGTCTATACTGTCTATGAATCTGATCATGACTGCTTTAGGCAAATTATCTCATTTCATGCCTTACACGGTGAATTATTCCAGACAAGAGCAGGCTTGTGAATTTTGAATCAATTTTCTCTGCAGACAATCTCCATAGTTTCCATAAATAAAAGCCACTACTTTGCCTTGATTCAGCTGGAGAAGCTGATTATGAAACTGGAGAGTGTCACTTGGTACATTCTAAGTAGTGAGACTCACAAAAAGAGAATCTCTTCCTGGAGGGGCTATAACAGGTGGTGCAAAAAGTTGGTTGAATGGTGCCCAAGGGATGCCAAACGCTGGAGAGATGAGAAAGAAGGGTTTGCTGATAAAACATGGCCGAAATTAGCACAGTCATGGTTGTCATGCTTGACTGGGCCATTACTTTCTGTTTGTTTTACAATCATTTACATATCCTCCATATTATTCTTATCGTGATGGATGTCAGCTCTCTGATTCTTGATCAAGGGTTTTGTGACATGCTTGACTGGGCCATTAGTTTCTGTTTGTATTACAACCATTTACATATCCTTCTTATTATTCCTGTCTGATTGATGTCAGCTCTCTGATTCTTAATAAAGGGTTTTGTGAAAACTTGGCTTGGCACTTGGGATCGGTTGCAAAGATTGTATACCACCACTATTTAATAGGGGAAGTCCAAGGAAATGTTTCATAAAAATGATACTTAAAACAATGGAAGAATAAAAATTGTGTAGATTCAATTAGATCCTCTGATTGGTTTTGTCAGAACCTTCGTTCTTACCTAAGGCAGGCTATAAAAGGAGCAAAACCTTATATTCTTTTTTTTTATTTTGATAGTTATCCCTTGCTTTTTCAAAGTTCACTTTACACCATTTTTTTAACAAAAAGAGGAGAAAAGCAGTAATAGCATTCAGTGATTGTTTTGAAGTGAGCTGTTATAGAGGCAGGACACACCCTCTTTCTCACCTACACCCCAACCCCCTGTATCTTCCACAATCCCAATCACAGACAACTCAACAAAACCTAGCATCATCAGCCTTTAGTTCTGGGAATGGGCGAAAAATTCCCATATCAATCGATGGTATTTGTTTCTTTGTTTTATGCTATTTTAACTCACAAAATGATTTTACAGGAAGACTACTTTTGGATCCTTATTTGGATATATACTGTGTATATATCTATACTAGTATTTGAGCCTCTTGTTTTTGCCCTTTCTCCACTAAAACAGCAAGGCTGATTTACTTGATATCTGACATGGAGAATCAATAAAATCAACTTCCCAGATAGGCAAAAGAGGTCACCAGAGGTCACTCTCTACCTAATCTTCTATTCTAAACATCAGGAAAAATAATTTTTGTATACCAGGATTTTTGTCATTTTCATGAATATCACAAACATTCCTTACAATGAAATTAATTTTTAACAAGTTTCGTACTGTTTTTGCTCATATTCACAGTTTATCATCTGGTGTTGTGAGTCATTGGCATTATCAGTCTTTCATCATCCGTTATTGGACCTGAATCTTCCTCAGGATTTGCCAGACCTCTCTATCATTAGCAGGGTAGAGCCAGTACTTTCTGAACTTGCCTAGTTCATCTCTCCATCTAGTATTCTGCCACCCTCAGTTTTGTATGTGATCTCTGGGGATCTGTGTTGTGAGTCGTGACGTCCATCGGTTGTCTGCCATTCTTTCAACATGACCAGTCCATTGCCATTTGAGTTTCCTAATGGATTCTATGACCTGGACTCCTGTTTTCTCCATGATACATTGTGCTGTCTTGTGATCTCTCCAAGTGATTTTGAGCATAATTCTTTCAGGTGCATGTTGCGTAATGATAGTAAAATAGTCATAGTTAAATTCTATAAGCAACTTCCCTTGACTTTTTCAAAGTAACAGTCACTGCCATGGTTAGCTTCTCACCCCCTTCTCTCCAAATTTTCCTGCTGACACTCTCTCTCTTTCCCTCAATCTTCCTCTTTCTCTCCATGTTTTCTGTTTTATTCTATCTAGACTATTTACATTCAGTTTTTTCTTCGGTTGAATTTCGTCTTGATAATTTTTCCCCTGATTTGATTTTTCCTTCTTTCAATCAGACCTCCAATGCCTTTGGCAAAGTGTTAGTTTTGAATAACAAAACTCTTTTAGGTTCTGGGTAGGTGCGACCTCTCTATTAATTATGTAGCTATAATGCTTGACTGAACCATTATTTTCTCTTTGTATTAGGACCATTCAGTATCATTTTCCAAAAAGACGTAACTCTATCTTGAGATAATTGAAAGTGACGAATCTGCTCCCACTTCAAAATGGAAGTAAGCTAGATTTTCCTTCCTAGGCAACACTGCGTACCCCAGCAAGTATCTATCTATCTATCTCATATATATATATATATATATATATACACACACACACACACACACACACACAATCTTATATGTTGACAGAGAGAGTCAGACAGAGATGCAAAACTGCCCTGGCACTTTTATAGCACAATGTTTGGCAAATTGTGGTAGTATCTTTGAAGATTATTCAGGTCTCTATTGCCTTGAACATGCATATTCTTTGAGAATTAATTTCAGTAAAGTGATAATTTTTCTTCATTTTTGGTAAAATCATTGCTGAATATAAATTGCACATTCAATATTATTTAATCTCCATGATTAATTTGTAGTTTAGTCTGGTTTAATGAGAAATATGCGATTACCTAGGCCACTGGATTGGCCAAATCTTCTAGAATTTATGTATAAATGTTAAGATTTGTGTAAAAAGAAAAAGAAAAAATCTCTTGTAGAACAAGGCAATGTTTTATCTGATGTACTTTTGGACATAGAATTTCAATCTAGATGCTGATCAGACGTATAAAGGTGCTTTTCCAAGATATGGGGGTGTCTGAGAGATCATTACATCTCAAATGGGCAAGTTTTGGGAAAGTGCCGACCATCTCTGATTTTGCTCTACCTTTAGTCACAGTCTTTTTTGGGGGGTCGGAGACAAAGTCTAGCAAGATTTTACCTCTAAATTTTCTCTAGAAATACATCAAAAAAACATTGTTCAATAAATTGACCTATCGGGTGCTAGTCATAGTTCCCTCTAATCTGTGCGCCTGTACACATGTGCTCACATTTTGCAACCATTGCATATTGGAAATTAAAATGCACACAAGAGTTATCAAATTCTGTAGATAGCTTATTGACTTTCCCTTAAGAAAAAATTATTACTGCAACTTTTGTATTGAATATATAATTTAAAAAAATGTATAATTTTTGCATACATGAATTTATTTATTAAAATGAAGTAACCCTCTGTGTATTTGTATGATAAATTTTCATTATCATCTAAGGCTTGTCAATTTAGCTCAGTCAGTAACATAGTATCCTGGCAATCAGTTGGTTATGAGTTCAGATCATGGGGGAATTATTATTTAATTGATTTTATCATATTTTCATGATGTATTTCTCATCTTCAATAGTCATCAGAAGTTAGAGACAGAAAAAAAAAGTAAAACATTTGTCTCATAAGAGACAACTCTCATTGGAGTACATGACCAGTAATGAAGTCTTGGTGTCCATTCCATGTATCAGCTAAGTGATCCTTGCAAGTTTCTAGTCTGGTCAAGACCAGGACTTTTATTCTTGCAGTTCCACCTGAATCACACAGTGTGTAGTATACTAGATCAGCCACTGAGTGCACAGGGAAATTTTTCCTAACAAAGTGTTTTCCTACACTTTTTGCTCATACCAGGAATCGAACCAGGAACCTTCCCTGTGTGAGGCAGACATGTTAACAATTACACTACCCAAGCGGACATGTCAAAGTGTGTTTAAGATTATTGCAGGTTTTCTTCCACTTTGTGTCAAATCTCTAGTGATGAGAACTGGTTGCTGTCATGTTCTTGATATATGTTAAAGGTGCAAGCCTTCCCTAAGGATACAAATACAACACTCAACAGATGTGATGATATTCTGCTTTTCAGTCAACAAGGTGTTGATAAAGCATAACTTTCCTTTTTCTCTCTTTCTTTCTTAATTTCTAATTTTGTTCTTATCTTTTTTTTATCTCTCATCCTTTTTCATCTCCTTCATTATCTTTTTCATCTTTTTTGCCTTCATTTTTCTCACATTTTCATCTTTATCATCTTCATGTTTTTCACCTTATAAATTTGCATCCTCATCATTTTTCATCTTCATCATTGAGCATAAACATGGAACCTAACCAAGAGACAGACCTACAAACTGAGAAGCATGCAGCGTGCGCATGAGAGAATCATACTCAACCTCACAAGGAGAGATCACAAGACAGCACAGCACATAAAGAAGAAAACAGGAGTCTGAGACATCAAAGAAACTATTAAAAAACTAAAATGGCAATGGGCAGACCATGTTGCAAGAATGAAAGACAACTGATGGACATCACGATTCACAACATGAATCCCCTAGATCACATGAGAAACCGAGGCCGACAGAACACAAGATGGAGAGATGAACCAGACAAATTCAGGAAATACTGGCTCCGCTATGCTCATGATAGAGAATTGTGGCAAATCCTGGGGAAGGTCTATGTTCAACAATGGACATTAAAAGACTGATGCTGATGATAATGATGATCTTTCATCTTTCTCATCTCCATTCTTTAATCTTCATCTTCATCTTTTTAATTCGTACTATCGATTATGCGCAACATCATATGGAGAGACCAAAAGACAGCACAGTATATTAGTAAGAAAACAGGAGTTCGAGATTTCATAGAATCCATTAGAAAACTCAAATGGCAATGGTTTGGTCATGTTGCAGGAATGTCATAGTGGATTTCCAGAGATCACATGCAAAACTTTAGCTGGCAGGATATAAAATGGCTGACAAACTAGACAAGTTCAGAAAGTATTGGCTCCATGATGCCCATGATAGAGAGATCTTTTTAGTTTTAATTTCTTTCCCCTACTTTTATGTTCATTTTTCAATCATATTGACTAAATTTCCTATCTCTTTCTATTTTGCTTTTTCAAGATTCCATCTCATTTTTTTTTTTTTTTTCCCAAACTTCCTCATCAATTCTTCCTTTCTTCTTTTGTTTCTGACCCTCATCTTTATTGATTACCTCCCCCTACTCTCTATCTCCTTTTCCATTTCCTGTACTCACTTTTACAAAAACGTTTCTTCCAACCATCAAATAACTGAACTTCTGTAGAACATTTGCTGAATAATACAGTTGCCTAATAGACAAATGAAAAAAAAAGAAACATGTTTCCAGAGTTTCCAATTAAAAGGGAACACAAAAATGTATTCATCGGTTCTGCAAAATTCGACTACCAGTACAACAGACATCTGAGTTAGACTGAAAGACGTAGTAGGTGTGCTACTGATCTCCATTATATATATACTAGCATGAATGGCTTGGTTTTGTGAGCGTAGATTGTTCGGGAAAATATCAGCAGCAGTAACAGGACCATAGACAACAGGGCATGTGTGGATATCTCAAGATGAAACCAGCTTGCCCAGAGCTAACTTCCCCCTTCAAACCAAGGGTCAGCCTCCTATGGTGTACCAAGGTGGCACAGATTGGAGCCGGATTCTAGGCTCATAGCTTTGACATGAGTGCCCTTTTTCCTGGCAGATGAAAGTTAGGTATGGGGTCTGCCAACCCTTTGCAAGGATAATCCGACAGTGAGGCTGACGAGTGGTTGGACCACAGGATGTGAACAATCTACACTTGGTAGATCCCCAAGTGGCTGAAAAGTTCTACCAGATAGTACAGCTGTCTGCTGTAACAATAATGACAAGATTATTTATGAATGGCTCTGCACTTCTACCAAAGATCAGAGTATCTATGTGCCATGCTCAGGTATCAAAATGTCACACACTGGCACTTCTAAATATCTGTATAGTCAATAGAAAGAGTTACAGACAAAATATATCGTATTTACTTGAGTACAATGTGATCTTGATCATGATGTGACCCCCACTTCTGTGGCTAAAAATCAGGGATATATGTATAAATGATATTATTTTTTATCACCTGAGTATAATGCTACCCCTAAATTTCAACCCTAATAAATTTCTCGCTTTGTGCACAAGTTAATACAATACATAGGTATATATAGTTGTAATACAGCGAAACAGCTGTCTGTGGATGAAACAATTATCAATTATATATATATATATATATATATATATATATATATATATACACATGGTGTTCATGCCTGTGTATGTTCTCTTGCCTTTCATTCCTCATAAGTACACGTAAAAGCTTCATCAGCTTATCTAAGCTTTCCTCACCGAACAGATCCAACACCAGCATTTGTTTAAAAATCAAGAAAAGAAATGAAAGTAGTTAACTCGGAAGAAGTTGCTTTGGTGAAACGAACTTATATCTTGACCATCTCTTAAGGTCTCTTTTTCTCAGATGTGTCCATAAATTTTTGGTCGGTCGGTCTGTCAGTCAGTCTGTCGGTCGGTCCAAGTTACATTAAACAGAAATAACAAGGAAGGAAGAGATGTGATGTCATTAAAGACGTCACATCATTAACAAAGCAACTTCTATGAAATCACAAAAGAATGTCTGAGTTTAGCATTTTAAATAAGCATGAAATGGCAGTTTAAAATTTTTGATTAAAAAAAATAATGCACTTGGAATATTTCCATACTGCAATATTTTACAAGTATGAGAATCAATTGACTATTTGCTTGTCTTCCTCTTCCTACTACTACTACCATGGATAGTGGATGCATTGTTAAACTATGGATCTTATTCTTTACTCTTGATCACCACAAAAAATCCTTTCAGCCATTTTTCCCCAAAGGGTTACTCAAAAGGGAGTTATTAATACCACAATATTTAAGACTAGTAAAAACATCTTAAAACGGATTATTGATGTTAAGATTGTGGAAGTTAGAAACACTAAAAGGCTAAAATTCAGTAAGAGAGTTAAAATGAATTACAAGTTAAAAAAGAAAAAAGTTGTTGAACTGTTAGAATGGCTTAGAAATATAAAAGTTGGAGGAGCTCTTAAAAGAGCAATAAGAGAATTAAAATGTCTTTATGGAGCTGAAGTACGGAACCTTACCAAGAGACTGACCTGCTAACCTGGAAACATGCAACGTGCGCATGAAAGAATTATGCTCAATGTCACGTGGATAGATCAAAAGACAGCACAATATATTAGGGAAAAAACAGGAGTCTGAGACATCAAAGAATTCATTAGAAAACTCAAATGGCAATGGGCTGGTCATGTTGAAAGAATGGCAGACAACTGATGGACATCACGACTCACAATGTGGATCCCCAGGGATCACATGTGAAACTTAGGTAGGCAGAATACAAGATGGAGAGACGAACTAGACAAGTTCAGAAAGTACTGACTCCATGACACCCATGATAGAGAAATGTGGCGGATCCTGAGGAAGGTCTTTGTCCAACGATGGACATTAAAAGGATGATGATGATGATGATGACAAGTGATGAAATAGCAGTTGAAAAGTTAGAGATATATATGTTGTGATAGGTTAGAGCAAGGTAGGCCACTTTTTCTCTCTAGATTCAAAAAGGTCTAGGGTGGGAGTTCAAGCTCTGAGTGGAGCTGCTATCTATCTAATTCCTGTAATTCAACACCCCAACACTGAATTGCCTAAAACCTGTGATAAAAAAGGTTAAAAAATAAAAACTTATAGATTAAAATCTATGTACCTTAGTACGTACAATTGTCTAATTGTAAAGTCACTCTTTAAAATTTTTAATAGTTATAAATTTGTGAGGTTTAAATTTTCTTCATTAGTGCTAGTCCATGGTCTATAGCATTTATCATAATTGTGCCAATGAAAATTCATGCAACAGGTCTAATTAGTCACTCAATAGAAACTATCATGAGACCAATGTCTTTTGGCTGCATACAATGCTGGGGGTGACCAAATAAAAAAAAACTGAAGTTACTCATCTCCCATTTTGTTGGATCACTAAAAGTCCAAATTTGAAAAAAAACAAAAAACATAACACAACCAGGCACAAACTATGAGACCTATTACATTAGAATTTGAACCTCCCACAAAAAACTTATTCTGTGAGGACTTTGGGAACATCTGTCAATAAAGGCTTAGCTATGTACATATGTATGTATGTATGTATATATATATATATATGAAAGTCTTTGAAGTACCCTCATAACACCACCTGGATGAACAAAAAGAATGGATATGGCATGTCCGGTCCAATTGAGCGTGCGTTATGAGTAGTAATTCCATACGAAGGGGCCTGAAATGTTGTGAACAAATAAACATATAGACTAAGAAAATAGTTGGACAAAATCATCCATAATGATTAATAAGCCTCATCTATCAAAATTCAGACTAGAATTTACTCTTTATTATGCCTAGAAAAAAAATGGGAATTTTTTTTGTTTTTTGAAAATTTCCTGCCCAAATAGGTTTTAGTCAGGGGTTTAATTTGCAATGCAAGTTTATGCTAAATTGTTCCCTTAGATTGTGTCCTCAATGTTCATGCTTGTTTTAGTTAAATTAGAACTATTTTAGTGAACACTGGCCAACAAAATGTAAGAGAAGTAACTTATTCATTGATCACCTGTTCTAACAAAAAATTGATCATTCCCAATTCAGCATGCTGCCAAAAGATATTTCTATTGAGTGACTAACCAGAACTGCATGTTCAAAAGTTTGAAAGTTAAAGCCAGCATAAGTATAACAGACACAGCTTTTTGGGGGCAGATTTTCTGCTAGTTACTGCATAAGTGATCCCCCTACTTTAGGATCCCCAGAGACAGGCATAGCTACAGCCAGTGGTTAGGGCCTCCTAAGTCAAAATCAGAAGTGACAGACATTGGCTTTGCATACATCCAGGCTGTTGATGGCTGGTGTTGCTTGGCAACAGCAGGCTCAGCTGATGGCTGCTACTGATACCATGAGTATTAAAGACCTGGCCTCTATTATATATAAGTAACAAGTGATGCTCTTCAAGCAGAAGCCATGATATCTATATATCTTTGGTGCCATTAAAATGGTTATGTTGATCAGGAATAAGAAAATTCAAGGAATAAAGTGAAGAATCTTCCTTTGCGAAAAACAAAATGCAGCCTTTCTAGGTGCAGTCTGGAGGATTCCACACTCCGCTTCCCTACTCAAGCAAAGCACAACTAATTTTTTTTTTTTCAGATATCCACTGTTCTGAACGTACTTTGTGTAATTTGCCCTTTCAACAAGTTACCCTATTCAGAGTTGGCCTTACCATAAAATCCTTTTAAAGTTAACGTAATCAAACAAACAATCAATAGGAAAAAAAATGATTTTTTTTTTAATTAATTAGCAGATAAATCTTCAAAGTAGAGTCTAGATTTCATTTATCTATTTGAATTAATAGAGATAGAATTTAAAATTATCAGAATGTGTAGTTACAAGTTTGTCCATGCCAAAATTTACCTCTCAGTCCCAGGGGTGGGAACAGCATTGTGTACAAGCCTCGGGTAAGGTTCTGCAAAAAAACTATTAGGATGGGCAAAGTTTTCATATAAGTGATAACATTATAGTTATAACATTATATTTTAAGAGTCCAGGCAATGTTCTGGTAAGGCTGCTGGAAGCTTAGGGTTGCCCAAGCCTTGTGCCACAACTACTTAGAACCAATAAATTTACCCCTGGGGTAAATTCACTTTGAAGTTAAGGAGTACTGATCTAAATAAAGAACTTTAGTTTATGAAAAACTGAAATAATCTCAAGTAATCATAAATTAACCTTAAAAACAGAAAAATAAATGATATTTTATTTTTCATTTAATTTAAATAAGATGTGCTCTGTCTTATTCTTTATGAATTCTTGGGCTAAAAAGCTATGACTCAAAATGTCAGCGAAAAATGCCTTATCACAAATCACTTTCTTGGTTTTTGATGTTTGAAATTGGTTTCTTTTTTTCACATATTCATTTGTAAAATGATTTTTTCCTTCATGACCCCACCCTGCTCAAAATTCCTGGTCCACAGCTGCCACCCTAAGTACGTACTGATCATTGCTATCAATGTACGGATAGCATTCGTGGTGCTGCAAAGAATCCCCCTTTCTCCAATGCACCCAGCTGATGCAAGTGCCTTGAAAAAGTGTTATTTATAGAAAAATTCTTTTGTGGAAGAAAGTTGGAAGGAGGAACGGAGGATTTTTGTGACATCTTAAACAATCAACATTGTGCCCCTGACGTCTTGTGGGGCAAATATGTGTGGAGAATTGATTTGTTGCATGTTAGAGTACATTTCTTCGATAACGCATTTGAAGAATGTGGTTCCAAAATGGGATAAGTGCCATTTGAAAAATGAATATGTTTAATTGAATAAAAAATCAAATTCTGGATTTGAATTTGTATTATCTTATCACAACCTTTTTATATAAATGCAGTCTAAAAGTTTATGATAAGGTGAAAAGTTCAAATCAAGAATTTGTTTTTTTATATCAAATAAAGAACATTTATTCTTCAAATGTCGCTTATCGCATTTTAGAACCACACTTCATTTGTTTTTAACTACTAATCCATGATCAATTGCTCCCAGACAGTTATCATAAGTGTATAATGATGGGCTTGGCTGGTGGCAGCTACTGATACTATAAGTGTTGCAGACATGATGGGAAGGGAAAGGGGAGATTAAAAAAAGTCAGGTAGTTTAATAAAAGGGTAGGAAGGGATAGGGGCTAATGGTTGCTATTGATACTATAAGTTTGATAGACAACTATCATTATAATCATAGAATGATTTCAGTCCTCATCCTACTCCCTCTCTCTCTCTCTCTCTCTCCATCTCAGCAATTGTTTTTTCTTTGTCTTTCCTTTGTCTCTTTCAAAAACAATCTCACATTTACTTTCTTTTTTCTCCTTTTCTCTCTATCTTTATCTTCTTTCCTGTCTATCCTCTGTCTATCTCACCCTTATACTCTCCTTTCCTTACTTTCTTTCCACCCTTCATCTTCTTTTTTCACTATGGTCTATTTTACTCTCTGTCAGTCCTCCTCTTCCACGGTTGATCTTTCCTTCTTTTCTGTCTTTCCCCCAGTCTATCCATCTATCTCTACCTTAAACTCTCTTTTCCTTACTTTCTTTCCAACCCTCTTCTCCTCCCTTTTTCACTGTTAGTCTATTTTACTCTCTTTTCTATCCTCCTCTTCTCTCATTCTCTGAATAAACTTCTCCCTGATCTCTGCATTTGCTCTGTTGATACTTTCTTTTTTTTTCTCCCTTATATCTTTTACTCTGTTTTCTATGTTACTTTCCCTCATCCCCTCTTCCTTTCCCTTGACTCCCTCTGTTTGCCCAATCTCCTCTTCCTTTCCCACACACTTCTTCTTTCCTATCGTCAATCTTTCCCTCCATCCCTTTTTCTTATCTCCTCTCTATTTCCCTCCACTTCTTCTCTCTTTGCCCCAATTCTTCTTCCTTTCTAAACACACCCTTCCTTTCCAGACATCCCCCTTTTCTCCATCCCCTCATTTTCTCTTCCTTTCCTGCCATCCTCCTCTTCCTTTTCCTCCACCCTTCTCTTCCTTTCCTGCCATTCTCCCTTTCCTTTCTTTCAGCCCTCCTCTCCCTTTTCTGCCATCCTCCTCTTCCTTTCCCTCCATCTTCCTCTGTCTATCACTCTTATCAGTAACTACATTTTATCCCACGCGATTTTGAAATCTTTTCAAAAAGCCCTTTTTATACACTTTATATACATTTGACTACAAAACTTCTTTCCTCTTGGTTTTTTTTCTGATTTTATTTCTTTTTGATTCTATTTAGTCGATTAATTAAAAACTGGCTCTTTCTTTTGAGAAAAAAATATTTAAACTTTATGCAAATTTTAGAAAAAAAAAGCTATAATAACCATCACAGTTCATACAATTTCCCTGATATTGAAGAAAGGGAAGCCATTTTATTTAACTCTTTGATTACATTGCCATAATTCCAATGGAAGCAGGAAAACTGTTTTCACTGGACAGTTTTCAAATCTTTTTCTTCTATTTTTGTTAAAAAATCTATCTGCATCTTTATTTGTGCCAATTAAGCAGACTCTATTTTTAAAATTGAAACTACTGGAAGCATTGCATTTCAAAATCTCTTACAGAAATTCCTGTAGGCACTCTGGAAATAGAAAACTGATGCCAGGATATCAAAATAACCGTTTTATTTCTGTTCTGCTTCTGTTTAGTGTTTGAAGAAGACTTTCTTTTTGTTCTATGCAATGGAATTGGATAACAGACATTGAAAATAAATCCAGCCAGAATCCTATTTGTCTCTCAACTCCTCTTTAGGAAGAGAACAGATGACAACCTTAATCTTTCCACCCCCTACCCTTACACGCAAGGAGACATTTGAAATTAGTTAAGAGTCAATAGAGTAGCAGCTAAAGTCCTAACTGTATCAGTTTTGCACATTCTGTTCGGATTCCTTGAAATTTTGAGCTACACCTCATCTATCATATATATATTTATTGGATTTACAAAGTTTTGAGCAGCATATCATGCATAACACTCTTTTTCAGGGTTGAGCACTCTTTAAGTAGGTTAACTCATCTATTATAAGCTATATAGCAATGCTCTTCCAACTCTGGAATGATGCACTCAGATGGATGGGGAATTGTGTGTAAGTAAATATATCGCTTAAATTCGATCCTACTGACTGTCCAGTTCTGAGTAGGGCAAGGGTAAAATGCCAGCCTCTTGGTCTGAAGTGAAGGTTTTAATCCCACCTCGTGGTACTGGATGGGATATTGTATAGTCTATTGCCACTCTGAAGAGTTGTAATACAACAAAACAGCTGTCCGTGGATGACTCAATTGTTATTATATATATATATCATGGGTTTATGAACTTTTGAGCTGCACCTCATACGTTTTTATATATGTATATATATATATGTCATGGCTTTGCAAACAAAGATTTTGGAGGGTGGTCAAGGATGCCTATTTAGGAAAGACAGGTTTTTTCATAACAGTCACTGACAGCAGTGGGGAATTTCTGTCTTGTAATGCTGCCTTTTTCCTCCTTTTTTTCTATTGACAATGGATAATTCCACAGGAGATGAGGATTGTTTTTAAGGAAACTTTGTTTGAGTATTATTGTGCTGATGGAAAAACTGCTTTCATTATAATTTTTTTTTTAAATTGATAAATTTATCTTTTTAACTCTTAAATTCATAGATCACTGGTAATCACTAACTCTTCAATGAATACGATTTTTAAAAAAATGGAATTCATTTGTGGACTGAATTAAAGAAGAAAACTAAAATTACCAATTAGTGCAAGGAAAGTTATTTCAATCAGAAGTCACTCTCCTTAAATTACTTTTTGAATTCCCTAGAATGAACTTGAGAGCTGAGTTGTGGAAGGGAAAAAGATTGAGAAATAACCTTTTAAAGTGAGAATTCTAGAAGCCTGAAGACTTGTTTAACCTTTCTTGTTTCATTTTTGAAATTTCACTTTTCAAGATCTTATTTGCAGGTGTGACTTCTGACACAAATGCATTTCTTAAGCAGGGCGGGGTAGGAAAATAAATTTTCTGGCAGAATGTTTTTTTTTTTGTTTTTCCATGTATCTTTTAGATCAGTATCATCTCTCTTCTTTCTATACAAGACTTGAGACCTAATTTTTTCTAACATCCTCATTGTTAAACTGCTCTTGTTTGTTAAAAAGAACAGGAAGAGGAAGCTTTGAATAACTTCTACACCACACAACAGGTCATATATCTGAGGAAGGTTTAAGAATACATCAGCTGAAATTTTATTTTAAAAACACTCTAGTAGAGGCTAGTAATTTGGACAATGCATGAAAAGCAATTATAGGTATTCCCTGCTTCTGGAAAATTTGTTCTACACCCCTTATTTGTTTTTAGGAAAGCCCCCCCCCCCCCCAAGTATTGAGCGCAAACCGTCTCTCTCCCTCTCTCTTTCACCTCAATCTCCCATCACATCAACCACTGATGACTCAACCTATAATACTCTCATTACTATTTTGGAGGACGGTTTACTTCATTTCAGCCTACAAAATATTGTACTTTCAAATGGCTGGCCAAACTTGTATTATATACAGGAGCAGAAGATCTTTCAGAATATCCATTTTCTTTTGAACTATCATAGAAGTCTATCTCCTTGTACAAAAAATTTCTTCCCTTCAAAAAAAAAAAACAAAACAAAAAAAACCCCCAAATGCTCTGCACTTGATGATTGGAACTAAAGGTCTACATATTTTTTTTTCTCTTGTTTGTTTGTTTCCTTGGGGTTTTTTTTTTTTGTATTTTTTTTTTTCTTCTTTTGCTCTTTGGCGTCATTTTCTCACTGTCGAAATGTGGAACACGTACAATGAGAAATGATGTATTTCTGATGCCAATTCATGACTGTTTGCTTTAAGCAGGGGAAAATCCATATTTTGCTATCATCCTCCTATCTATCATTCTTTTGTTTTGTTTGCTCATTGTATTGTTGCCTGAATACTTGTTGGTGTATTACTTCCATTTTGGCATGATATTGAATTGAGGAGAATTCCATGTGACTGTTTATATCAAAATAGGACATTGTCTCGTCTATTGTCTTCTTCTGTATTCGCTTATCTAATAGCTTGTACTTATTTGTTCATGCTTAGTTTTATTTTTTTACTTCACTTTGTATTGTAACTAGATTTTATTTACTTCTTTTTTCAGCATTATCTTTTTTGAATTCAGAAAATAAACAAATGAATCGCGTGGTTCTAAAATGCGATAAGCACCTTTTAAAAAATAAATGCGTTTAATTAAATCAAAAGTCAAATTCTTGATTTGAATTTTTCACCTTATACATTGCTTATATATATAAAAAGGTTGTAATAAAATTCGAATGCAGAATTTGAATTTTAATTTAATTAAACACCTTTGTTTTTTAAATTGCGCTTATAGCATTTTGGAGCCTCACTCTTCATATACAAAAATACAGGTTTTCCAAAACAAGAGCGTTCCTATGAAAACCTTTTGTAAGTCAAGATAGCATAAAGCGAAGGAGCAATTACCATTAATTCATATAAAAGATCTTTTGAGCGTTCCCTGATCTGGAAAAAATGTTTTTTTACTTCACTTCATATTGCTACCATATATTATTTACAACTTTTGTCAGCATTGATTATATTTTTGGAATCAGAAAGTGAACAAATCCAAAAAATACATGTTTCTTTCACAATCCAAAAGTAGAGCATCCCAATAAAAACCTTCCATAAGCTGAAATAGAGTAGATCAAAAAAGCAATGAACATCAGTTTATAACCAGCATTCCAAATCCCCCAGAATGGTGATGATGGTATGTTAGGCCAGTGATTTCTGAAAAGTGCACTGTTGTTCCCTGGGGTGGAGTGGAAAAAATATCAGACCTGGATACCAATGGTCCAAGAAATTTTTTTGTGTTCTGTAGAAAAAGAAAATAGCAAAGGACACAGTGATATCCAAGTCATACATGTCAACATCAATCAACAGGCTGTGTGTGTGTGTGTGTGGTGCTACTTGTTTATCTCACACCTTGGTCTTGTTCTAGTCTCTTTCTCTCTCTCTCTCTCTCTATATATATATATATATCAGCATATTTTGATTTAGAAATGAAGAAAATGTACAAAGATCTAAATTAACTTTGATGTGGGACAAATCAATAGACAATTTAATTTAAAAAAAAGTTTGTTGAATTTATCATATTTTCCAGTGTGTATTTTTACGAGTTGAAGTTTTGGTGAGGATGTGAGAGATAGCAAGTTAATTTTTATTGCAGTCTCTCCTGAGTAACTATCGAGTATACTTTTTTATTTTACCTTCTATGCTTGCTGAGATTTTTGTAGATTTTCTGCAGTCCCAGAAAGTAAAATATTTATCCACCCCACTGAATATTTGAAAGTTTTAATAATTCCAGGCAATTGCAGTCCAATGAAAACAAAATTTGCCAACATGGAATTAACTGACTTTTGGATTATAGTTGAAGATGGATATCCTTACTAAATATGTAAGTTCAACAGATCTTAATTCCATTTGCAACAACATATCTACATAAAAAAAAGAAATGGTCAAAAACACTCAGGAAGTTGCAAAGATATGGCCAGAAAATAGCATAAAATGGTCAATACCACAACAAAAATCATCATTCTATAGCCAACCATATTTCATTTTTGGACTGTTCAAATCAAGAATATCCAAATATTTTTAGAAAAATAACTTGAAGATCTAATAGTACCATTGTATTAATCACCCTTTTGTGGATACCACTTAATGGCATATTTGTTACTAAGTGAGAAAATCTGAATTCATAAAAATGTCTCAGAAAATATGTGTAGACAGATATACAAGGCAGGCCCATCCCCAGGAGAAGGAGTCGCTGGTCCTTCCTTGGAAACATCCCCACTCCCTATGAATTAATTTTCGGGGTGGTCATTTTTCCAACATTAATCAGTTTTACTACACATCTCCAGCACTCGAATCTGCTTGTTATGTTGACAAATCAAGCAAGTCAGAATTGGGTCTCTATTCAGTACAATACTTTCTCATCAAGATTCATCCCAACATTAATAAAATCTGAAATAGTATCAGACGTAATTCTCTTGATAAATGGCATGAAAATCTTGATAATGCTACAGAACTGGAGCAAAAATTGTCAACAATTGACTGAAGAGAATGTATGAAACGGTATGTGTGGGGCTAGTTTCAGTCTTGAGGAGGGAGTAGTCGGATCGGGGTAGGGTACGCAAATCACTGCGGAAGACATATAATAGAGTGGAGAGAAGGTACAGATATAGATTTGATGGTCTGGGGAGAGATGGAGTGGCGGCAATATGAAGGCCTGAGAGACTAGAACAAGACCAAGGTGTGAAATAAACAAGTAGCACCACACACACAGACACACACACACATGGACACACACTGAAAGACAGCCTGTTGATTGATGTTGAACCTTTGTAATGGAAAAAATAAGCCAACTGCCAAAAAAACACCAAGAATATTTAATCGTGCCAGAATAGCGTATCCGCCTTACTCATTGCCCTCTTCCACAACTAAAATAAGAATCACGCTAAATATAGTGCAAAACGTGCCAAATTGGCAACAGTGGGCAAGTATTGCACAACAATCGACGTGAAACAGGAAATGAAGGTGACTATCTCTAGGTGGTTCCAGATTATATGAGAAACTGCAGAGAACAATAGGCTCACTCATTTTTAAGGTATCAAGTGGACTGAAAGCAAGAGCCCAGTTCCGCAGTGTACTTCTTGAGTAAACAGAATTCTGCTACTACAACATAATGTAATGTGTTGAAATCACCCAGTTTATTTTGTTCTCTCAGTTAGAGCCAACTGAAGAAGTGGGGGATAAAAATATACTCTGTACGATTCGAAGCTGGGGCAAATGCCTCTGTTCAAACATTGCACAATGGACATCTGTGCTGAATTGTGCTGAAAAATTTACGCAGAAAAAATTTATTGTAATTCACTACTGAATCGCTATGCCAACTGATGCTTCAGTAGAGTCTCTGTAATGATACATTTCGGAGAAAAAGTTCTCTACGCTGTCTGCTACCAGCCTCTCATAAGGTTGGATGAATCGCTGGACTTTCCTAGTTTGACTAGAGTTGTCAATCTCTTAGACTGGTTGCTAACCAAGGCTAAAGAGCCCAGATTGCCCTGCTGTTCACCCAGAATCTCAATGAAAATTGGGGGGGCTTGCTGTCATTTGATCTCCAGTTAGAGCTACCTGATACAACTGGTGTGAGACTCAATAATTACTACATGGTAGAATTAAAATTCTTTGAGAATTATGGATGCTATTATTTCAGCAAATCTTAAAGTCCTAAAGAATCTTAATTCTACTATTATGGAGTAATTATGTACTCATTGAGTTTTCACATCAGTTGTATCTGGTGACTTTTACTGGAGATCAAGTGACAGCAAGTCTCTCCAATTTTCATGATAATAAAATTGATGCATCCTTCATTACGCACCGCTCCGATATATCATGAGAGCTATGTTTTCCTTTTTTTTTATCATTAATCTTCATTCTATAAGCAATTAGATGTTCAGCTGTTTGCAGGCACCTGATTATCATATTTCATTAATACTTCATAAATCTCTTATTTATTCACGGATAAAAATTAATTTCCTAATGCATCTTGGAATGAACTGAAATTGAGGCTCTTCTTCTGGATTTTAAACTTCATTTTCCTCAGATGTTTAGCTCTTGGAGTTTTACAGTAGACAAATCTGTAGTCAATTAGATGCAACTTGGAGGTGTGAGTAGCATAATGGTATTGATGTAACGGTAACTGCGTAGACAATGGAATTTCAACCGGAATCCTGTTGGCTGCATTCCAAAGGACACTTTGATAATGGTTTTTGGAACCACAAATTCACCATCTGTTTATTAATCTGTGACTTCCATATGTTATTTACTCTTAAATTCATGAACTGTTTGAAATATGTTGTAATTGACAGTGGAACTTTTTAATGAATAGCATAAAAAATTGTTGAGTTCTTCTTTAAATTGAATTTTTAAAAATTAGAAAAGTCATCAAAGGATTTGAGGGATATAATTTCAATCAAAAGTTATTTTCCTTGAAATTGACTTCCTGTTTCCTGGGTATAAACATTAGAGGTAATAACTATGCTTGGCCTACTGATTGGATGATCTTATACTTTAGTCTTATTTTACATTACAGTTATATATCAGTGATTGACTTCATTCCATGGAGATTAGTGTGTTCTTTTTCCATTCCATGTATGATCAGCTATCATCATCATCAGCCTTTTAGCACCCATCATCAAACATAGATCTTCCCCCGGATTTGCCACACCTCTCTATCATGGGCATTGCAGAGCCAGTACTTTCTGAACTTATCTACTTCATCACGCCATTTTATATTTTGATGGCCATAGTTTCACATATGATTTCTGGGGATCCATGTAGTGAGTCGAGATGTTCGTCAGTTGTCTGGCATTCTTGCAATGTGACTAGCCCATTGCCATCTAAGTTTTTCTAATGGATTCATTGATATCCCTGACTTGTTTTTTCTCTAATATACAGCTCTGTTTTGTGATGTTGAGCATGATTCTCTCTTGTGCACGTTGTATGGTTCTCAGTTTAAAGGTAAATCTCTTGGTTATATTCCATGTTTCAGCTCCAATGTTGACTATCGGGAGGATGCATTGGTTGTAGATTTAGTAGTTTACTTTTTCCAGGTCTGCATTTTCATTTCTTCAACATGTTTGTTGCACATGACATTTGTTTCACTGAAGTTCATTGGTAGTCCAACTTTTTTGCTCTCTTCGTTCAGTTTGTCTAGCATTACTTGGAGATTGTGAAGGTTTTTTTGCAAAAAGGACAATATCATTAGCAAACCTAAGTCTATTCTGATCCCTTTATTTTCCCAGTCTAGGTTTCGGAAGATTATCTCGAGACAGGCTGTGAAGAGTTTAGGTGAGCTGGTATCACCTCGTCTTACTCCCTTTTAGAGTTGAAAGGGCTCAGAGTCTTTATGTAACCCAATAAATGAACTGCTGTGCTAGTATATATGTTGCAGGACTCTGACATATACAGGGTCTACACCTTGTTGTATGATAGTGGAAACCCCCAAGGTTATCGATGCTGAGTCTAAGACCAAAAGTCAATAAATGCCACAGTGAGTGGCATTTTATATTCTGTTGCTTTCTCTTTTAGTTGATGGGAGATAGTACATGGTTGAGTAGGTTTTTCTGAATACAGCCTGTTCTCATGGTTGTTTTTTATCGAGCATTTTGATGATTCAGATTCTCATTCCGTGGTCACTTCCTACATTGACTTGATTCAGGACCTGAATATCTACCAGTGTGTCTCTTATACCTGCTAAGATGTAGTCGATTTTAGTCTTGGTTTTGTGATTAAGGCTCCTGCCAGTTCATTTCCCATTGGATTTCTCCTTGAAGAAGGTGTTCATGATTTTGAAGCCGTTTGCTGTTGCAAAATTGACGAGATCATTACCTCTTTCATTTCATGCTTTATATCCAAACTTGCCAATCCAGCTTCCATGTCCTTGTCCTACCGGAACGTTGAAGACTCCCAGAATGATCTTGAAGTATGATTTGTTATCTTGTCTATTCCTTCCTTTGTTGACTGTGAAGAGGGAACATAGACTTGGATTACATTCAGTTTGTACCTCTTTGAGAGCTGTACAGTGACACTGGCTCTGCGGTCGGAGATAGATTTGAATCCTACAACGTTGTCTTTGAGTTCTTCATGGGTAAGAAGGCCAAATCTACTTCGTTTTCCTCTTTCTTTTCCATAACTGTAAAGAAGATGTTTATTTTTCAGCTTGATCAAAACCTCTCTGAGTCATCTCATTTTGTTGATACTGATAATGTTCAATTACATGTTTTCAATCTCATTTTCAAGATCTGCTAGATGCATATCTGTTGGGAGTGTTCTGACGTTGTAGGTACCTGTGTATAATGTTGTTTTCTTAGTAACATTCCTTCGTTTCTGTTTCTATTTGGGTAGTCACATCTGGAGTGCATCAACCCAACCCAACCCAAAGCAAAGGCCTTGTGAAACTGCAGACCTGGCAGGAACAGTTGTTTTCTTGGTGTATTTAGGTCTTCGTCCCTGGAGCACATCACTCCCATCCAAAGCAAGTGATGCACCTGAGCTTTTTGGGACCAATGACCCAGTAGGAACTGTTGGATTATTTTTGATTGAGCAAACAATAGGGAATGTTAGGCAATGTCCTACTGTCCTTACCCATAATGTGTTGGTAGCAAGTTTGGCTGACTGGTTACAACTGATTTTGAACAAAATAATCTCAGAGCTCTACTAGTCCTGAGCACTCAATGTATTTCCATCTTGCTATGGAAAAACATGGGTGTGCACAGCATTGTGAGAGATAACAGGATGATAGAGCATTTAACATTTCTACGTGGTGCTATGTATGTGGTTTCTGAAGAAGCTCTGTGGGCAGTACTCGTCTATTAATAACTTTCCTTTATACCTTTCAAGTTCTGACTTGAAAAGATTTTGCGCTGCACACTCGAAACTGTTCGGTGACTTTTCAGCTGGATATGCAGTCTTCCTTTAATTTTGTTGAAACAATTTAGAGTGAGAAATATTCGTGATGTTATTTGTGTGTTTCCAATTTTTGATTTGTTAACTTTTTATTGATGAGCAGTTGTAATTTTCTAATAATGTTCTCTTTTTTTCTTCTCTTTTAGGTGAGTATTCCCCGAACATTTGGCAAGTATCTGTAAAAGATCAGGTGTGTGGGAATTGAGGTAGGATATGATTTCAGCATTTGTATTCTTGCACTCATTCACTGTTTGACACAGGAAAAAAAATGAAAACTAAGTTGACGGTATCACCATATATATATATATATATATATAATCTAGAAAGTTTTACAGCTTTAAACCGTAAACATCAAAAACTTTTTTCAAAAGGTTTTGTTGTGTCATTTCAGTCACCTGTTTCCCCAATACCTGTCAATATAATTTATGTAATTTTCCATTTTGTTTTTTCCCAGTTTCACATATACTTTGTTATTATGGTACTGTGTACAAATTGTCTCTTGTTGGGATCAATTGTTTACCATGTAACTGTTTCAGGGATTTTAAAACACACACACACACATATATATATACACATATATAATCTACAAAGCTTTATAGCTTTAAATACTAAATATATTGAAAAACTTGTATATAAACACACGTATATATATATATATATATATATATATATATATATATATATATATACATACATACATATATATATATACATACACACACATATATACATACATATACACATATATACATACATATATATACACATATATACATACATATATATATATATATATATATATACACACACATATACATATATATTTGTATATACATACACATCTATATCCATATATACCCATGTACAAACATATGCATACATATATATAACCACTAATCATGTTATATCATATAGAAACTTATTTGAAAGGATTTCCTGTCATTGAACGGTTAATGTATCACTTGATACAGACAAGGTAAATAGAATGAATGATTGGAGAAAATGGGGCTGTTATAGGAATCAAACCTGCAACCAATAAGGGAGCCACTTCAATGTAGCAATGCTCATACCATTGAGCTAAACAGCCGCCAGTAATGCAAAAGCCCAAATCACTGTTTTCACTCCAAATTCTCATCATATCTATTCTCGGTCTATTTGTTTCTTTTCAACACCTATTCGGGTCTTTGCATTACTGGCAGCTATTAATTCAACATTCAGGATAAATAACACACATGGCTTTAATAACATCATCTTCCTTCTGCTGCTATTTTTAAGCACTGCTTCATATATATATATTTATATATATATATATATATATATATATATATATACGTTTTCAGAAATGGACATTTATGATCCAACAGAATGATTATAAATTGCGTTATATCATACAGAAACTTATTTGAAATGATTTCCTGTCATAATACTGTAAATGCATCACTCACCTTAAACAACTTGAATGAAATAAAAAAATTAAAGAAAATTAGGCTGCTGTTGGAATCAAACCTGCCACTGATAGGGTAGCCGCTTCAACATTGCGATGCTCCCACCATCCTACTAAACAGCCTTCAGTAGTGCAAATTTGGGCCTGTGCCTCACAGGCAAATATAAATGATCTTTTATTATTATACGGTGTGTGTATCATTTAGTCTAGACAACACATATTGAATAAATAACTAAAGAAAATGATGCTGCTGGAGGAATTGAACCTACGATAGCAGCTTCAATGTTGCGTTGCTCGTAACATTGAACTAAATAGCCATCAGTAATGCAATGGCCCGAATAACTGTTTTACCTCCAAATTTTCATTTTGTTCATCCAGGATCTAACACAGACAAATTATGTTATTAATAAATAGATATATATGACCCTACAGCATCCTCATTTTCTTTTTATTCTATTTATGTTGTCTTGGCCAAATGATCCATTCACCATGTAATAATGGGAGATTATTTAAAATAGAGTTTCAATATAATATAATGCAATTCATAATCATATATGCATTTTTTCGTTTATATATATATATATATATATATATATATATATATATATATATATATATATATATATACAAATCGCGAAGATCCTGAACAAAGTGGGAGTTTCCAATGAAATTAGAGAATGCATCCCTTTCATGCAGGAGCTTCTTACTTGATGTAGGAATGTCTAAATGCTACACTAAAAATCCATGATGTTTTAACAGAGTTATTCTAATTTCTTATATTCCAACTACTCTTTATGTTCTCACTTAGTTACATGACACTTACCACATGCATACAAATGCTGACACATGTACACACACATCAGTTATTACCCATGAAAAAATTCACTTATGTATTTGAATTTCTATGGAAGAATTTTTTTTCTATAGAAAAGAACATGTATTGAAAGATATCTTGAATTAATCCTCTGTAATGACCAAGAGAGGCTATGAAGAGAATATATTCTTCAGTATTAATATTCCCTCCAACGCTTCAACTTCTAACTATCATCAAAAGACAGAATTTAGATGAATATAAAGGATTTTTCCAGATTTTTGCCTTTTGGGAGAGGTTTTGTTCACTTAGCTCCATTTTTCTCCCCAAATGTGAAAAATGAACCAAATTTTTTTTAACTGTTTAATCCAAAAGAATTTTTGCCCCAGTAAATACTATTGAAAGCTTGACATCTATCCAAGCTTCTATAAAAAGAATTATGGACATATGAGAACTGCCTGGAAGATGTCCAGCCATTTTGAATATCTTGAGAACTGGTTGTGTGGCTTTAACGTAACTTGGCGACTCTTCAGATGGGATCTTACCATGCATACATGAACAGAAAATCTCCTGAAGGTCACTCAGTTGTCAGTGAGATGCCTTCAAGTGAGCTTGTGAACTGTGTAACTGTGCTATGGGTTTCCTCAGTTTTTTAGCTGATTTGGCTGTATGTATATAGCGTGTGCACAGGCCACAACAATGAAGCTAGAAGGATGAAACATTCACTGATTATTATGTCAAGAAAATTTTTTTTTATTTTTTGAAAATCCTCCTCTAAATAGTTTTTTTTTGGTGGGGGGGGATTCAATTTGCAATGGACGTTTATGCTAAATTGGTCCCTTAGATTGTATCTGACTGTATTCACACTGTTTTTTTTGTTTTTGTTTGAAAATTGGGACTTTTTAATGATCACTGCCTAAGAAAGACAAAAGAATTTATTCATTGATCAGCCCCTTTCCAATTTTTAATTGCTCACCTGCAACGCAGTATGCTGCCAAAAGATGTTGAGTGACTAACTTTACCTGTTCTCAAAGTGTTCAGTTGAATGTCCAAGGCTTTAGATTGTTGTAAGCCTGGAAAGAAAGGCTGAGTGAGTCTGCATCTTGTTCAAATGGGAGATAAATCATTCAATTACCCAATGTAATTTGAAAGCTTATGTATTCCTCATTTAATCACCTCATATGAAGCAAAAGAGAGGATACATAAATTTGCTCGATGCCATGTCATATCTAAAAGCTGCCAATAGCTTTGAACTGTGTCTGTGAGTATCTTTGTTTTATTTTGATTTATTTCATGCAATTGTTAGCAAGATCTGCCCTAAGGTATTAGAGAAAGCTGGGAGAACCATTGAGGGTGTTATACTAAGCATAAAACTGGTATAGAAGTTTATCTTTCATGTCTGGGAATGCCTAAAAAAGTTTTCATACATAGATTGGTAGTTATTGCTAATTCACTTTATACCTTGAAAAGCTGCATACGAATGGTCTATATTCGGATAGCAGCAGGAACCTAAATTGGAAACAATCTGCGATCGTGTAAAAGAGCATCAAAAGGATTCTGCAAATAACCCAAGTGGTGTTCTGATATGAGCCTCAATGAAGGGAGGAAATCTGACGAGTTTTGCATTGATTTTTATCCTCAGCTAAAAAATTGTCCTTGTCTTTTTCTTCACAAGTCTATTTTACAATGCAAATAGGTGATTATGTAAAATAAACACCAACTCTCCATTAGTCACTGATTTCATACAATCTACATATCTAAAAGTGAAATCTTATAAACGCTATCATTATAAATGCAATCATATAAGTTGATTGTATTTTTAATGACATCATCATAATTATCAACCTTTAAAGTCCACAGTCAGACATAAACCTTCCCCTAGGTCTGTTGTTGTGTAAGACATGGAAAGGTTTGGGCCTTACACTGCCATGCTGGCTCATGATGTTTTGCAGGGAAAAGTGTTTTTAGTCTGGCAACTTGGCAGACAACGTAGAAAATACAGTCCTCAGTTTCTAGATAAATAAAGAATAAGCTCTCATTTAGATTACCAGGCTTCCCTAGCCAAAAAGATGTGAGTTCAAATCTCACTGCTTCAGGTCAGTGACTTGAGTTAAGATGAAAAAAGCTAATAAAATTAAGTCAATTTAACGGAAAATAGTAGTCAAAATTAATAGCAACAATGTAGATTTTAGTTGCATTAAGAGCTCAGTCATATTTTTTCAATACAGTGATAATAATCATGGGGAGTGACATGTAATAGGGTGGCAAAGTGCTGATGTCATCAGCTTATTTCCAGTTCCCAAAACAAATCTTTCTATGACTATTTTTGTATAGGGAAAATCTTGCTTGTTTTTTTATTCATAATTTTAGTTTATTCAAACTGCAATTTCATATAGTTTATCTGTATAGGACAGCCTCATCATACTGGATAAGAAATTTTAGCCATCTTCCATACCAGAGGAACCATTGTAGTTTGCAATAGTGAACCATTGGCAAATTTGGTTACAGTAGGTCATACATGTAAATTTCTCTTTTTTTCAGAAAAACTGGTTTTGTTGGTGTTCTTTCAGCATAAAATCAATTTGAATATATTTTTCCATGTATACATTTAAAGCAAATATCAACTATAAAACAATTATTGAAAGAAATATATATATATATATATATATATATTTTGATTATCACTAACAATCAATCAATTCCCCTGATGAGATGTGTTAGACAAGTTTTTTTGTCTTTTACTAAATTTGCTCAGAGAAGATCTATCTCAAAATTCAGTTTTTACTATAAAAAGTAATCTTATTGATGATTTAGGGAAAAATTATCACTATGGAAATACTATATGACTATTCACCCACAGAAACAATCACTTCTCGGATTCAACGGTTACTTATTTCAATCATATACATATATATATATATATATATATATATATATATATTTTTTTTTTTTTCATCATTCCTAATATTTCTTGAATGCTTCCTCCATCTATTGATCTTGGCTTGGTGGATTTCATGGTATGTTTGATATTGAAAACGAATTCATCCTTTTTTTATATTTCCTACGCATAACGTAAGATTTTCTTTCATCTCAAAGAATAAAGGAAAAAGAAAGGTAAGAATTCATGAACTGAAAGAAAAAAATTTTCTGAAAGAAAATTTTTTTAACTGTTCATGTTCTCTCGTGTAGTCTTGCTTAATCAACTGTTCCCATTTACAATATTTCATTATTAATACATCCTTTCTTGGAGAAAAAAAAAACAACATTTACACGTAATTTATGAAAGAAAATACAATTTTTTGTTTTAAAAAGTGATAAACAATTAGATCAGGAATTGAAGAATTTCTCTTTCATCTTGAAGAAAAACAAAAAAACAAAAGTAAGAACTATATTGCAATTAATTCATCTAATTATCAAGAGTTCTTTTTTTTATTATACACACACACACACACACACATACATATATATGATTTCCTTTAATTATCATTTTGTTGCTGTTTTTTGCTTTTATATATGTATATGAAAAAATACATTTAAATAAGCTCTATGCAAGAGAATACAACAAAAACAGTTTTCTGAAGAAAAAAGAGACATTTACTTGTATAACCTTTTGTAGCAGAATTTGCCAATGGTTCAAAATCACAAAATGTATGGATGTCCTATCTGGAAGGTTACTAGATTTTATGTCATTTCGTTGTCAAAAGTCCATACTGCTAGTGATCAAAGTTTTCGAGGGATTAACTGATGAAATGACTAAGACTCATAAAAATTGCTTTTTCAGTATAAACTGGCTGTCTTATACTGACAAACTCTGTGAAATTGCAGTCAAAATAGCCAAAGAAACGATTGAGAAAGAAACAAGCAAGAATTTCCCTATGCAAAAGCAGTAGTAGCAAGTTTTGAAACAGGAATCGGCTGATGACATCACACTTTGCCACTCTAATGTACAAGCAGAAAAGTATCAGTACATCTATCTAAGAGGAATCAAGCCT
Organism: Thysanoteuthis rhombus; assembly: GCA_963457665.1. Taxonomy (NCBI): domain Eukaryota; kingdom Metazoa; phylum Mollusca; class Cephalopoda; order Oegopsida; family Thysanoteuthidae; genus Thysanoteuthis; species Thysanoteuthis major. The sequence continues at coordinate 42,222,261 of OY735208.1, read as the reverse complement.
ATTTGTAAATGTATTTAAGAAAATTAGGGTGTGTCTATGAATGTACACGAGTCTATGTATTCCATAAGTAAGGACGGCAAAGCTTTGTATTTGTAGGCATTACTCGTTTTTGTCTCATTTCCAAGATTAATTTGGCTCGTCATAGGGCAAGTGTACTTAATCTGGGAGAAGCCACAAGCCACTGCAATTATCTTCCTGTTTAATCTTCCAAATATTTGAACAAGAAATCAATGGAAAATTAGATTTGTCTTGTGGTTGTCAATACAAATGAAACAATTCTCATCCCCACCTCATGACTTGCTTTCCAGCTTTTGGTTTGAGGATTTTTTTTATGTACAACCAACTTTTTTCTCTTCTATTCATAGAAGATCATTTTTAAAAAAACTAAGACTGCATTTTTTGAATGTGTAATCAACCGTACATATCAACTGTTTTACCAAATTGTTTTCCTTATTACAAACCATCAATCTTCAGTTTTTGAGTGATTCTGGCTAGCTTTGTATGTATTGTGCGTACAGACTGCACCAATGGAGATAGAGGGATGAAAATTTAAACATTAAACAGTTTGTTTTTTTTAGAATTCCCCCCAAATGAGTTTTTAGTGGGAAGGGGTCAATATACAATGTAAGTTTTTGCTAAATTGATAGTTTGTGTCCAACAGTGTTCATACTCGTTTTATAAAAATTCAGACTTTTTAGTGATTAAATAAAAGGCGGAAGAAGTAACATTTATTGATCGCCCCTTCTTCCAATTTTTTACTTGTTCATCCCCAACAAGGCTGCTGCCAAAAGACATTGATCGCACGATGGTTTCTATTGAGTGACTAACCAGACCTGTTTTCAACTGTTTCAGTTTTCAGATTTTGTCCTAACAAGTAGAGTTATTAAGTCTTAGGTCCAGTTATACCAAAAATTATACCTAAATTGCTACCTAGTTCTAGGTTTGAGGTTTTTTTGTTTTTTTAATGCAAAACCAACATTTTCTTCCTTCTTCTCTGTCGATAATACATCTTTTTTTCTAACTCTTAGATTGCATTACTATAAATGTTCAATCGTCTGTACGAAGTCACTTTTTTTGTCCAGCAGGTATCATTTTTTTTAACTAGTTAATTCACAGATACATTTGAATTTTTATGAGATAATATTTTTTAGAAAAACTACTTAACTGGTATAAGTTGAAGAGTCCATTCATATTCTCTCTGTATTTCTATTTCATCTCTCTCTCTCTCTCTCTCTCTCTCTCTCTCTCTCTCCATATTCTCATTGCATTCTTTCCAAACCTCAGTGTTGGTTGGAGAGAGGACATCAAGCCATTAAAGAGCGTTATTAATATATGTATATTCCTAAGGTTGAAGGTCAACTATAATAGAAATGATCTCTGGGAATACACAATTACATCCGCATTTGAATTATTAGATCCTAATGTATTTTTTACCAGAAGTTACTACAAAGGACTGATAGTCCATACATATATGGTAGAAGTGAGTGGAAGTAGGTTGAATATCAGAAAATACATTTTTAGCAATAAAGTGTTTGGACTATTTAATAGATTACCAGAATATGTTGAGTTATCAACAGATGTAAAGGATTTTGAAAAGAATTATGATATTTATCACACCACTGCAAATGTTTTAGGTCTTATGATATTTATCACACCACTGCAAATGTTTTAGGTCTTATGATATTTATCACACCACTGCAAATGTTTTAGGTCTTATGATATTTATCACACCACTGCAAATGTTTTAGGTCTTATGATATTTATCACACCACTGCAAATGTTTTAGGTCTTATGATATTTATCACACCACTGCAAATGTTTTAGGTCTTATGATATTTATCACACCACTGCAAATGTTTTAGGTCTTATGATATTTATCACACCATTGCAAATGTTTTAGGTCTTATGATATTTATCACACCACTGCAAATGTTTTAGGTCTTATGATATTTATCACACCACTGCAAATGTTTTAGGTCTTATGATATTTATCACACCACTGCAAATGTTTTAGGTCTTATGATATTTATCACACCACTGCAAATGTTTTAGGTCTTATGATATTTATCACACCACTGCAAATGTTTTAGGTCTTATGATATTTATCATACCACTGCAAATGTTTTAGGTCTTATGATATTTATCACACCACTGCAAATGTTTTAGGTCTTATGATATTTATCACACCACTGCAAATGTTTTAGGTCTTATGATATTTATCACACCACTGCAAATGTTTTAGGTCTTATGATATTTATCACACCACTGCAAATGTTTTAGGTCTTATGATATTTATCACACCACTGCAAATGTTTTAGGTCTTATGATATTTATCACACCATTGCAAATGTTTTAGGTCTTATGATATTTATCACACCACTGCAAATGTTTTAGGTCTTATGATATTTATCACACCACTGCAAATGTTTTAGGTCTTATGATATTTATCACACCATTGCAAATGTTTTAGGTCTTATGATATTTATCATACCACTGCAAATGTTTTAGGTCTTGGATATTGTGAAAATATGATTGTTATGATGTGTACCTGTATTGAGGAGTTCAGAAAGTTATTGCATATTTTTGTGTTCAGGAAGTAATTACATATTTTCAAATTTCACAACTGCCGTTTAAACCACAGCTGGTGTTAACAAGCCTTCACTCCATCAGGATACAGGTACTACCCTTTCGAAATTCAAACAGTAAGCCGTGATGAATACGTTGCTCTTTAAAGTCTCCATGGAGTTAAACTTTACTATACACTATGAACAAAACACACTGCCAGATAGAAGAGATTATTAACTAAATCCAGAAGTTGTTTCAATAATCCTGATCTTGTCTTATAATCTATAGCTGTGAAATATGTAATCACTTTCTGGACATTCTAATCTATACAATTTATATACTTTTTTTTTCTCACTAAAATAAATATTTCATTCAAATTACCAATGGTCACAAAATGATTTTTTTGTAAAAATGGAAAATATTGATTTTATTGATGAGGGCATCTGCTGTGAAAAATATGTTCAGTAAGCTAATCTCAAGTGTTTGCTAGTGTGTTCGATACCAGACTAAACAACATTTAGTAAATACAATCTCAAGTTCTTATGTTAAACAGTGCTTAACAAGCTGCCACCACGTGTCATTGGATCCTGATTGGGTGTCCCACTATTGTGGCCTTGTGCCAGACTGGACAACATTTAGTAGATATCTGATACCTACTGCAGAACAATGGTTAGTGATCAGCAAGCAAGTTCCATTGGCCATTCGTCCGTTACTGAGTGCTCCATTATCATAGCCTTGTGCCAGACTAAGTAAATCCAAAATATCTATGGATTCTATTGATTGTGATAATAGATGTAATAGTTTACAAAAACAAAGTTGGAAAAGGTAGATGTATTCATTCATGTTTATCTGTCGGTCTGTACATACAATATCTCCAAAAGTTTTAAATGAACAATTTGTATAAGGGTAGGCAATGCGCTAAGGAAGAATTGATAGAATTTGAGAGCTGATATTTTATGAATTAACACGATATTGTCGGAAATTGAAACTCTGACACAACTACCTCCACTGTACTGTAGCTAGACAACCCATGCTACCTCCTGATAGTCTCCTATGGAGCAGAAACATGGAACCTGACCATGAAACTAACCCTCAAACTGAGAACCATGCAATGTGTACATGAGAGAATCATGCTCAACCTTACATGGAGAGATCACAAAACAGCACAGTATAATAAAGAAACTGGAGTCAGAGATATAATAGAAACCATTAGAAAATTCAAATAGCAATGGGCAGGCCATGTTGCAAGAACAGCAGACAAGTGCTAGACGTCACAACTCACAATGTGTATTCCCAGAGATCATATGCGAACCTGTGTCTGGCAAAATACAAGATGGCGTGATTTACTTGATAAGTTCTGAAAGTATTGGCTCTGCAACGTCCCTGATAGAAAGATCTGGCAAATTGTAGGGAAGGTCAATGTCAAACGACAGACACTAAAAGGCTGTACATAGCATTGGCAGAGATTAGCGCTCTCTGTTGCTTTCCTGTTTCCACTGAGTCTTTATTATCAGTTTTGTATCCAGGCTCTCTTAGCAAGAATAAGTTTCTTGTGAGAATGTATAAACGTACCGAGTAGGCTTGGTAAGTGAATCTCTGTGTGACTTCTGAATGAAACGTGAGCTTCTTTTTAATAGGATGGCCTGATACGTACAGTTCACCATAGTTACACTGGATGAGGGTCAGGGGGTCAGTATCCTATCTTGTCTGCCATATCAAGATGCGGTGCGTATGAAAAAACCAAACAGGAACACTGTCCACTGATATGACATGCCTCAGGCATTTAAGCATTTATTATTTTTGTGCACGCAAGTGAAATGGGGTGTTTTATTTTTGTCTTGCTGTGGATGGGGTCTTGCTGGTTGGCCAGGGTTGAAGATGGGAAGGATGCTGCTTTGTTTTTATTCTTTTTTCCAGGGGAAACAATAGGTTTTTGTGCTTGGAAAGAAAGAAGGAAGGAAAGGAGGAAGGAAGGAAAGGAGGAAGGAAGAAAGGGAGAGAGGAAGGAAGGGAAGAAGGAAGCAAGCAAGAGAGGGTCAAAAGTGAAGGGTGGGAATAAGGAAAAAAAGAATGAAGAGAGGGGAGGAATCAGGAGACAGTGAGAGTAGTAAGGAAATGAGAGAGAGGAGAGAGTGAACATGAAAAGAAGAGGGGTTATCAGAAAGAGTAAGGAATTGTTCAACAGACTCTGTAGTGGAAGAAAAAGAAAATAATGAACAGAGAGCTGGGAAAAAGAAGGAAGAATACATGAAGGAGAAGGAAAGATAGATCAGACAGAAAAAGAATAGAAGAGTAATATAGAAAGAAAAAGAAAGAACAGTCATTCAAGAGAAACCATTGCATGACCAACTTCTTTTCACAGCATTCCTTGTCAGAGGTGATGAATTGAAAAATTGGAAAAAAAAAATGATTAATGAATAAGTTACTTTTTCACCTTTTGTTTGGCAGTGATCTCTAACAAAATCTGAATTTTCAAAAAACATATCGTGAATCCTGCCAGACACAAGCTAAGGAACTAATCTAGCATAAACTTACATTGTAAATTGACCCCCCATGGCATAATAAGGAGTAAACGTTTGAATTTTCAGCACTTCTGCTCCATCCATACGTACATAGCCAGCCAGATCAACTTGGAAACTGAAGAAATCTATGTTGATGTTTACAGTCTTGGTTGGCAATTTTTAGTATAGAGGAGAGAAGTAAAAAAAGAACAATAAAAGGCATAAAAGAAAAAAGAGAAGAAAGAAGGAATAAAAGACGAAGAAGGAAAGAAAGGAGTTAAAGTAAAGGAAAAAAAAGGAAAGAAGGAAGAATGAAAAGGTAAGCAGAATTTTGCCTTGGATCAGAGCATAGTTATCTGTGCACTCATTGGAAAGAGTTTCACATAAAATAAACCTATATATAAGTATATGAATACACGATTCTTGTACAGTACAAGTAGTCGATTCAGAGGTGAGAAATAAGTATAGAATTGTAGCCTCTATTATAACGGGCACTTGATTTGGCTCTACAGTCTGGTAGTCCCACATGTTTCATGCTCTGATGTACCAAACCAGTGTACTGCCATACTGCAGTAATACAATAACTGCCCTCTATTTCATATTGTGTATTGTTGGAATGGTAATTATTTTAATTTTATCTAATCAATGAAAATTTTTAAAACCCAAAGTCGCGTACCTTTGTACACTTTGTGCGCTTAATTTGAGGCCATTATTCTTAAATTTAGTTATCTTTAAATTCAATTGCTTTAATTTGTTTTAGGTAAATTTTGTTGCACATGTTTCAAAGAAAGTAAGTAAATATTGCGGTTATAGAAAAATTATGGTCAATGCTTTCAACCCATATCCTTGCATTTGTACCTGAGCTCCTGAAGAGAAGAGCTCAGATTAATATATTTCAAAGTTTCATCCACTGACTACTGAAATGATTTTGTTTAATACAATTTCATTTTTTCAGTTTGTTAACCGAGTAAATAAAATATATTTCTTAGTGGGGGTTTGTCGGGATGGAGGTTTTTGCCTTACCTCTGTCATCAAGTGGGCTTGATTTTGATAACATAAAAACAATTCTGCATAGATACTAGTATAGCACATCCACTAAACCCTTCTTTTTTTTGGTCAGATTGGGGTACATATTTTATGCGTTATATACAAATGATTAAGATACATAGATTGTTTATCAAAAATGGAATTCTGGCCTGCAATAGAATATTTGAATTTTCATTTTTTATAAGATTTTAGAGGTAAGGAATGTATATGTGTGTACATGTGTGTGTATGTGTGTCATTAAACACTGCTTGGTACTTTTTCCACCCCCATCCCCCCAATTTTTTTTTCCTTTTTTTTTAGTGTTCGCTTTGAGAAAATTCAATTTGAAACATGCTCAATATTGTCTTTCACTTGAGCAGATTTTAATAAAATCTGCTATCTTGGATGTTAAAATTTTTCAAAAACTGCTGTGGCTAATCATTCACTAGAAACTGTCATGTGACCTACATCTGTTGGCTTTGTTGGGGGTGATCTATTAAAAAATTGGAAAAAAGGGGGGATCAATGAAAAAGTTACTTCTCTAGCCTTTTGTTGAACCATTAAAAAGTCACATATTTTCAAAAACAAGCATGAATGCTGCCGAACACAAAATAAGGGACCAAATTAGCATAAACTGACATAAACTAACATTTGACCCCCCAAAAAACTTATTGTTCTAAAAAACAAATAAATATTTTATCTCAATATGATAAGGAGTGATTGTTCAAATTTTCAGTCCTCAAGCTGCATTTGTACAGCTTGTATACAGGACATATACATAGCCAGGCAGCATCACTTAAAAACTGAAGAAACCTATGTTGACTGTGTTGACAGTTTTGGTTGATGGTTCCTCAAATTTGGTTAAATAAGGCAGGCACATTTACAGCTCTGCCCTTAATATGAATAAGTAAAGTTTTTTTTTTACACAAATTGAAGACTAATTTTTAATAACTTTTGTAAAACTCTTCCAATCTTATTAAATCTGTTTCATCTTGTGGAGATCTTCATTGCAAGTAACTTTTTTAATAACACAAAATTTCTTGGAAAAATGCAAGATACAATTTTGCTGTGAATTTTTACTCCAAATTTGATATGAAGCAACACACACCTAAACTGAAGAAGTGTATTATAACAAACTTTTCATATCCACTTGATTTGGCTCAGCGAATATTTTTTTCAAAAATGAATAAGGATACTCCAATTAGTAAGCATATAACAAGAGTTTCAGTATTGGAAACAGGAAAGATCTCGGAAGTTAGGCACAAATGATATATATTCAAAAATAAATTATCTCCAATCCTCATGTCTCTATGGCACAGTTGGTTAGTATTTTGTTATAAAGTGGTTAAAATTCATTTGGGAGCGACTTTTTTTTTAAACAATAGAAGTTATAAGTTGATGACGTCATGGGTACATATTAATAAAATCTTGAAGAAAACAAACGAGTAAGATAATGCATACCCAAATAAGGCGTTAGTAAAATGGTAAAAACTTGAAATACACTGAACAAGAATATTTTAACATAAAATAAGCAATAAAATATTAATGAAGAGGCAAAATTAAACAATATTATTTCACAAAGTTTAGTTAAATCTATACATGTGGCTTTAGAAATAACCATTTTGGACCACTGTCCTTTTTGCAAAAAAATGCTCCAAGTAACATTAGACAAACTGAACAAGAGAGCAAGAAAGTTGGTCTTCACATGAACCTCAGTAAAACAAATATCATATACAACGAACATGTTGAGGATAAAGACACAAAAATCCAAATCAAAAGGGTCTACAACCAATGCATCCTCCAAATAGTCACCTATGAAGCTGAAACATGGAAACTAACCAAAAGTTTGACCCTCAAACTTAGAACCATTCAATGTGCACGTACGGGAATCGTACTCAACATCACATGGAGAGATCACAAAATACCACAGTATATTTGAGGAAAAACAAGAGTATATCATAAAAACTAAATGGCAATGGGTAGGTCATGTTGCTAGAATACCAGACAATTATATCTTGACTCCCAGCACGTATCCCCAGAGATCATGCAAAACCAGCAAAATATAAGATGGCATGACAAACTGAACAAGTTCAGAGAAAAATTGGCTTTGCGACGCCCATGGCCCATGATAAAGAGGTCAGGTGAATCCTGGGGAGGGTCTAAGTCGAATGATGGATGCTAAAAGGCTGCTCTATTTTTCTACAATCATATAAACTCATTGTGCAGGTATGCATTTTTCTCACTGCTATAATGATTGATGAAAACATTAGTTGTTTATTTCATTTTCTGTTTTAATATACTCTCCAACATATAAAATTCACAACAAATATTTTTTAAGAAATCTCACTAGATAATCCTTTGTCAATTGATACTCCATCTCATTTTTCCTTCAAATCACAGTATAATCTTCGTAACAAAATTTCTAGTTTCTTTGCTTTTTAAATGATGTTATTTAGCAAGATGGTTAGTTTCATAATTTTAAAATCTTCGAACCCATGTTTATGTCATTAAAATAAACATCAGGTAATGAAAAAAAAAGTTTTGCTTGGAGTTCGAAAGCAGAGTGGACTTATGAAAATATTTTGTAAGCTGTAATGGTGTAAAACCATCAATTTGTTTGGGGAAAATGGTGATAATGGTGTGTTTAGGCTAAATTGTCACAGGTTGGTGTGCTTGTAGTTTTAATGAATTCATGGTTAGAATGACAGATTCTGTCTTCTGTATAATTGATCCTGCAGCTCAAAAAACAGAAAATAAGTTTTCCTCTAAAACATAAAATCTTTAAATGGAATTTCAACTGGTAGCTGTAATTTTGGTCTTGGTACATGCAACATGTGCATGAGAGAATCATGCTCAACCTCACGTGGAGAGATCACAAAACAGCACAATATATCAGAAAGAAAACGGGGGGGGGCAGAGACATAATAGAATCCATTAGAAAACAAATGGCAATAGGCTGGTTATGTTGCGAGAATGGCAGACAACCGATAGATATCATGATTTACAACATGGATCCTCAGAGACTACATGCGAAACCGAGGTCGACAAAAACAAGATGGAGAGACGAACTAAACAAATTCAGAAAATACTGGCTCTGTGATGCCCATGATAGAGAAATGTGGTGGATCCTAGGGAAGGTCTATATCTAACGATGGACATTAAAAGACTACTGACGATGATGATGATGAAATTTCCTTGTACTTTTTGGCTTTCTTCATTGCCTATAATTCTAAGATGAGCTATTGTCATTATTCCATGAATTATTCAGACTATTATTCCTATCTTTTCTATCATTACATTTTAGCTGATGCATTCATTAGCCTTCCTCATTGTCTACATTTCTGATATGGGTCACTGTCATTATTCCATGAGTTAATCAGACTAGTATCCTCATCTTTGCTCTTTTTATCATAGTGTTTTAGTCATCATTTACTCTCTTTTGATTTTTGAAATTCGGGGAGAGTCTCCTTGACTTCATATGTTTTGATCATCAGAGACTTGAACCTAGCTTTATTTTGCATCTCACGGAGTTGTATATTCGACAGTGATGCCTGTTTTTTGTATTTCTTCCATAAGCTTTGATGATATTTTTTTTACATCCATTCTAAATAGCAATTGTTTTTGCAATTAACAATTTCTCAGTGTTGTTAAGCGTGCAATGTATTCTATTTGGGATATGTAGAGATTGAAGATAGAGGCAGTTTCGGTAATTTGTTGTAATGTTTATTGGAGTATATGAAACACAAGTCCTCAGGCCCTGTAATAATAGAATCTTTGGTTTTCCTCGCTGCTTTCTTACATTTGTAGTTTTTTTGGGGGTGGGGTGGGGGGAATCGGTCTTCAAAATTGTCTTCAAATCTGAGATGAATGATATTGTCTATCCTATTAGTTATTCAGAATAATATTCTCATCTGAGCTGTTTTTTTAAACATTGTATTCCTTTGCTTTTCTTTATTGTGTGAAATCCTGTAATGTGTCGTTGTCATTATGTTAGATTTGCTGTTCTTATCACAAAGTATCGACCAATGCACTCTTTGACCTTCCACAGATTTTTAGTGCTTCCACTTTTTTTAATGTGATCTTTGTCTGACATCTGTTAATTTTAATGATAGAATCTAATGAGATGTTTTTTCTGATTGTGCTAATTGTTGATTTATAAGAAGCAAAAAAGAAATGTGTAAAAGAGAAGAAAGGTGTAAAAATTCAAAAATAGACAAAAAAGTGGGAGAAAGAAATTGAATAATAAGAAAGATGGTAAAAAGAATAATGCAAGAAGAAAAAAGTGAAAAATAGAATGTATAGAAAAAAAAATGAAGATTTCCAAACATAAAAGAAAATAATGAAAAAAAAGGGAGATAACTGTGAGAATATAAAAAAAGATAGAAGATAAGACTGAAAGAGAGAAGAACTAAGAAATGTGTGAAAGATGAATTGATTAACGATCAGAAAAAATATCTTTTTTCTTTGCTTTAAACTATCAGCCATCCAAATAAAAGCATTTGATATACTGGAACAATATGTTAATTTTGTCTTAAGAAAACCCAGTTGTAGGGTCATTGGGTGTAAACCTTCTTTCAGGTAAAAATGCTTTCTCATTAAGCAATGGTTCTACTTTTACCATACATACTGATGTATAAGTTGACTTTTTAAGCATCAAGTATTTTCTTCAAAGGGTCATATTAGTCTGTTTAGACCCAACGAACTTGACATTCTGATGGACACAATGCTGCCTAATGTTGGCGTGTTTACTTATACAATGAATATTGAACTAAACTTGAATTAACACTTTAGTTTTTACACCATTACATATAGTATATGTATTTACTCATGTTTGCTTGCTTGAGCAAACAACATCTCAAAAAATTTCCAATGAATTTCAACGATATTTTGCAAGAGGTAGGCCATGAGCTTGAGAAGAATTGATCAAATTTGGGTGTGGATCCAAGGATTGTTTTTAATCGAGAGATATTTTTTCATATTTTAGGACAATAGTCCATAGCATAGAAAACCAAAACTCACACAGTTACCTCCCCTAGCATTACTGTTATAGATTAACTGATTTTCATTCAGTTTTTAGTTTGTGTATAGGATCCGACTTCTTTTTAGTTCTAATGATTTTCTAATGGCAATGAGTGATACCCATAAAAAACATACAATATTGGATAATAATGCTTCACATACTATAGTTAAGTATTTTTTTAAATTAAAGAAAAAACTACCGATAGAAGTCTTTCAGTAATAAATAAGTCATTCAATACTAATTTTGGGCTCCTATTTGCAATAAAGATTTTTTTTGCCACACTCTAGTCCAAGTTGGACCTGATTTTCTCATCCCCCATAACAAGAACACCACCAAACAAATTTAGGAGAGATGGGGGAGAAAGGGGTAGGTTGGTTCATTTTTAAAACTTTAAACTGTTTGGTAACTGCTTTTGTGATTTTATCATGGTAGAAGATTTATTTTGAGCAAATGAAAACACGTCATCATCTGAACTAAAGATATAATATAGACGATATGGAGCATGGTAGTGTCAATCTTATAACTATCTATCCAAATAGGTGATATTAGTGAGAAAGTGAGTGTGAGGGAGGGAGAGGTGGAAAGTGAGTATGTATGTGGGAGTGAGAGACAAAGGGTATGTGCATACATGTGGGAGAGAGAAAGAGAATTTGCTTGCGAGAGAAAGGGAATGTGTAAGTGAGAGAAAGCGAGTAAGGTTTCTTCGGAAGGGGGCCGGGTACTACTTATGCTGAGGTACCCAAAGGAATTATTGGTAGTCTAATATGCCTCACTCTCACCTAAATTCTCCACTGTTTGTATATTGCATCACATTGAACCAAACATATATTTATAAAATTAACATTTCTTTGAAATCATCACTATGTGATTGGAAGATGGCTAACTAAATTAACTGAGCTAAATTGAAGATTCAAGTCTTATATACCTACAAATTTATTCATTATGTATACAACACAAAAGTTGGAGTAATCAGGGTGGGAGGGTGAAGTTTGACCCTGCAGCAGCCAGGCTTGTTCTTTCTAAACCCAAACTTGATCAAAAGAGTTTCTCTGAGTGCTTAGTATATGGTTATCATTGTTCAATGATTTCCAGGGCATGTCTCCCCAATAAGGTCTCAAAATCTTCATCTAAATGGAATTTTAGAAATTTTTCTGAAATTTCAGTTTCCATCATTTTATCTTCAGAAAAAAAAACACGAAAGGACAAGATGTACAATGTTGTAGTTTTAGGGTTAGCATGTAGTGCCATGTACTGCTGTTTATTATTCTCCAGTTATGTGCATTAATGTTTTCCAGATTGAAATAAGATACTGAAAGTATGCAATTTTTTTATCATTTTTTTCTAAATTACAACATTTATATTGTCTTACCTGTAAGTCGTTTAAGAAATTTTCAACCATAATCTAGCCAATGTCTCAATATTGTTTTTGTGTGTTGATATTAGGTTGACAATCAGAATGCAATGGCCAAAAAGTTTATGATGCTGACCATTATTCCTGTAACTGTTAGATCTTCATTTGGTACTCCACTACTGTGGCCTTGTGTCAAACTAAGCTGATCTTTGTAAATATCAAGTACATTCTGCTTCAATCTTTACAATGCATGTACAGCTTAGTTTGTCACAAGGCCACTGTAGTTGAGCACCAAGTAAGTATCAAATTGACTACACTCATTATGGTCAGCATCATAAGCTTATTAACTATTACCAAACTAATTGTGAAACTATAGATTTCATGCAATAACATTGATCACCATGACAGTGACTAAGAACGTCCTGTTTTTTTGATCACTGTGATCGGGAGTGTCCTTTTCTTTTCAGTGATCAGATATGGCAACTCTAGCTTAGTATTTTCTTCCTAAATGTCCGTGTGATTCACATGATCCAAATATATGCTGGAATAATTGATCATTGATTGACTAGGTCATTGTTGCCCCATGGTTGACTTATTGTTCTATCGATTTAACGGGTGCAGAGGCAACTTCTAAAGACCTATTCTAATTACAAATAGCTCCATTGTCCATTGACCTAATTCTAATGTGTTCCATGCTGACCCACGGTCAATTAACATCGACACTGGAGTTCCTTTACATAAAGGACAAAAAATTTCCTTCCGAACACTGAACAATTATATCTTTTTTGATGTAAATAGAAATTGTAACATCCCTTAAGAAGCGATTTATTTGAGCATTGATCCTGTCACGCGGTTACACAGCCATCACCTTTTTTAGGAATTGGTTCTAGTTTCTCTCTTGTGATTAACTATTGAATTCATAGAGTGCTTGTAACCGCTTGTGATTTACAGTGGAACTCTTTGATGAATAGAATTAAAAATGATGGAATTCTTCTGTGAATTGAATGAAAAATGAGTAGACAATTTCACCTAATGGTCAAAGGGATATAATTTTAACCAAAAGTTATATTCCTTGAAATTGACATTCAATCTTCAGAAAATGAATTTAATGGTTAAGTAACTTGCTGATAGATGAATCGGTTGGATCACCATAGATTATTGGAGCCTCAGAATAAATTTTTTTTAAATTTTAGCTGTGTAAGTTTGTATATATTGGATAGATATTAAGTACATGTGCAAATATTACTTGATTTTTTAACTGACCATTTTTGCAACAGGTCAGAAAAATACATCTACTTCAATGGACTATGACTTTTGAGATTTGTATCATTTAAATCATATCATTTAATGATAAAAACACCTGAATTGTATTTTCTTAGACTGAATTTCTGAGATGAGCAATTATCATTATTATACACCAATGACTAGTACAAACTAGTGAAACAGCAGAAAAAAACCCTCTCAGAAAAAATACTTAAGTAAAGATATTTAAAGCTGTCATGAGTGTAAAGTAGATTTTCTCACCCTTTTTTCTATGACCATCTATCCTCTTTTATTTATTTTGGCGTTTTTTTAAAACTAAGATCACCATCGCCCCACCCCACTCTCACACATATGCAAAAAGATAAAATAAAATTTAGATAAATATCAGCTTATGTATTCGAGTGATAAAAGTATAGACCGGAGACTCAGTAGTCAGTTGCGAAAATTCTCTAAGGAAATTTGTATCATGTAGCTTTTATTCAGAGAAATAGAAAAAAAAATTCAGTAAACTGTTTCCTGAGAAAAAATTAGCTGTAATAAAAATAAAATGTCTGAATGTTTATCGATATGCATATTTAAAAACTTCGATCAGAAGCTGTTTGCAGTAATAAAAACAAAATTAGCAAGAGAAACTAAATTGCAGTTCAGGACACAAGACATTATTTAACCTATTTTCTTTTACAGAATTATTTTCACATCATTTTAAAGAATGCCAATTGTATTCAATGACTTCTTGCTCAACAAATTGTTTAGTCGTTTGAAAGTGCAAAATATTTCATAAGTTGGGTGCTCTTCACTTGGGGATATTTTCTTTCGTGGGGTATTCCCCTGGGACTTCATCCTACTAGTTATAGTCACTATTCAATTATAACTTACTGATGGGAGTGAAAATTTAAATCATCAGCTACAACAACTGCTGCTGATCTCAAGCTAAAGTGTTTTTGAGCGGAAATTTAGATCATCAACCTCAACAGTTACTGCTGATAAAGAGCTAGAAAAACTCGAATCGTCTTCTAAGTTGCCGCTGATGAACGGGTCTTTGCATGAAAATTCAGATTGTCAAGTATGACAGCTGCTGCTGATCTCAAGTAAATCTTTTTAAATCACGGTCATGATGTCATTGATAGAAGACAATCCTTTTCGAGTTCATATATTGCAATATCAACTGTAAACCTGAGCTGGCGCACAAAATTATAACCAAGATATGGATGGTAAATTAGTGTATAATAGCATTTTCTTTGATCTTAATTTTTAGTTGTTTTTCATAGCAACTTAGTCAGTCTGTCAGTCAATGGCAGTGAGTAAACTGCATAGTTTAGAAATGAAGGAAAACTCAAACTCAGATCTCTTAGGCCTTGAGGAAGCCTGCATAACCGTACTAGCTGCTGTAACAATTTGCTTGAATGATTGGTCATATTTGAACCAGAAACAAAATTAAGTCTCTCAGTCCATCTGTTAAAGAGATGAGTTCTTTTAGGCTTTAAAAACCTTAGGTAAGTTTTATGGTCTACCATAGTTTGGGTTTGTGTCTTATTGATACAGGCCTCTCCCACTTTAATGTTATTTGTTATAGAGCAGTCCATGTTATCATACAGAAGGATGATGGACCCTAAAATGATAATCTAGCACCAAAATAGCTAGATTTAGCTTAGAACTGATTGTGGCTCAGTTATAACATAATTTGCTTTCTCAGACCCAACGGCCGCGTTATAATGGAGGAGGCTAGTTTAAAGCTTCTCTGGGGGAAATCGAATTGGAACTGTCACCTACATCAAATAAAAATCAGATGGGGTTTGCATATGAAAAGAAATATGGATCTTGTCACTTTTAGATCTCATTCTTCACTCGCTACCTGCTTGAATGGTTGGAGGCCAGCACCTATTTTTCTCTGAGAATTGGCTTCTTATGATTTATGGTTGAATGACGAAATCCGATCATGCAGTTTGATCAAATGTGCTTCCTTTGTGACGTCTGTCAATGCTATTGGAAAAGAGAAGAATAATATCTGCTGGCCAAGGTCCAGTATTGTTCACTTCAATCTGATAGCATAATTTGTCAACCATTTTCACCAAGCTGCCAATTCTCTGCACTTTCCTCACTGACAAAATACTTCTCTCTGTCATATTGAAAGAAGCCAATAAAACAAATAAATAAATTGGCCTAATCGCAGTTTTCAACAAATATATTAGCTTTGCTATATAAATTGGCAATCAAAAATATGAGCTATGATGACTTCAACACAGGAGAGCTCACACAAGAAGAATTCTAAGTCATTTCATCACGTACACAGTCTGTTTTGATTGATCTACCTTTGTGTCATCATTATTAATATGAAATATAGACTTGGCCTATGAAGCAGAGCCATAACACCATCATCTGCCATTATAAGTTCACTGCTTTTCCCATCTTCTTACTCACAATCTTTTTGGGTTGTTTACATCCAACAAGCGTATTAAGTGAACGTCTATTTCTTTGAATTATTTTTTTTGCTGGAGACACTATCACGTCACGTTCTTTCTTGACCGTCATTCTCAAAAAATTTGATATATTGTAACATTTATGTGAAAACAACTTTTAGAATAAGACGTGATAACGATGCATGCAAAAAAGAATAATTAAAAATAATAAACACTCGATTTATACTTTTCACTCACTTGAAAAAATGTAAAGACATCAAGACAATTGATCAAACTGTGGCGAGTTTACTAATAAATATATAAAAACATTATTGTTACATTATTCTTCTCTGGTGTGAGCAATAAAATTTAATAAAGTGTTTAATAATAGCAAGAACTTTTCCATTCTGTACAGAGTTATTGATTTCTATTCTGTGCAAAGCTCCAGTGACTCTCCATTGGCCAGAAATTTCCTGTAACAGCCACAATTTCTTTGGTCGGTACAACATACCTCTTGTCATAAAGAGCTTTGCTATGGTTTAGCTCTATTGTTATTTTTGTATATTTTATGAATTATCTGTACATTATTGTTGAAGGTTTCCTCAGATCTCTGGCACATTCTCCAGTATTTTTCATGACATTTAAAATACCCACACACCCCAAAAGGGCTTATGGATTTGGTCCAAGTGTCGTCGGGGGTAAGGCTGGGATGTATGCTGTTACCACTCCTGTAAATGCTTTTCTAATGATTTTAGTTTAGAAATGGATTATCAGTGGTCAGAAAATAATGCAAGCATCATTGATAGAATGGACCTAGTATATGCATAATAGATAAACAGTTACTGTTAATATTCATTGAAAATCAGGGAGGGATTGTAATGATCAGGAATTAATGCAAGCATTACTGATTGAATGGGGCCATTATATATATACTATAGAATTACATTGAAAATCAGGAAAAAAGGGATTGTCAGTGGTCAAAAACTAATGCAAGTGCTACTAAACAGAATATGTATGATTATTAAATTTTATACATGCATTATTAAAATTATGAATTTATTATATACAACGATGATTAAAATCAATTTTATACAAACTGAACCCATGGAAATTCCACGTTGTTGATGATTATTCATTATCTCATGCCGCAGCTCTTCCATCGCAGCATCTTGTTATCCTCTCCCTCTTATTTTATCCCTACCAAGACACATTGCTCATCCTTTCCTTTTTTCATTTAAATGTTATACAAACACGGACTAGTTATATATACAAAAATCTTCTTACCCCCTTAGTAAACAACTGAATTCTTTTCCTTCCCGCCCCTTCCTAAACTCTTATTAAATTACTTAATTTTCTTTTCTCCTTTCTTTCTATTCCCCTCCTCAGTAAACTGCTTAACTTTCCTTTCTCATCTCTCTCTTCCTACCCTTTTATCAAACTACATTAATTTCCTCCTCTCCCATCTCTTTCCCCTCCATTTCCCTCTCTCCCCCTACCCTCTTATTAAGATTCATGATAACACTAGAAGGCAGAAAGACAGGTAGGAACGAGCAGAATAATATCATAGAGGTTATGTATTGTGATATAATCTCAAGTATTACTACAAAGATGTTTCCCCTATTGATTTTCATATCTTGACTTGAGTTTTGATTTCAACCCTTGATCTTTTCCCACTGAACCTATAAACATTCATGGCAGCCATTGATATGCTTCATTGGTTTTTCCAAGGAAAATGTTTTATTGTTTGTATCGTAAAAATGAACCAAGCTTGCATCATAAAAAAATCATAGGCTGGAGTTGAAAAATATCGATCACCACTTATCGATATTTCTCAACCCCAGCCGATTATTTTCTCTACTTTATTTTTATGAACTTTTAAAAAAGATTGTTTGCCCTTTTAAAGGAAAAAAAATAGAAGATTGTCAGCTTCTAAAATTTTGAAGCTCTTCAAGTAACTGTATATCTACATAATATAATGTTATTCCCGTAGACACCTTGTGGTGCATAGAGATACATTTGCGTTTTAATTGGCAAGTGAATTTTACAGCATTAGAGCCTTTGACAAAACTTGAATTCAGTTCATCAATTCAGATTCCTGATGACACTTTAGATACTTTTTCTTGTTTATTTACAAGAGAATGCAAGAATGTAAATATCGCCCAAACATTTGTTATTTAGCGCTTTCATTCCTCCATACTTCTGGCCATTGTCAAGGTCAGGGAACACTGTTAATGTTATTCGTTTTTCAATACTTTTGAACTCTGGCATTATAGCATTTGCCATTTGTGCCTTATGATGACTTAATGCAGGAGGTGATGTACCAGATTTTAATAATTTAGGTTGTCTTACTCTCATGATAAAGGCTTCAAGAATCTTGTATTGAATCCCCATATAGTTTATGAGTATTTACTGTATAATACAAGTGGAAACATTAGTGCTTTGAAATCTATGCTCATTAGTTTGAGCATGAATGGCACTCTGACCTGACAAATGGCACCTATTAATGGGGTAAAGTTGTAGTTGGTGGACAATCATCAAATTATTATGATAGATGTAGTTGCTCATGTGTATATATATATATATATATCTATATATATACACAATACAAATCACGGACGCAATATGATATGATATAATACAATATCTGATGTATGATGGGTTTATTTCATAAAGTGCTCGATACATTCAACATTGAACATTAAGCTGATTTAGAGTAGAACTTAAAATGTAATGGAGTAGGGATTTGCTACACAAACACATTTATGTTTGGGCTTCATCAGAATTCTAAACTGAATCATTTGCCTGAAGAAGCCCAAACAGAGTAGGAACATAAATGTGTTTGTGTAGCAAATCCCTACTTCATCATTCATATATATATATATATATATATATATGATGTGAAGAAAGTTGACAATTTGGAAAAGAAAAGACTGATTAGTACATTTCAAATTCTCTATTGGTTATGAAAGCTAATGTTTTGTCTGAAATTTAGTCTTCTTTAAAACCTCTGAAGAAGAATGGTACAAGAAAATGATGATAAGTCTACATCAAGCCAAGCCCAGTTACAATGTGGTAAGAAATAAGAAAATATCAGAAGGCTGGGTTTAATCAAGAGGCTGAATTTGATAATTTATGTTGTATGTATTTGATCCACCATTGTAAATTCACAACCAAAAGTGATGGTGCTAAAATACAAATAACATGAATTTGAAATAGTCAATTGAATACAAACAACATAAATTATCAAGTCTAGCTTACTTAATAAAGCCAGCCTCTTGATATTTTCCCTCTTCTTACCACATTGCAACAGGGCTTTACTACATCTAGACTTACTATTGTTTCCTCAGACCATTTCTGCCTGAAGCGATGAAGAAGTCCAAAATTTGGTCAAAACATTAGCTATCATAATCAATAAAGAATTTGAGGTGTACTAATCTGCCTCAAGTCTTTTCTTTTTCAAATTGACAACTTTCTCTACATCATCTAGTGCAATCTATATCCATTTTTACTCACATACACACACATACACACACACACACATATATATTAGAGAGGAATGGATATCTGATATGATAGAATGCATATTGATTTGCATTATATTATATTGAAACTATTTGAAATGATTTCCTGTTATTACCTGGTGAATGTAACATTTGGCCTTGAAAACCTGTTATTTGAGCCTCTGCATTACCGGCGACTGTTTGGGACAATGCTAAGAGCAATGCTTTGTTGAAGCGGCTACCCTATCGGTTGCAGGTTTGTTTCCTGCAGCAGCCTCATTTCCTTTGTTTATTCTATTTACATTGTTTAGGCCAAATGGTACATTCACCGTGTCATAACAAGAGATCATTCCAATTTTTCAATATAATATGACACAAATATATAATATATATATATGTATATATATATATATATATGTATATATATATATATATATATATATATATATAACCGTACCTGATTTGAGAGACCTCAAGTTAGTAACAAATCACATGGACACATAGTGTAGTGGTTAGAGAATCAGAATTACTACAAGTAATCTAATAGTTCTAGGTTCAATCCCAGTGTGAAACAATATCAATTCAAAAATACTACTTCTGGTAAGAGGGGAGTGCGGTCTATATACCCCCATCGGTTAAACGAAGGGTTTGGTTTGTTACTTCCCCACACCTACCAAATGATACCTGATGAAGGCCGTAGAGTACAACGGCTGAAACGTTGTATGAAAAACAACCGAGATGAGGATAGTCCGAATAATAATAGAAATAAGGTTATAGTTAGTGTAAAGTCTCCTTAGTAGACAACTTAACTTTTTTTTTCCTCCACTCTCTTACTAACCTCTTATCAAATTACCAAACTTTTCTTTCTCCCCTCTCTCCCATCTAACTCCCCCAGTGTACTAACTTTCTTTTCTCCCCTCTTTCTATTCCTTACTGTTTAACTGCTTAAACATTAATTCCTTCCTCTTCCCCACCCTCTCACTCACTCTCTTTCCTCTACAGATAAGACGTGACCCCCTATTTTAGTCACAATTTCATGGTTTTAGCTCACTTTTTCATCACTGTCTTTGTATATAGCTCATAGGATGAAGCCAGTTTTTGAATGCTTCAAGTGTCTTTTTATCGGCTGAAATATACAGTATTTTTTGCCCCAATGCCTACTGACCCTTTCCCTTCTTTATCAATTATCATGGTATGCTGAAAAATGAGACATTTCGTCATGATGTCTGATGATGGGACAAAGCACAGGGAGGAGTGGATTTATGCCTTTTACGAGAGCATCAGTGCAAAATGAACATAAACATTCTCAAGAGATATTCAAGATGATTCCATTTTTTATGTTGATAAGCATTACGCCGCCCAACATCTCCCTCTCTAAAGGAAAAGATAAATAGCCATGGGATACAGTACATTTATTTTCAGCATATATATAGACGAAATTTGGAATCTGAAATATTTAAAAGAAAAAAAAAAAAAAAAAAAAACAGGTTTGTATGCACATTTAATGTGTGTCTAAGTCAATAAATTAATTAATGGCTGCCATTAGTAATCTTGACCAAAGAGAAGTGAATTACAAGCAGTAACAGATATACCGATCTGTCTGTAATTAGGAATAATGCCAAGTGCCTGTATGTTCTTACTTCATAACAGATGCCTCAGTGCTACAAGTAGGGTGGGTGCTTGTCATTTACCATTTATTATTATTTTTATTGATTTTTTTTTAGTGGGAGGTACTCTCTTCTTTTTTTTGTGAGCTGAACGGATGTGTTAATATGCTCACATAATAGAAGCCAACACGAAAATTGCTCACAGTCATAAATGTGTGCAGAAAAAAAAAACATACTCAGAAAAAAAGCCCGCATGGGGAAAAAAACCTTCACAGGTAAAATAGAATTATATTTCATTTACAGATAAGATAACAAAGCAATAAGATTCAACAGAATTACTCATATATAATATATAAAAAAATATGTTGAATGCAAATTTTCTTGAATTTTTCATTGTAAAATTTCTGTTGTCACCAGGGTCTATCTCATTTTTTTTTTAAATGCACACATATATATATATATATATATATATATATATATATATATATATATATATATATATGCTTGTATTGTGGATTTGGAGTGATCCAACAGAATGTTAATGAAAATGACAATTGGGAGGTGAAGATAAAAACTCAATAGAAAGTAGGTGTTATATCTCAAATTTTATATATATATATATATATATATATACACATACATATATGTATGAATGTATGTACATATGTATATAGACACCCTCATCTTCATTTACATATTTTTAAACTTAATTTGCAATAATCATTAAAATTTATCATCTTTTATTGTTAAATCGTAGCACCTTGCTGTGTGGGCCTTTTTTCTGTGTGAGCTCCTTTCTGTGTGGGCTTTTCTCATTGTAGGGAATTTTTGAGTGGGCTTCTTTCATGTTAGCATCTTTCTGGCCACCATGTTAATATACATGTAATCAATGAATGCTCGCAATGCTCTCTCTCGCTCTCTCTCTCGTAGATATATAGGGGTACTTTAGATTGACATTTGCTGTGGGTTTAAGAGGATTTCATGTAATTTGATGCAAAAGTTCCTTCTTTTTCTGGCCAATGATAGGGAAATCTTAGAAGTGAATCGAAAGTCAACTGAAGTATATCTTTTACAAGTGCTAAGGAAAATTCAGAAACTAAGGAAATGGGTTTCACATGGAATTTTCTAAAGAAACATGTAGCTGGGGTGGGAACTTTCCCTACAGGCAGCATATCCTTTAGACCTATCATTTTCTGATCCACATTACTTGTTTTTAATATTCAAGGTCTGTCCAGAAAATATCCAGCCATTTCTAGTATCTTAGGAGCCTCTTATTGTTGAGTATCACTCCCGCTAATACAACTGGGACATTACCTCCTTCTACAAGCACAGCAGACATTAATCCCTTGTACTACGTCAGAGGTGACCAACTAAAACTTGACTTTGTGTTGAACCTGTAAAAACAGTTCATCACCCAGTTCTGTCAGACTCCTACAGTCAAAATTAGAATTCCTACAATTTCTTTTCCCAAAGAGATATCAGACTGTGGACGAGATTAAGGAAAACTCAAAGAAGTAACTGACAGCAATCTAGAAAGAAAACTTTGCCGACTGTTTCTGAAAGCAGAAGAGGTGTAATACCTTGAAGGGGATTCAGGCACCATTGCCCTAAGCAGGCTATTTTTTTTTTTGTTAATATCAAATGACTGGATACTTTTCAGACAGACCTTGTACATACATATTACTATTTAAATATCAAATTCAAAAACTAGATTGTTGGCGATCATATATTTAGAGTAGCAAAAAGAATGAATTCAAAGAATCTGAGATCAGATTTACATGACAGCTGGTAAGTATCTAACTTATATTGCAAATAAATTGAAGCTCTTCCCTCAAACCAGCAAAAAATCTTAATAGCATTATATAAACCGAAGATAGCCTCAGGATTCCAGCGTTTGAAATGTGTCTTCATTGGATTGTTTATTAGCTTAGATGTCAGTTTTCTTAATCTTCTCATCTTGTTTTTTTTTTATTCTTTCACTTTACCTTACTGCAATCTTGACTGTTTCTAAACAGATCAATTTACTTAGAGCTGTCCGTCCTGCAAGTAGGCTAATCAAGAGGACCATATTTAGTTATGGTGTTTGGCACTGATGTATACATGGCAGATCATGACTGATAGTGTACATACATATATATATATATATGTATACATAGATACATTGTATATATATATATAAAGTGTCTACCTCTTCAGCTTCAAACTGCACATGTATAATGTGCGATAAGAGAAAGGAACTAGAAAGCATTCAGAGAGCTCATACCTCTACCAACGCCATACTTTAACTTGGAACTGAATGAAAATGAGTTTATGGAGAGCTACGATGCAGGGGAGGTAAGTATATAAGTTTCGGACTATCATCTCAATATATGAAAAAAAATCTTTCAATGAAAAAAATCCTGGATCTGATGCTAAATTTAATCAGTTTTTCCTTCCCAAAATGTCATGGAAATTTATGGAGAACTTTCAGGGATATTGTATGGATAAACAGACAAACGTGTGAATAGATGTAGGTAAATAAGGTAAATAACACAAATGTCAATTGGAGAAAAGATTTTTTTTAGTAAGTTTCCTCATGCTAATTAGTTACTAAGCTTAGATTAGTCTGGCACAAGACTAAAAGTTTCAGGTAACCAGTGAGGTTTGAGGTAATAATGTTTGTAATGCTTTGTAAGATTAGCTTGCTTAGCTACAACTCCACACTGATATTGCCCAAGTTTAGCTTCATCATCATCATCAGTCTCTCAATGTCCGTCGTTGGATATAGACCTCCCCCAGGATTTGCCAAACTTCTTTATCATGGGCGTTGCGGAGTCAATACTTTCTGAATTTGTCTGGCTCGTCTCTCCATCTAATATTCTGCCGGCCTCGGTTGCGCATGTGATCTCGGGGGATCCATTTCATGAGTTGCGATGTCCATTCCTTGTCCGCCATCCTTGCAACATAGCCAGCCCACTGCCAATTGAGATTTTTAATGGACTCTATGATGTCCCTGACTCCTGTCTATTCCCAGATGTACTGTGCTGACTTGTGGTCTCTTCATGTGAGGCCCAGCAAAATTCTTCCATGTGCACATTGCATGATTCTCAATTTGCGTATCTGTCTCTTGGTTAGGTTCCATGTTTCAGCTCTATAAGTGACTATTGGGAAGATGCATTGGTTATACACCCTTCTTTTTAGGATTAATGGGATCTTCTTATTTTTGAAGGTGAGCTTAATCAAACACAAATGTAGGGCACCCAATGAGGATTGATCTCATTACATTAATAATAGTCTATGAGATCAGCTTACTAACCACTACTCCACACTAAGGTGCCTTACTTCAGGACTGTATAATTCTTATATTCATGCTGGAAATTCTTTGTAAGCATCAGTATAGATTGGTTGCACGTGTTACTAATAAACCTATCTGTTGTAGATGTTTGGCAAATTCTCATGTTTGTAGGTAATGATTTTTTCAGTTCTGGTTTTTAGCAAGTGTTTTTGTGATTTCATTATCAGATATCAACACTGTAAACTAAGAATCACTTTTACTTTCCCCCATCCTCAATAGGAAGGCTTAGCCCAACGAAAACAATTTGTCCTTAGTTTGATTTATTGGAACTAAATCATTTCTAGAACACTCAGTGAAGAAAAATCTCAGAATTCAAATGATGTAAGGGAGTACGGAAAAATAATCGGAATCATCATCTCGTTCCCAGTCACAACTTCGGGAAAAAACTGGGTCATTTTGAACTAGTTCCCTCAAATTGTAGGATACACCCAAAAGAACAGTACAAATAGCTAAAAAAAGTCAAATTTTGCAAACTTTAGGTGCCACCATGTACAAGAGAGCACTTAAAAAAAACTGGAACTCAGATATTGTGCACAAACTGGATATAATCATGTGTTACATTGCTTGGTGTCTAGAGTCAACACTATTCTGAGCCAGCCTATCATGTAGCATGGTTCTGGATTAATTCACTGTAAATTATGGGGTACAAGTTGACCTGGCATATAAGTTGACCCTAAGATTTTTTGCTCACTTCTGGTTTAGGTGTACACCAAGTTTTAGATATTTTTCACTTGCCTTTTTTTTCTTTTTGTCTTCTTCAAGCTAACTAGGCATGGATTTTGCAGAAATTCAGTCCATTTTCAAATCTTTTCTTGATATTTGCTGGCTGAACTCTAGGACAAAACCAGTCACTTCAGATATCTCATCAATGGTCTGATAACAATCTTCATCGATTGCATGGCAAACTTTTTCAAGACTTGCCATTTCAGCTTGTTGATGGTTGGCTAGATTGTGGTTGGTCTTCAAGTGACATTTCACCACTTTTTAAATGTGAATACAACTTGTACACTAGTGTTTTACCATTAGCTTCTTTGTGAGAAACTTCATTAGTAACTTCTCTGAGCATTACAACAGTTTCAGCTGCTGTTTTCCTAAAATGGAAACAAAACTTTGTGTATTCTCTCTGTTCTTTCATCAGCCATAGCAAAAAATTGCCTAATGAGCTTCAAAACAGCTACAAGAGACAAATACCATAAATTCTAGTGTATAAGTTGATTTCCTAAGCCTAAAATTTTTTTTTGATAACTAGTGGTTATTTTATAAAGCAAGTGAAAAATATCTAAAACTTAGTATACACTTAAACCATGCCAGGTCAACTCATACCCCGTAATTTACTGTAAATTAATCCAGAACCATGCTACATGATAGGCTGGCTCAGAAAAGTGTTGACTCATGACACCTAGCAATGTGACACATGATTATATCCAGTTTGTGCACAATATTTGAGTTCCAGTTTTTTTAAGTGCTCTCTTGTACATGGTGGTACCCAAAGTTTGCAAAATTTAACTTTTTATAGCTATTTGTACTATATAGGTAATATTTTACAAGAATGAATTTTACCTTGATACTCTGCTTATTTTAAGTCGTGATTTTAATCATTTATTCCAAGAGTTCTTCCAACTGATATCCTCATCCTTATTGTTTTTATCACTACACTCCAGTCAATGTGTTCTTCAGCCTTCCTTAGGAAGATTAAAGAAACAGATAGGCCAAACTGTAGTGATAATGAGAATAAAGATGAGAATACAAGTTAGAATAACTGGTGGAATAATGATAATGGCTCATCTCAGAATTTCATACAAGATTTGATTCTATAAAAAAGAAAATACTATTCTAAATAACTCATGAAATAATGACAATGACAAGCCAGAATTGTGAATAATGAGGAGGGACCAAGAATACATGGACCAAAATGTAAACAGCAAAATAAAGACAGCAAAGATGAGAACACTTGTCTGAATAACTCATGGGATAAGGACAATGTCTCATCTTAGAAATGTAGATGGAGAGGAAGGCCAAAGAACATTTGACCAAAATGTAGTGATGGAAACTGCAAAGATTGGAATAATAGTCTAAATCATCATCAGTCTTTCAATGTCCGTTGTTGGACATAGACCTTCCCCAGGATTTGACACACTTTTCTACTGTGGGTGTCTTGGAACCAGTACTTTCTGAATTTGTGTAGTTCATCTCTCTATCTAATACTCTGCCAGCTTCGGTTGCATATATGATCTCTAGGGATCCATGTCTTAAGGAGTGATCTCATAGAATAAGAACGATAGCATTGCTATATTGATATAAATATGCCATTTTGATTAACTTTTTCTTTTTCTTAATTTTTCCTGGATAATGTAAGTTTAATTTTATTCATGTACCTGAAAATGACTTTATATGATCAATAATGTTTCTGTTGTCTTTCACTCCGGACATTGATTTATGTTTTCCATTCCAGTTCCCATTGTACCCAATC
The DNA here is from genome assembly GCA_963457665.1 of Thysanoteuthis rhombus. NCBI lineage: Eukaryota > Metazoa > Mollusca > Cephalopoda > Oegopsida > Thysanoteuthidae > Thysanoteuthis > Thysanoteuthis major. Next base: position 42,195,228 of record OY735208.1, on the reverse strand, counting down.
CAAAGTTTCTTGAACATGTATAGCATGCTCTACAGCAGCAAAACAATTTCCCCAGCACATTTTATCAGATTCAATCTGAACCTTGTTAACCGTCATGAATTATTCATTCAAACCAAATCTCAATCTGAAATGAAAGAAATAGCCTCAATTTTTTTTTTCTTTTTTCTATTTATTATTAATTACTGGAAAAAGATTTTATCGCCGATAACAAAAGCAAAAAGTAAACCCCTCAAAAAAACATGGGAATGATCAATCGTCTAATGACGGCAAAGCGGAACTTGTTGGAATAATATAAAATAGAAAAGATTGGTGAAAAAATAAATTAAGTGTTTCTCGCAAGAGATGTGGCCTTCGCAGATAGATGTTCAAAGAAAGTTAATTAAAAAAAAAATATTGATGTAGAAATGTTTTATTACAAGGGGGTACCTAAATGAAAGGAGAAAATATTTTTTTTGATTTTGATTTTTTTCCCCCAGCTGAGGATAAAAAAAATTTAGTTTTCCTTCCATCTACTGCTTCTTATTTCTGTTCATGCATTGATTTTGTTGAATAAAAAAGAGGGTTAGCAACTTCTACGCAAAAACTAGAAAGTGCTCAGGGAGCGTATACCTCGGTCAACGCTAATGTCACTGAAAAACATAAAAAAAGTCAGTTCATTTTTAACTATGATGCATTGAAGTAACTATCTAAAATTCCTGGAATTGCCCCCAAATTTAATCAATTCCTTCGCAGCCCCTTCTACAAAATGTCAATTCATGGTGAACTTCTGGAGATATTGAATGGATAAACATGAGTGAATACATAAATGTATTAAAAAAAAACAAAAAACTCTTAATCAAAAAAAAGATTTCCTGGGCCCTCTCTCAAAATTTAACCAGTTTTTCCATACTCCATGTTCTACCCTTCCTCAAAATGTCATTGAGAACTTTTGGAGATATTGTGTGTACAGACAGACAGACAGACAGACAGACGGACAGAAGTGAATACATGTGCCTCTTTCAACAAAGTAAATACCAAAACTGCTCCTCCAGCTTGTGCATCAGATATTTACAAGGATACTACTTTGGCACAAGGCCATGGGAGTATAGAGGAAAACAGAAGATCATGTTGCACCTATGTTCTAAGTGATAAGGATTTACATGGGTTTAAATACCAATTATTGATAATGATGGAAAACGTAGAACAATCACAGCTGCCAAACAAGCCCCGTGGATATTTGATATATAAGCAAGAAAGATTAAAATGACTCTACATACAATTAATGATATTTCACTTAAGAAGTAGCAACAAAACTCAGCTCTTACTTTTTAGGGAACGAAGTAATTTCTTCTGTATTGTCTTGCAAGAAATTCAGTTATGGAAATGCCCTACTGACTTTCTTGGTAATTTTACAGCTTTGCTTTGATTAGACCTATTACTAGGTTTGAACTGAGCATTCAGTCTTCAGTCTTGGTCTACAAGGGTGGATCGATAAGTTCAAAGCTAGACACAGTTATTAGCTGAATTCTTATGTGAAATGTTCACCATGTAATATTTGATTGATGTGATCTATGGAGAAGCATTGGGTTAAATGCATTGACAAGAAAGGAGATTATGTTGAAAAATAGATATATGTTGGATAAAATAAATACTTTTTTCCACCATTAGTTTTAGCACTTATTGATTTATCTACCTATGTATGCATTTGTTTGGTTTGTGCCTGTTTTGGAAATTTTCAAGTTCATGCCTTTCATGTGTTCATAATATAATAACTTGAATACCAAACAAGATCAAAATCATTATTTTTTTTCTGTTTGACCATCTCCCATCAGTGAATCAAATTGTGTAAATACAGGTAAACCTTGCTTTCCTAAAGTTTACTTCAGACCATTTTTTTCACTTTTACAAAAAAGTACAAGAAGCAAAAATAGCATTGAGCATTTATTCAACAGCAAACTGTTACAGAGGCAGCTTGCACCTCTTCCTCTGCACCCCAATCCCCTGTATCTCCCTCCATCCTAACCTTCAACAATTCTGCCTAACATACCATCATCATCATTTTGGGGGTCTGGGAATGCTTGAATATTTTTCCCCTTATAGATTAATGGTAATTGTTTCTTCATTTCATGCCATTTTGGCTTAAGAAAGCTTTTTCTTGGAATGCTCTACTTTCGGATAGCAGAGTTGTATCATAGAATTTGGAAGTCGGGGATCATTTTAGTAACCTAAATGCAGATTAAACTGATCCCCCCTTCCCTTTATGAACATTAAACATAATGAAATGGATAGGTGGCGGATAGTCTTTATTGAAAGCATATTTTGTGGTGAGCCATTACATGAGGGCAGATGAGGTGACATATGGCCTGTTTTGCTCTGATAAAATATGGCGGTGTCTAATCGGAGAATCTTGTCTGGTTTGTGGACCTCCCCTTTTTCATTTGCTCAAACACGCCCTTCCTCCTCGCCCCCCTCCACTAAGTCCTTCTCTTCTTCAGGACAGCACGCTGACTTTTAGCTGAACTCGACCAATTTACTGATCAATTATGTTCAAAGGGTAATCTCTCACATGAATGCTCTACATCTGCAATATCTACATCTGTTTAACGCACTCACACTCTCTTTCTCCCCCTCTCTCTCTTTTGCATGCACACTCTCTTCTCTTCCTCTCACATGCACACTTTCTCTCTCTCTCCATCTCTTTCTCATGGATACTCACTCTCTCTCTCATATGCATACATTCTCTCTCTATCTCTCTCAAATGTACTCTCTTTCAATTGGACATTCTCTTTCTCTCACATGTGCATTTTCTCTCTCTCCCTCTCCCTACCTCACATATACACTCACTTTTCCCCTTTCCCACCCTTATGCTCATTCTCTCACTAATATCATCTATTTGAAAAGACAGCGATAAGACAGGTTCTGCTGTGCTTATCCTTATTATCTAGATTATATCTTTCGTTCAGATGATGAGATGCTCTCTATTGAATGATTGGATTTATGAAATAAATGAAACCTGGTTTGAAAAAGCAAGATAGATTTTTTTTAAATCTATATTTTTTTAAGAATTGAAATTTTTTTCCAATGAAACAGACACCCCTGTCACATTTTTTAAATCAGGTGTTGATTTCATGCTGAGAATTTTTCAATCTCATCATACCTTTACTGAATTACATATCGATCTCGATAAATTTCTGGTTTCTGATTTAATGAATTTAATAAAACTTCTGTTATTTATTCCTCTTTGCAATTGTCCATATCCTTGTAATTTTACACTTCTTCGTCTGATGATTTTTATATATTTAATAAAACTGGTGATTTTTACAAAATTGATGGAGCTTTCATTACCTATCGCTTGATTATTCTGAATTTATTCTAAAATCAATTTATAATATTAAATAAACAACAGCACTTCTGACATATGAAGGTTCAATCTCAAAAACATAGAAAAAAAATTTTCCATAAGTAATTTTTTGTACTTTTAATTCATAGGATCATCTTTTCATCAGGAATTTATCAGTTTGAAAAAACTTATTTTCCTAATGTTTTACTGCTTCACTTTATAAATTTTTGCCAATGAAATACAGATTTATGTGGCTGGGCCATACAATTACCTATTTATGTTAAAATAAGTGAAATAAAATGAAAATAAAATTCATTTTATTGTAAATACCCAATTAACTACAACCATAAATCATCCTTCTGTTTCATAAATCATACAGACACATACAATCATGTAAAAAATCCTTTTATTTTTCTCAACAAACAATATGTATTGTAAAATACTCAATCTTATCATAAGTGAATAGTACATCTACAAATTTTACAAAAGATACCTTTTTTTCCTCCATGAAATACAAAAATGCACCCATCCCACTAATTTTAGAAGAAAAAAAGTTGACCAGTGTTTTTGTGAATGATAAAGTATGAAAGAGGGACCTCTTCAATTACTCAAATTGTCTCCCTTTGTTTTTCAAGCAAATGAAGAGTCGATGATGTGATTAAGTCAATGAATCAGTGGGAAAATCAATGTTGGGAATCTAAGAGTTGGTGAAATAAACTGGATCCCTTTCCAGACAGACCTGGTACTTTAATATCCAGAACAAAGGTCTGAAGTGCAATTCACTGATCAGGAATTGTATAACAGTGACAGAAATTTTTGATAGAAACATAAAAATTATAAACTATCGACCACATTTTCCACTAGGTACATCACATTTTTCTCCTCAAACATTGCTCCAAAAATTATCCAGTGCATTCTACCATAAAGATCATGGTTTATGATTGGCCAATGATTGAAGAAACTCACACACCTCTTCATTTCAATGGTCCCCAGACAATCCCTCGATAAAACTTATACACATTACATGATAAAAAATATGGTACTTCACCAAAAAGATCATTAACTGTGAAATCAAAGATTGAATTCCTAACTTGAAGAAATATGATGTTATGTGTTATCAAGCATCCAAAGAGAAATGAGAAATCGTAAAATATATCAGTAAAACTGATGCTTAGATTTTAAACAAATTCACACAACTAAGTGAACCAACCAGGTACAATTCTAGCTCAGTTCTTCATGTGACTAGTTTTTACAACCTTAATAATTTTGACTCACATGCAGGTGGCCAAATGGTTAGCAGCATGCAAAATGAACTTGGTGAACCAAGTTTAAACTTGGGCTAAGACACTTCACTCTGCCTGTCCTCATAGTTTCCTAGGTGAATTTGTCTTTGCTGGTACTAAATACTAGCATGCCACTGATGTGAATGTAGCTACTAATATAATAACAGATGTATCCATTATCTTGATTTATTTCATATAAGCAGCTTCCCAAGGTGAAAATAGTCGTCTATAGATTATTTCTTATTCTTTATTTCCAATCAACTGTGTTTATTCATTGCCATAGACTGATAGACTAAATAAGCTGCAATATAAAGCATTTGAACAATTCAAGATGGGAGAAAATATTTAGTCAAAAATTAATAATGTTTGACAATGCATCGTCTAATAGAAAATAAATCAAAGTAATATTACAACTGATACTCACTGGTGTACCAATGGGGGGGATATGTCCCGTCCTGAATGACACCATCAGAGGGGTGACACCATGATGTTTTGGCAGTGCAAATATTCAACATTTACTACTACTTTTAGCTCTATTTTTCAGTGATTTTAGCCAATCTTCGGCTATTTTCTAGCTATTTTAGACGAATCTAGCCATATCAGATGAATCTAACCATTTTAAACTATTTCAAAAGGACCATAAAAAAGCTAACTCTGTTTGTTTTTAGTGCGTTTTAGCATTTTTTGACATTTCTCTTCGTTCGACTTGGCACAAAAAAAATTTCAGGATGGTAACACTGGGTGTGACTCCCTGAGTTATCACCCCAGGTGATACCAACCCTAGGAACGCCACTGCTAATGCTACGAGATGAAAAAAAACTGAAATTAAATGCTTTCCCTGATATAAAATGAATCAGGATAATGTTTCTACCACTATAACTAGTGAATATAGAAACAATGATTATGGTGCTGAATGATTAGGGAAGAATGAAAGATTCATAAAAGTAACTTGTCTTCATCTAAAACTGACAGATTTTTTTGATAAGTATTAGAGATTTTATCTATTAAAAGCACCAAAAATTTCTTATGAATAAGGCAAAAACAAAAAAAATAAATTTTATACTGTTTTTCAATTTCAGTGGTTAAAAGAATGTTAAACTTTTTAAAACTCAACTAAACTCAGGTCATGATTCTACAACATTCGGTAAACAGTTCAGATTTGAAAATAAAGAATAAGTTCTTCGTGTAAATAATACTTTTTTCTCAATTAGTTATGTTGGGTACAAAGAAATATATTAAAGAACACACTTTCCACTATGTTATCGCATTTGAAGTAACCTTTCCCTGGGTAACACCAGACATTCCAGCCAATATGTATATATATATATATATATATATATATATAAAATGATAAAATGCAATTAATAATTACCTCCATCAGATTAAATATCCATTTCTTAATAATATATATATATATATATATATATATATATATATATATATATATGTATATATATATTAGTCTAGAAAGCGTTACAGCTTTAAACACAAAGCACATTGAAAACATTTTTGTGTCACTTCAATCACTCATTTCCCAATTTATATTTATGTAATTTATATAAGTTTCTTTGGTGTTTTTTTTTTTCATGTTTTATACGCACTTTTGATACTATGGTATAATGTATAAATTTTCTCTGTTCAGTGTCATCAGTTGTTTACCATGTAACCGTTTCGGGGATTTCAAAACAAAACAGTTATATCAACATGGCACCCCAGCAGTATTGATCAAACACCACCTCCCTTTCACATTTTAATGCATAGCTTATGTCATACTACATGTAGTTTGTTATTCTATATAAATATATGTATACATAAGTGTTCAACTGTATAATAGCGTAACTGTATACATGTATATATTTATGCCTGTGTATCTATATATAGATATCGATAAGTGTAACAGGAATGTATCAACTTGCTTAAATGACTTTGAGTGTGTAAGTACATGATGATATCAATGAATATGTGCATAAATATATATGTATTTGTGTATGTATGAGCAATATATGTATTTGTATGTATGAATGAATGTGTATGTGTTCTTCTTAGCCTTTCTCCTAATTCAATTCTTTGTGCAGTTCCATGTCGGAAGCTATTAACATTTTGTAAGAATAAATTAGTTTTGTTGCTTAAATTTTTTTTTTTTCATTTCTCATTCAACTTTTTCCCCCCAAACTGCTTTTTATTTTCCTTTGTTGCCTTTTCCAATGTTGCAAATTTGTGTCCCGATTTTCATGGGTGGGTGGGGGGTTCTGGCGGATTTTTCTTTGTAGCTTTAAAATTCTATTTTCTATTTTCTGTTTTCCTTCCTCCCACTCTCTCTCTCCCTCCCCCCTCTCCTAAAAGAGGGAAGAATTCATACATCATGTATTTGCAAGTAATGTAACACACTTCGCGCATTCACATGCAGAAATACAGATGTTTACGACACTTAGTTTAATCAATGTATTTGGTTCATTTGAACCAATTTCCTTGTCATCCCATCAAGAAAAAGAATTTTAAAAAAAAAGACAAGAACTGAACTTAGTTAAGTCTGGCATGAAAGCTGAATGAGGGTAGGAAGATTGTGTTGCACCAATCTTTCAAGTAGGATCAGCCTACCTGCCTTGAAAATCAGTATTCAAAATATTTCTTTATTCCCATCCAATCCATGCTATTTACCAACAACCGTGGAATGACACAAACTTCCCTTAGATTTGTCTAGCACAAAACCAAATGATGGTAGGAAGAATGCATTGTGTCGATCTTTCACATAGAAAGAGCTTACCAGTATGCCTTGAAGATAAGTTTTCAAATTTCTGGCTTTTCATCTGGACTCATATTGTAGAAAATGTATTATTTTTTCAGCCACCATAGCAGGTCGCAACAATATTAATATTCCAGCCGCAGGCTCATTCTTTATTACCAGTCTATGCTACTTATAAATGATCATGGAATGATAGTCGAAGAGTTATGATAAAAAGAAGTGAAATTAAGATGAACAAGATACTAGTAGAAAAATTGATTATCATTCAATATTTACTAACTCGGTTTAATAAAGGGCTAAAAAATGGAAAATAAAAGCAAGGAAGATTTTTTGCACCAATCTTCCAAGTAGGGAGGTACTGCCTGTCCACATCAGGAAAATGGCTGCAACACAATCTTTCAAATAGGGAGAGCTTGATTGCCATGAAAATCAGCATTTGAAATCCAGGCTTCTGCCTAGGCTCAAACAGTGACCACAGACATGGAGTTGAATGCACTGCTATCCTAGCCTTAAGGCAGGCCACAAACATGAATATGTGTATCCCTTAACATATATAGAAATTAGCATTCCTAGGGAAATTATAGATCACTGCAACCCATATATGCTGCTTTTTACCCCGTAAATTAAACAGTGGTCGTGGTAAAATTAAGTAAGATTGATGAAATTGCTACCATTATGGATTGAATCATGAACCTAATTTTTTTGTTCAAATCAGGTCCAATTAGTCACTCAATAGAAACCATTACATGATCAATGACTTAGGGAAACAGGGATGATCAATTAAGAAGTTATGGCATTTTGGGGGGTTTGTGATCACTAAAAATTCTAAATTTGTAAAAAACAAGCATGAATGCTGCTGGACACAAACTAAGGGACCAATTTTACATAAACTTACATTGCAAACTGAACCCCCACCTATGGAAAACTATGGAGGGGAAAAAACAAGAACAAAGAGTGTTTCCCCTACTCATTGAGGGAAGTGTGTATGCAACATTTCAAGTTCCTACAATGAACACTTAGGGCTGGGCAAAGTCCGGATATTTATATACATACCTATATATGTTAGAACACAGGAATAACCTAAACCCAGTAACAGTGGTTAAACCGGTCTATTATGGGTAGAGGTGATTCATAATTCTAGGTCTTGCTGAGTGAATTTGATGCTTCTTTAATAAAAATAACTTGAAAATATCAGTTTTCAATTTATGCTCAGAGTTTGATGTGTAGATAAACAATTTACCTCAATGTCCTCTGCGAAGCAATTTGTGCTTTCTTAAGTCTATTGTTATAGTACTAAATTCTACTTGTGACTCTGAAGGGGCTAAAATGGTGCATTTTAGCCAGAAGTATTGAATTAAGGTAGCTCTAAAATCTGCTAACCCAAAAAATGCAAGAAAAAAAATCTGGGTTATTTGCAATGTAATGATAGTAGCGTAGGGTCTGTTTTATGGTCACCCCTACCCATATTATAATGACCTATTTGTCAAAGGAGATAAATACTAAATGTTAATTATAGGGTTATCTTCTTCATTTATTTTATTTATTTGCAAATGCATGAAAAATCCAAGTTCATTCTAGCCACATCAGTATGCACTAATATTCTCTCAAAGGACCCAACAGAATGCAGGTTTGTCTAGTGTGTAAGAAATTTCCTTTCTAGGTGTAAAGGCTTGCTCATTGGTCAAAATCTGGATCAACCAAATTTTATATGTGGGGTTCATTAGTTAATAAGTACTTAACACTGTTGCTTCAAGTTGAATCTTCCTTCTTTACTTCAGGGTACTTTCTTATGCTTTATAACATTAGTAGTTAGTACATTTTTGGTTAGGGTTGTCAAATACAGTGGTTATGAAAAATTTACCCTTTGTATTCTAGTAAAATTTGTAACATAAAAGAAATGTATACACACACATATATACAAGTATTTATATATATATATAAACATATGATCAGTGTTTCGGTATGTTCAATTCAACAATGCGGAAGTGAAATGACAATATCAGAAGGCTTGCTGTACAAATGATTCTCGTATTCAAACATTTCTCCAAAACTTTGTCATGAAATGAGAAGGTTATATAAGAATGGTGTATTTGAAAGTGGTCAATGACTTTTGGTAGGTGGGAATCGTAGTTAATGGATGAGCAGAGATATGTGTCAAGTCCCGAGGGATATTGGCATCCAGGTTTGGGAGGTCATACTCAAATTTATGTCCTCTGCTTGATGTTTTCAGGTATCAATGACTGTGCAAGTTAATTAGAATTTGAGTAGTGGATAATTGAGGTCAAATGGGATTTATTCCATTTGTCCAGTGATACTATGTGATCTGTATGGCATACTAGATCAGAAGTGTTTGATGGGAATTAATTAAAGTGGGTTGCAATGAATTGAGGGTAGAAACGTTTGTGTGATGGGTAGGAACCAGTATCGTGATGAGATTCTGTGATGAATGTTGTTCGCAGTGTACATATGTAGTGATTATGGGTATGTGGTGGTTGACAAAGTAGTTGAATGTGTGTATGTGTGTGTGTAATAAATAAGTAAAGGATAAGTGTTTTAATGAGTCAGGGGGTTAGAAAGGTTCAGCTCAAGGACTGATATTATACTGGGGCAATTTGTGTTGTTAATGAGTCCTGCTACAACACTACACATATGTATATATCTTGTATAACCTCATTTCTTGACAAAGCTAAGTTGGGCTAAGCATTGAAATGAAAGAATCGTTTGTACAGCAGGCCTCCTGAAATTGTCATTTCAATATCTCCCATACATATATATATATATATATATATTTTTTCACACTGTTATTTTACAGAGAAGCTGGTTTTTTCAACCAAGACTATTATATACTAGCTGTTTGTGTAAACGGTGATATCATGGATGTAATTTATCAAATGAATACATCAAGATTTTCATGATTACATATTATATAGTGACACAATTTTAGCAGTATGGGACAAAATAAGACAATCACAACTGTATTTTAGCTCTGAGAGCAGTTGATCCAAGTGTATTTAAGCATGGTTTCAGGTGAGACGTGATGGACGATAGAAGAAAACTTCTTCAATTTCATTTTATTGTCCATGTTTTTTTAAGTATATTTTCTAATTTATAGTCATATCTTATTAAACTCTTTGTTTTAGAAATGTATAAGGAAAATTGGCAGTTTATCTGAAAGCATTTACTTGAAACTGAAATCCATGTTTAAATGTAATATATGTGACACTTCAATAATAGCATTATTAAAAAAATTGAAATTTTGACCTGCCAAACCGGAAAGGTTTGCAATCATTGAACTAGACAGTAGTTGTATGGGAAAAATTAAAAATTAGATACCAAATTCTGGAAATTTTAATCTATATTCTCATCTCTTTCTTTTTCTTTCTTCTGTCTCTCCTTCCCTCTTCTTTGCAACTCTCTCACTCCTCCCCCGCTCTCTCTCTCAGTTATTCCCACTCTCACTTTTTACACTCTCTCATCCTCTCTCTCTACTCTTTCTGCCACCTATCTTCCTACTTTGTCTCCCTTCTTCCCCCTTTCTTCTTCCTCTCTCTTTTCCCCTTTTCCTTTCAACTTTCTCTCTCTTCCCGCTCCACCTCCTCTCTCTCTTTTCCCTTTTCTACTCTCTCCAATTTCCATCTGCTTTCTGTCTCTTCTCCCCTCTTCCAACCTTCTCTTTTTCCCCTCTTTCTTTCTCTCTTCTCCCCCTCTTCCTACTTTCACTCTCTTCTCCCCTCTCCCTCCCATCTGTTTTCGCCTTTTTCTGCACTCACTCCACACTTCTCTCTCTCCTCTCTCTTTTTATTCTCATCTCTTTATTCTCTCCCTGTCTCTCTTCCCCCTCTTTCTACTATATCTCTCCTCTCTCTATCTCCCCTTTCTTCTCCCCAATCTTTCTACTCTCTCTCCACTCCCCTCTCTCTCTCTTTCCACTCTCTCTCATCTCTCTTTCTATTTTCTTCCCTCCCCTTTTTTTACTCTCTCCTCTCCCCTCTCCTTCTACTCTCTCACTCCTCTCCCCCCTTAGTACACGTTTTACCCCACTCCATTTTCATCCTCCGTTACTTCCAATTGATCTGTTAACATTCTATCTGTTTTTAAAGCTTTTTCTGGTGCTTTTAGCATTTTATTTCTCCATTTTCCATCAACCTTTGATTTTTTTTTCCACTTTCCTTTCTCCCACAACCCCTGCTGGCTTTTATACTACTTTTCTGAATGACTTTCCTCTTAGAACAGTGGTTCTCAAACTGTGTGCCATGGTACAATAGTGTGCCACAACTATCTCCCAAGTGTGCCATTTAAATTTTCTCCAAGCCTTGAACTTACCCATTAATGGTATTAAGTCTGCCCTGCTTCCTCCACAGAGTTACCAATTTAGTGGTTTCATCATTAGATTTTGTGAGATCTCAACCCTTATTAGTGACAGGTGAAAGGAGATAGGGATGATGGGTATGTATATCAGTCATCATCATCAGTCTTTCAACGTCCGTCGTTGGACATCGACCTACCCCAGGATTCTTCTCTATCATGGGCATCGCAGAGCCAATAATTTCTGAATTTGTCTAGCTTATCTCTCTATCTAATATTCTGCTGGCCTCGATTTTATATGTGATCTCGGGGGATCCATGTCGTGAGTCGCAATGACCATCGGTTGTCCGCCATTCTTGCAACATGGTTAGCCCACTGCCATTTGAGATTTTTAATGGATTCTATAATGTCCCTGACTCTTGTCTTTTCTCAGACGTACTGTGCTGTCTTGTGACCTCTCCGTGTGAGGCCCAACATAATTCTTTCATGTGGATGTTGCATGGTTTTCAATTAGTCTCTTGGTTAGGTTCCATGTTATTCATTGACTACTGGAATACTTTTGTCTAATTCATTTCATTTTTGTCAAACTCAAAACTACAGTTGACTTTGTTTTTCTACCATGACAAGAAAAAAAATAATCCTCACTCAAATGTTAGGTGTAAACTGATACGTGATATTCACATCCCTTTATTGTGATTTTGACTCACAACCAGTAGCCAGTCTTACTGAATTGAATAAATTGACAAGTCTTAGATATTAAAAAAAATTTATCATGTATCATTTTGAAAAAATAAATGAATATATATATACACAAAATATTACTGTGTCATCCACAGACAGCTGTTTCGCTGTATTACAACTCTTCAGTGTGGCTATAGACTATCCATTATCCCATCCAATACCATGAGGCAGGATCAAAACCTTAGCTTCAGACCCGGAGGCTGGTATACTCCCTCTACTCCACGGAACTGGACAGTCAGTGAGGTTGAATTTAAGCGATATATGTATTTATCATATATATCCCACATCAAGCAGAGTGCTCCATTCCATGTTGGAAGATATATGTATATATTTTATAACTTTTTATTTATTATATATACAATACAAAGGTTGCTGTTATCATCTTTGGATGGAATAGAAATCAGTGTAGAGTTTAACCCTGCTGTAGTAAGTTTGTTTCAGTTGGTGTGCTACACGAGTCAAATATCTTACTTGGTGTGCCATCGAACAATTAAGTTTGAGAATCACTGCCTTAGAGTAAAGAGAAATTTCTTGAAATAAACCAAGAAGAATTAAAATACAGTTTTGGTTAGTCACTCAATGGAAACCATCACATGATCAACATCTTTTGGCAGCATACCATGTTGGGAGTGACCGATTGAAAAACTGGAAAAAAGGGTGACTAATAAATGATGTACTTTTTTAGCCTTTGGTTGGTTGCTGATCACTGAAAAAAAATCTCCGAATTTCTTTTTTTTTTTCCAAAGTGCAAACATTACCGGAACAAACTAAGGGACCAAGTTAGCATGAATTAACACAATAAATTGACCTGTATGCAAGACACATGTGTACATAGCCAGCCAGACTCAGTTTGAAAATTGAAGAAAACGATGTTGACAGTTTTGGTTGATTATTTCTTATGAATTTACCCTCTTATTTTCTTAATATCTGATAGTTGACTGAAATAGATATAAATGCGTATCCCACTTTCATCATCAAAATGAGTGAAAATTTGACAAAATAGCTTTACTGAATTGTTCTATACCTATTTTGATCAGGGCCTGACACTATTCGTTATCTTTTCTAATAAATTTTTTAAAATTTTTGATGTATTTCTAACTTTTGTTGTATGTGGTAAAACCTTCCTTCTTCTGCCTCTGTTAGATATCTGACAAAATTTATATGTATACATCAACATGGATAATGTATATTTACAAAAGCATCATTAGCCTTTTTTTAAGCAAAAAAAAAACAATAGGATTGAAATTTGGTAGCTTTGTTGCATTTCTGCACTAATCAATTAGCTGTTTCAAACTAACAAGTCTTTAGAAGGTAACTTCTAGGGGTACCAGTACAGCTGAGAGAAAGGTCCATTGATGAAAATATACATTGTGAAACGAGGATGTAACTTGTCATAATTCTACTGGAACAACAAAGCAAACCGATGTGGAGAAAAATATTGCTTGTTGATTCTTAGTGTTAACTGGGAGAAAGAAAGAGAAAGAGAGACCCCTTATTTCTAAAACACAAAACTGTGCTGGAACAAGCAATAAGAAAATACTGCCTTAGGTGGATGTCTCTCTGTTACTCTCTGTCCTCCCCTTTTGTTCTCTTTTCTGGTCTCTACTGCTGTCTCTAGGTTGGTCTGCCCATACTAATAGCATTCCCCTTTCCTTTGTCCTTTCAGACTTAATTTAGACTTCCCATTCATCAGAGGCCTCCACTGATCAGAGGCAATGACAGACTTCAACTGACTTGAAAATAGAAAGACACTTGAACCCAATAAACCATGTTTTGTTTTTTTTAATTTCCAATAAATATAGATTCGTTCGAATGATGAATCTACCAAAAATAATTTACATTAAAGTCATATGAGAATACTATAGCAGAGAAAGTTATGACATTTTAAATAATTACTTGAGGAAAAGAATTGCGTATCTCTCTGCCAACTAACCACCACTCCACTGTTTCAGAAATGAACGGAAAGTCAATTGAATAAAAAGCACAAACGAATTTTGATTACTAAATGGAAATATTTTTTTTAAACTAAAAGTATCAAAATCTCTTACTCTTCAAATCATCATACATATATGTATGTATAATACTGTTAAGATGACAAATGTTTGTCTGTTTGTTTCCAAATTTTTTTATAAACTCAAACTTGATGCATGGTTAATTTTGGCTCATAGATGGACATTGGATAGGTGATGCTGGAATCTAAAGGAAAGTTTCTGGTCAGGTGAATTTTTGCAGACATTTTCTAATCTAATAGAAACGACTACTCACCAAGGCCTGCAAATTTGTGTACAGGTGTAGCTTGATCCAGAATGAACATAGGATAGATGGTGTTGACCTCTGTAGACCCATGAAGGTTATTCCATGTTCGGGTTAATTCTGGTATTTTCAAATCTAATCGAGAATCACTGCACTCAATGAGCTGTAATTTTATGTATATGGGTAACTTGATCCCCAAATGAAGATAGGATAAGTGTTGCTTACCTCTGCTAAAGGTTAAATCAAGGTCAGGTCAATTTTGGCATTCCCTAAAACGGCTGATTTTGGCATTTTCAAATCAAGCAATAACAGCTGCACCTCAACGCTGCAAAATTATGTACATTGGTAACTAGACCACCGGATGAACATAGGATAGGTGACACTGACCTCTGGAGACCTCTAGAGGTCAATGAAGACTTGGATGATGCAACATTTTGCCAAAATACACGAGATGTGAGAAACGGGCAGGCTCGGGATGTGAATGTGATGGTCACAAGGTACATAAGCTAACTTAATGGCATGTCACTACCAACCCTATGAAATATTGTCTGTTTACACATGCACTGTGAGGTCCCTTCTGATTTGTTGCCTACGTACATCAAAGCCAGGCAACTAGTTCGAAGATGACTGGATACTATCCGGACAAACCTCCTATATCATATGTGCACAGTTGGCCATTTATCAAAGCTCTTTCTACCTTTTTGCAAGCGGAATGATAAAAGTTTAGATGATGGCACTAAAAGAGTTATGCATAGATCTTATGGGTTCCACATCACTTAGTTGAAAAGTTTATTGATAAAGAATAAAACAAAATTTCTTTCACAGATTCTGCCATAAGCCAATTTGCTTTAGTTTAAAATCTTTTTTGCTTGTCCAATATCAAGCTGTTTCGACATGAATCCAAAAACTGTCTGAATCTCATATTGATTGGCATCTCATGGAAATGACATTCGCAAATGTCATTTTGTTCATTTTTTTAATTTTATGTCTGATTTTCCAATAGAGATTTTCATAGCAACCTGTATTTGGTTAAAACCGGTGTTTTTTTTTTGTTGTTTTTTTTTGGTTGTTTTTTTCTCTTTACTTATATACCATATTGGGTGAAAACCAATTAGAGTTAACACTCCAAGAATCTAAATGCTCCACAGCGATACATATCCATTTGTGCATGTATATATGATAGAGCGTGTATGTTTATAGAGGTAGAGATTGTCTTTATATATGATAGAGTCCACTCAGATGGTATAATGGTTAGTATGTCTGTCTCACATGTACGAAGTCACATGTTTGATTCCCAGTATGAGTGTAGAGAATGGAAAACTTTTCATAGGACTAATTTCTCTGTGCACTCAGCAGCTAATTGAGTACTCTTCAAGCTGTGAGAGGTATCAACTGGTTAACAGTCACATCCTCTCCAAGATGAAACGTGAGCATGGCACTACTAATCTTCTAAGAAGCCTGGCCAACACGGATAATTATGGCTGACTGAAATTAGACAAATTCAGAAAATACTGGCTCTGCAATGCCCATGGTAGAGAATTGCGGTGGATCCTGGGTAAGATCTATGTCCAACAACAGACAATAAATACTGATAATGAAACCCAAATAGGTTATACAGAGGAAGCATTTATAATAATTTATATGATAGGCATTTATTCATTTGTATAATATGAAGATAATTCTTATATGTATTAGATTGGAAATATGAAACTATATCATTTTAAATCAATTCAAGAGCATATAAATATATATATATATATGGACTAGCTAGGATAACCAGCATTGCCTGTCGAAAAATTAATTGATACTGAAAGGTTGTAAATTCCAAGAGTAGAGTTCAGATCGCAACCTTCCAGGTGGTTCAAAAATGCATAAATTTACCTTTTTTGTAGATACTAGAATTGACCTGACCTTGATTTAATCTTTACAGGTCTCTAAAGATCATTGCAACCTATCCTATGTTCATGATGGGGTCAAATTACCCAAAGTTCATAATTTTTCAGCACATGTACACAGCCAACTCCCCAAAGTTTGAAAATTCGTGAATTGACCCGACTCAAAATTGACCTTTGAAGGTCACCATAAAATAGCAGAACTTATCCTATGTTCATGTTGGGGCAATGACCTTTGTACAAAAATGCCACGGATTGGGTGCAACCATATCGATTAGATTTGAAAATGCCTAAATTGACCTGACCCTTAAATGACCTTCATGGGTCATCATAGGTCACCACCACCAATCCTATGTTGATCCGGAGTCAAGTTACCCTTGTAAGCAGAATTGCAGCCCATAAAGTGCCACAGTCTCCATTAAATTTGATAATGCCAAAATTGACCTGACCATACAATGACCTTAATTAGTCACCAGAGATAATCACCATCCAATCTATGTTAATCCTGGGTCAAGTTACACTTGGAGATAAATTTTCAGGTTGTAAGTTGCTGTCATCTCCATTAGATTTAAAAATGCAGACCTGGTTTTAAAAAGACCTTTAAAGGACACCAGAAGTCTGCACAAACTATCCTATGTTCATCCTGGTATGAAGTTACCTGTTTATACAACTTTGCAGCCTTTAGGTTACAGCCATTTTCGTTAGATTTGAAAATGCTAGAATTAATCTGACCTCAAATTAGACTCATCTGAGGTCATTGGCACCTATCAAATGTTATCCTAAGGTCAAGTTATCCTTGTACAGAAATTTAGGCTGCAGCTGTCTGTTATATTTGATATTGCCATTATTGAAATGACCAAAAATTTATGGTCAGAGGTTAACAGAGGTTATCACCACCTATACTATGTTCATCCTGAGGTCAAGTTATCTATAAACAAAAATTTTCAGCTTGTAGGGTGCAACAGTTGGAATCTATGAAAAAATAGTTAGGAACAAAGAAACATCCATTGTCTTTATAGTATCATGCATATATATATATATATATATATATATATATATATATATATATATATTTACATATATGGTGTTGATAATTTGACAATAAGGATTTGAGAAAAAGTGTGTCACATCTCAAAAATCTCCATTATCATAAAGATAGGGTTGATGCTCTCCACCACAATTAATCAGTGTCTGCAAGAAGCACTTTTGCAATGCAGAGAATCTGTAGCGAAATGCAGTTCTTCACTTCAGTTTCAGACGTGGTACCAAACTCGAGAAAAAGTATAGAGCAGTTCTGATGTTGGAGGTAATGGGGGGGGGTATCCTTGATGTGAGTAAGAAGGGGTCAAATTTGAATTGTTTGCCATCCCAGTAGGGGTTTCTTTTGGCTTCAAAAGGAGTGTAGATTAATGTGTAACAACGGAGTGGGTGTCTGTTTCATTCTTCTTGGTGCGTATGTGTATGTGTGACCAGTTGATAATTATACTATGTGTGTGTGTGTGAGAGTATATGCGTGTGTGTGTATGGCCTATATGTTTCACTTCCACTTTGTTAAATTACCACCACCATTTTATCAGATTGCCAACAAACACATATATATTTGTGATTGAGGTTTTAAATGATATTTCTGGCCCTCATCTGGATGTTTTCAGGTTTTGAACTAAGCATTTACAGTGTATCTATTATGATTTTTAACTAGATGTTTATCATTTGTCCCTCAGCAAGCAAAACTATGGGTTGGGCTAATTCTATTGATCAGTTGTTAAATACATTTAGAATCACAGTTCTCAGACTGAAGGAGACCTCATTTAGTTCTGGGTCTTTTTATTTTTTTTCACTTTATAATAAGGCCTTCTAGAATATATATATATATATATATATATATATATATATATATATATATATATATATACATACTTATATAAATACCATTGTCACCATGCTTGTTTGTCTGTAGAAGAATATATTCAATTTTTTCATCAGGATCTTTATCTCATTAGTAAGAAGGAAGATTGAAAAAAATCTGAAATAAAAATTGTGTATACCTTATAGAACCTGATATATTTTTGGAAATAGGTAGCAAGCGTAAAATGTTGTGAGAATGTAAACAAAATATTTACACAAGATTTCTTCAAAATTTTGATGTGCAAAACCCATAGATTTTTTAAATTTTATTAGATTTCAATCAGATTTTCTACAAACTTCCATCAAAAAGATCCATGCCATTTTCAGCATTTTGAACCATTAGAGAAATTTGCTATCAAAGATCATTCGCATAATTTTTTTTCCCTTTTAAGACAACTGTTTTTTTCAGCATTCTTTCAGCATAAAAATCACTTATATATATTTATTCATACCAATCCACATATTGGAAAAATAATTGAATATTTGGATAATTAGGATATAAAGAGTATGTGTATTATAGAGATAATTGAAGATTTGATGAATCCGTGAATTAGAACATTTTATCAAATAATAATTTGTTTTTCAAATCACATATGCACATCTATGAAAATACCAACATTGAGTAATTTCATTGGTAACTTATTCAATTCACAAGTAATGTTAATTTAATGATGTACATCAAAAAGATAAGATTTGTTTCATTCTAATTTATTTATTTAATCATAATGAAAATAAAAATGATTTTAAAATGTCCCCATTTCTAATATTTTTTGTATGCTTTTATCATAAATACATCTTTTCTTAAAAAACAAAGATTGAAAGCAGGAGAAATTTACTCATATAATCTTCCATTGTAAATATCACCGATGATTTGAAATGTTGGTCCATTAAATGAAAAATTCACAAATTTTCAGTACTTATGTAACAAAAGACAATTTTTTCAAGATAAGTCACAAATCACAAAGAAAAAAAAAGGTTCTCTTCTTGTGACCATATACATATAATCTTGAATCATTTGAAAATTAGTTATATAACAGATAAATAAATAAATAAAACCATCATTTTTAATAGGTACTATGCCAGTATATATATATATATATACATATACCCACAGGGTGTCTTAGAAAAATGTACATATATCTTGTTAGATCAAAGCTGGTCTGGTTCTTACCTGAATAAATAAAAGTATAACATTTGTTCTTTCTTAAAGGAGAGTTCAATTAACTTTCAGATAAGAACTAGAGTAGCTATTAGCAAACAAAATGTTTTCCTGAGACACCCTGTATAGTACTGTGTATGCATTGAATTTCCATATTTATAAGTAAATTCTTGGTTTTTCTTTTGACATATTTGTGTGTATAAGTGTATACATTAATGTTTTCCTGATATTAATCATTAACATCATTCCTTTAATCATTTATATCAAGATGAGTATATCTCTATACATATTTTATTCCAATTGTCTTCATAATATTGTTCAATGTATAAGAAATATGGCTCTTATATTGTTCTAGATAGTTCTCATTGGGGAATAGGTAGTGCAAAGATGTTGGTGAAGACAAAGGATTTTGCTTCCACGTGGTTTGGTGTCAGCCCTGACGTCACTGGAGATGTTGAAGGGGGAAGGGAAAAGTATGAAGAGAATGCTTGCCACGAATGAACGTGGGCACAGAGATGAAACAAAGTCAACAGGACACACACAAGTATTTGGATGAACAAATGAAACATACATTTAATACAGGAACGTTTATGACCAAAGGATTTTGCTTCCACTTGCTTTGGTGTCAGCACTGATGTCAATGGAGATATTAAAGGAGTAACATTAATGACAAATAACGAATAAAAATGAAATACATGTAATGAAAATATTTATACAATTGATCATGTAAAGACAACAGAAGAGATAGTGAAAGGTGGGAGCTTTGTTGCCATGATAGAACAGTCACTGGAGTCAAAGCGGAGGTGTCTAAACTACTTTTGAATCCATTAGGATTGGAGCGTACCAAAGAATGATTATAGAGACTGGCTTCAGTGTATATGCCAAACTGCTATTGGGGGACATTCTCTGATACTGGTAGACACACAACGGAGAGACCATGTAAGGCAGAGAACACAGAGTTCAATCCATACGGGCTTCCCGAAGTAGGGAGAATTAGGAGACAGATCATTGTGACTATTGGAAATAAAAAGGATTATCATTTCATTCATGAGAGTTGGTGGTGTATACGCATTTGGAGCATATGGTGAGGACACAGTTGAAAAGCTGTGTAGCTGTGCGTATGTGAGATGCCTCAACATTGGTGAGGTAAAATAGGAAAAGTTAGTACAGAGATTGGTTATGGTGGAGAAAGTTCAGTTTGGCCAGGAGGCCGGCAAATTAATATTGATTTTAGGGAGAAGGAAAGAGAGAGAAAGAGTAAGCAGCTACAAGTGCTGGAACCAGCGAGCGTAACCAGCTAGAAGTGCCAGCATCAATATGCAATTGACTACATTTATTCAGGGCTTTTACAGGAAGTCATCATAGGAAGTGACTTTTCAATATCTAACAAAAAGAAGGGTTTTTGTATTTTATTCTCAAGTAGAAGTATCAGGGGCACTTCAAATGTGCCAAACTTGACCTTGAATAACAGAATCGTTAACAACTGAGAAACACCATTAAAAAAAAAGTTTGATAATAGTAACAATTATAGTTATGATTCACTGTTCAATTCCATTTGATCTCATCATCATCGTCAGTCTTTTAACTTCCATCATTGGACATAGATCTTCCCCAGGATATGTCACAATTCTCTGTCATGACACAGAGCCAGTATTTCTTGAATTTGTCTAGTTTGTCTCTCCATCTTGTGATCTGTCGGCCTCTTTTTCACATGTGATCTCCAGAGATCCATGTTGTGAGACGTGATTGTCTTTTATTCATGCAATATGGCCTGCCCATTGCCATTTGACTTTTTTAATATTTTCTATGATGTCATGGACTCCTGTTTTCTTCCTTATATACTGTGCTGTCTTGTGATCTCTCCATGTAAGGTTGGGCATGATTCTCCCATGCACACATTGCATGCTTCTCAGTTTGTAGGTCTGTCTCTTGGTTAGGTTCCATGTTTCAGCTCAATAAGTGACTGTCGGGAGAATGCATTGGTTGTATACTCTTCTTTGTAGGATTATTGAGATCACCTGGTTTTTGGAAGTTGAGCTTGCTCTGCCGAAGGCTTGCCATCCCAGAGTGATTCTTCATTTGATTTCCTCCTTATCTGATGAATTATTTGAATGAAGATGCCCAAAATTGAAGAGAGATGATATCTATTTTGTACCCAATAGGTTAATTCCTCTGTATTTTATATTGCAAACAGATTTCATTTTGGGATTGTTGATCTGAAGGTCTATAGTTAAAAACATATATTAGGTGTTAGTGTGATATCTGTCAATAAAGGGTGAAAAATGTTTTTTTGAAGTGCTGTAAAACCATCATTTCAATCATATCCAGTATTTTACCTCAGCTCAATTGCTCCCTAACACATAATACGTTAGGCCATAATTTTGTCTTTATTTTTGAACAAACCACAGAAACTCAATTATTTTTTATAACATTGGGTTTTTATAGGGCTGAGATGCTAGGCCAATGCCCAAGAGGATCTTACAAGGCTAATGAGCACTAAACACCTTGCTATTCACCCAGGGGGGAGAGGTAGATTCATGCCTTTTCAAGTGTGAAGTGAATGCAAACTGCCCTAGCCAGAGTTTGAATTCTGTTTGTCATTTCCATTTGGCCAACTTCACCAACCAAGCATTTTACCACTAGTCATAACAGAAGAAACATTTCCTTATTCCAAACAAAAGCTGTTGTGTTATTTGGGTGAGCAAACATTTGAAGAGAGATTCACTTGGCAGACACTTATTGAGAGCAGACATGTGTTTTTGTTGACCAGACATTTTAGAAGCAAGATATCTTGCTAATCTCTTAGCCTTGACCTATGCAGTTAACATCACTCAGTCTCTCTAAAAGTAAATGCTTTCTCACATGTAAAAAAGGTAAAAATGAATTTGAATGATTTGGGGAATCATGTGTTTCTATCAGCTTTTTAAACCAGGACTCAAACTTTTTACCTCTGAAAGGCCAATTACATGATAATGAGTGAATGGTTGGCCAGATCAATGCCATAAAAATCTTGGAATATCGGAATTATCTAGGTATATATTGCTTTAAATCAATGAATAATATGCTAGAAAAATCATTAGTGCTTACCCAAAGACACCAATTAGTAATCAAAGAATTCAATTTATTTGCAATTAATTTTCATCAAGGCATCTTTGAATCTATTCAAAAGACATGAAGAATCTCAAAAACATAAAAAGTAAGTATCCCAATATTTATTTGCCGGCCAGTCAAAATCCCTCCACAGACTGGATCCAGCCCATGGACTATAGGTTGCCCACCCTTATTTTAAATTGTGAATCCAAACATCTCGCTATTAACATTTTTGTTGATTCCTTTCAAATCAGCAAAGTGATTAATTAACGGTGAAACAAGGACATGGATTTACCATATGAGGGTGATAACTAGAGTTGCCAAGTATGGTTTGTGATCTCCAGCTACAACTGTCATCAAAAATGGCTGAAATCAACTAGATTTTTCCATTTCTAGCTAACTTTAGAGCTAAAAATCTTACTTATCAAATAAAATCACTGTATATCTAAACTCTGGAATAAATTATTGATAGAAATTGCACATTTACTTTCAAAAATTTACCAAATCTAATCATCTGAACGTTGCATATCACCTTCAAATGCCGATGTACAAGGATAGGGGTCATTTTTGCACAAATATGAAGCCATTGTGCCGATAACTTGTAATGGCTTTTCTGTGATTTTATAGATACAACAATTACTGTGCCTTCTTATGCAAATTTAACTGACAAAAATGCTTTTAGTAGTTTTAATGTCATTCTATTTCTGAAATGTAATTTGATTACATTCTTCTAACTGAATATTTTTTTTTTCAACTTCAACATTTGAGTGAGACAATATCTAGCCATTTCTGTAGATTTTTATCAACTACATTTGGAAAATAAAATCTGACAGATCTAGCCAGAAATTTGGCAACCCTGGTGATAACAGAAGTATTTCAGAGCAATCTTTTTTGGCCATGGGGAAGAATGCAGAACTTCAGCTTTGAATGTCTGGCATTGATATTTTTTTTTCTTCCAATCTTCCAGTTGTGCTCGACATGTTAATCCTTAATCAAAAACATGAAAAGGAAGAAATTGGAAATGGATTACAAACCAGGATTATCTTTAGATTTTGTTGATCGCTGATTGATTGATTTTTGTTGATCTTTGCTTTTGTCTTCATTGTCAATAATTTCTTCTCTTCAGCTTTGATCTCTGATACATTATCTAAGTTGTACACCACATAAGGATGAGGAAGTGAAAGAATTACAGTAATATAAATTTGATGTATAAACAAGCATTCAAAGATACATGTATGTAGGTATATGAAAACACTTGTGTCTGGGTACGTACATATGTATATATAGATAGAGATGTGGATTGATAGTGATTTATATACAGTGGTACCTCTCATACCAAAGAACTCTTATAATGAATTTTTACTTAGCAAGAGGTCCAAATCGAAAAAAATATATATCTTAGTGAAATATTTTCAGTTTGCAAGAAATAAAAACTATGAAATTTTATAAAACTAACCAGAATAATCTAGATTTATATCTAATATCCAGGTGCTCATTTTTAGACAGACAGATATTTGGTATATCATTTTACGATTATTGATTTATTACATTATCTACATGTTTATTTGCATTCATGTTATTTACAAAGTTTTAATACAGAGAAGTGTCACTGTATATATACATTGTGAGAAATACACAAATATGTAAGCTTTTATATCTTATACACACAACTAAGACAACTATGTGCATCTATGTGTTAATAGATGCTGTTTTATACACTTACATATTTGGGTGTATTTACACATTTATTTTCTCAAAAACATACACACACACATATATATATATATATATATATATATATATATATATAAAGATATAAATATATATGTATATTAAGAAATAAATACATGATCTGACAGGATGATAAATAAATTGTGTTATATTATGCTGAAAACACTATTCGAAATGGTCCCCCAATATTACTCAGTGAATGTATCATTTTGCCTAGACAGCGTGATGTTGAAGCGGCTAACCTATTGGTCATGGATTTGATTCCTGGAGCAGCCGCATTTTCTTTGATTTTTTTAATTCAATTTACGTTGTTTAAGCCAAATGACACATTAACTGTGAAATAACGGGAATAATTTCAAATAGTTTCAATAGGATATCATGCAATTTATAATCATTCTGTTGGATCATACATCCATTTCTTGATGACATAACTGTCTGTGTTGAAAAAACAGATAGAGCAGATATAGACTGATAATATGCAAAAATGAGAATTTAGAGTTAAAAAAGTTATTTGGACCTTTGCATTACCAGCCACTGTTTACCTCAATGGTAAGAGAAACGTTATGTTGAAATAGCTACCCTATTAATCACTGGTTTGATTCCTACAGAAACCCCATTTTCTTTGATTGTTTATTCTATTTATGTTGTCTAGGCCAAATGATACATTCACCATGTAATAACAGGATTTCATTACAAAAAGAGTTTCAATATGATAGATTGCAATTCATAATCACACACCGAAATATATATATACACACATCAAGAGAGAGAAAATGTATGTATCATCACCAACATGATCATCATTCTTTTAACATCTGTCGTTGGACATAGACCTTCCCCTGGATCCACCACATTTCTCTATCATGGGAGTCACGGAGCAAGTATTTTCTGAATTTGTCTAATTTATCTCTCTATCTTATATTTTGTCGGCCTTGGTTTCACATGTGATATCTAGGGAGCATGTTGTGAGTCGTGATGTCCATCTGTTGTCAGTTATTCTTGCAACATTACTAGCCCCTTGCCATATGAGTTTTTTAATAGATTCTATGATGTATCGGACCCCTGTTTTCTTCCTGATACACTGTGCTGTCTTGTGATCTTCTCCATGTGATTCTCTCATGCACATGCCGCATGCTTCTCAGTTTATGGGTCTGTCTCTTGGTTAGGTTCCATGTTTCAGTTCAATAAGTGACTATTGGGAGAATGCATTGGTTGTATACTCTTCTTTGTAGGATTATTGGGATCGTCTTGTTTTTGAAGGTTGAGCTTGCTCTGCCAAAGGCTTGTCATCCTAGGGTGATTCTCTGCTTGATTTCTTTCATGGGTTTCATAAAGATTTGTTGTCCTAGGTAGATGTTGTGGTCTACTTTCCCCAGTTTTACATTTTCAATTTTGACAGTTATGTCCTTATTCTCGACGTGATTGTTGCACATGACTTTTGTTTTACAGAAGTTCATGTGTAGGCCTAGTCTTTTTCTTTCTTTGTTTAGTTCATCTATCATTAGTTGGAGGTTGTGTGGGTCCTCTGCAAAAATGACAATGTCATCTGCAAATCTGAGGTTGCTCAGATATTCAAGGTCTATTTTGATTCCTCTATTCTCCCAATCAAGGTTTTGGAAGATCATCTCGAGGCAGTCTGTGAAGAGTTTGGTTGAGCTGGTATCACCTTGTCTTACTACTTTTTGGAGTTGGAAGGGTTCAGAATCTTTATGTAGCCTGATAAAGGAGTTGCTGTGATTGTATATATATTGCAATACTTTGACATATACAGGGGCTACAGCTTGTGGAGTGATTGCCTTCATGACCATGGGAATTTCTATGGAGTCAAATGCCTTCTTGAAGTCTTTAAATGCTACAGCGAGTGGCATTTTCTAATTTGCGGCTTTCTCTTTCAGCTGATTTATTAAATGAAGATGGTCCATGGTCGAGTAGCTTTTTCTAAATCCAGCCTGTTCCCATGGTTGGTTTTCATCTAGTGTTTTAGTGATCCGGTTGGTGATGATGTTTGTGAACAATTTATAGATGCAGTTTAGTAGGCTTATAGGTCTGTTGTTGTTGAGGTGTTTGGGGTTTCCTTTTTTTATGTAGAAGCATTATAATTGCCGTGTACCAGTCTTTTGGGATTCTACTCCATTTTAGACACAAGTTGAATAGATGAGCTAGTTTTTTGATGGTCTTACCAGCTAATTTCCTGAAGCCAATCATACCAGCTTTTTTGAGAAGATTGATGGTGATGTTATCTGGTCCAGGGGCTTTTCCTTTTTTTTGTTTGTTTGATGGATTGTTTCACTTTCCATGGTAAAGGGAACTCCTCGGACTGATTGTCACCATCTTGCGTATCCTGGTCGTTGCTTACTTGCCCATGTCTTGAAGAGTAGAGTTCTTGGTAGAATTCTTGGGCATATTCAACAATTCTGTCTGTCTGTTATTATGTCTCTGTTTTCTTCGAGCATACCAGTTATTTGCTTCTGCCCTACAGAAAGCTTTGTTTATTGCTCTGAAGCCTCACCGTTTTTCAAGAGAGGTTTTGATGATTGCTGTCCTATACCTTCTTTTGTCTTCTCTTAGTTTCTTTTTGATTGTTTTGTTTAGTTTAGTTCGGTCTCCTCTATTTTTTCCCTTGTTGTTGTTGGTATTTTGAGGTTTCTACACTTTTCAATGAGTTTCCTGGTTTCATCTGAGATTTTGCTAATTAATAACCTCTCTAATAGAAACTGCAACAATGTTTAAATATATGTATATACATTTATAGATACATTCACCCATACACAATCGCTTATATTCATCTCTCTTTCTCACTCATATCTATATATTTACATTTATAAATGCATATAAGTATACATCAAAATGATACTCAAGTTTGTTGCCCTAAGTGTATCAAAATTGGTGTTGTGATAATGGGTTTATCTTTATAGTAAACAATTTTGTTTCATTTAATCGTCAAATTTAATCATCAAATTAATGTTAGATAAATATAAAAATGGCATTAATCAGATTGTTTGCTTTCACAAATTTAGTTTTGTATCATACTGAGGTATTAGTTTTTGAAACAACCATTCCTGATGATTGGTCTATGAAATATACGTATTACTCCTGACTTTCTGTCTAATTATCGATTTATGTATATGATATTAGGTGACTTATTTGAGTTTGTCAAAAAGAAAATATTGTTTCTTCATATCTGGCATCCTGGCAATGCTGGGTACCTCTGCTAGTTATCTAATTAAAAAAAAACTAAGAATAAAAAATGCCTTTGTATTTTTGTTCGAATCTCATTTTTTTTTTATTTGAATTTTTTTTCATCTATTTCCCTCTCCAGAATATCACCCATTCTAAGCCTACTATCATTACGTGGTTGGCTTCCTTGGACCCCTACACTTTTATTATAATGGGGACACCTGTATTCCCATATCATATTTCTACACACACACACAGACGTGTGTGTGTGTGTGTGTGTGTGTGTGGAAGCCTTGATGTAGAGCAAGACCATTACTTACAACTGTAGCAAGTTTGATCCTCACTGGATGCCCCATTTGGTGGCCTTTTGCCAGACTAAGCTAAACTTTCTAAGTATCTAAATATATACATAGAGAGAAATTTTTTATGTCAACATTTTGCCACTAATTCATTCTTTTATTTAAAGTGATCATTTCTTCTAAGCGCAAATAGCATTTCTCCATAGCACTATTCATCTCCAGTGTTGTTTATTAAAAATCCCAAGTGACATTCAGTGTTTTGTTACCATTTTTCAATTTCAAAATGTATTTAGAATCGTTCTGTTTTTATATCCTTTGTTGTTAAATCACAATTTATGATTGCCAGATCTAATTTTGAATTTAGATTGAGAAGCTCCAATATAATATCTTGTATCATATGGGCTGTCCTTGGTACTCACTCTAGCTCTATAAATCACATTGGCCTCATTGCCTTTTTTCTCCTATGGGGAATTCAAAATTGAAACAGATTTTTATTTAGATGTCAAGATATCAACACAAAAGACATTAACTGTGAAGTTTAAAATTATCACATAAATACAACTCACCAAGTAAATATTACAATTCTATACATAAAAATATATACAGATGTAATAATAATAATGATAGTGATAGGAATAATTTAATGACCAAACAAACAAATAGATGAAAAAATTATACTGCTAATGATATTTTCTTTATAAATTCAGCATAAAATCATAATCAAAATTGAATAATGATTATATATATCAAAATACATAAAAATGATAAATTTTTCAACAAACTTTATTTAATATACTATCTATCAAGACCATAAATAGACAGCTTGCAATGTTGAAATAATAAAATGTAAATTTGGAAAATTTCAAAAGAACAAAACACTGTAAAAAAAAAAACAATATAAAATCAGTTGGCCCAATTGATAAATACAATAAAGTATGAAACAAATTTATTTTGGAAATATACCTCATTTTATTTATTTATATAGCTCTATTTTTATTAATATTGAGCACTGTATTGCTAAAGATGACAAATCTTCTCTGAAAATAAATATAATTCCTATATATATATATATATATATATATATATATATACACACGTGTGTCTACTCCATTTGTGATGATGCCAGACATTTTTCTTTGGACTTTTTCCATTCCCTGTAAATGGGATCAATTTTGTTCCATGTTATCTGAGTGTCTCTTGGCTCAGTCTTTCAATCTTCTACCCACCCCTCTTGAGCCACTCTTGTTTGGTATAAAAGGAATCAAAAATCATTTTAGGATTTAGTGTGTGCATGGCTGTGTGAGTGACAGTAGTAGATTTTAACTCTCTTTGTAGTCTAGTTAGAATTCTGTGTGATCGGGTAATTTTGCATTGAAACTTCAATCTTCCCTTATAAAATGTTTGATTGTTGTTGTTTGTGACTGATTGTAAATTGGATTTCCGGCTCTTCTTCACACGGTATCTCCTATTGCACCATTTAAAGTCACCATTTGGCTGTTTGGTAAGTAAATCATACAATTTCCAATCTTGAGTCTCTCATATTTATTTAGTGTGTACCATATATGCTAGAATATAGGACAGACAATTTTTGTTTTGTATATATGCAAATATTTCATTGCATCTAATGTGCTGGTATTATGACTAGAGACTATCTACAAAAGTTCAATATAGACAGTTATGGGGTTTGATGAGTTACAGTGAGCAGAAGACCCCCCCCCCAAAAAAAATTCCTTGTAAATCATTTATCTTATACTCTGGCATATACGATATTAATCTTGTTTCTCTACAGTTCATCTGTTGAGTATGTTACTGAAAAATGTTCCAGTTTATTTAGATGGTCAGTGTTTTTTAATAAGTTCTGTGTATGTATATCGGAAATTCCAAAGCCAAATGATGAAAGAATTTATTTTACACTAAAAATATTCATTTTCAACTCAATATCCTTCCATGTCAATGCACTTAATTCAGTGGTGAATATTAATCATATAAATTGAACATTACACAGTGAAAGTTTCAGAACAAAATTCAGCTCATAACTTCTTGTCAGGCTAAGAATATATATATATATATATATATATATATATATGGACAAGGTCCAATTAACCGCTTTCACACCAGACCCTCATCTCGTTTAATCTCAGTCTGTTCATCTCTTTCAATGCAACACTCATGTATTAAGAAATGGACATTTGTGGTCCGACAGAATAATTATGAATAGCGTTATATTATATAGAAACTTATTTGGGATGATTTCACCTCATTACACGGTTAATGTATCACTCATCACGGACAACAAATGTCCATTTCCTAATACATAACTGTCGCGTGAGAAAGAGACGAATAGAAACTAGAAAAAACGTGATGAGAATTTGATGTG
Source organism: Thysanoteuthis rhombus (assembly GCA_963457665.1). NCBI lineage: Eukaryota > Metazoa > Mollusca > Cephalopoda > Oegopsida > Thysanoteuthidae > Thysanoteuthis > Thysanoteuthis major. Next base: position 42,164,954 of record OY735208.1, on the reverse strand, counting down.
TATTATCAGGGCCTTTGCATTATCGGGTAGCTTTTTAACTCAATGGTAAGAGCAATGCTATATCTAAATGGCTACTTGATTGATGGCAGGTTCTATTCCTGCAGCGGCCCCATTTTCTCTATTATAAGTGGTTGAGTTTCAGAGTTACACTTACTTATTTAGGTGTTTTGGTGGTTTTTGCAATGGCTAATCTTAAAGAGCTAAGATCCTGCATTAAGATCAAGAAGACAGCTGCAGAGACTCACCAGTTTCTTGGAAAACCAATGGCCAAATGCAAAATGTTTTCATCTGGTACAAGCTTTTCAATGATAAACATATATATAATATATATATATATATATATATATATATATATAGTAGAATGTGGATTCGCTACACAAACTAGCTCATGTTTCTGTCCTCTCCGGGCCCGAAGAGGGCAGAAACATGAGCTAGTTTGTGTAGCGAATCCACATTCTACTATTTATTTCCAGCTCTATTCTAAAACAACTTAACTGCAATTGTAAAAAGTTGTATGTATCGAGCACTGTATGAAATAAATCAATGACATATTAGTGGCTTTATATTATTGATATATTATTGTTATATTATGTTATACTGCTAGCTTGATTTGTACCACATGTACTATATATATATATATATATATATATAAATAAAAGAGAAAGGATTTGCTATACAAACATGTTTATGTTTCTGCTCTGTTCCAGTCTCTCCAGGCAAAGGATTCAGTTCATTTCAGATTCATATTTTGAATATTGTTATGGGGGTTATCTTTGTTCTAGGGGGGAGGATGTTCCCTTTGTTCTATTTATATACTGTTTATATGTATTTTTTGTTTTGTGGTTGGCTGTTGCTTGCAATATTTTTTGTTTTATTTATTGGGGACGTATGTCTATTGGTGGTTATAAATTACAAACTGGGGTGGGGTATGGCATGGTTGTTTTTGTTATCAGTATATGGTTCGTCTATCAGTCTTTTTGTGGTATGTTTCTTCTCTGAGAGAATTATATTCTCACTTGAATCGATTTTCCCAACGTGAGTGTTCACTTCTTATGACCTTAGTGGGTTATTTGATTATATTGGGTTTGTTGTGTTTCCTCGCATCTTAGTTAATTATGTTCATTGGGTAGTTCTTTAAGGTGGTCATGTGAATAAAACATCTATGTTGGTTATTTTTAGCATATCTATACGTGGGTTATTAAGTTATGTTTGTTAATAGAAATTTTGAGCAGAGTTGGCATTTTAGCATGATTTCATTTTTACTATTTAATGATTTAGTTTTATGTTTTTTGTTCCATCGGCAAAAGCGAGGACTTGGAATTTCTCATTTAGGCATAGGTGACGTGGAGTTTCACCATTTTGGTATGTGTACATTTGTTTTGATATTTTCAATTTTACTGTAGGTTTGAGTTAACTATCATTTGAGAGAGAAGTTACATCTCAAAATTATTTATCATTCTGTGGATTTGGTTCAATACATTTTGACAATATATATATATGTATATAAATATAAATATAGAGATTTAAATAAATATATAGATTTACATAAAAGCTTTTTGGTGTTTAGTGTTTAAAGCTGTAAAGCTATCTAGACTATATATATATATATATATATATATATATATATATAAATATTTGTGGACATATATAAATTATTATTGATTACTTGAGATTTTACAGATACTTGGTTTATCATCATCAGTCTTTTAATGTCCGTCGTTGGACATAGACCTTCCGCAGGTTTCCCCACACTTCACTATTTTAGGCGTTGCGGAGCCAGTACTTTCTAAATTTGTCTAGTTTGTCTCTCCATCTTGTACTCTACCTGCCAGGGTTGCACATATTATCAGTAGGGATCCATTTTGTGAGTTGTGATGGCCATCTCTTGTTTGCCATTCTCACAACATGACCAGCCCATTGCCATTTAAGTTTCCCAATGGATGCTATGATGTCTTGGACTCCTGTTTTCTCCCTGATATACTGTGTTGTCTTGTGATCTCTCAGAGTTGACCACTATTCTCTCATGTGCATGTTGCATACTTCTCAGTCCGTCAGTCTGTCTCTTGATTAGGTTCCATATTTCAGCTTCATGAGTGACTATCGGAAAGATGCATTCGTTGTATCTCCTTTTTAGAACTAAAAGGATCTTCTTGTTTTTGAGTGTTGAGCTTGTTCTACCAAAGGCTTGTCATTATAGAGTGATTCTTTGCTTGATTTCTTCTTCTTTTGAGGACTTCATGGAGATACATTGTCTTAGGTAGATGCAGTGGTCTACTTTCTCCAGTACTGCATCCTCAATTTTGATCGTTTTTGTTTTCATTTTGAATATGATTGTTGCACATGACCTTTGTTCTGCTGAAGTTCATGCGTAAGGTGACTTATGCTTCCTTCATTTAGTTCATCTATCGTCAGTTGGAGGTTGTGTAGGTCCTCTGCAAAAAAAAGACGATGTCGTCTACAAACCTGAGGTTGTTCAGATATTCGCCTTCTATTTTGATTCCTTCATTTTCCCAGTCTAGGTTTTGGAAGATCATCCCAAGGTAGACTGTGAAGAGTTTCAGTAAGCTAGTATCACCTTATCTTACTCCTTTTTGGAGCTCAAAGGGCTTTGAGTCTTTATGTAGTTTGATATAGAAACTGCTGTTACTGTATATATATTGTAATACTTTGATATATACAGGGTCTACAGCTTGTAGAGTGATGACCTTCATGATCATGGTAATTTCCACAGAATCAAAAGCCTTCTTGAAGTCTATAAATGTTACAGTGAGTGTCATTTTTTATTTGGTTGCTCTTTTTTGCCACTGATTCACTGAATGGAGATGGTCCATGGTTGAGTAGTTTCTTCTAAAGTAAACTTATTACCGTGGTAGGTTTCCATCTAGTGCTTTTGCGATTTGGTTGGTGAGGATTTCTTTAAAAAGTTTGTAAATGCAGTTGAGTAGGCTTGTAGGTCTGTAATTATTGAGGTCTTTCAGGTTTTCTTTTTCATATAAAAACATTATGATTGCTGTGTTCCAGTCTTCGGGACCTTCACTTTGTTTTAGGCGTAATTTGAATAGAAAAGCTAATTTCCTTGTGCCAATCTTACCAGCTTTTTTGAGTAGATCGATGGTGATGTTATCTAGTCTAGGGGCTTTTTCCTTTCTATGTTTGTTTGATGGCTTGCTTCAGTTCCCATGATGTAACTTCTGGGAAATCTTCAAAATGTGTATCCAGTTTGTTGCTTTGTAGTCCTTGTCTGAAGGAGTAGAATTCTGGGTAGAATTCTTTGCTGCATTCACCATGTTTTTAATCCATCAGCTATTTGTGGTATGTTCCCCCTCAGGAAATTTTCTATTTCTCCTTTTATCAACCCACCCAGTGTTAGAGTTCACCAGACTTTTGTTGTTAATGTTTGATTTTTATATATTTTAGGTGGGTTTATCTCTCTATATCGGAGGTGATAATGAGAAGGTGATTAGGTTGTTCTTAAAGTGGTTGGTGGTATAATAATAATGATGTTAATAGTAATGCTGCTACTACTATCATAAATAATTACGAGAAGAATAAGATAGTTATGGTGGTTGATTTCGTATATCTGTCTATGGGGTGTTAAATTATGTTTTTTGATAGAAATTTTGAGTGGAGCCTGCATCTTACGGCTACTTATTCTTTTCTTATTCTGTAATTCTGTTTTTTGGTTCATTGGCAAAGGTGAGAATTTCTAATTTCTCATTTAGACATAGGTAGCATGAGGTTTCAATATACTGACACTTGTTTGTTTGTCTTAGTATTTTCCATCACACATCGGATATTGTATTACTGATTTGTATTTTGATATATAATCATACATTTATATATACATGAGGGAAAAGGATGGATATCTGACAGAATGTGGTGGAAAGGTTGACAATATGGAAAAAGGGAAGAAGATTGAGACTACTCAGTACATCACAATTTTTTTCAATAAAAAGTGTAATAGCTTACATTCTTCTCTCCCATGGAAAAACTCTGGGTTATATCAGAGCTACGAGAACAGGAGTTGTTCTCTCACAACTCTTTAATAAATGAATTTGAGATATACAAAGTAGTCTCAAGTCATACTCCTTTTTTCCATAGTCAACTTTTCCACAATGAATATTTATATATATATAAACTGTAGGGAGTTAGATAGACTCGGGGGTAAAGTGTTTTGAAGTTAGTTTTATTTATCCGTGAATGTTTTTATATACATACATATATGTGTGTGTGGATAAATAATCATATGAATATATGCATATACATGTAGTGTTATATATATATATAAATATATAATTATATATATATATATATATATATATATATATATATATATATATATATATATATACACATATATGTAAATATATAATCATATATTAATATTTTAATCATCATATCACTCACCCTAGACAATGTAAATAGGATAAAGAATTGAAGAAAATGGGTTTGCTGCAGGAATCAAACCTGCGACTGATAAGGTATTCACCTCATTGTAGCAATACTCTTACAATTGAGTTACGCAGCCGCTGTAAATGCAAAGGCCCAAATAACTGTTTTCACACCAAATTCTCATCTTGTTTATTAACAGTCTCTTCGCTTCTTCCAATGCAACAGATATGTATTAAGAAATGGATATCTATGATCAAACAAAATGATAAATAGTCGCCAGTAATGCAAAGGCCGAAACAGGTTTGATACTTGCATCAGCCCCATTTTCTTCCATTGTTTATTCTTTATATCTATATGCATGTATACATATAAAAGGAACACTATTTTTAAGCGGCTACCCTATCATTGGCAAGTTCGATTCCTGCAGCAGTCGCATTTTCTTTAATTGTTTATTCTATTTACGTGTAACGATGGGAGATCGTTCCAGATACGAGTTTCTATGTGATTTATCACAATTTATAATCATTCTGTCAGATTATATACATCCATTTCTAAATATATATATATATATATATATATATATATATATATATATATATATATATATCAGTGACTTATTGATCCACTCTTATACAGAGGTATGTCAATATCCATAGCCTAATGAGGAAAAAAGCATTTATTTTACACAAAAAAATGATTATTTTTCAACATATTTTTCTTCTTGGACTTAATTCAATGATTCAGATAGGGCAGACATTCACATTGATAAATTCAGATCAAAGTTCAGCAATTAATTATGTGTTAGGCTGCGGATATATTGATACACCCTTGCTTGATTAATTTTAATGCAGTATATATAAAACCTTTCCAAAAATAGTTCTGGTTTTTCAATAGAAAACAGTATGTGAACAACGGCTTTTGACACCATGCCGTGTTGGGTATGGTCAGTTGAAAATTCAAAAAAAAAAATGATCAACAAATAGATCACTTCTCTCACCTCATGTTAGCAGAAATCACTAAAAAAGTCTCAATTTTGAAAACACAGGTGTGAGCACTGCCACATACAAGCTAAGAGACCAATTTAGCATACATTTCCTTTGAAAATTGCACCCCCCTCCTTGAAAAAAAAAAGCAGAAACAGAGGAAATAAGGTTTCCATTTTCAGCCTTTTAGTTCCATTAGTGTGGTACGGACACATCACACTTACAGAGATAGCCAGCCAGCCTGACCGACTTGAAAACTGAAGAAAACTATGTTGACAGTTTTTGTTGACAGCTTCTAATTGTCCAATTGCTAAGATGTCAGATAAATTCTATTAATAAAGTTCACTTTTATCAGTTTAAAAATAAAAAGTCATGTTTTTAAAGGCAAAATTTTTTATAAGCTTGGAATTATTCCATAGTTAAGTAATGTTCTCTATTTTTAAAAATACTTCTTAAATCAATAACCATTCTTTATACTGACTGGTAGATCTTATATAAGTATGAGATTGTGCTTTTGTAGTAATCCTCATGTTAGTACAGCTTTTAAAAATTTTACTTACTGCTTATATAAATATTAGAAATATGAATATATGCTACAAGTTTGAAACCATCAACCAATACTGTCAACGTAAGTTTTTTAATGGTTCTGGCTGGCTGGCTAGTTATTTATTTAGAGGCCTCACCAATGGGGCTAGAGAGCTGGAATTTCAAATATTTACTCATGTCTAAATAAAATAGGAATTTTTGTTTTTGAAAATCCCAACCTAAATAAGTTTTTAGGTGGAGGTTAAATTTACAATGTAATTTCATGCTAAATTTGTCCAAATTATGAATAAGTCTAATATGTTAAAAGTAGTGTATAAAATTATTACTCTAATATCTTTGCCCCCCCCCCTAAAAATAGTACAGAGTGAAGTAACTTCCCCCTAGACCCTAAAAATAGTCCCCAGACTTCCGGTAATCCTTTCGCAGTGATTTCCGACTGAGTTTTTCTCTCACTCCATTCACACAATGTGCATGTGAGTACCAGAGAATATTTTCGTTTCCTACCACATGAAGCAATAGAGCCGCTAAATTCAACAATGTTTCAAAGTAAGTTCTCTTCGTCTCTCTCAACAGACTTTATTCATTTTGTGTGTGCAAATCAATCATTTGCAATATTCATACTTTGTATCATGAACATTTTGATTGAATTACATTCTTTTGTTCATAATTAAATGATTATATACCAACTTTGCTTCAGACTATTCATCCTCTTTTTATCTTTGATGATGAAAAGAAGAGGTTGAATTGTCCAAAACAAAGTTGGTATGTTAATGACAATTCACGAAGTTATAGAGAATAAATGATTATATCTTAATTGAAAATGTATGTTTTGCATGTAATTTCTTTGTCTGTATTTTCCTGCCATATCTGACTGAATTTATGCATTAACTGTAAATACAAAAATACATACACTTATTCCCATGGTGATCAACAAATATTCAATGTCTACAAAGGAATATTTTGGAGATTGATTCATCTTCCTCCAGGGCCAAACCAAACCAATATTTCCTGAACAATACTCTGTCTTAACAAATCATATTAAGGTGGTCATTCATATCCAGTATACGTTTATGATTATTTTTTCTAAATTCTGAATTTTCAATTATCTAGCAAAAGGTGAGAAAGTAACTTATTCATTAACCACCCTTTTCCCAATTTTTTAATTGATCACCCTCAACATGGCACATTGTTGATTGAAACCCCTCCTCACCTCAAAAAAACTTATTTGGGGTGGAATATTTTTTCTTGGCATGATGTGAAGTAAATGTTTAAATTTTCAGCCCTCTAGCTCCATTGCCACATACATACATGTACACGTACATAGCCAGCCTGAATCACTTAAAAACAAAAGAAACCTATTTTGACTATTTTGTCAGTTTTGGTAGATGGTTTTTTAAAGAGTTTATGTATTAACATTGAGAATATAAAGGAGTTGATTTAGCCAAACAAAATTTGGAATTATTTCTTAACTACAGTCCTACCCCATTATTATGAAGATATTGGGGTCCAAGAAAGCCTACTGCGTTATAACCAAGCCACAATCAATTTACTTATTTTGGAGCGAAATCTAACTATTTTGGTGTCCTCTATTTACACGTATTATTATGCAAACAGCACTTGAATAAACCGTATTACAACGGGGCAGCCTGTACATCACATCGATGTTACATAAATTTAACCTCAAGAGAGTTTCCTGTTTACCTTTTTGTATCCATGCAATCCAGATTTCCATGAAATGAAAAATTTTCACTAAACATTTTTTGCTTTCATCATAATCATCACCATCTCTAATCTACATTTCATTCAATGAAGCAATCTTAACTATTAGAGTCATTCCATATCAAATCGCCTGATTTTAAGACCTTTTCCACCGTCATCCTTTCAGATTCTACTGAGAAAGGTGCTCCTTTACCAAACTTATGGAGAAATCCAATATATTAGGTCTGTGTCTCTGATAGTTTTGAAGTTAAAAATCATTGAAATTTCATTCAATTTCATGCATTTTCCCCAACGCATCTTTCTGTCCAATCTCTGACATTTATAGCTCATCTGATATGGCTTGCACAGCTTTGAAACTTTGTGACCAGAACTAATTTTTTCTGTAGAATTTTAAAAAAATGTAATCAGATCAAGTGTACCTTGTCCTTTACCTCCAGCACACCTCTGAAAACGACCGAAAATCCCAAACATAAAAAGACAATGCCCATTTCAAGAACTTCTCCCTCAAACAATATGTAAGATAAAGCATTCCTAGTTTTTTTTTCAGAGGAATTTGTGTGGATGACCTGGAGAGCACCAGGTGATCTGATATGGAATGAATCATAATTTTTTATTAATGTTTTCTCTCATCTTGGATTTTTAGTTTCTTTTTATTGCAATTCACTCAATCAGTCCATGGCAGTGAGTAAAAAGTGCAGATTGGAAATAAAGAATAGGCTCTAGGCAAGACTCGAACTCTCATCCCTTTCACCCCAAGAAACTGCTTATAAACAGCACTGCTCTGACAACTGAGCTCAAAGGTTTGATTTGATCTCCTGCCGGACATAAAAGATCTAGTAGTATCAGAACCCAAGGCCAGTTTAACTGTTCATACCTCTGACATTGACATACACAGTTTTACCAGACTGTGGCATTCATTTTTGCCATATCTTGCAAGGTTATAATGTTCAGTCTCATCAGTGTAAGTAAATTATAGCCCCAAATCCCCCTCCCAACTTTTCCCATCTTGGCATTAAATTTCATAAATTTCTACTTCCTTCTGATATTGTGCGGTCTACTAATTTTTTACATTTTTTACCGATCTATCATTTCACCTTGAATAATAAATGAGAAATTTTATGATTCTGAAATCTAAGAATAAATCATACGTCGGATGAGATCAAATCAGATTTCCGAACTTAGCTATAGGGCACCTCCACTGACCAATGTATAATAGCATGTTCATATTAGATAACTAAAATTATGTGGCAACCGCAATGATGTATATTATGAGAAATCAATACGAGATGTTTTGGTGACATCTCTAACGTCCTATCAGATACTTTGTTCGTCATAAAGAACCAAGTAATTTCTTCCAACTTGCCTGTATCTATCAATTCCAGTTATTTTTATTTCTTGAGGTTTACTATATATGCCAGTATATAAGACTGACATTTAATTTTTTTAAAAACAAAAAAAAAAATATTTTATTGCATCCAAAGAACTGGTATTATGACTAAGGGGCCATCTACTGAAGCTCAATATGGACAGTTATGGGGCTTTGATAAATTGCAGCGAGTTGCAGCCCTCCAAATATCGTTATAAACCATTCATTTTATAGTCCGGCGTGTATGGTGGTTTTTAGAACTGATGGTTATCTTAACTTCCTCTGGTTTTCAAATCAGATTTTTATTGATTAGTTAATATAACATTGAAATGTGACTTGCATTTCTTTTGACTTGGAGCTGCTTTTCTTCATGTTGAGTCACCAATGCGTTGCTCAATTTCTTCTAATGCAGCTTGTATTACATGAGATTGCTATGTGCCAACTGAATCTGTAAATTAAAAGCCAAATGATATTGTAAAAAAAGGACAGCAAACCCTGATGGCAGGGCCTCTTTCACCATCAAGCCATAAATTGTGGACAACTCCTCTATCAAAATCAGTTGGAGGACAAAAGGACAATTGGAAACTTGGATAAGTTTCAAATGAAAAAAAAATAAATCATGAAAAAATATTTATAACCAAATATGACTCCAAGAACTACAACACACACACACACATATATATATACACACACACATATGTACATATATATATATATGTACATATATATATATATATATATATATATATATATACATACATACACACACATAGGTGTGTGTGTATACACAAAACAAATCAGGAATACAATATAATAAAATATAATACAATATCTGATGTGTGATGGGTTCATTTCATAAAGTGCTCAATCACTTATGTGCATATATATAAGTAAAAGATTTGCCGCACAAACAAGTTTTTTTAAACTGATAAATCAATTTTAGTTATATTTTTATTTTGATAAAATCATTTCCTATGTAGTTGAATAATGAAGTAAGGATTCACTGTACAAACAAGTTTATGTTCCTACCCTGTTTGAGCATCTTCAGGTGAATGATTCGATTTATTTTAGATCCCTATTTCGGACATTTTTTTTTGCACAGCAGGAGGGGGGTTGTTTATTTTTCTTGTTGTTTGGATCTTCCTCTTATTTTATTTATATCTTTTCTTTTTCTTTTTTCTTTTTATTTGTTTAGTTGTTAATCATTGCCTATTATGCTTTTCTGTTTTATTTACTGGAGATACTATGCCTGTTGAAAGTTATGAATTAGTTGGATAAAGTATAGGTATTTTCTTTATCAGTATGCTGTTAAACCATCAGCTCTTTGTGGTATGTTTCCCCTTGTAAAGTATTATTTTTTTATTCTCACTTGTTTCAATTGAAGAGTTATATATTATCAGCTCAAAATATTAAAAGTAACATCTGAGCAAAATTATGGTCAATCTATAATTCATAACTACCAACATGCACGGTATCTCTAGTAAATAAAACAGAAAAATATAACAGGGAATGAGCAACCACTAAACAAAGAGAGAGAAAAAAGAAAAGATATATATATAGAATAAGAAGAAGATCCTACAACCTTGAAAAATAGACACCCCCTACAAAAAAAAATGTCCTAAAGAGGGATCTGAAATAAACCATTTACCTGAAAAAGTACAAACACGACAGAAACATAGATGTGTTTGTGCAGCAAATCTTCTACTCGATCATATTGTAAACTCAACTCTAGCTCAACTCAATGTTTAATATATCAAGCACTTTAGGAAATTAGCCCATCACCCATCGGATATTGAATTATAGCATATCATTATATGGTATTACTGATTTGTATTGCGTATATATATATATATGAATACATATATATCCATGTATAAGTACATATACATGCATATATATGTACATATACATGCATATGTGTGTGTGTATATATATATATATATATATATATATATATATATATACATATATATGTTTGTATTGTGGATGTGAAGTGATCTGACAGATGTAGAGAAAAAAAATCAAGAGAAAGACGTTACATCTCAAAATTTTTCTTTATTTTGTGGGCGTATTTTGAAATATTTCAACATTTTCAGAGAAAAAATATTGCAGCAGTTCACAGAGAAAAATTGGCTGTTTACATGTTCAATGCTAAAGAGAATGTGAATATTCCTATGTTTGGTTGTTTAGTAGGATTGGGAGGCAAGATGTTTGTATCTGTGTGATTGAAAATAACATTCGATTTGAAAAAAGATGCATCTGTGAGAGGGTGGGGGTCAGTTTCAAACCAAATGTTACTTTGTATATACATTTACATATACATACACATATATATATATATATATATATATATATATATATATATATATATATATATATATATAGATAGATAGATAGATATATATATAGAGAGAGAGAGAAAGAAAGATATCGATACGCAAATATTTGTATATACATATATATTGATACATACATGTAAATGTATGTATGCATCTACTTATATAGATATATATGTATGTTTATATATGTCATTTTCATCAACATTCTGTCAGATCACTTCACATCCACAATACAAACACACACACACACACACACATATATATATATATATATATATACATATATACACACACTGTTTTTAGGGGTGCTTCATCTGTGGTGATAGTGTTCAATATCATACTGACAGAACCCAAACCGGCAGAATTTGCTAATTGTTTGGGTTCTGTTGATTTGGAGAAAGGGATGAGACCATGAACCACATAATCAGTGGATGTAGTCAACAAGCTCAGAAAGAGTAGGAAAAATAAGCACGACTGGGTAGCAACAGTGATACACTGGGAACTGAGCAAAGAAATGGAATTCGACCATGTGGACAAATGTTATTAGCACGAACTGGAGAAAATAGAACACACAAATTACTCGGGGACTTTGACATCTAAACTGACAACTCCATCCAAGCAAAAAGACCTGATCTGGTACTCATGGACAAGGGGAAGAGAACCTCCCAAATAATAGACATGGCCATGCCTGTAGTTCGCAGCGTAAATGCAAAAGAGAGTGAAAAGCTAAGGACATACTATGACCCACCAAAGAAATTGAAGAAGGGATGGAACATGAAAGTCAGGGTAGTACCAGTAATAGTGAGCGTACTCAGAACCGTACCAAAGAGACTGTCAATTTTTGCCTCTGTTATCAAATCATTGTAAGCTCCACAAATTCCCCTCCAGACCAAAAAGCCAAGTGGGCTACTGATTCTCTCTCTTTGTCTGTCTGTGTGTCTCTCACTGTGAGCCTATGGTCACTCCTGGTAACATGGGGGGGGGGGCTACAACCGTGAAAATGTGGATGAGTGCTCCACTACTGACCATCTAAAAACGTTGGGGGGGGGTTGAAGTTGTTTTTTTTTATCTATACGGTGGTTTTGGACCAACAATGCCAAAATTTTGAACTGGTATTTTTTCAAACATAATTTTAGATAAAAGATCTATTTTTTAGATAATTCTTGATAGTTAGTTCTGATACACACAAGGGCTACAGTGATTCATTTATGCAAGATGCAGATATCATTATTGTTATCAAATAAAATGTCTCTAAGGTCATCTCCATTTGTAATTTACACTATAAGTACTTATTCAACATTAATATATGTATTAATTCAAGCGGGAAAAACGTGTATGAAAACTTAAGAAAAATTACACGCTCAGTGGGGCTGAGAGACATTTACCGAGCACATTTTATTTTATTTTGTTTTCAATATTTCTATATATTTCAGCTGATTACTCCCAGGATTACCCTGTTAATTTATTTTCTCTCCCAGATGTTCTAAATTTGTCTGCATTATTCCTGAGATTATTTACTCTCGTACTATTTGTTTCATAAATTGGTAAACTATTCCAGTATTTCAAAGTTCTCTGGGGGAGAAATCAATTTGTTTTTTGTTGGGGATCAAGCTAGTATATTTCTCTTTCTTTCTGGCTTATCATATAAGTACGTAAACAAATGAATTTGGATGGAGTGGCCATTGATTTGAGGTAGTGGTGAAGTTGGATGGATTCAGACGGTTTTTATGGAGGATAGCGGTGGAAATAAAATCATAGATGAAATAAATTGAATTCAAAATTAGTGAAATTCAATGGAATTTTTACATAAGTAATGTATTAAGAAATGGACATATTTGGTCCGACAGAATGAATTATAAATTACATTATATTAGGTAGAAAATTTATTTGAGATGATTTCCTATCATTATAAGGTTAATGTATCACTTGCCTTAGACGATGTGAATAGAATAAACAATTAAAGATAATGGGGCTGCTACAGCAATCAAACCTGTCACTGTGGTGTCAAAGTGGTTATTTGGGCCTTTGCATAACTTACAGCTGTTTAGCTCAATGTTAAGAGCATTACAACATCGAAGCAGCTACCCTACCAGTGGCAGGTTTGATTTCCACAGCAGCCCCATGTTCTTTAATTGTTTATTCTATTTACATTGTCTAAGGCGAGTGATAGATCAACCATGTAGTGATGGGAGATAATCTAAAATGAGTTTCTCTCTAATATAATGCAAATTAGAATTCATAAGTAAGTAAATAATTGAAATTGAATGGAGTAAACGTATATTTAAGATAGTAATATTGATATAAAGTGTGAATGTAACTAAGATATCTCAGGGGAAGATATAGTGAGGAATGGGGTTTTGTTGCGATTAAATTCAAATTTAATTAAAATTGGTTGAATTGTTATAAAAGTGAATAAATGATAAATAGGTGGACCTGGATTGTATGTATATAGATTTGAGATGGGAATAAACTGAGTAAACAAAATATAACTAAAACGTAAATTTAACTGACATGTAAATAAGGTGTAGTGTGTTCGTGTTCGTACATGGATTTGGAGCTGGTGGGATTGGCGGGTCAGATCATATGAGGCCATGTTGTTGGGGGGCTTTTGGGTTGTTCTGTTTCTTATTTTTTTCAAGTTGTATTTTTTGGAAGGATCTTGGTGTTTTAATTTTTTACTCATTTCATTATCAAACTGTTATTGTTTTGGAGTTACTGTTGCTCAATTTGTTTTTTATGCTGTTTTAATTTCAAATTTAGGGCTTTTTATAGCTACTCTACTTTTTTTTCTTTAGAGATCTAATTTTGTGCTGTATAGCATGATCAGAATTTATTTTCTTCTGTCATTTTGATATTGGTTATGATCTTTAGTTAATGAGTATTTGGGGTTGTGAAAAGTCATGATTGCCTATTTTTCTCCTCAAAAAGATGTAACCTTTACCTGGAAGAAAAATTAGCAATCATAACATTTCTCCCAAATACTCTAGACAAACAATAAGAACTGATATCATAATGTCAGCACAAAAATAAATTCATATTATGTTATATACCACGCTATATCAGAAAACACCAGGTTCTTCCAGTGTATGTCAATGGCATTTGTCTGTAGCAACACATTCTCCATCATGATGGCCGGAACAGACAGTATCATTAAAAGAAAAAAACAGATGACTTAAAAGAATTTTCTGATTTATTGTAGTTAAGAGTACGCCTATGTCTGTTTTTGTTTATACATGTATGTGCAAATATGTATATTTATTTTTTTGCTTATATGTGTATGTATTCACACACATTTGTTTATCTTTGTGTGTATGAGTAAATATATATCTATATATATATATATATATATATATATATTATACATATATAGTTTTTCCTCTTAATATATGTATATATTTATAGGCTAGTGATTCCTCATAATCTACAAAGGCCAGACAAAGTGGCTTGTTATATTCTAATGACTTTTCAATTAGTTGATTTAATGAGAAAGCATTTGACTCAATGGAACATTCGGCAGTCTTCAACACAATGTGAGAACAAGGTGTTAACGAGAATTACATACAAATCATTCAGACCATATACAATAATGGCATTGCAATAATTAGACTACATAAAGATACAAACAAAATGAAGATAAGAAAAGGAGTAAAACAAGGTGATACAATATCGTCTAAACTATTCACTGCGAGACTTGAAAGCATCTTTCTGAAAAGTGGCTGGAAGAAAATGGTTATAAACATAGACAGAGGATACTTAAATCACTTGAGATTCATTTCCATGGCATTGCAAGTATTGAAAGAATTACAAAACATGTTGAGTGATCTCTATATGGAAAGTAAAAAGTAAGCTTGAAGATAAACATGACAAAGATAAAAGTGATGTTCAACAATGAAGGCCTCCCAAAAAAACATTAAAATAGAGGGTGAGGCTCTAGAAGAGGCTGACAAATTGTCTACCTGGGTTGGGTAATAAAGTTGAAGAAAGACCATGAGAGCAAAATAAAATGACATATAACAATCAGTAGGAAATCATTTGGTATGAATAGTGACATTGAATATCACCTTGGCAATGTGCTTAAAGCATAAAGTATTCGACGAATGCATTATACCAGTGTTGATTTACAGATGCAAAACATGGAAACTAACAGAAAAAAAACTAAGAATCAACTTAGAATCGCAGAGAGTCATGGAAAGAGCAATGCTAGGGATAACTTTGAGAAATAGAAGAAGATCAACATGGATCAGAGGGAGGTTTAGAGAAAAGGATATTATACAAATAATTAAGCAACAAAAATAGAGATGGGCTGGATATTTAGCTAGAAAAAGTGACAAGAGCTGGAGCAAAAGGCTAACCAATTGGTGCCCATGGGACAGTAAACATAGTAGGAAAAGACCAAACACAAGATAGAGGGATGAGATAGATTATCTGGTAAGGCATGACAAAGGTTAGTGCAATTGCACATAGTAACAATAAAGGGCAACAGGGCAAAAGACTAAACGATTAGTGCCAGTGGTGCAGTTAGAGTTTGCTGGCAGAACATGGTAGAGATTAACACAATCATGGTCATCATGGAAGGAGATTGGAAAGGCTGTTGTCCAGCAGAGGACTGATGACAATGATGATGGTAGTATAAAAATGATAAATGTTTTCTTTATGTTTAATCGATTCCAAAATGGCTGCACCCTAGGGGCTGCAAATTTGTAATTAAGGATAACTTGACCTAAGGATTAACACAGGATAGCAGGCCCTGACCTCTGTTGATCTCAAATGACTGTTGTCCATACCAGGCAAGCAGGGAGGATATCTTGTATCAGTTATTTCTTCCTTGTTGATTTGTTATTGCGGTGGTGCTTGTCTGCCTCTCCCACTGAACTAGAGTATATGA
Source organism: Thysanoteuthis rhombus (assembly GCA_963457665.1). NCBI lineage: Eukaryota > Metazoa > Mollusca > Cephalopoda > Oegopsida > Thysanoteuthidae > Thysanoteuthis > Thysanoteuthis major. The sequence goes on along the minus strand of OY735208.1, from coordinate 42,148,724 downwards.
TTTGATGATAACAATCAAGATAAGGGAACTAGTCCTAGTAAATCAGTGAAATTTAATGATAAATCCTCGGAATTAAATTGATTGCACTTGTTGTGAAATCCTACTAGTGTTTCTCTTAAACTCTTTCTCAGCTTGACTCTGACGCACTCCTGGCTCAACTCATTTATCAGAGATTAGTATTGATTCAACTTAATTACATCAAGGAAACTGACTTGTTTCCAGTTTGTTATTTCTAACATTTGAACATTACTAATTCACTAAACTTTTACAAGATTTCCCTCTCAACTGATCAATGAACTCTTTGTAAATTACAAACAATTTCAGCTCTATTGGACCCCAATTGAGCAACGATCGTGTTGATCACAAGCATAATGATATTATTTCGCTTGTTTGTATGTATGACTGTTGCACTTTCCTACTTAGGATCAGACTGTAGTATCTGCCCAATCCCCTTGCCCTTCTGAACTTGAATCAGTTAAGCTTTCTGACTGAGAAATCAACGTAGTAATATAAATCAGGAAGAAATTGTGAAAAGCAAGAGAGAAGAGGAGGAAGTGGAGGGAGAAAAAAGAGCTAAAAAGGAGGGTGACAAGTTGGAGGAGAACGCTAGATGAAAATGATAAAATGGAAATGATTAAAGTGAAATATATATATATATATATATATATATATATATATATATATATATATATATATAGGGACTGCGAAGGGATGAAGACCAAGGAAAGTCATAGAGAGGCAGGCTTGCTGGTAAGATATCAAGAGACTGAACAAGAAACTAAAAGACAATTGTAGATGATCAGGGGTAAAAATTGCAATGTATTATAATTCTTTGAGGAGAGATAGAGCATAAGAAAGATATAAGAGAGGATGCAGTAGAAAATGTCTCTGCATTCCTTATTCTTTTTTTCGAATATGGAACTAATCTTAGTTATTATAACATGTAGATGAAAGTAAGGATGGGCAATGAAAATTGGAAGGGTGAGTGAGAGAATGAGAAAATCCAAGCAAAGGGTGAAAGAAGAGCAGAAGATAATGGATACTCTTAGCTGTCAGCGACCATGGAATTTCCACGGGTTCAGTTAGTAATAATTCATTTCACTGTAAATGAATACGTCTATTTTTGTATATTCACTGACTATAAACAGACAAACCACAAAGTAGCCAGAAGTAACACTGTAACCATTTTGTCCTCAGATCTTGCAAGCAGGTTATACATAGGGCTAAATGTAGGAAGAAATTTTATTTTTTCTTCGTAGAGAGCATTGATATTCCTGAATTCAATAGCAAAATAGAATATCTTTACACCTTGGTTGACCAATCCCAATTAGCACCTTTTTTTTCAAGTTCATGTTTATTCACCTCTGCCAACAAAGTTGGAGAAGTATAGGTATTCAGCTTCTTTCTATTTGTCTGTCCACAAGACATCTCCGAAAGTAGTTTATGGATTTCAATGAAATTTTGTGAAATAGTGAGTAATAGCTAAGAAAGAAGTGACTAAATTTGGGAGTATTCTTCATAAGAGGCTCTGTTCGTCCATCAGTTGGTATATCTGTCCTCATATTGTTTCTCAGCTTGTTTCAAGTCAGATTTACATGAAACTTAGTGGAAAGGTCTTTTGGTAAGATTGTAATGGATTGATATCTCCAGTCATTTAAAACAGTAACACATTTACCTAACAGCATATTTTCCTTCCTAATTAATTTATTAAAGCATACGTGAATGTATCAAAATCTTTCATTAGAAGATAACACATTTTGCTGGAACACACAAGTTAGATATTCCCAAACCCTTTATCTACAGCAACAAGTACGTATAGATATTTATTATAAAAATAGCCTCGTCCAAGACAATGTCTACAAAAAAAGCAACTTTTTTTCAGAGATAATTAGTATTAGAATTTTGATATAGACCATCCTCGAAGACAATGAAATTTGCATCTCACGCCCCTACCTTTGCCTTCTTCTATAAGAGAGGTGAACACAACTTGATGTTCATCTGTTATCATTCTGCACTGAGCAGAATGTAGGCTGTTTCAACAACTTCGCACAAGAACTATTTCACTCACATACATACACATTCATACACACTAACATTCAAACCAACACTTTAGTTTCTTTATCTCCTGCTTATGCTTATGACCATTCTTGACTACCTATGAATATCATGCACTTATATCTCCAATGAACTATTGACAACATTTTTCAAACAAGTAGGAAAACAACTTTAAAAGCACATTCTACTTCTTACTTCTAATGAGAATTGCAATCAAATCATATTTTATACACATTTAAATAAATATATTCTTTGTTCATTTTAAATCTTGTTCTTTATCTTGATTCATTGCATGCTCCTTTTATATGCATCCTTCTCAATGCATTAAAACTGACATTTACTATTTTGATTCAACATCATAAACCGGTCACTCGCCTTTCTATTTTTGTACCTATAGCTTTTAGGGGAAGAAAGGGCCAAATTTTTCTTCTCACTCTCACCTATAAAGTTGACCCTCTCTTCATTTTCCTGAACAGACAACTGGCATTAGCAGCCAACCTTGAGGAATTACTTTTCCATGATAGATACTATTACTGATTTCACACTTCATACTGAATAGTAAGATTACAATTCAATAGTAGCTGGTTAAATAGTTAGATATTCATTTAGAGTCAGATACTAATGATTTTATCAACGTAAGTAACCACCAAATGTTACTTCTTACTTACAAAAATCTTCAACTCAAGGTCACATAATCTGGCAGTGATGGTGTTTAGGATTTGTTTTAAAATCGATTTTCTTCAGCTGTTTTGGGTTGGATTTAATCGAAACTTGATAGAAAGGTATTTCTTAATATGATGCTTCTTAGCTAAAATATCTTCTACTCAGTTTCATATTTCAACTTTTTGGGCAAGCAACTTTACCTATCCAGTTTACCCCCTGTTCCCCTACTCCTCTTTTGGAGGCCATAGAAAGGTGGCTTGATTGAAACCTGACTGCAAAGCCAAACACTACATGAGAAAAGAAAGCAAAAATATACATAAGTATAGTTCTGATACTTGTGCAGCAAAGTGTATTGACTTTGCCTGTTGCACAATGTCGGTGTGTTGCGCAATAGCTTTGACAGTGAACAATCCGCCGGCAGGACGACAGCAAAGGTACGATAAAGAATAGAAGGAGGGAATAAGGCGAAAGACAAAGAGAGACATTAAGAGAATAATGGCCGATCGGCAACCATCTGAGGCACTTGAATGACGTTTCTTCGAAAATGTAAAATACACACACGCACTTATACGCCATAGACATGCGTATGTGGGGTATATGTGCTGGGGTGCGTATGCAGCAGGTGTTAGTAAGTGCATGTGTATACAATTATTGCACGTGTGTATAAGTATGTGGTATTTGTTGGAGGTATTATGTTTGTGTGTGCTTGCGTATGTGACATTTGTGTATTTGTATTACCAAAAGACTTTAATGTTATTCTATCGTGGAACCGATGACCATATTCTTATTGAATTCTTTTGCTTACCATGTAAGTATGCCAGCTATAGCAAGTCTTTGGAAGACTCGTTCAAGTTATAACAGATGATCTGGAATTTGAGATTTTCGAACAGCAGAATGATATCTTACATATTATAAAGATTAGCTCAACCTCTATGTTACAACTTTTCACCAAAAATTTAAAAAAACGAAAACAAACAGCCTGTTGCAGTCTTTAGAAATTTCCCATTAGATCGTTTTTGACAATATTTTCCAAAGATTTCTGTGATCTTTTTATAGCAAAAAACGCATTTCAAAGATTGTTCAAAAAGTAATGTTTAGAATATTAAAGTATAGAAGCCAAAAACAGGTATATCTTTATGGTTTTCTGTTTACATGACTAAAACTAAGCAAGTTGAAATAATCATTCATTTTATCTTTTTCCATTCACATTCATTTCGATAGGGGTTCAATTTCGTTTGTAGTATTCTTATAACAATATATAAAAGGTAGATAAACAAGTTTTCCTTCAAAAACTGCTATATGAACCAAAACAGATTTTTGACAAAAAAAAAACAAAACATCATTTCGATTTTAACTATTATTTATTTACTTTCATGATGCACATAAAGTAACGTATTAGCTATACAAATATCAGGATTAACTAAAGAATTAACTGACACAAAAGATAAGCTTAAACCAAATCCTAATTGCAACTTTTTCCAAGTTCTAAAAAGTTACTGAAGTACGTTTACAACTATGATTTTCACTAGAATTTTACCATCTTTTTCAATTTACCTGCAATAAAAAATAAAACTAGAAGTAACCACTTTCACAGTCTGGGCATAAATTAAACAGTGAACCGAATAATACGTAAGACGTTCCTATTATTCACTTATAACAACATCAAATTTACTCACAATTTTAATAAATATTCCAAAGACTTTTTCTTTTTCATTTCACTTGAAACATAACAAATGTAAAGTTGTGCAATTGAAAACTGCGGGTGGTTATCCTCATCTAAATTGAACCAACGGCCGTGAAACATGGAAACATTATTCAACTTGAGGTCTTATGGCCGTTGGTTCCACATGGCTGGGAATAACAGTCTGAAAGGTAGGTATTTCCAGCTAGTTGGGCTAAAGTAATTTGTTACAAACAAGAACTTTTGAAGTTAGGTTGTAAGAGAAGAAAATCCTTCCCTAAAAAGTACTGAATACAAGATAAAATCTCCTTTTCGGATCCACTTACCTTCGCGAATCCCTGTTTTCGAGTATGAATGTTATAAAATCAAATATTTCATCTCACTGACGGGCCTATTGATTATTTACGAACAGCAATATCCACCTTCTTTCCTATCTATGAGACGTTGGTCAATGAAGTTCAGTGCCAAAAATCACATTGACTGTGGATTTTCAGGAAGTTTTGTTGCAATATGAATTATATACGAGAAAAAATATTTTGTTTGTCAGGTATTATATATAGGAATATATTTCTTCGTATAAAGTTCATTATCAAGTCCAACGATAAATTTTCCTCAAGAACACCAAAAGCATTTGCATAATAATAATTATGAAAAGTAATGTTGGTCATTATTTTTTTATTAGGGTCATTTGGCATTAATTTTATATCAGGGCCTTCCTCGCCGCCATTTTTTTTCCGCCAAAAATTTGATCATTTCTGTCAGTTATAAAGCAAGGAATTTTGGTCCTGAGATGGAAGGAAATTCAAATTTCAAGGAACTTTGCACCTTGACCCTGGATTGGAGGTGGGTGCCCAGTGCCACAGCAGAATTTGGTTTGGTTCCCTCTTTTCTCACCCCAGCATTTTTCTCTTGTTACGGCACTCTTTATGCAATATTTGACGTGGAGAATTTTTTCGAATTTTGTATACTGTCTATTAGTTTTATCTTAATTTATTTTGATTTGTTTATCTTGTGTACTATGCTCATTATTTTGTAGTGATCTCAATTATATATATATATATATATATATATATATATATATATATATATATATATATATATATATATATATATATCGAGCACTTTATTTCATATTTTTAACTCTACCCTAACTTGATGTTGAATGTATCGCGCACTTTATGAAATAAACACATCACACATCGGATATTGCAAAGAAGGTGAGGAGAAAAACTTAAGAGAAAGCAGTTGTTGAATCTCGAAAATATTTAATGTCATATGAGCATATTTCGATGCATTTCAATGGGTTGTAGCCATCTTTTCAAAGAAAAAAACTTGCTGTAAAGAGAAAATTTTGCTGTTAACATGTTTGAGGTTAAGGAAAGAAACGAGGATATTTCCATGTTGTTTGCTTGTTTAGTAGGTGCGAGAGGGGAGGTGTTTGTATCTTTGTAGGTGAGAGTCAAGTTTTATATATATACGTATGTGTGTGTATAAATACACAATACAAATCAGGAATGCAATATTACAATGTGCGATGCGTTAATTTCACAAAGTGCTCTATACATTCGATATTAAACATCAAGTTGAGTTAGAGTAGAGCTTGATATATAATGAAGTAAGGATTTGCTACACAAACATGTTCATGTTTCTGCTCTGTTTTGGCTCCTTCAGACGAATGATTTAGTTTATTTTAGATTCCTATTTAGGACCTTTTTTTGTTGGGGAGGGGGGTATCTATTTTTCTAGCTAATAGGGTCTTCCTTTTTTCTATTTATAAATATTTCCTATTTTTTTTTGTTTGTTTCATGGTTGGTCATTGCTTGTTATGTTTTTCGGTTTTATTTAATAGGGATGCTGTGCTTGTTGATAGTTATAAATCATGAATTTAGCGAATGTGATGTAGGCATTTTCATTATCAGTAAGTAGTTAAACCATCGGTTCCTTGTTTTATGTTCCCTTTCTGAGGATGTTTATATATGATGATGTATGATTAGCTAATATTAGTTCAAAGCTTAGGTTGATATTTCATCATTTACAGACAAAAAATATGATAACAGTACATCACTGTCAACATATTAATGGAGACTTACTGATAGCAAACTCAACCCGACAGTGAAGTGGAAAATATTAGAACAAACACATGTATGCCAGAATATTGAAACCCTATGTTATCTATGCCTAAATGAAAAATTTGAAATCCTCACTTTTGCTAATAGAGCAATTAACAAAAAAACAAAATTCATTATTTCATACATCCACCCACTTTGAAGACAACCCAATCACCATAATTATCTTAGACATGTAGAAACAGACCAAACCCTAAATAAATTAATTAACAATTAAGGCCATATAAAAGAGAACCCTAACACTTGGAAAAAGATATAAGTGAGAATGGAACATCTTCAGAGAGGAAACATAACACAAAGAACTGATGGTCTGACTATATCTTGATAACAAAAATGCCCACACCACATCCTCCTAATTTATGATTTATAACCACCAACGCGCACAGTATCTCAACTATATAAAATCGAAAAACATAACAAGCAATGACCAACCATTCAACAAAAAAGGAAATATCTATAATAGAATAAAAGGAAGATCCTACCACTGAGAAAAATAGACACACAGCCCCAAAAATGTCCTAAATAGGAATCTAAAATGAATTGAATCATTTGGCTGAAGAAGCCCAAAAAGGGCAGAAACATAAACCTGTTTGTGTAGCAAATCCTTGCTTCAATCATGTATATATATACATATATATATATATATATATATAACAATTTTATCAAAATAAAAATATAACTAAAGTAAATATATTAGTTTGAAATACTACGAATAAACATACACATTATCTCTTTCTTTCAATAGTGCTTACTTTACCCCCTTCCTTTCTTTTTGTTTGCTTTAGCATGGCAGAAGCAGCACAGACAGACGGAAAAAAATATAACACTTTTACATTATAAGATTTTTACTCATTTTTTTTATTGTAACTACAAAACGTGTTGTAAAATTATTATCCTTTATTTCCTTCATTTTTTTTTGTAGTTTTTATTTTCTTCCTAAGGAGAATTTCTCTTTCAATGACTTTTTTTCTGGAACTTTGGATAGTTTAACTTTTTTTTTCTTTTAGCAGCAATAAAATGAATTCTAATTTCTTTGCATGAAAATAGATACTTGCACTCATCTAGAAATTTTATTGGACTTAGTCTTGACTAAGTGAGTATCCATATGCGTGAGAAATTCATCATGATTGTCCTTCATGCTTGAAGATGGCTATGGCTTTGATTCCGAATGGTGCAGCAGCTTCAATGCACATCGGGATCTGATGACATAACTTGTGCTTGACTTGGATTATAGTGAGAGAGAGTTGCACATGTTGTCAGCCTTACTCTCTTATCCTTTTCTATTGGAGTGTGGCAGCAAGAATAGTCAGAACGGCTGGAGACAAACCAGGATACAGTGAATGACCAGGGTGCTTTTCGTGTCATGCTATGCTCTTTGTACTCAACTCAGAGAGGTTTCCTTCCTGGTTAGAGTCGTCCATCTCCCATACTGGTTGCCAATCATGTTTAGTTTAAGAGTATAGACTTCAGGTTTGGTTTCAAATAGACAAAATTGCATTGAAATTTGAACGTTAGAGTAGAATCAAATTACTCACAGATTGAGGAACAGAATTGTTATTCCATTCTAACAATGACCCAGACAAAAAGCTTTGGGCTGCAAATTTGAATTCCCACGCTAGGCAGAAACACCTGGGCCATTGTTGTCTCAGAACCTTGACCCCCTGGGTCAAATGGTGCTCAAAATGAAACCTGTGTCATGGGAACAAAATCCTTGAATTTAACTCAAAATTTCCCACCTCCAAAAATTGAAAGGAGTTGATGTATCTTTTTTACTGTTTTATAAAATTAAACACAATCACATGGGTGCGTGAGATGCATGTGATTTGTTCGTTGTATGATGTAAGCTTATAAAACACTCCTTTTGATAACAGGAGTTAATTATAATTCAAGGACCCTTAGGTACTCCACTCCATGCTTCACCCGCAGGGTCCTTTTGAAAATACAAGACTGTTGCTATTGTATGGACAGTGGAGTGCAGTCCAGAGCAGTTGGAACCAGCCAGGCAAGTTTCTGAGATCCAAGATGCTGCTGGCAGCTATGGCTAGCCTGCAGAGGAGGGGGATCTGGCTCCTACCTTGAGGGATGTACCAGTGTTGAAATTTTTCCCTCTCATAGATTCATGCTCTCTCTCCCTGGGAAGTCCATACACAAACATATGCTCTTTCGAAATGAATACCATAGCTGTTAAAAGAAACTTATCTCTAATTCATTCCCAGACATAAACGAAAGAACCAGAGCAACACTCCTCCAACGCAGGAGATGTACAAGTGGTCAACACCTAATTCATAAATATTCACATTAGGGGCCCTGATTTGATTACACCTTCTTCTCATCCAGAATTGTTTCTAATCCAAGAGAACTCTAAACACTAGAGAGCCTAATATGCCTGCTACTTAACCAAAGAGGGGGAAGGGTAGAAGAAATGAATTAATGCCTTTCCTATGGGCATTAGTGCAAAGTGCAGGCACTGTCTCCAGTTGAGTTTGAACTCTGCTGACTGGTTTCATTACCCAAGACACCCACTCCTCTATACCATCTATAAATTACATACCTAGTTATATATTGTCAAAACTCTGAGATAAGTCATTATCATTATTCCAAAAGTTATTCAGATTAATATCCTCATCTCTAAAAAAAGTCAAGATGGTGATATATATATATATATATGTAGTAGTCCGCCAGTCCTAGGATTGATGAATTGATAGTTCAAGAAACATGAAACTTTCAACATGCTTTGAAATTTGCAGTTGATTTTTTGTTCATTAGAGTATTTCAACATTTTTAAATTCATGCAAGACAAAATGTGACATTGTCGATTAATTTGAGAAGGGTCATTAAAATACCTACTTTGTTTCACACATTTTGAATCCTTCTTTTCATCTTCAATGTAGTCATAACCTTTCAGCCCACTCATTTCTACGGCCCTCTTCAGGAGCAAAATTGTAATATCTGTAAGGAAAGAGTCTCTCCAATTGGTCTCTTCTTCCAGTAGTTCTAAACAAAAATAGAAATTTTCGAAATATTCAAAATAAGTTGATATAAAATGTGACCTCTTTGCAATTTTGACAACTATATAAAAGAATATAATCTCAGGAGTTCTTTTTGCAAAATCTATTCTGCCAATTTCAACAAAAATGTTAAGTCTTTTTTGTTAGTCTCTACCACATTAAATAATTCATAATGCAAAGTTGATTATTACAATGAATTTGATTATGTAACCATGGATTTATAACAATGAATGTTAATTTATGACAACAAATGTTAGTTGTTCCAATTTTTATATCCTTTGCTCAATGTTATCAGCCAGTTATTGTTATCTAAAAAACCCTATCTAAAAGTGATCAAAATAAGCAGCTTCCTCTCTATATAACAAACAGGAATGTCCTTTTGTTACCTCATAGGATCTTGAAGAAGAAGCAAACAGAAAATAGACTGGACAACTTATGATAAATGATGAACATGGTTGATAGATCATTGAAGATGTTTTAGCAGTGCTTTGGATTTGAGGAAAACATTTACAATCTTTTGTAGCATTTTGTAGCCAAATCATCAAAAGCCAATTGAGATGAATTAACTTTCATCTATTTCAAAATCATTTCTAATGAAAGCAATTAGAAGTAATATTAAAAGAAATTAGAAATCTTTTCAGATAGATAAAAAGAAATGGATTTTTTATTCATTATTCTTGAAATATTTGCAATTGATTTAAGTTTTTGTCTCACAAATGAGAAGACTTTCTATAGTTTATGTTAAAGTGCATGTGAATATACATATACACTGAACTCTCGCGATAATAAAACTTGCTCTAATGAATTTCCGGCTTAACGAACTTGTAGATCCATTCAGAATTTACTGAATAAAGTTGGATAAGTGCAACAAACACATTGACCAAAACAAACTTTCAGCTCAACAACATTTTTGGGGATTCAAATTTGATTCATCTGAAAGATTGGGGTGGGGAGGTTTTCACCAGTTGTGAGCGTGAATTGTCTTGCACTGTCTTGTTTATGTTTCAATGGAGTTCTGTGTCTTTTTTTTACCCAAAATAATTCATGTATAGTTTTAATTTAGTTAATTTCCAATTCAATCAAATCAAGGATGCCGCAATCAAAATTTGGTAATCTTAGATAAGTGGTATGAATTACATTCCTATATTGTAGCAGCATGAATTATTTTGACAATGAAAAACTGTATATTTGAACATAATTCAATTTAATAGTTTTCAATAGCCTTATTTGCACTAGGATTCTGTTGTTTCAGGATCATTTAAAATAAGTAAATGAATAGTGCTTTTTTACATCAGCCGTTATAAGTCCACAGCTGGACAAAGGTCTTTCCCATCTCCTTCTATGATGAGCGTGATTGTGCTAATATTTGTTATGTTTTACTGGGAAACTTTTCTATCTCTTCTCTCCAACTTTTGTCTGGTATATTATTACTTTGCTTACTATCCCACAGGCACCAATTAGTTAGCTTTTTGCTCCATTTGTTGTCCCTTCTCGCTACGTGTCCTTCCCATCTCCATTTTTATTGCTAAATTATTACTTAATTATCAATTAATTTTTATTGCTTAATTATTACTTAATTACTTATACAATATACTTCAACTTCATCCTATCTTGGATTCATGTTATTCTTAGCAAAGCACTTTCCATTTCCCTTTGTACAATTCTGAGTTTGTTTTTGAGTTGTTTTGTAAGTTTCCAGATTTTGCACCAGTCCATAGTAACTGGTATTATGCATAGATTATGCACTTTATGTTTTAGGCAAATTTGAAATTTGCTCTTCAGTATGTCTCTATTTATACCAAACGCTTTCCAACCAATCATTACATGCTGTCATTCCATTTCTTTGGTCTTTCTTTAGCTTTATAGCCTGACAAAGATAAATGATAAATGTATTCCTTAGCTTCTTCTGAGGCTTAAATATCTATTCTTAAGGTCTTTTTCAGAGCTTTATCATCAAACTTTACGTTTGTCTTTCTTTTGTTCATCTTTAATCCTATTTATTGGCTTTCTCTATTTTGGTCACGTAACATGTTTTGTAAATCATCTACAGTTTCTGCTATTGATGTATTATCATCATAAAATCTTGAATTGATCAAATATTTTCTGTCTATGTTTACTCCCTTGTTTTCCCAGTCTGTCTTCTGAAAGGTCCGTTCAAGGCTCACTGTAAAGAGTTTCTGTGATATTATATCATCTCATCTTAAACCACTTTGTTTGACTTATGTAAACTATAAATAAGCTTTTGATTCAACAGAACTCATAGTAATCTTCAACTCAATGCAAAAACAAGGTATAAATGAAAATTATATGAAAGTAATTGAAAATATAATCGGAAATGATACTGCAATAATTCAACCTCATATAGATGCTATCAAGATTAGTGAATTTCAGTGGGATTTATTGCCATTATTTTTTTTAAATGAAGTTTTTGATCCACAATATCTCTCTCTAGTTTTTTTCATTTGTTTGTTACAAGCTGTCAAAATCAAAATTTTCAGTTTTCAAGTAGGTCTGACTGGCTATGTATTTGTCGCACATTCAGGCTGGACCATTGGAACTGGAAGGCTGAAAGTTTGAATATTTACTTCTTATCTTAGCTACAAAAACATTTTTGTTTTTTAAATCCCCTCTAATAAATTATGGAACCAATTTAGCATAGGGGGGTTCAATTTACAATGTAATTCTATGCTAAATTGGCTCCTTAATTTGTGTCCAGCAGTATTCACTTCCTTTTTGAAAATTCAGACTTTTTGGTGATCATTGCCGAACTAAAGGCGAGAGAAATTTATTTATTGATCCCCCTTTTTCCCAACATGACATGCAGCTAAAAGATGTTGGTTACGTGACAGTTCCCATTGAGTGTCTAACCAGACTTATTTTTATTCATTTCAGATAAATACAGTGAAACCGAGCCAGAATAAAAAAGCAAGCAACAAGCCCTTTAAGTGTAACTGAAGAACAACAACACTAATTCAAGATGGCCGCCACCAGCAGCAGCAGCACCAGTGGTTTCCCTTTCTTTTTCCTTTATATTACCCTCACAAAGCTTATGGCTAGTTCAGACTATACACCAAACACAGAAGTGTTCACCATAGGAGGAGTCCTTAGCTCACGGGAATATCAGCAAATTTTTGAGGAGACAGTGGAACACATCAATCAAAAGTCTTCCATCCACGGAGTCACTTTCAACTCCACTTCCATTGTCATGAATGCCAACCCCATACGGTCGGCATTGTCCATTTGTGAGGACTTAATTCCCAATAGAGTCTATGTAGTTGTTGCCAGCCACCCTTTTGAGAGTGAACGATCCCCTATTTCTGTATCATACACCTGTGGTTTCTATAATATTCCAGTCATTGGCATATCTTCACGAGAGAGTGTTTACTCTGATAATGTAAGTATTGAACTGCTTATTTCATTTAAAAGTCTTGATTTATTTTTTTCCTTGAGAAAAAGTGTCATAAAGAGTTACATTTGATATATATAGAGATAATAGTGCAGGATGGCACGAAAGTTGCAAGGGGGTTTAAAACATTCATATTTTTTTAGTTTTAGTGATTTTTTAAAAATTGATTTCAGCAAATGAAATATGTATATATAAGGGAATTTAATTAGCCTATGTACTGATAGTTGTTACTTTCAGGTGTCCATCATTTTGAACTTCTCAAACTCTTGCTCTTTCAATAACGTTTTGCATAAAATTTCGAAGGATATTTGCTCCTCTGCACATGTATGCAATTTTAAGCATTTTGGGTTGAACATGGTCTCCCTGTTCATAGATGATCACTAACGAAGCTCAGTTTTCGAAAACAAGCAAAAAAACAAGGAAATATGGACCCAGACAGCAGTGTCTGTACATTTAAATAATAATGCACTCCTTGCGTTAGCATTAAAGGTATTCAAAGTAAAATTCTATTATTTTATTTAAACGCTCAGTTGTGTACTTTTCCATATTGAATTCTCCAGGGCTTCTTTATACATCTGTGAGAAAAAAAAATTTTAAATATTAAAATGAAAAAAGTTACGATTGTTTCAAAACCCTTCAATTGTACCACCCTGTAGATCTCAGTCTCCCATCAAGCAACACACAAGTTACAAAGGCATTCTTTCCATTTAATTCATAGTGGTAAAATAAGTAATATATGCTACTCATTTATACAAAAATGTTATGCTTCTATCTTTTCTACTCTTAAGCAACACATTTAATAATTAGGACTTTTAGTAACTTTTTTCCTGTGACATTTTCTCCTACAACCATTCTTATGTGCTTTTTCAGATTTTTGTTTTTTCATTTATACAAAAAAAGTTTCCTCTTCATTAGCATTTTTTCTTGTAGCCTGGTTTTTCCTTACTTCTAACAACTTTTCCATTAACTAGCACGAACCCAGTATTAATCTACATAAAAATAGTTGCACAACTCTGCTCATCATTTACAAAGTTCTGTAGATGCACAACTTTGCCATGTGCTTGAGAATGTACATGGTTCTAAAACTGTACAAAAAGAATAAATAAAAACAACAAAATTGTCCAACCAGACAGTATTTGATAACATGATGTATAGTCCGAAGAGTTTATGTTCAGGAGTATATTTGCACTTCTCAAGGGGTGTATAGGGATCTGAGAGTATAATCATTCATTTCCGTCAACATGGCTTCATGAGTAAACGTTGTCAGTGTTGTTAAGAATCAAATGAAATCAAAGATCAAATCCCAAAAACATTGACATGATCATCAATGTGTAGTTGCTTAAGTTTCCCCTCATAATAACAAAATCATTGACTGAAAATAGGCTCAACCATCTTATCATCTGAGACTGACATATTCAAAGGATTACTGAGTATCTTATGAAAAGCAGAAATCCCTGAAATCTTCATAAAAATTAAATGGAGCTTTTATTAATATTGATAGAATTTTATTAATTTTTATCTTAAAATTGTGGAGCTACGAAGGAACCTCCTGATTGGCCCAAGGAACAAAAGGATTGGGAACGTTTGTCCTAAATAGTCGAGTAGGAAAGTCACAGACTACAAAAGCAATGTAGTCTTGGCCTTCAAAAACCCACAGAGCTGAGGTTGCAACCATCTTTTAGCAACAGCTATATTCTTACAGCTACCATCTTGCTTTAAGCGCCACAATTTTGCAACTTGCAAAAGATAACATTGTTTTGTTGAACAAAGATCTTTACCTGCTATCTAACACAACATCTACCTGATGCCGACAAAACTCTAAACATAATGCCTGGCAATGAAAACACAACAATCAATCTTTTATTAATTTAGCAGTTTATTGAGTATCTGAGAAAGCCAATTCCAATAGAATCCTTACAGAAGTTTCTTTTTCAAACCAACAGTTTTTATCTTGTATGAAACGCAAATGATAAAATTGATGTTGAGGTATGTTGGAAAGTGTCAATTCTCCCAAAGTCTTTGAAGGAGGTGTGGTGCTGACTCCATCTTGGAATGAATATGTTTGAAAATGTATATCTTTGTGAAGGTAAAGTCGTGGCTTATGCGTTTGTAACACAAGGCCTAAAAAAGTCATGCTTAATGAGTAGGAGAGAGGTATTACTTCTTGACTTTTCTACTATAAGCGTGTATAAATCTCATTTGCATTTGACACAAAAATCTGAGGGGCTATCTGTGATTTGAACAGCTCCTTGAAGTCATGAGAACAGCTTCCTAAAACAAAGATGAAAAAACATGCAAAAAAGAGACAGATAAGATTTCAAGAGGGAAAATAAGTTCAAATCAGATGTGTGCAGGAAATATGGACAACCATAAAAGTTCATATAACTTTCCAGAGCAAGGTCTTGATCCATCCATACTGTTGAAAAGTTGGGGTTAAAAAGATACTGAATCAATCACTCTGTTTTCTCTTTATATTGGGAAAGCAAGTTTCAATAACATATTATATGATTTTAATAAGAAGTGACAGTGGATGTCACTGCCATTACATCTGGGGTTTAACGCGGGATTGAATAGGTGATTCAAATATGTTGGTTGTAAAGCTGGTGCCTTGAATGGTCAGTCTCACAAGAGGAAGGCCAAGTATGGCCTATACAAAGAAGTGTGTTCTTGACCTTAGGAAACTCATTCTTGGGGATTTATGCTTCAACTCAATACAGGCAGTGGAGACAACATTTTAACCTAGACAAATGACATTGTTCTGACAGCGGACATTCACTATTCTGTTACAAGAAAACAATTTGTTGAATATAGAACTGTTAGTGCTATAACTAGCATTTACTGAGCCACAAAACATCTTGCAAAAAATACACGACACCAACTAATCCATTATTAACTGACTATTCACTGAAGACCTGAGTAAGTCAGCTACACCACAAGTCCAAAAGTCAGAAATTGTAGAATGTTCATACTGAATAGATGAGTAAATTTCTTTTCATTTTCTAAAGTATTTGGAACCTTTCTCTGATTTATTATACAACAAATCCTTCTACAAAATGATTGTTATATTTTGGTAAAAACAAATCTGATTACTGATTTATATATTTATCAAAATAATATAAAGTTCTTGTTGGGTTTTTCTCTTCTCTCTCTGTCATTTTTTCCTACTTTCTCTCATACTATCCTTTCTCACTGTCTTTTTTTCCTCTCTCACTCTCTCTTATTCTTTCATGCCATTTTCTTTCCTTGGTTTTCTTCTGCTTTCTTTCCTCTCCCAATTTATTCCTTACATTCTATTTTTTCATTCTTTCCTTCTTCTCTATTTATCTATTTTCATCCTAATTCTTCAAGATCTTCATTAGCTTCTCCATAATCATTTATTATGATTTGCCTTACGTAATCCACAATTTTTTTCCAAACATTTTGCACTAAATAATCCAGGTGCATATTATTTAAGGAAACAGGACATCTTTCCAGCACTGTTTATTGGGTAAAGAAGGCCTGTTTGACTGCCACTATTGCCATGATGGTGATTGAACGTTGATGATATGGAAAATTCAGCTCTTTGTCAGGAGCTAGGACCAGACATCTACAAAAGAATCACTAACAAAATCACACCAGTGCTATTGAAAAAAGTATCCTTAGCAGAAAGAATTGCCGTTAGACAGTGTGTTGTCATTATAATTTTGATTTGAATAAACATTATTTACCATATTTAAAAACATAATAGATTTTTAAAAAAAAATCTACAAACCAAACAATAACTTCTCTTAATACAAACTAATTTTTTGATTTACAATACTTTCATATAAAATTTAATACAAAATTTCATCATTTCCTTGTGAAAATTCATACTTATTGAAATAAAATTCATATGAATATTCATATCTATTGAAATGAAATGCCACCATCTCCATGTGTCCCAGTTTTAATTTTAATTTCAATATTTTCTGGAAATTTTATTCACAGTTTTTAATTGATTTAAACTTTTTTCAAAGTTTTCTTTCAATTTCTAAAAACAAAAATTGTTATGATTTCTAAACATTGCTATCACACGATTTAAAGTTTCAAAATTTACTGCCACTATGTTTCTATTGTACTGCTGCAATGGAATAGTTATGCTGACTCACTCATAAATTGCGTACATTTGAGGATTCAAAATATCACCACTTAATGAGGCTTATATTGAAATTCACATTTTCCAACTCTTAGCAAACACCTCATAATTTCAGATCAAAGAAGTGGGTACTGAGTATACACAGAATAATGCATTTTTCATTCGAAATTGAAGCCTAATCAGGGGTGCAGGTTTATAGTAGAAGATTATACAACTGGAATTACAGTATACTGAACCATGATGTGAGGAAATCAATATAAGATAAGACATTTGATCTGCTACATTCTTTCTCCATTTTGTCTTGCTGTTAAGGGTTACATATCGTAAGAATCGTATAAAATATGAAAAAAATTACGAAAGTTTCAGCCAATTTTGTTGAGCAGTGATCACTGAAAAAGTTTTAATTTTTTTTTAAGCGAGTGGACTCAAACTAAGGGATCATTATACAATAAACCAACATTGCAAACTGAACCCCCTCTAAAAATTATTCAAAGAGGTAATTTTAAAAGTGAAAAAAGAAAAAAGTTATCTCTAAACATAGTAAGGAGTAAATGTTTGAATTTTCAACTCTCCAGCTTCAGCAATGTGTCCTGTATGCATGAAACATTAATAAATTGCTAGCCAGCCGGACCAATTTGAAAACCGAAGAAACTGATGTTGACAGTTTTGGCTGACGTTTTCTTTTAATAAAAAAATTTACTTAGTGATCAAAGAAAGATGATTTTAACGAGAGGTTATTTCCCTTAATATTGACATTCAATTTTCTGATATGAATTTAAGTGTTAATGAGTTTCTAAATAAAAAATAAATCATTTTCATTTTCATACACAAATATGAATTTTAATTTAAAGGTGATTAGTTCCTCCATTAAAAAATAATTCATTTTTTTTTTGTTGCTTCTTTGTTATCTTCTTTGTGTTGCAGTGATAACAAAAAGTACAAAGAGCTTTAATTAAAATATAATTTGAAAAGAAAACTTTAATATTACCTGTGTTGATGATGATGGGTATTATCTTTTATCATTATTTATATTTTTTTATCAAAATTTATTTGTTATTTTTGATTTCTTTTCTTTCATCTTAATTTGTTACTTGCTTTTTATCACAAATTAACTTGGGCCATCAATCTCTGTGAATAAACAGCACAGATTAGAAATGAAGAATAAGTTCTTGTGTGAAATTAAAACTCACATCCTGCTTGCCAATGGGAAGCCTGGTTAAATACTCCAGCTGCTGTAGCATCTGAGCTACGAGAACTTCTTGGCTTCGCTGATCAAATCTAACCTCAAACCTACTCTCCACTCCTCTTGGTGGCATGTTCGGTTTATGGAACCTAACCAAGAGACAGACCAGCAAATTGAGAAGCATGCAACGTGCGCATGAGAGAATCATGCTCAACCTTATGTGGAGAGATCACAAAATCTCAAAGTGTATCAGGAAGAAAACGGGAGTCCGAGACATCATAGAACCTATTAGAAAACTTAAATGGCAATGGGCAGGCCATGTTGCAAGAATGGCAGACAACCGATGGACATCATGACTCACAACATTGAGCCCCAGAGATCACATGCGAAACCGAGGCAGATAGAATATAAAATAGAGAGATGAACTAGACAAATTCAGAAAATACTGGCTCCGCGATGCCCATGATAGAGACAGATGTTGAAAGACTGATGATGATGATGAGTATCAAAGCAATATCTTTTTATATTATTTCTATTAGATGAAGCATTGTAAACAATTATTATTAACTTTTGACTTCATTCATTTTCATTGGATGAAGTATTGAAAACCATTATTATTAATTTTTGGATGCTATTAATAATAACAGTCTACACTACTTCATCGAAAGAAGAGAAAATCAAAAGATAACTGTTTTGAGGATGTTGGGTATTATTTCAAAGGCAGGGAAAACAAGAAATTAAGCAAACCGAAACGAAAAGAGGAGGAAAAAAGCCCCTGAAAAGTCCGACATAGAAAGATCAATCAATACTTGAAGCACATCGGAAACAATTCACAGACTCCATCCTGATTGCACTGCACACATTTTCTATGCAGTTGGTTCCTCTGGAAATACTAGACAAGTAAAATGTCTATAATTGAGGAAAGAAATATAAAATTTCAAAAATCCAATAATTTTAGCGGACAGTAGACAGCTTCCATAGTACAATGAAAATTGTAATTAGTATTAAAGCTTTCTTTTTATTACTTCCTCCCTAACTTCCTCACCTTGCTCTCTCTCACTCTCTCTCGGTTGCTTGGATTTATTTTCCTCTCTTTTATTCTTCTCTCACTCAGTCACTTCCTTTCAACTTTTTATTATTCTCTTTTTGATTTTATTCCAATCCTTTCTTTCTTTCTAAATTTCTTCTCTTTATTCTGTCTTTTTTTTTTCTCTCTTTCTCTTCCTCTTCATTCCTTTCTCTTCTTCCCGCCTCACTATTCTTTCTTTTGCCTCTATCTCCTCATCTGTTGAATCACCGTAGCCCCTCAAATACATGACCGATCAACCAGCCAAGCGGGCAACAGATTCTTCTCTCTCTCTGCTCATCTATGTGTGTATGTCTCCACGTGCTCCTGGTCACATTTTGAGGGCTATAACCTTGTAAAATCTGCATTATTACACCACTTGGCACCATCTAAAAATGTTTCTTTTTGTTCTTCCAAAAAAGTGCTCTTTTGAGTCTCTGCTGTCGTTTTGGGCCAACGATTCCCAAATTTTGTGCTCGTATTTTTTAGATGAAAGATTAATCTTTTTAAAAAATTTTAGATCACTTTTTACATTATTAATTCTGGTACACACTCAGGCTCTGGTGATTCATTTATGTGAGGTACAGATAGCTCATACTATTTCTGGTTGTTTCTCTTTTTCTCTCCTACTGTTTTCCTTCATTGTTTCTTTTCTTTAATCGTTTTCTCTTTCTTTATTGATCTATTACCAGAATACCCCTAAAAAATAAAGATTCTTTACATATGAATCAGCACTTTTGCCTAAGATCAGAGTATCCTTGTTCCCTACCTAGGATCAAAGTGTTGCTTCCCATTCCTCTGTATAGGATCAGTGTAGTATCTGTGCGCTCTGCCAAAGTGTCAATCCTTGGCGATGTTGCTCTGGTTTCGAGGGGGGTCAGAACTTGCACTGGTGCAATGACATGGTCAATGAGGGGTTACTGAGGCTTGGCATTGCCCAGCACATGAGGAGTAGGATTCATCCTGTGGCCTCCAAAAATTATTTGGCCTAGTCTCGGGAGAGCAGTATGCCCTGGACCAGTACTGTCCCATCACAGTAAAAGGGATAGGTCGGGCTGGTCCTGATGCCTTTGTAACACTAATTGCAGGGACTGGAGCAATTTCTGTAGAGCTCCCATAACTGGGATCCCACATTGAAAACAGTTTTGTGTCACATCTTGCTCTTGCGGGAGTGTGAGTAAATATGGTCACTTCCTTGGTAATTCTGCCTACCATCAGAGTTTAGTATCTGTGCATGTTGAAAAATGTTACACACACAAAAAATAGTTATGTATAGAAACACCATGTATTTTAAGTACGTAGTTTTCTATTCTCTGTTCTTTCTTTTCTCTCCCTCCCTCTCTCCTTCTCCTTCATCTTTCCTTCTTTCTCTCCTTTTTGATGTATAGTCTGTGATGATGGTTTGGATATACATTGTTTCTGATCTATACATTCTCATTTTTTTTTTTTCAAGAATGTACTGTACATAAATGATAAGACAGAAAAAGATGAAAATATTGAACCAAACCAATACAAGCAAATTGAATAGGAAACATTTATTTGAAAACATGTTTTTTTCATCTCTGCTAACAAAGTTGGGAGAATTATATATATTCACTTATGTCTGTCAGTTTGTCTATATGATATCTTCAAAAGTTCTCAAGGATTTTTAATGGAATTTTCTCGAAGGGTTGACTATGGGCTACGGAAAAAGCGATTACATTTCTGGGTGGATCCAAGAATTTTTTCCTCCCCTGTATCATGGCTATATGTCTGCACCACACAATATCTGCAAAGGTTCTAAATGAATTTCAATGAAATAGGTCATGGGGTGAGGAAGAATTGGTTGGGTTTGAGGCTAGATACAAGTATTTTTTTGATTGAAAGATATTTTTTATTTTTTTCTTACATTTGTGTATCCACTTATGATAGTCGATGCAATATCTCCAAAAGTTCCCCATGAATTCTTTTAACATTTTGTCGATGGGTAAGTCATGGGCTAAGCTTGATTTGATTAAATTTTGCGGGCAGATCCATGGATTATTTACTTTCACCTTCCCAGCATCGTAACTAATTGTGAACTGATTTTCATCCAGTTTTAGTGACAATTGTTGGCAAAGGTATGCACTCTCTGAGTGCTTTCTAGTTTAAAAATCAGTTTTTTCTCTCTCTTTCTTCCGCTAATTAGATGAAATTTTTCCTTCATCCCCCTCCCGCCTGCCTAATTGCCTGAGTAGACAACTTTTACCATAGCAGAGTTTTCCTTCCTTTTTGTTTCCCATTAAGTTTTTCTCTCTTTTTTATCTGTATATTTTACATCTTTTCTTCTTTAAGGAAGAAAAAGATATAAAAACAAAGAGATTTTCAAAAAATTTTTTTCCTATTTGTTTGGGGTTTTTTTTCCTCTTGTTTGTTTGCCAAAAGGCTTTTGCTTTTTTTTTATTTCTGATTCCTTTTGCTTTTTTTTGTGAGTGATTGAAAATTGTAATCGTTAAATGTATTTTAGTTTTTTTGCTTCGTATATTCCTTCTCCCTCCCCCACTATAAAATACAAATTTTCCTGTTTCCTGTTTCTTTTTTCACTTCACTCATTCTCTTTTTGAAACGTTTTTTCTAATTCAGTTGTTATTTCAATACTCTTGTAATAACATTTTATTATTTAGATTCAGAGACTTTGTACTTTTATATGGAATTGTATTTAGCTACCATCCTTGAAATTTCAGTTTATCTCTATAATCCTCTTTAAGCCTAATATCCATACAATCGATAAAATAAATCCAAAAATTTCAGTGTAAAGTAGACAGCTTATATTATACAGTGAAAATTATGGAGTAATCTGTCAAAGGATGGCACTACAGAGATCTACCTTCAGATATCCATGGACAGACATGATGCCAGAACTCTCAGTGCACAAACTGGTGTGGGGAAAGGCCTCAGCTTCTTTTGCCCCCCCCCCTTAATGGCAAAGGGTCAAGGGACTGAACTGAACTCATCCTCACAGTTTGATTGATTGTCTTACTAATATACTACAGCTTACTCCCATTTGGAGAGTTCCTTCTACAACAGTTTTTAAGCAAGAATCCTTCTTCTCCAAAAAGTAAATAAAATCAAAATGAAATGGTAGATCTCAGTTTAAACCAATGTTTTTTCAAGACTTACCTACATTTTTAGAACACTGCGCTATGTAAGTAAATCAAAAAATCTGTAGCTTGGTGATGAAAAAAAAGCATTTATTTTATTCAAGAAATAAACATAACATAATCTCTTTCCTTGTCAATGTACTTGATTTAGTGGTGAATATTAATCACATAGATTGAACATTATATAAAAAAATTTCAGATGAAGGTTCAGCTCATAAGAATGTGTCAGAATTTGTTTTGGGTTTGTTTTTTTTTCAACTTGTTCTCATTATTATGAAATATTATATGAAGTATTATAACATCATTATTAATTCTTACCTAGTTTTTACCTTCATCCTAACTTTCAGTTGCTTTTTATCCTTACTTTGACTTGTACCATAATCAAATGTAAACATCAACAAGCATCAAATATCTTGTGAGGAGTTAACTTTAAGGTGTAAAATCAGCCTCTGTTTAACTAATGAAGTCCCCTCAGCCAAATGGTTAAAGCAGCCAGGCATATTCTTGGCTCCCTCTAGTAAGTTTGATTCTCATCATGGGCTTACTCCTTATTTCCGATTATGCTGTTAAATAGTTGTCGTGGAATTACTGTCCAAGTTAAAGTTGTGATAAAAAGCTACCCAAAGTTAGGATGAAGGTAATAACTTGTCAAAAATTGAAAATGATATTTCTATTTAAGTTTTATATAAAACACTATTTAGTACAGTTTTTGAATTTTTGAATCAGTTATAACCAGAAAGATGCTTCCGATTTCTCTGGACAAATCCTGGTTGCATATAGTTGTTATATTAGAAAATGAAATATCTAATACACTTTTTATCATCAGCCCAAGTAGCTAAAATGGCAAGATTTTCAGTTTATTCCTGAGTTTTGGATTAGACATCAAACGTAATTTCATATGACTGATACTTCAGCAGGAGGTTAAGTTTGAACTTATTTGTAGGATGACGGCTATCATTGTTACATCAAATTAAGCTGAAAGCTATTGCCATATTGAATGGATATACCTCAGCCTGAGTAACTGGCATTTGTACAGACAAGAATCATAAACAGACTGACATTCATAAAGTAAAATAATCCATGTGGTAGAGCTTTACACTGAAGGTCTAAAGGTCCTCGATTCAGACCTGGATTTTGGCATCAATATTGCATCCTGTTTTGCATGGATAATGTTTTGGTAGATTGACTCGCTGACTTTTTGCTCAGTTGGGAAAGTGTTAAACTTAAGGTCCCTAGTTCAATCCCAGGTTCCATCATTAACATAGTATTTTGCGTGAATGGTAACTGAGTAATTTGAAACCTCTTTTCTATTATGACAGATACAGTCACCACCTAAATTTATAAGGTTGTTACATATAGAAGTCATTTTCTTTCATCATGAAGAATGAGACTAAAAGTGAAAGATTTACCAAGGTGATTGTATTTTTTTGCAGATTCTTTGGAAATAGAGATATAATTCATTATTATTGGAAGCATTTTGAATGAAGATTACTACAATGCAAACTGTTCCGCATTGGTTCAATAGGTTTTTATTCTAGAAATATGGAAACCAATAATGAACATCAAGGGAGGCCCAAACCTGTTCTTAATGATGAAAAATTATCAACAGCAATGGCCAACGATCCACAAACAACGGTTTGAACTCTTTTTAGAAACATTTTAATCCTTCAACAGCAATCATATCACATCATTTTAAAGCAATAGGAAATGTTGAAAACTTGATAAATGCATTCCACATGAACTGAATGGAATGCTCCATGACAGTCCAAGATCCTACAAGTCTCAACTGACTGTGTCTAAGCTTAGAGAATTGGGATATGAAGTCTATTCTCCATATTCACTTGACATTTCTCCTACAGATTATCATCTTTCAAGCATTTTGAACTTCATATCCATGATAAAATAATAAGAAAGCTATAATTCATGCTTTTACTGAATTAGAAACTGCTTCACTAGACAGCACAGTATATTGGGGAAAAAACAGGAATCCAAGACATCATAAAATCTATTAGAAAACTCAAATGGCAGCGGGCTGGTCATGTTACAAGAATGGTAGACAACCACTGGACCTCATGACTCACAATGTGAATCCCCCAGAGATCACATGGGAAACCATGGCCAGTAGAATATATGATGGCGAGACAAACCAGGCAGAAAAGTAATGAAAGTTTAGAAAGTATTAGTTCCGCAACATCCATGATAGAAAGGTTTGGTGAATCCTTGGGAAAGTCTATGTCCAATGACAGATACTAAAAGGCTGATAATAGTGATGATGATGATGATGAAGCTAAAAAATTTCATAGAGATGGCATATTATCACAAGAGGATCATTGCAAAAAGGTTATTAATTCAAATGGATCATATTTTTATTGAATGTTTACTGTTCTGATCGTTTTTATTATCCTTATCTTGCTATTGAAAAACCGATATTCCATATGTAACAACTTAATTAACTAACGGGCATTATTGGCTAGAGGAAGGTTTGGGCCCCTATGCACCTGCACCTGGGGGTAACTCCTCTTGCTATCTCTCTTGAAGAAGGAGAGGGGAAAAAAGTGTTGTTGAGTGATCATTTCGACTTGCACCATCAAATTTGGAAGCCATAATGAATCAATCTGACAAAATAAAAGTTACCATGGAGAATTCAAGTGAGCATAACATTTCTAAACTAACATGCAGTGAAATTGTGGAAAATATTGGGTGTTGGGTTAAATGATATGTCACAGCATTACTCGCCATTTTTCCTTGCCATTATCCAGTAAAAGGCATTAAATTTATTTAATCAGTTAAAACTAGAAGCTGGGGAAGTCACTCTAACATTTGAGTATATATTTCTTTCAATAATTAAAAGAACTTATCTGCATGAAATTATGTTTTACCTTCCTCTGATAATGAAGTTTCTGACTGTGAAATAAAAAAGTGGAACATCAACTTTGTTAATCGAGGTATTGGTGTGTGTGTGAATGAGTGTGTGTATATCATCATCATCATCATTATCATTTGCAGCAGCAGCCATTACTGGTCCATTGCAGGACAAAGGCCTTTTCCAGTTCCCTCCATGCCGTCTGTGACTGTGCTAACCCATCCCATGTCTTACCAGCCGATCTCATTTCTCTATTTCAAGTCTAATCTTTTACTGTATTTGCTATCCATTGGGTACCAATCGACTAAATTTCTGCTCTATCTCTCTTTTGTTCTTGCTATGTATCCTGCCTCTCTCCATTACTTCTGTATCTCTTACCTCAGTCTGATCTCGGATCCATGTTGATCTTTTTCTATCTCTTAAGAGTTATTCCTAACTCTAAGACATCATTGATCTTTGTATGACTATTTGGTTCTTTCCATCTTATTTTGTGAGTTTTCATGTTTCACACTATATGTCATAGCCAGTACCATATGTTCATTGCACACTCTTTATATGGTATATGTCTCTCTCTCTCTCTCTCTCTCTCTCTCTCTCTCTCTCTCTATATATATATATATATATATATATATATATATATATGTGTATGATTAAAATAATCTTTCCTTCTTTTATTTCAGAATGTTCACAAATCATTCATCAGAACAGTTCCACCATATTTTCACCAAGCTGAAGTGTGGATAAAACTACTGCAGTCTTTTAAGTGGACACAGGTCATGTTCATCTACAGTAAAGATGAAGATGGACAAGCAATACTTGGATATTTCCAGACATTAGCCAAAGCTGAGGGAATAGCAGTAAGTCTCAATTACACTTTCTTCATAAATGATCACCTTGGAAAAAATTCTTTGAAACTATTTGCTATGATTGATAATCCATCTATACAATATTACCTACACCATGTGTCTGCCTACCTAGCACTGGGTGAGATAGATAGATGGATGGATGTGCGCAGAGCAAGATAAATGTATGGATCTTTGTTGACTGAGATCAATAAATGGATCTGTGGTGGCCGAGACAGATAGCTGGATCTTCACTGGCCAAAATAGAGAGCTAGATCTGTACTGACCGATATAGATAGCTGGATCTATGCTGTCTGAAATGGATGGATAGATCTGAACTTGGCCGAGTATATATAGATAGATTTGCACTGGCTGGATTAGATGGATCTGCATCGGCCAAAATGAGTAGATGGATCTGCACTGACCAATATTGACAAAAAGGATCTGCACTTACCGAGATAGAAAGAGGGATCTGCGCTAGCCGAGATAGATAGATGGATCTGAATTGGCCAAAATAGATGAATGGATCTACACTGGCCGAGATGAATTGATCTGCACTGATCAAAATAGACAAATGGATCAGCACTGGATGGAATAAATAGATTTATATGTAGCTGAGATAGACTAATGGATCTGCCCTGGCCAAGATAGACAGATGGATCTGCTCTGACTGAAATTGATTGATGGATCTGCCCTGGCCGAGATTAATAGATGGATGGATGGATCTGCTAAGAGCAAGATAGATAGATGGATCTTTGTTGACCGAAAGAGATTAATGGATCTGTTTTGACCGAGATTAATGAATGGATCTATACTGACCGAGATGAATAGATGGATCTGCCCTGGCCAAGATAGATAGCTGGATCTACCCTGGCTGAGATAGATGGATCTTTGCTGCCTGCTGTGTAATAGGTACACTAATAGCTATTTCAGTACAGAGGTAATGGAATTCATATGATACATGTGATCATTTATATTTTCTTTCCACTTTTATGGAAGGGAAAATTTTTTTTATTGTTTTGTTTAGGATGCTGAAACATTCAAGAAATGGAAATAGTGGGCTCATCCACCCTAATGAGTATAATTTGATATAGCAATGAATGATCACGTAAAATGCACACATAGATTTGATACAAAAGAAAGTCTAGATATTGGATCACAATGAATTTGTTTTAAAGAATTCTATCTCCTATACTAAATGATGATTTTAATTCATCCTTTCCATTTCATCTTTGTTATGTTCATGTCAGTGTATTCTTATATTTCGTTATTGCTGGAAAAGAAATTATTAACAATACTTTATTGTTGAAGCCTCAGGAGAAAAACACATAAATTCAATACTCAAAAGACTTTTGGCATCTGAGAAACAAAACAATTTACTGCCTTCCTTTCTTTTTAATGCTGAGAATTTGAAATGAATAAAATTCCTCTTTGAATAAAATACATGGTTGAAGTAGTGATGCATAAAAGTTTGATTAACAAAAGAAGAAAAGAATTCATTTCAATCAGGTTTCAGTTTCTGTCATATTGCAAAAAAAAAAAAAATTTGTACTGTCATTGGTGTCACAGGGTTATTTTCAATTATTTTAGATCATATTTTTAGGCTTTTCAGCTATAAAAAAAAGGAAATGGCTAACAAATTAATGAATTTATTGCTGGAAATTTGGTTGCATTATGGTCTATTAGATATAAAGTAATAGTTACTTGACAATGTTCATCTTCTCTCCAAGTATTATATAACCGACAGTGCTGGGTTAAATAGTTGGTTGGTTTGTTTATTTGTTGGTTGGTCATTCCAATAAACTAGATGTCTTTGGAAGTGTCATTCTGAATCTTTATCCTTCTTGACATTTCAAAGTGGGAATTTTCTTGGCAGTGCCCATCTTCCCTCCAAGTATTATGCACTGGATTAGATTATTAGTTGCTTGGTTACATGAGCTTAAAGTCATTCGGGGTGCCATGCTAGATCTGAGAGCAAAGGAAGTTGTGACAGTGCCCATCTTCTCTCTGAGTATTATGTATTCAGTTAGATGTTTGGTTGGTTCTATAAGCTTGTGAGGTGGGGGTCATGCTGGACCTTTCTCAGAAATTCCTAATATGACAGATGTGCTTCTGTTTAAAGAAACAAATGGGCAGAGATTTTTTTTTTTCATCTGAGTCCTTTAAAGGATCTATTGTTTCTCGAAAGTTTAACAGCCTGTTCCTATTCAATCCATAAAAATGTAAAATCGCTCTACCAACTGCCACTACATGATCAATTATTGTGCAAACAAATATATTATCAGATAATATAAACTCATATAGCCACCAAAGTTGCAGATAAAAAAGAATAATTAGCTTTTATCAGTTAGGAGTCTGCATTAATCATATGAAGCTCAACAGACTGAATTTCATAGAAAGATTTTAAATGAAAAATCTATAGAGATAAAGTAGCACATGTTACATGAAAAATTATAGCGGCTTAAATCTGGCTTGATATTCATATTCATAGCCAGTCATTAGTTGGTGTATCTGCAGTAAATGTCACTGAGGCATGCTGGGTAATAGTCTCATTGCATCTACACTCATTTGGCTCCATTCTTTTTTTAGGAAGTGAAATGATTTCACAATGAAAGCTTACATAGTGTAGAATAAAGGTTAATAAGTGCATTAAATAATGGAAACTTCTTTTTTTCGCTTCAGACGAGAGATTTTTAAATAATGAAAAGCAAGTCAGACTGGCTACCATACACATATTAATATAACTGGAGAGCACTCGGATAGCGTATATGTCTGCCAATGCCATTTTCACTAGAAACTGAATGAATACGATGCAGGGGAGGTATCTGTCAAGATTTCCTTGATCAGCCTCGAAGTTTAATCTATTCTTTTGTAGTCTATGGGATGTGATTCAATTTTTGGTGATATTATTTGAACACAAGTGAATACATTAATGCATGAAAAAAAAAAAGTACTCCCCGAACGAAAAAGTTCCTGGATTCACTCCAAGATTTAATCAATTCTTCTTCACCCATTGGCCCACCTTTCCTGAAAGTTTCATTGAAATTCATGGAGATATTGTTTGGACATAGAGCTACAATGCAGGGCATGTAACTGAAAATTTGATCACTCTTGAGGACCCTTCTACAAAATGTTATTGAAATTCATTGGGAATTTCTAGAGATATTGTGTGTACAGATAGGCAGAGAAATATGTAATAATATATATAACTGTGCCAACAAAGTAATAAATATAGATATAAGAAGAAAAACAGATGCGTGATAAAGGAAGGTAGATAAAATGGTAGATAATGGATATTTTGGAAATATGGCAGCAAAAAATATGTAATTAAACATCTGCCATTGTATATCAGGAAATGTTTTATGAAATTTCCAGATAAGTCTTTGGAAAAAACGACTTGTGCATTTATTTCCCCAAAACAGAGAATCAGGTGCAATATGTCATCATGAATAGAAATAGATATTCATAAATGCAGGCTTAATGCAAAATAAATGATCATGTCGCATTGTAGGAAATATGATTTCCAAGAGTTTTTGGAATATATGGTAACCTTACCAATATTTTGCAATTGTAACAAAAATTTACTAAATACTAGTATACCAAATCAACTCTCAACCCAAACCCTTGGAAATCATATTTCCTTCTACCTAGTCATTTTTATGACTTTCTGCTTCTATTAATAGTAACTTCTTACTCAACCAGAGAATTTTACCCAGTGATTCTATAAAACATTTACTGTCTTGAAGAGATGCAAGTTCAAATCTCACTGAAAGTTTATTCCTAATTTCCAATCCATGCTGTTTATTAATAGCTGCAGAATGGTGGTCTGAGTAGTTGCAATAAAAAGCGACTGAAATCGAGATGGAAGAAATTCTACAAAAAAAATTGGTAATTGCTGAAAATGCTACACCTAGTAAAAATTCAAGTTGATATGTTTGGTCTTAAAAATTATTATTTCCTAGTTCTCACCTCCATCCTAACTTTCAGTTGGTGTTTATCATAACTTTGAAGAGGATTGTAATCCTTCGGGGACTTCATAGTTAAGCAGAAGCTGATTTTATACCTCAAACCTAACTCCTTACAACTGATATTCCACACTTGTTGATGTTTAGGTTTAGGTAAAAGTTAAGGTAAAAGCTAATCAAAATTAACAATGTTGTGATACCTAATCCAAAAATAGATTTGAAAAAAGGTTTGTTGTATTGAAAGACTACGATGTCTCAATTGCGAACATCAACAAGTGTAGAATATCGGTTGTAAGGAGTTGGGTTTAAGATTTAAAATCAGCTACTACTTAACTATAAAGTCCCCTATGTTGAATGGTTAAAAGCAACCAAGTGTATACTGGAACCCTCTAGCTAGAAGATGTGAGTTTGATTCTCACCATGGGCTTGCTCTTTATTTTCTGATTGTTGAACTGTTTAATTGTTGCCGTAGGATTATGGTCCTATCCAAAGTTGTGATAGAAAGCGACTGAAAGTTAGGATGAAGATAAAAGTTAGTCAAAATTGATAATAATGTTGCAATACTTCATCCAAGAATAAATTTAGAAGAAAAACTCTCAAATGAAGGAGGAAAAAAATCATTGTAAAATGAAAGAATTAGATTTTGAAATAATTGATATTCAAAACCAAACAACCTCTAATTAATTGAATCAATTGCAGACAGGCTGAACTTCCTTTGAGAGACAAAAACAGGAGCTTTATTTTATTTATAATAATGAGATCAGCTTGCTGACTGTACACCATTGGAAGGTGAACGTTTTAGTCAGGTATAATTTATTTTCAACCAGTGTCTGCCATTCTGACTGTAGAGGAAAAAAGAAATCAAAAACTTTAAATGAAATCTGGTGTAATGAATGAGAATTCTTACAAAATAGTTGATGCATATTACAAGGTACCAAATCCTATTTCTAATACTGGAACAGGACATGGACTACTGAAATGAATTCATTACTAATACCAAGTACTGTGTATTTCGGCATATAAGACAACCTTCGGTTTAGACAAGACCCCAATTTCCGTCTGATTTTCATGGTTTATTTTAATATTTTTGTATCTGCTTTTTGGTTGTTTTGAGTGCCATATTCTCTACTGGAATACAGGGTAATCACTCATATTACATTGCAATATAAATATGATTTCTCCATTTACTAATACTAAAAGACTAAACAAAAATTCATAAATTAGATACACAGAAAAAAAAAAAAAAATCTTTTGGCATTGTATCTGTCAAAAATGACCGGCTTATTTACACATGGATGTATTATACATACAGGCACATATATATATATATATATATATATATATATATATATATTTATATTTATTGTGTCATCCACAGACAGCTGAAAGAGCATTGCATAAGCTTACAATGAACGAGTTACCTCACGTAAAGAGTGCTCAACCCTGAATAGAGGAGCATTAATTATTGTGTCATCCACAGACAGCTGTTTTGTTGTATTACAACTCTTCAGTGTGGCTATAGACCATCCGTTATCCCATCCAGTACAACGAGGCAGGATTAAAACCTTCACTTCAGACCCGGAGACAGATATCCTACCTCTGTGCTAGGGAACCGGACAGTCAGTAAGGCTGAATTTAAGCAATATATTTATTTAGTTTAAATTCCTCGTCCACCAGAGTGCTCTATTCCTATGGAAAAGTATATATATTTTTTAGTATAAATATATTTATAACAAGAAAAGAACACACCTTGATTGAAATTTGTTTTTCTTTTAATTTTCTACAATTCCTCATTTTTTTCTGTTTTTCAATAATTTTAAAACAATAAGGCAACAGGAATTGGGTAAAAAACAAATTTCTTTATGAGTATGAGAAAAAACGGTTTTATTCATTATCAGATATGACTATATTTGTTTTCCATCCAACTGCAAAGACATCAGCAGCAGCTGTTATAGTAGAAGCAGTAGTAGTTGTAGTGATGTAGACGCAAACACACGGATACAATAGATGTTTGCTTCTGCATATATGAAGACACAGACACAAGCTTTGAGTTACCTCTTTCCTCTTTTTCTGTTTGCTTTGGCATGATAGAAATTCTCAAATAAACAAACAGACCAACAGACAAAAACAGTGACATGGGCTTTTATATAATAAGACAATATGGTTTTTTGGTTGTATTTTGGAATCCTGCAATGAAGTATTTTCATTTTCAACATTTTTTTGAACAATTATTTTCATCTTTGGTGTTTCCAACACAACATAGTTCCGAAGAAGACTGAATGGTATATAAGAGAATAGTCTAGAAATGTATGTTAAAATATTTCTCAGGAGCATGATTAACCTTTAAATAATTATTTCATGTCAGGTACACATCACAAATGAAGATAGAGTGAAACAAATCAGGGTTAGGCTATCAATAGAAACTGTCCTGTACCCAACGTCTTTTGGCAGTATGTCACATTGGGAATGATCAATTAAGTAATCGGAAAAAGGGGTGATTAGTGAATAACTTATTTCACTCACCTTCTGCTGGATTTCCAAAAAGTAAGTGTGAACACTGCTGGACACAAACCGAAAGACCAATTCAGCATAAACTTGTATGGAGAGTTGAACCCCCCCCCCGTCCCAACTAAAAATAGGGGAGGGGATTAAAACAATTTTTTTTTTTTAGACATAATAAGGAGTGAATGTTTGAATTTTCGACTAACTCCATTGGTATGGCCTGCGATAGATAGCCAGCCAAACCCACTTAAAAACCTATGTTGATAGTTTTGGTGACAATTTTGGGTGATAGTTTCTGAAATTATAAGAATAAAGGATATAGTATTACCTATTGATTTTAATTACTGGTGTGTAAGTTGTGGAATCAATCAAGATATCTCTATATACCTGCAACAAAAAGAATAATGATAATTAATAATGGTTAAGTGAAATAACAAGTTGTTTACAACTTAAGATGAGGGTTTTTAACAATTTTTTGCTCACCTCCCACTATGACATATTTCAATGAGATTAGAACATTATTATTATTATTAGTTTTTTGTAGACTTTTTTTCCTCATCTTGATTCATTTTTTCAACACCTCATTTCGGACATTGTACCCTTCGGTCATCTTCAGGTGATGAATGGTGTTTGAAAGAATTCCGACAGAAAATGATTAGAACATGTTACCACCCACCTAACATAAAAATCAGTTTTCTTCAAAACCAATTACCACCCACTTGATATCGTAAATCACCCACATTGAAGACCTCAATCTGCCACTTGAAATCAGCTTCAAATTTAATCTCAAAATATCATTCCAATAATGAAGAAAACACAGGAACTGAATACTCTCCTAATATATAAATTCCAAAGTGCCATAGCTAGCAAATTCATCTTCTGTCCTCACCATAGGGAGGAAGGGCACTTTTTTGGTCTTGTGTCAGACTAAGCTGAGTTGTACGAAACTAATTATACATATTGGGTATTGGCTCGTGGTCTACAACTGAAAATGAACATATATATATTATACGGAAGTATAATCCAATAGAAATAATTCTAAATTGTACTATATTATTCTGAAACTCTATTAGAAATGATCTCCCATTATAACATGGTGAATGTGTCATTTGGCCTAAACAACTTAAATAGAATAAGCAATTAAAGAAAATGGGGCTGCTATAGGAATGGCACCTTTGATAGATTGGGTTGCCACTTCAACGTAGTGTTGCTCTTACCATTGAGCTAAGCATTCACCACTAAAGCAAAGGCCCAAATAACTGCTTTAACTCCAAATTCTAATTTTGCTTACCCACTGCCCCTATCAGGTCTATTTGTTTATTTGAATCCAGACAAATATATTGTTAAGAATCGGATAAATAATCCGATAGAGATAAGCCAAATACTTCACTGTGTAATAACGAGAGATCATTCAAAATAGAGTTTCAAAATAATATAATGTATTTCATGATTTATTTTGCTTGTATCAAATTATTTATGGTAGTGAGCAAAACAACAGCGATGATGGGAAAATATCTATATTTAATATCCATTACCTATCATGCATTGAAAATGTTTTGTTTTCAAAATCCCCAAAACGGTTACATGGTAAACCACTGATAACCCTAACAAGCTACAATTCATAAATTGTACCATAATAACAAATTATAGGTGAAACAAGATGAAAATACTGAGGAAAATTACATAAATTGCATTGATAGAATTGAGAAGTAGGTGACTTAAGTGACACAAAAGAATCTTTTGAAAAGTTTTTTGATGTTTAGTGTATAAAGCTGTAAAGCTTCCTAGACTATATATGTATGTGTGTATATATATATATATATATATATATATATATATATATATATATATATATTTGTATAATTGGTAATTTTATTATATTGGTTACCTTGAAACATAGCCTATTGTTTCAGCATGATAGCATTTCTTCAAGACTTAAAGACACTGGAACAACAAGTCAAGTTGTGGTTTGTCCTATAAATTGAATTATTAATCATTATATGCTCTAATTTATTGAATTATTGTTATTTACCTTTAATGATCCTTTTCTAAAATATGGAGCACTACATATTTCCACCAAACATGCAAAACCAAACAAATATATATATATATATAATCATATGCATATTCTTATACTGTAAATTCGCACTGCTGTCATCTTGGTTGTTATAGTCACAATATTTTGGCTGTTATACCTTCCAGCATTTTTCATGTATCTGATGTGTTCAGTAATAATCTTGGAATTTTGAATAGAACCAGTTGATAAATAAGATTGCTCTCATTGTGCTGTCAAGGCTTTGAAATATCTCATATCAGTTAATTCTGTTATTTTATCCTCTTTTCATGTTCGCTCATTTTGACAATGCATTTCTGCTTTCCACTGAAAATGTATCAATAAATAATATATCTGATTATGTGTGTCTGTGTGTGTATGTATATGTATATATATATATATATATATATAAAAGAGAACAATTATAAAATATACAACAAAGGTGTGTGTAGATGTATCAATATATTAAGTAGATCTTAGTTCAGAAAAGTGCTCAATACCATTAGTAGAGCAATTATAAAATGAGTAAGATGAGCTATTGAAAAAAACCTTTACTCATTTTATATATATATATATATATATATATATATATATATATACGTATAAACAATATGGCAAAAGAGCTGATGATCCCCACTATGATATTCAACGTATAATATTGGAATCAAAACTTGAACAGCAATAGTAAAATTTTATATTCTGTGTATATCACAAAATATCTGAACATAATAGATTAATAGGGATTGAAAAGTAACTGATTCGTACAACATGACATCATTGGATGATTTTGATGACTGTTTGTATTAAAAGTATGAAATTTCTAAACTGAAGTTCTTTTTCTGCTAAAGTGTAAAATTTATGACATATATATATATATATATATATATATATATATATATATATATATATATATGATATACATAATGATGACATGCATTGAAAGACATAGGTAGAGATCTGAGGATGTACATATACTCAAACTGCTCCTTTCCATCCAGTTCACTGACATTAACTTTCTTAGCTTGTTACCTATCTCTGTCAATGTATGTTTGTCAATCAAATCATTATATAGATCTGATCAGACCAAGGTAGAGAAAAACAGGCTGAGATGAAAGGATAAATAAAAACAGATAGATAAATTTATAGATAGATAGAAACAAGGATAGATAGATAGATAGATAGAAACAAGGATAGATAGGTAGATAAAAAGATAAATAAATAAAAACAAGAATAGATTGGTAGATAGAAAGATGAATAGATAGAAGCAAGAATAGATATCTAAAAACGAGGATAGATAGGTTGATAGAAAGATAAAAAGATACAAACAAGGATAGATAGATAGACAGAAACAGATAGAAAGATAGATAGATAGAAACAAGGATAGAGAGAAACAAAGATAGATAGATAGACTGAGACAGATGAAATCAAGCAGATGGATTGATATGAATAGACTAAAATAAACAAGCCTAGATAGATATGAACAGGCTGAGACAGATATAAGAACGAAGGAAAATGAATAAATGGATAGATAGAAAAAACCTGAGATAAACAGATAAGATCACAATAATGTGGAGAGAGAGAGACAGAGACAGAGGGATCAGACCACGTTGCGATTGGGGAAAAAAAGAGAAACCCTTCCTTGCTTCCATGCCTTGATTGTAAATACTCTTCTTTTCATTTTTCTGTATTTTTCCCCCTTTTTATTTTTTTCCCCTCATGTTATTTCCTACAACCAACCAACACCCTCTTCTCTCCATTTCAAGACTCTACCCACTTGAACATCTCTTCATATGTCAATGTGTGTGTTTTTCATAATAGCGCTGCCACTCACTTGGGCAGCCATACAAGTTATTGAATCTTTAATGCCTCTACATGCGCCACTCTTGCTATTGAACTGCTTTCAATAAAAACAGTTTTTGCATGTCAAACCTTGCTTCTGGCTTGAGGCCAGTGCCTTTGCTATCTCAGATGCCATCTAGAGTAATCTCCCTTGTTGTGAACCTGGCTTTCCCCACTAAGAAGAAGTCAGAAACAATCATAGTGAGTAAATGATACACGTATTCTTGCATCACATCCTTTCTGCACTTTTACTTTTGTTCCGTTCTCATTTTCCAGAATATTTAAAGGGTTTCCTTGCACTATTCTTTATCATGTTCAGACATTTGAAATACCCATCTTATACCGGCATATAGATTTTGTTGAGACGCATGCCCGTCTTATGCCGGCATATAGATTTTGTTCAAACATTTCAAATACCAGTCTTATACTGGCATATAGATTTTATTCAGACATTTGAAATACCTGCGTTATACTGGCATATATATTTTGTTCAGACACGTACCCATCTTCTACTGGCATTTAAATTTAGTTCTGACATTCAACATACCTATCTAATACTGGCATATAGATTTTGTTCAAACATTTCAAATACCCGTCTTATACTGGCATATATATTTTGTTCAGACACATACCCATCTTATGGCATATAGATTTTGTCCAAACATTTCAAATACCAGTCTTATACTGGCATATAGATTTTGTTCAGACAAATGCCTGTCTTATACCAGCATATAGATTTTGCTCAGACTTTTGAAGTACCAGTCTTATACCGGCATAAAGATTTTGTTCAGACAAATACCCAACTTTTTCTGGCACATATATATATATATATATATATATATATATATATATATATATATATATATATATATATATATATATATGTGTGTGTGTGTGTATGTGTGTTTCCAATAATTCATTCATTCAGTCTTATGTTGTTCTTGTGAGTATATTTGTGACATGAATGATTTCTAATCTAAATTTATGGACCTTGATTTCCAAGGAACACTTCCTGGTCAACCCCCAGCCCCAACCCTGTCCTTTATTTGATTGAGTTCGGATCTGGAGTTTATGTGGTTGCCAGTTGCAATTACACAGCAAATAAAAGAAACCTAGGACTCAAGAGATGGATGATGTCCAGTACTTCAAAATCTGATCAGTGAAACATTCTTGTGCCATGTGACTCTTGGTTGGGTAATCATGTTTGGACCAAACGGAAAAAAAGGAAATTAATCTGAATTAGCTTCATACAGATGATAAACTATTAGTGCTTTCCACTAGAAAAGATTAGTTGCTACTTATAAAAATAATTCACAGGTATATTTGAATTTCTTTGAAAGATTTAAAAAGAACAAAAAAAATTGAATTCATTCTAGTTGAAGAGTCCATAGTTTCCAATGATGAATAGGAGCAAAATTTTTACCCCTCAGTTGGAAAGTTCATCGTTATGGACATAATAGCAAAAAGGTCACACTACTCATTATATAAGTATATCAACTTAACATGAGTTGGTACAAGACCATCTCTACTCAGAGATCCATTGAGTATCGGACCCGCTAATGACAGAAAAAAAAATACTGAATTTGTTCACCTCAAAGAGGGCATAGTTTGAAATTGTGCTTAGGAAATCATTTTTTTTTTTTTTTCAGCAAAATTTTAACCACTCTCTAGAAGAGTCAAAAGTTACTGACAGCAAACTGAGAAAATCCCACAACTCAACAGTAAAGTTGATATTTACCAAGTTATATGATATAGGCTATGTTCACACTAATATTTGGGCATGGATTATTTGATATTACACTCCTACACATTATGCATACATGTGTGTGTGTGTGTGTATACATATATATATATATATATATATATATATATATATGGTGAAAATTTTGATAGACAATGAGGAAAACACATAGGGATTTATTCATGGACAATTCATGGGGTGTAAACCCACATTATCGGCAAGATGGAGCAAGTGAAAAGACCTGGGGTCGTCTGTATTGTGAGCGGCTGGGATGTGTGTGCGTTTGGGGGTTGTCTGTGGATGGGTGACCTTGTGTTTGGTTGAGGGGTCATATATCTGTTATATGCTATGTATGTTGGATGAGGGGTAACCACTTGTGGAAGGGTGTGGTCATGGTTTATTCATTTTTTGTGTAAGTGGAATAGCGTTTATTCAACTTTTCAAAACAGTCTGCAATGCCCTCTTTCAGAATTCATATCAGTCGCCTTGTTGCATTCTCTTTAATTCTGTCAACTGTCTGAAATCTCTTTGGGAGAATCCAAAAGTCACAGGGAGACAAATCTGGACTTTGAGGAGAAGGACTTACACACCTGGGTGATGAGATTTTATTTGCCACAACAACCCCTGCATGAGACATTGAAGAATGACTAGCTTGACCATGGTAAATACGATGATCAAACAGTGCATGAGCTTACTGCTTCACTGCTGACTGAGTAATCCCATCGGAGAGTTTCTTTTAAGGCATATGTAATAAGGTCTCCTCTGATTGATTGCCAACTTATATCAAAGCTGCAATACCAATTCTCAGGAAATTTGAAATGGCTGGATACATTCTAAAAAGATTTTTTATATATATATATTTATATATATATATATATATATATATATATATAATTCAATAATTGTGTCATCCACAGACAGCTGTTTCGTTGTATTACAACTCTTCAGTGTGGTTATAGACTATCCATTATCCCATTCAGTACCACGAGGTAGGATCAAAACCTTCGCTTCAGAGCCAGAGACTAACATCTTACCTCTGCCCTATGCAGAACTGGACGGTCAGTAAGGTTGAATTTAAGCGATATATTAACTTCCTCATCCACCAGAGTGCTCTATTCCTAAGCTGGGAGAGTATAAAGAGAACAATAATAAAATGGACAACAAATGTGTGCATATTATAACATGCTCAGACTCAGAGAGATATAGAATGCATCATTATTGAACCACCGTAGCCATCATAAGTGGCAAAGGGTTCTATTCCTTTTTATATATGGATGTGTTTGTGTGTTTCAGTACTCCTGGCCATACTGTTTTATCTGCCAACTTAAAAATTGGCATCAGTACTCCACTAGATCTCTCCTGATTGTTTGTTGTTCTTAATTTCCTGGAAGACAACTTTCTCTATCCCTTTTAGGCCTTACTTTGATGGATTTAATAATAACATCCAGATTCTCGAGGATCTGAATGCTTTCTTCTGGTTTTTTTTTACACTATTTTAGATGTTTATTCTGTTGGAAGAACTAGTGATGTCATAAAAGGAATTTATTCTGACCATGATTGAATGACTTCAAATTTTGATGCTAGGGTTGTTCATTTATTGTTTTATGTTATATTAGAGCGATGGCATGCATACATGCACTAAAAACAAATCATTCTAACTAGCAAATCTCTGCATGCAAGATGTTTTAAAGATCATTTCTTGTTGTCTAGTCCTGTGATCTGATGGTATTTATTTCTCCTTCCCTGGGAAAATGTTGAAATTTGCCCCTCCGATATTCTTTCACTGCTCCAATCATTTGCAAAGCATTTATTGCGCAAATGAGTTCCTGGCTTATGGGGGGAGGGAGAGAAAAAGAGAGATAGAGAGAGATCTGTTTTGAGTGGGACAGCATCTAACTCGATGTGAGAGGAAGGGCTAAAGCAGAAGCTCCGAGACACGGCTGGCTGCAGAAATTCCAGCTGCCTGTACATTTGAGTGCATTATCTTAACAGGTGCATCGTCTTGCAACACAAGCATACTTGTTTATCGCTCCGTAGGTGTTATCGTTTAATACAGTTCAGACACAGGATTCCTACCAGTACTGACTCAAGTGTTGTGGGTGGCCTAATGGTTAACTGCATGGAAAATGGAATCAAAATGGTGTTCAATCACCAGTTGAGATGATTTATGTTCACTTCGCACTAATGCCCTTGTGAAAGGCTTAAATCCACCTCATCTCCTCTTGCTTTGGGTTGACAGCAAGGCTGACTGGGCACTTCAGCCTATTTCGGCAATAAGTCTAGGAGGCAGACAAAAAGAAACCACCATATGACCATGTATGTTTAGGGTGATCAATCAAAAAATTGGCAAAAGCAATGATCTAAAGGATAAGTTATTTCTATCACCTTTTGTTGGATCACTTAAAAATCCACATACTAAAAAAATTAGCATGAATGCTGCCAGACTTTAAACTTGGGACCGATTCAGCATAAACTTATATTATAATTGGAATTCTATCCAGAAAATTTGGCTTTTTTTTTTCTTTTAAGAGTACATACTCAAATGTTCAGCCTTCTACCTCTATTGGTGAAGCCTGTATGTGTGACTCATTGATAAATAAATAGATATATTGCCAGCCAGCCAAGCAGAGTCACTTGCAAACTGAAGAAACTTATTATGACAGTTTTGTTTGATGGTTTCTAATATTTACTAAACTATCATTAATGCTTCTCATTTGTTAATCAATTATTGGTCACTAAGAAATATGTTTTTCTTTTGTGTGTGTGTGTGTGTGTGTGTGTGTGTGTGTGTGTGTTGGGGGGAGTCGGTAGAAATCAAAAAGCAGTATAGACTTTTGCCATTATCTTCTATGAGCAGGTGTGCAAACAGCTGGTAAGGGTATTGATAAAAATCTAGATATTTTTCATGGTCATTCTACAAACCTTCAGGTTGCACTTCACACACACACATACAACTACATAATGAATGAAAGTAACTCTGGAACATATACTTGTAGGTAATCAATATTTGATTAATAAAGAAATGTGGTTGATTTTATTCATCATTCAAAACATTAAACAATTATTGTTATTCATAGACAATCTTAAACTGTTAGTAAAGTGGGTTTTGATAGATCAAACAGACTAACAGAAATTGGTAGACAACTTGACCAATTGATAGATATGAACATAAGTACTATTTTGGCTTATTTTTCATTTGATGCAATGATTATTATTTTTTTGCTTTAATGTTTTAGTTGCGTTTTATCACAATAAAAATAAATCAGGACCATATACTACTGCTACAACTAGTGAACACAAAAACAATATATATGGTGTCAAATGATCGGGGAGGCATGAAAGGTGAGATTTGATCTCCTTCCAGAATTTGACAAGATAAAACCCTCTTTTTTAAGTAAATATTTCACATACGCTGTTATAGTTTAAAATGTTCCTAGATTCCGTTT
The DNA here is from genome assembly GCA_963457665.1 of Thysanoteuthis rhombus. Lineage (NCBI taxonomy): Eukaryota > Metazoa > Mollusca > Cephalopoda > Oegopsida > Thysanoteuthidae > Thysanoteuthis > Thysanoteuthis major. Next base: position 42,107,052 of record OY735208.1, on the reverse strand, counting down.
TTTTCAAAAGGATTTTTAATTCTTGGGTCCAAGCAATTATAGATATTTGGGGGGATTAGGGGAAAGTAAGGAGAGAAATAAGGCAGAAATTTGCTAGATGACATATCTCTAAAAAGGGTATTAAATAGTCAGACTGTTTCTTGAGTGAAGGATGCTCTTTATCACGATAAGAAATTATTGTGATAAAAAGCAATTGAAAAGCTCAAGATGGAAGAAAATACTTGTCAAAAACTAATAATCACTATCGCAGCAGTAGCAGCCTTTTAGCATCTGTTGTTGGACATATGCCTTCAACCAGGATTCGCCAGAACTCTCTTCCATGGGTGTTGCGGAGCCAATTCTTTCTGAACTTGACTATTTTGTACCTCCATCTTATATTTTGCCGTGTATCTGAATTGTGAATCATAATGTCCATTGGTTGTCTGATATGACCAGTAACACCAAATAAAAATAAATCAAGATGATATTCTTATCCATATCTATTTGTCAATCAGGCATGCAAAAGTCCTGGAAGTAATCTAAGATTTCCTTGCCATGGGGGTTATAATTGGCTAAAAGTTTCTAGTTACCTGTGTCAGAAGGGGGCTATGTGTATCTTAGAACAACTGAAATTTAATATCCTCTATACTCTGGCAACTTTAGTTCACTTCCCCATGCTGGCCCTGATTTGAAATATGCCTTGATACATTTTTCACTTGAAGAAAAAAAAACCTATCACATTTCTCTCGCTACTGAAGATATTGTCAACCACAGCAGTGACTGTAGCTTTAGAGAAATAAACAGAAAATTTCCTGAAACCATTTCCTATTTATGGTTGATATTTTTCCCTCTCTATGTGCCAGTTAAGGCTTGCTACAGTGACCGGAAAAGGGAAAGAGAGAAAGAGTAAAACCGATTGGGGGAAAAAAAAAAATTGAATGTTAGAATTCAGTACCCTGAGAGGTACCATAGACTATATAATACACGGCCACCTGTGTGCATTTTTGCATAAAAAGGTGCTAGAAGACATAGGAGCTCTAGTAGCTCAGTCAGTAAAGCAGTGCTGTACATAAGCAGCTTCCCAAGGTGATAGGAGGCATGAGTTCAATTCTCTCCTAGAGCTTATTCTTCATTTCTGATCAGCCTTGATCAGTCACTACGACAGACTGACTGTCTGAGTAAATTGTGATTAAAAGCAACTACAAAATCCAAGATGAAAGATATGGACAGACATCTACAAATAAATCGATACTAGCTGATATATTGTGTTGAAGATGTCATGATAAATTTGGATCACATCAGTATAAAAGCCTGTATGGACTGCCAAAGAAAATAACTGCAATAAGCAAAAAAGTATCATCAAGATTTCATCCACAAACAAATACTCTGCTTTAATCATATTTGGAATTACTGTTTGGTTTCTCTTGAAATTCTTCCATTATTTATTATTAATAAATAAATTCTGATTCTAACTGTCTATTTTTTGTCTGTATTCTTTTTTTTTAGATTGAGAAAACACTTCGAATATTTCCAGGTGTTGAAAATTACACAGATGTCTTGCTTACCTTGAAAAGTTTACAGTCTCGGGTCATCTTATTATATGCTTCGTAAGTATTGATCGAATACATTATACTTTGATCTACAGTCTCTCTTAATGTCACCAATTCTTCCCAACTCTATATTTCTTTTTGAATCAATACATTGCAAATATTTACTAAACGTAGAAAATCGCAATTATGGGGGCACTGTGTGTTCTGGTTGGAGGTGCAGAGTGGCATAATGGTTACTGGCATGGAAAACAGAATCAGCAGACAGACATTTGCTTCACATTATTATCCTTGGGAAAGGTGTGAATCCACCCCCAGCTATGGATAAATAGCAGTGCAGTTGGATTCCTTTAACACTGTAATACAGTCCAATGAGAAGGTTATTCAGACGGTAAAAACCTAGAGCTTGGCACTTGTCATAGCTGGTCCCAAGCCTGAGTGAGAAATGAGGAAAGTTGAGCATCAGGCCTGCACCCCAGCCCTTTAAGACTGCTACAAAAACAATTAATAAATTTCAAGTGAACAAAATCCAGATCATTCAAAATGAAGACAATTATTGCCTTGTCACATGCCCTGTGGCAACCAATGATGAACATTCTAAGAAAATCTAAGATAAAAGCCAGGATTTCAAATGCTGATTTTCATGGCAGATAGTCGAGTCCTCCCCAACTGGAAGATTAAGGCAACTCAATCTTCCCATCCCAGTTTCTTCCCATCTGCCTTTTTGCTGCACTGAGCTGAGCTTTGTAAATATCAATATTTTTTTTCAATTCTTAGAATGATTGAACTTTGAATTTTTCAAATGATATCTCTATGTCATGTTCCTGTAACCATAATTTCTATTATAACCTTCTTGAGGGCCACCTTTGGCAGCCTTTGCTCATTGCCAGGTCACTTCTTATTTGTAGAATTTATATTGTATTTATGGTGCAAAATTTAAAAAAAAATAATACAAGATGGTAATAATATTTGAAAATATGGAAATGAAAGAAAAAAAAATCACGAAACTTAATTATAATTATTAATGAAGTATCATCTCAAGTATGCCTGAGGAAGAAAAGTGCAGACAGGTCAAGGATGCTTCCCAGCTTATTTCTCATTTTTCATTCAGGAAAATTATTGAAATAACTCGGTGATTAGCAGTAAATAGACCTGGAGTTATCTCCCATGGATTTTTTTTTGTCAATTTTTACTTGATTGAAAATTACTAAGAATCCAGTGGCTCAGTTGAACTGGAGATTATTTTATTCTTCAAGTTGGAGCTTTCTACAGTATTAAGATGAATAACAATTGCACTACAATATACCATTTTGCTGTGTAATGGTACCAAACACACAAACATGCAGAAATAGGATTCTTATGATATAGATAAATGGTTGGTTTTTCAGTTTCACTATTTGTGTTGCAATGATAATTATTAATCAATGAAGCCTAAATTGGATTATAAAAGACTTTGTTTTTTTCTTTCAGCAAAGAAGATTCAGAACGCTTATTTGCTGATGCCAGTGATTTAGAATTGACTTCAAGAGGTTATGCATGGATTTGTACTGAACAAGCATTGCAAGCCTCTAATATACCTGTAGGTGAGTAAAGCTAATATACCCGTAGGTGAGTAAAGCCTCTAATACACCAGTAGGTTAAATAAAGCCTCTAATATACCTGTTGGTTAAATAAAGCCTCTAATATACCTGTAGATTAAGTAAGGCCTCTAATATACCTGTAGGTTAAGTAAGGCATCTGATATACCTGTAGGTTAAGTAAAGCCTCTGTTATACCTGTAGGTTAAGTAAGGCCTCTGATATACCTGTAGGTTAAGTAAAGCCTCTGATATACCTGTAGGTTAAGTAAGGCCTCTGATATACCTGTAGGTTAAGTAAGGCCTCTGATATACCTGTAGGTTAAGTAAGGCCTCTGATATACCTGTAGGTTAAGTAAGGCGTCTGATATACCTGTAGGTTAAGTAAGGCCTCTGATATACCTGTAGGTTAAGTAAAGCCTCTGATATACCTGTAGGTTAAGTAAGGCCTCTGATATACCTGTAGGTTAAGTAAGGCGTCTGATATACCTGTAGGTTAAGTAAGGCGTCTGATATACCTGTAGGTTAAGTAAGGCCTCTGATATACCTGTAGGTTAAGTAAGGCCTCTGATATACCTGTAGGTTAAGTAAGGCGTCTGATATACCTGTAGGTTAAGTAAAGCCTCTGATATACCTGTAGGTTAAGTAAGGCCTCTGATATACCTGTTGGTTAAGTAAGGCGTCTGATATACCTGTTGGTTAAGTAAGGCGTCTGATATACCTGTAGGTTAAGTAAGGCGTCTGATATACCTGTAGGTTAAGTAAGGCGTCTGATATACCTGTAGGTTAAGTAAGGCGTCTGATATACCTGTAGGTTAAGTAAGGCCTCTGATATACCTGTAGGTTAAAAATCTGGAGAGAAAGAAGGGCTTTTTGTTTATAAGAAAAAGATGTACTTTTCAATAGGCTGAAATTTTTGAGCAAGAATAGTTACCAACTGGCTCACTGATTGTGATAGGTTGGTTGATTGTCTAGTCCAATGTATTCTTGCCAAATTCCTGTCCAAGTCAGATGCTGGAGTTGACTTTTTTTTCCTCACATAAGGATAACAAAAACAATCCTCACCTAATTTAGCAGAGTAAACAGTGAACTGATTGTCTGTCCTTTCACAACAAATCAAATCGATGTATAAAATTAACATTGTTTGAAATCATGACCAATTGATCAGCAGGCAATCCTCTTGCTAACTGAGCCAATCTGACAAATCTTAGATATTTGCAGAAATTCATGTTATAAATATGCAAAGGCTCATTTTATCCTAATAAATAAGTATATGGTTGCTTGGTAATCACGTTTTGTCAAACTACAGTCCAAGTCCTGATTCATTATAATACAATACAAAAGTTGCAGTAATCATCTTCAGTTGGAATAGAAGTAAAACTTTTACCCTGCAGCAGCCAGGTTAGTTGTATTGATATTTTGGGCTACAAATTACACTATTATTGAGTTTTTGACTACTATTTTTCTTTGTCTTTTCAGTTGCTTTTTATTGCAACCCTCAAGGGTTGGTAGTCTAATGCAGTGAATAGTTAATGCAAATCAGAAATGAATTATTGACTATGCTTCACCTAAAAGAAATAAAATGAATTGTTTTTTTTTTTAAAGATAATATTACTGCTTATAATAGTATAAGTATAAAAACAATAACAAATATATGTCACCAAGAGATATCACAGGAAAATGAGGGATAGGTTTAAAGTTTAGATTTGATCTTCTGCTAACCGAGGGTTGTCGTAGTTAAGTCAGTTAAAGCAGCTGGCCCATTTAACAGGACCATCCTGAATCAAAAGATGCATGATTTTGAATCACATCAACAGTTTATCTTTTATTCCCAATCTACACTGTCTACTCACTGCAGATAGATTGATGGCCTGAGTAAGTTGTGATAAAAAGCAACTGGAAGTTTAGATGAAAGAAAATACTTGTCAAAAATTATTAACAATAATAATAACAATGATAATGACAATCGGTGACAATGCTTCATTTAATTAGAAATTGAACTTTAAGAAATGTAAAAGACGATATGGCTGCTAAAAATTATATTTTCTCATATATACATGGGATCATAATCCTCAACTTGAACCTCATTTACTTATTCATTATCCTTGTGTATATTTGGTAAAGCAACATTTTCCCTTCATCTGGCAACAATTGGAAAAATTTTTGTGTGTATATACACTGCAATTACTCAACAATTGGGCACTTTATGAAGTTGACATTCTCTACATATATCAGTCAAAACACAAATCAGTGGTCCTTGGGAAATCTAATAAAAAATCACAGATTATAGATCTTCCTTCATAATTTCTATAAACCATCTACCATGATTTCCATTCTTTAGAATTTAAGTTTGAATGCAAAATAACTAAATCGGGAACACTGAAACTTAAATACTTGGAAGCCGTAGTTTCGTACAACAAATGGAAAATTATTTTGCAAGATAATTATTAGCAGGCTGCACCTTTTCCAAACTTGCACCTTTGGAATAGGCACTGCCCCAATTTATTCAAAGCCTTTACCAAAATCCCGTTTTATTTATAGAAAAAAAAAAATTAATTTGAGAAGTTTTGGCAGACTAGAATATTTTGATTTTTCATCAATCATTGAATTAGAGAAAATCAGATTAATCCAAATTCACTTTATCTCCCTTTGGGCTCATGTAAATAATCTTTTTGATATACAACCCTTTATCTTTTATCCCATGTGCTGTGAAAGGAAAAGGATTGATTGTAATAATAATGTAGTCTATCCTCACTCAGGGATCATCAGTAGACAGGAATTGAAACAAGTGTTACTGATAGAATAAGGCTATTGTATGTTATACCTATCAAAAATGAGGGGCTTATTTACATATAGATAGGCACAAAGGAACCTTAATCTGTTTTATTTGGTATTTTATTTCTAATAATTCAAGTCTCAATTCATCTCAAGCTGATTTGATTTGTGATCAGACATAGAGAGTTTCTATGATGTAATTTTCATTGTTATGTCATGATAAGGAGGTAAATTAACCAATCAGAGAATCCCATTTGAGCCCAAACAGTACAGACAGAGAAGAAATTTGTATGTATGCTCATTATATGTATGAACTTGTTATAAACTATATGATTTTTTATGTATGGATTATAGCATAGATTGTGATATAATGTGAATGGTTATTGGACCCGAACATTTTGACCAATGCTATCATCCACTCATCAGGAAAACCATGAATAAAAACAGATCTTCCTTTTGAGCATGTAAACCTGATGTTTCTGGCTGAGTGCCATTCCACTACTTTGTAAGCCTATTTGATAGAAGTGGCTCAAGTCCCACACTATGCCTGCTAAGAAATATATTTGACTTATGCCCTTAAAGCAGCTGTGAAAATGAAATTAATCTGATGAAGATATCTCTGTAAATGAACAAAATTCTTTAAAATATTATTTTGTCTCGCTTATCGCCTCAGGAACACAGATGTAGGATATCTAAAGGTGTATGAGTTGAGGTTTCGAAGTCATTGATGTAAATATGTAAAAAATTTTGTTCTCGAATACTAAAATTTTTGGAACTTTGAACAATGTTAATGGTTTTTCATCTATCGCCAGCCCCTTTAATATTGCCTAAACGTACCCTGCAGTTATCACAGCTTGGGTACAACAAGGTTGGCATTCTTGGACCGCAACACCCGCATTGTAATGGGGGGGGGGGGACATGTATAATACTAAGTTCAAGGGAGCTAATTCTGTAAAGTTGTTTGAAAATTTAGGTATAAATTTTACTCTATGCATAATTCATAACTTGAAATCCAGGGAAGATCAATTTAAATTTTCATATAGATATTCATTCATTGATTTAATTTTAGAAAAAAACTGGTTTATCATTCAACAAAAAAGCAGGCAGGGTCACTCAAAAGTACTCAGGTATTATATTTATCACTTTTATCTTGAAATTATCGTCTTTTTTCTTTCGTTCCAGGCGTCATCGGCACTCAGCTGATAAACGGTACAAATGAAGCCGCCCATATTCAAGACAGTATTGCTCTGATTGCCCAGACTTTTATACGCTTACACAAGGAGATGAACATCTCCGAGCCACTCAATGAGTGCACTGATATCAACATCCCATGGTACGAAGGCAAAACAATCCTCAAGTAAGTCAAGTTCACATCAGAGAATTCACTGCTCTAAATTTTACTCGGCTTTTTTTAAAAAAAAATCTTCCATTTATCCTCAAGGTGTCGTGAGGAATCAGAGATGGAAGTTGCTTTTGTCTGTTGGTTTTTATTCTCATTTATTTTTCTGAAACAATTATAATCTACTTCCAGCCTGCTAGGCCCATTGAATCTTCAGTATTGCCTCATTAACCATACATTCCATGAGCATGTTCCCTACTCTGTTCATAACCTGCCTCTCATGACACTAGATGAGGGGTTAGACTTTTCTCTGTATTAAATCAGAGTGGACAATTGCGTAGACTTGTTGCCAACCAAGATTAACGACTTCAGTTTATTTACCCCTAGCACAAGGAGGGGGGCGGAGAAGGAATGGATTCATGGTTTTCCCAAGGGCGTTAGTGTGAAGTGAATGTAGCAAACTGTTCAAGCTGGAATTTGAACTCCGTTCTTTGATTCCATTTTTAGTGTTGTGAATCGTTTGATCACTCATGCATCCATTCTACTTGGCACAAGCTGTGAATTGATATATTCAAATTTAGAACAGTTATCATGAAATTATGAAATATAGTTGACTTACTCTGTGTAACTCGGATTGTTGGATCTTCATTCTGATATGATTTGTCCCTGTCAAGATTGACAAGGGGGGTTGCAGTTTTTTGTTGCTCTGTTAGTGTTTGGATTGTAGTTACAGTAGAGTGGTCTACCCACTCACCTACTCATTCCATACCTTTCCCAAAGTCACTAAATGACCTAATTTTGGTTATGATATTTACTAAGCTTAGTTAAGACTGACCTTTGAGTTCCTAATTCCCCATGCAAGCTGAAGTTTGGCACCTTTCAAAGTAAAATATAGTATCATCTTATTTATTACGTTTCTCTGTTTTATTAAATTCTCATTAGATGAAGTATTATAAATCGAATCAGTGTAACCCCACGAATGGCTCATCTGACCGACCTGCCAAATTGGCTACAAACTCTTCTCTCTTTGCTTATCTGCATATCTGTCAGAGTTTGTATGTGTGGGCACTTGTCACATTTTGGGGGCTACAACATAGTAAATTTGCATGAGTACATACCACTAGCCACCATCTAAAACCTTCTTTTTTTTGTATTTATGAAAGAGTGCTTTTTAGAGTCTCTATAGTCATTTTGAACTATAAATGACTAAATCTTGTGCTGGTATTTTTGAGATAATATTAGGTAAAAGTCCTTTTTTTTTTCTTTTTTTTTAATAATTTTGGGGAATAATTTTAGATCCAACATAAATTTTAGATGATGATATATTTGGGCAGGGGAATAATTTTAGATAAAAGATCTATTTTTTGATAATTTTAGATAAAGATATATTTTTAAGATAATTTTAGATAAAAGATCTATTTTTTCGGAAAATTTTTGGCAAAGATATATTTTGGGGGAATAATTTCAGATCAAAAATCTATTTTTTGAATAATTTTAGATAAAAGATCTATTTTTTAAGATAATTTTTAGATAGTTAGTTCAGGTACATCTGTGGTCCATGTTGATTCATTTATGTGAAGTATGGATATCATCATCATTTTCTTTTTAAATTTTTCACTTTTCTTTACCTTCATTTTAATTCATTTATTAGTTAATTAGTTTATTAGTTAGGTAACAGTGAGAAAAAATGAGCATATAGGAGTAAAAAGTTCATTACCATAATCAAAGGAAACGGTTCCACCACAATATAAGAATTTCTGTTTCATTTGATTTTCAATTAGTATCTGGAAAGTTCTTCTGTCTCAGACACTTGATAAACTGAGTTCCTCCTGTTGCTCAAGGAGAAACTGCCTTGAGAATCAGCATTTGAAATCCTGTATTTCAACCTGGTCTCAAGCACCAACAATTGAAGCAAATTTGTTACCATCTCAGGTTCCAAGCAATCTTAGTCAATAAGCTTATCAATATTTAAACATGCTAAAAGGAAAAATTCAAATTTTCGAAACTTTTTTTCAGATACTTGAAAGCTGGACATTTAGAAAATGGTGTAACTGGTCAAGTGAGTTTCAATTTGGAAGGAGACAGGTTGAACCCTGTCTACAACATAATGAACGTACAGCAAACACGTACGGTGGCCGTTGGTATCTATGGAAGTACAAAGGTCAGTGAATGATGGTTTGTTTTTTTTCTTTTTAATTGTACATGGTTTAGTCAGACTATTTTCTTTGTCTTTGTCGATCATTTTATCACGATGTTCCAGCTGTACATCCTCCGGCCTTCTTCGAGTGTTGTTAGTTCTTGAATGTAGAAACTATTTCCTATAATGCATGCTCATCCCATCTATTTGCACGTCACATTGTGTTTTTGTATCTTTGTTTCTGGGATTATCTCCTCCTGACCTCTACACCTCTGTCTTTCTGGAGTGGCTTCCCTTTGATTGGATGACATTTTTTTCTGGGGCTACGCCCTCAGTGTGTTTGCCTGATTACTGCTTCTAAACGGTCTTTATATCGGTATTTTTTTCCCCATCAGATATGTAGCTTAGTTTGTTTACAAGTACGCAATCTCTTATCTGAAAGCTATGGAACCAGACATTTTACAAAATTCGGAATTTCGTGCATTTCATAATTGTAGTTTAGGTACCGTGCACAGAGTAGATAATGGAGTCAATTGTGAACCTTGTAAATATTTAGAATGAGTCCGGTAATTAAGAATATAAATAATATCATAATTTATTTGTACTGTGGTAAATGAAATGAGATGAAGATAGACCATAAAATTAATGGCATACTTTTTATCTTAAGTACGAAAAATATTTAAGTACTTTTTACATTTAAGTATCAAAAGCTTAGAAACCTGAAAAATTTTTCTCTATGGGAAACATGTTTGGTTTTCAGAACTTTTCATTATTTAGAATTTGAGATAAGAAATTGTGTAGTCACAGGAGTGAGTCGTCATTGCTTCTCTCAAAATATGCAGGTTTGAAAATTTAGAGAAAGATGAGATTTGATTGTTACAAAATTATGTTTGAAATTTCAGACAACTGACCTTTTTTTCTTAATTGAATCAGCCATTTACTTATGATATAGAAGACAAATTCAATCTTTTAAAAAAATCAAATCTTCTCAACATCCTCCCCACTTGAACATTATCCTCCCTAAGTTCTGGCAATCAAAATCCTCCCCACTAAAGCAGCCTTAATTCAGTGCGTTGAAGAAGTACAACGAATTTTCTGAAATGTTTTCAAACTGATAGCAAAATAAGAATTTTTAACCACTTTGGAGTGACTGTCAAGCTATCTCATGGGAATTTCCTTAATGCTGGGTTTTTTCATTCTGGATGTGAATCAAATAAGAATTTTTGTAGATGGTTATGAAGGCAGAGAAAGCAATGATTGTTTTGGAGCACTAGAAGATATTTCAGCAACTCCCCTACACATACAAACATACATGGAAGGGGTGAATGAAGAGGGACAAATTAAGCTTGTTTTGGACCTGTAACATATGGTATAAAGGAACTCAGATTTTTTACTTGCAGAATAAAATGATTGAATTCTTTTGTTTACTATTCAGACAAATAATTGGACAAATATGTCTGACTTATCTTTATGCAACAAGTATGACTTCGGTTTCTAACCACACTCTCATTAATTACTGTGTCAAAATAATAACCCCAATCAAAGGTAATAATTTGTAAAAATTACTAACCTTAAACAAACAATCGTTCATAAAAGTTTAAGGCAGTATAGTACTAAAGTAATAGAGCAAATACAGAATCACTGAATCAGATTTGATACTTTGCAAGCATTTAGCGCGGGGCCCTCAATGTTGTGGTGCCTGTAGGATATGCTACTTTAGCTACATTGTTAATCCAACCCTGGGAAGAAAGTGACATTTACAACCAAACTATTCAAAATAAAATCTTCTTTAAGACCAGGAAAAGATCTTCTTTTTTTTTTAAAGTCTTGGTCCCTTGTGGTTGAAATAATGCCAGTGTCTATTATATGACTAGTGTCTGGTTGTCTGAGAGATAAAATTTATTCTGTTTTGTCGGTATTTTCATTATTTTATACATATTTTTTTTAATCACTGTTTCCATCATTGTTGTTTTTAACAGAATGTTTCAGATGAATAATACATAAAATACTAGTAAAATATAAATTACTTTGCTAATGGTGTACCTAGGGGTAGAAATTTTCCCGTCTTCTTTTCTTGACTACTGAGTACAGCAATTCTTCTATAGCAAATATCTTTGTTTCACCTTCTACCCTTCTGTATACCCCTAGCTACTCAACTCTGCCTCTTTCCACCCCATTTTCATAATCTTCTTGTTGAAATTCCATCCTCAGAACTTTTGCTCTACCTCCAACTCTTTCAACATGAACATTTTATTTTTAAAGTGTGACAGACGGAAGTATGACTGACAGAAGTGTGTAGATATGTTGCTTATTATGATATGGACTAGTTTACCTGCATCACTAAAAATGATAGTATTTATGGATATACATTGTGTTTTACATACATTGATACCAGAGATTTACATTGCAATGAGCTTGGATGATAGCGTTCTGTTAACCACAAACAGATTTTTATTATTTTTGGTTTTTGTAACTTTTTAAATTCTTCAAATTCAGTATTTTTGCTACAACATCAGAACATAAAATTTTATTGCTAATCATTATATGTGCAGGTTGCAAACTATGAACTGCCTTGATATGAGCTATAATAATTGTTTTTTTTGTTTTTTTTAAATTAAAAATCATTTGTTTTGATTTAATTTTTGCTTTCAGAAAGCTCAACCAGGAGGAAACCCGTTGGCTATTGCTGATAACATCAACATTGTCTGGCCAGGTAACACATATGAACAACCAGAAGGACTTCGAAGGACAACCCACCTCAAGGTCAGTTTTAGAAAAATAAAAACTAATTCTTAGACATTAATTTTTATCACAAGTTCCATGAAACTGGTACACAACTTGGTAAGAAATTAATATGCCGTATTTGATGGCTCATAAGACTCTCTTCATTTTGGCAGGGAATATTAAGAAGAAAAAATGCATTTGCTTTAATTCCTCTCATTCATTACCCAGTTTCTGAACTCCGAGACCTGGCCAATGTGGAGCTAGGCAATTAAGGTTATATTTATCTTTTGATCCATTGGGTTAGGCGGGTAGGAGAGTCTTATATGCTATCAAATACAGTAAAGGATAAAGAGGATAGAAAGATTGTGTTGCACTGATTTTCCAAGAGAGTGGGACTCGCCTGCCTTAAAAATCAACTTTTGAAATTGTATTACCTGGACTTGGATACCAACATGTAACACTGATAGAAAATTCACAACTATTTTAGCCACAAATCAGACCAGAGAGAAAGGAATTGACTGAGATAAATGGATTGATAGATAAATGGATGGATAGATATTAATAGGCTATATCCAATACTATAAAGACAACAAATGTTTGTTTATTGTTTTATAGACTCCTGAATGGTCACACTCAACAAGCTGAAAATGTGTGTATAATGGTAACTGGACTATCTTAATAGATAGATAGATTGATATTTTTTCTGTTTTTCCTTGCCTACTTTGAGAGAAACTTTTTTTTTTTACCATTCAATATGCTCAAGTTTATATTTCAAGAAAACCATATATAACTTGAAATATGGTTTGGCACCATGTTCTTCTCTTGGAATACGTCAAGCAAGACAGAGATGAGGAAAAGATTTGGCATATGTCCATTTGGCATTGGAACTGGCCAACAACCTTAAAGGCCTCACGTCGAAAATGTCTGTAGATGACATTCATTACACTTGATGTCTGAGCGAAAAGCCTCATATTCATTCAAAGCACGTAACTTAATCTAAGGGAGATAACTTTTCTATTCATTTCTGACTCGCGTAAAATAAATTAACATTCCTTTACATCACTATAAATAATGTCAGTGATTGGGTTTTATTGCTTTTCTCACTAAGCTAACATAATTTGCCGCAGTCTTTTCAAACTATTTTGAGGAATATCATTTTCTATGGTATTAAATTATTTAACAGTTAAATAACATAATTAAATAACAGTTGAATTGATGGGGAAAATAATCAGTGATTCTAAAGATTTTGTCGATAAACTTTAGAAGAATCATTGGTATTCAAAGATTTTTTTCAGACTATTAAACTCTGCCTTCTGGTCATTTTTTGTTGTTCTCATAACGTTTTAGCCGGTCCATTCTCGGCCCTTCTTCAAGTGAATTATCTGTTTATGAGGAGAGGGACTCTTTTTTTCTACTTCTGTTGTAAATAATGTAAAAAACACTAAAGGGAACAACCTTTTTTTAATCATTTTTGTTGATAGCATATTATAAATCATTATTATTTATTTTTGCTACTGTTTACCTTCATCTTAATCGTTGTTGCTTTTTATCGCAACTTAACTCGGCGGGGGGTATTCTTCAACAGTGAGTACATAAATCAACAGCACTGGTTGGAATTAATCAATTCATTTACTCACTGCTGAAGAGTACCCCTGAGTTCAGTTGCAAAAGCAACAAGATGAAGATAAATAGAAGCAAAAATAAATGAGAAGAAAATTTTTTATTTATTCTCTTCTGGGAGGAAGTCCAAATGATAAACAGGGAATGCTGTCAGTGAATGAGAAAACTCAAAAAAACATGTGTTTTCTATTTGGAAGGAAATTATAGAAATTTGGCTCTTGATTTGCCAATATCAGAATCTGTTTGTTTATTACACCATAAATATCACAAACTAGTGCTACTGAGATGCTTCATTCTAATGCCTTTATTAGCTCTAATTTCTGTACCACATTTTTAAGTTTACACACTTTCTTTCAAATTCCGTATCAGTTAATACCATTTTGAGATGTAAGGATTGTAAAAAAATACAGAAATTTCAAATATATTTTTGCATCAATTATTTTTCATTTTGTTGTTTCCACTATCATTTGTCAGGTTGTAACGATACAAGAGGAACCTTTCATCAAAAAACGACTCATACAAAGAGGAGAGAGCTGTGAACCAGAGGAAGTTACCTGCCCTCATATAAATAAAACCTCAGGTAAAATATTTTCCCATCGATTCTCACCAAATAGAAACTCTGACCCTTATCCTAATAAACAAGAACAACCATTGAATTCTTCCTTTCCCTCATTTTAAGAATTTGTTGGTTTTTTTACTGAATGCTCCTCTCACAAAATTGGCACTGAATAAGTAGGATTCTGTGTAGATAGCTGTACTTATGGGAGTATCAATTAATTTTTGTCACTTGTTAGATTTTAGGGGTAAGGATTTAGAATTCTATTTAAAGTTGCTCTGTTTGACAATCTTTCTGCTTTATCACAGTAGAGAATGAATAAAGAACCTCCATCACAGTTAATAATTGAATGACCACAGAGTCAAAGTTTGAAGTTATGTAAAAAAAATTCCATTAAAGAATAAATATGGTCAGAATAAATTCTGGTTATGACATCACTGGCTTTTTCCACCAGAAAACATCTAAAATAGAGTAAAAAAAAACATCTAGTTTCTGGAAAATCTTGATTTTATTATTAAACCTGCCAGAATAAAGCCCACAAAATACAAAAAAAAAATTTTTTAGAAGAGTATTAGTGAAGTACTGATGCCAATTTTCAAGTCTCTACTGGCTATAGTTGTTCGATGATCATCTTATGACACACAGACTACTATAGAATGATCATATTGGAGCAAGCATCTTTATTCTTGTTGATGATTCTTACCTCATACTTTCTTAAATGCAAACAGTTTCTCCATTAATTGATTTAGGGGTCATTTTGGTAATTAATTAGAAATAAAAGCAATCCTCCACTCCAAAAGTACTACATTTTGCCTTGTGGAAATCCAGAATTGTCCAAGGCAAAAACATTGAATTCCAATTTAATTTACTTTCTTAGGAATCCATACGAGGTCTATCCAGAGAGTTTCATGCCATTTTGATTATCCTAAGAACTGGTTGTATGGCCTTGATCCAACTTGGCGACCAATCAGAAGGAACCTTACTGCACATGCAAGAACAGACACTCTCTCTGTAGGTTACTCAGTCAGTAATTAAACATGATTGAGTAAGCTTGTCTACTGAATGACATCACATTCACAATGCCTGCCGAGCCTGCCTATTCTTTACGTCTTGTGCAGGTTTTTTCGAAAAGCATTGTATCACCCAGGTCTGTCAGCTGCTCTACAGCCCAACTTCTGGCTTTTCACTGTTGAAAGGGAAGAGATTTCAGACCATAGATAAGACTAATGAGGATGCAAAGAGGTAGATGATGACGTTCCTGAAAGAGGACTTTGGAAAGTGGAAGAGACATTCGGATATGTGAGTTGGGTCCCAAAAGGAGTGTAGTAAACCTTCACTATAACAAACCAATTGGAGGGAGGGCGGTGGTCTTTAAAGCCTGAAGTTCATTATAACCAATAGTTTCTCCTCGTCTGTTGAATGAGAAATAAGTTCAGTAGTTAGCCGCATTGAACAAACATCATTCAGTAAATCCAAAATCACTTTGTTTGCTTGTTCCACCTTACCACTTCACACAAATGACTAATGTTTTGTATTTACAGTTCTATAAAATAAAATAAAATAGAATATATCTGAGTCCATACTTTTACATGAGCTCCTCAATAATTTCTAGTTTCCTCTTCAGAGACAATATATTCCTCTTGTTCCTCTCTGAATGAGTAGACGTAGATATACTATATTTAGAAGCCAAACCAGAAATGCACACAAAAAGCACAATGCAGCGAGCACAGAACGAAAAATTTGCTAATGAAAATAAGTATCCAAGAAGACCAGCCATGGCAATAGCCAAGCTGTTGGTTTTCTGATGGAGTGACCTTCTCTTAGGTAGACTGCTTTAGATGGCAAAAGGGCTCCAATCGCACCACTATTTGCCCTTAGCTAGGAAGAAACATGAATTCATATATTTCTCTTGAAAAATAGTACATAATGAACCTAAGCAGCCTACGCGTAAACACAAACACAGTTTGTCGATCCCATTTTCTGTCTAGTTACTGTTACACCACTCTGCATCTCCACATGAGTATAAAACAGAATTAAAATTGTGAGTGTGTGTGTGTGCATCCATTTGTCTGTCTATATCTCTGAGTGTGTGTGTGTGTATGTGTGTGTTATTACTGGTCATGAGGTAAACTAATCAATAAGTTTTCTTCTCAGACAAACCACCTGCAACAAATGGCATAATGCCATGTAGTCATACCCCTGACCCTTCAAATTTCCTTGGATGCATCGTTTATATTCCAAGTGGGTAGGCAAACTTTCTCCTTTATCTCTTATCACATCTGCCAAATATTTTATGGCATCCTTACAGCCTTTAAATTCCGCTTTCAGAGTTGACTAAATGCGTCAGGATGTTCCTCCTGATGTTGTCTCTACGAAACCAATTTCTCCCTCTGTATTGACCTTCTCAAGTGTAAGCAACTTCATCAAGTGGGGTGATGGTGGGGGTGGTGGTGATGGTGGGGGGTTACTTGAGTAGTTACATAATAGCAAAAGTGATCCCCCTTCTCAGATGATTCAAAGAAGAAAGGGTCTGGTCAGTCACTCAGTGGAAACCATCATGTGACCTATGTCTTTTGGCAGCATGCCTTGCTGGGATTGATCAATGAATTGATCAATGAAGTTACTTCTCTCACCCTTTGTTCGATCACTAAGAAGTCTGGATTTTCAAAAAATCACCAAGTAAAGGACCAATTTAGCATGAACTCACATTGTAAATTGAACCCCCTTTTAAAAACCTATTTGAAAGGAATTTAAAAAAAACAGAAAAAAACGTTTTTTGAAGACAATAAGGACTAAATGTTTAAATTTGCAGCCCTCTAGCTCATTTGGTGCAGCCTGTATACATGACACACATACACACACACACACACACATACACACACACACACACACACACACACACACACACACAGATAAATAGCCAGCTAGCCAGCCAACTAACCAGAAAGATGTTTTTTACTCTCTTTTAGATGTTTTTTCTCTGTGGAAAATGCCAATAATGTCATAAATAGAATTTATTCTAACTATATTCATTCTTTGATGTAATTTTTTGCATGAATTCAAATTTTGATGCTACAGTTATTCAATTATTGACTGAGATGGTGAGTTATGTTTTTATTATTATAGATATTTCTAAAGTTTACCCAGTCTGCCAAAAAGTTCAAGAAGGGATTAAGACAATTGTGTTGTACCAATATTCCAAATGAAGAGATCCTGTCTGTTTTGAGAATCAGCATTTGAAATCTTGGGATTTTACCATTATTACATGTATGATACCCATGAAAAATGACTGAATTATTTACGTATAGCTCATCACTTCTACCCAAGATCAGAGTATATGTACATTCTGCCTAGGATCAAAGTGTAGCTCCTTGATCTTCCACCTAGTATCTGTGTACTGTATATTCTTTGGTAGCTTTGCGCCAGTGCAATGACCTGGCTGATGATGGCCTACTGAGACTTGGTATTGCTAAGTGCAAGAGGCCTAGGATTCATCCTGTGGCAAGCAAAAAAAAACCTTGCCCAGTCTCAAGGGATCAGTTAGCCCCAGGGCTAAAGTGGAAGAGTCGGGTTTACCCTGACACCTTCGCAACACCAGTTGCAGGGACTGGTGCAATTTTTTGAGCTTCTTGTACACAGAACCCCACATTAAACCAATGTTACATCTTACTCTCGTGGGGAAGCAAATAAATAAAGATCATAGTGTAGTATCTGTACTCTACCTAGGCTCAAAATGCTGCTCCCTGGCAGATCAGCGTAAGATTGGTGTTTGGTATTTCTGAATGCATTGAATAGTATTGCGCAGAAAAAAATATATCCATGTGGATACACATTGCTTGTTGAATATGTGGAAGGATTATTGACTGTTTTCATTTCGATGTTTTTCAAGCTTCATCTTTTTTTTGTTTTCTTTTTCTGCTCCAGGTAACATAACAGAATATTGTTGCAAGGGTTACTGTATTGATTTGTTGGTTAACCTTTCTGCAAGAGTCAATTTTACATTTGATGTTCACATGAGTGCGGATAACACATATGGATCCTTTGAAAGAGTAAGTAAAGCTTTTGCCTTTCTCTCACACATCATTAGATTCATTTGAGGGGTGAAAAGTCATGTTTGTTATGTATGTTATTTTCTTAAATGAAGATATTTTCCCCTTCTTCTAAGAGTGATCCACTTGGGACTTCATACTTTTTTCCAAGCATCATATCTGCTTTTCAAACAGTCTGTAGAGTATTGTTCCCTCTAAGCTGTGTTTGTGTGTGTGTGTGTCTATGTGTGTGTGCACACACACGTTTTGCAACTAATACACAAAAGAAATTGGTAAATGCACAAAAGATTTCGGATGCTTAAAACAACTTACTGAGTTTTTTATTAAAAAAATATTGATTCATTATGTTGAATTCAAAAATGCGCACATACTTTTGTCTCTGGAAAAAAAAATTTGCTCAATTGAAGATTTTTGCGCACACTGACTTCTAAAAATTGGAGGGAACATTGCTGCAAAGTCTTCTTTCGGGATCACTATCAGCTTCTTCATCGTGTTCTCAGAAGTTGAGTGTAGACAGGAGCCAAATCAGGAGTGTATAGGGGCGGGTGGACTGAAAAACCTTGTTGATGAGATGTGCAAAAAGAGCCTGCATAAGACTTGAAAGATGGACAGGCTTGGTCATTGTGAATATGATGGTTATACAGTACACAAACTCACTCAATTGCATCTCACTGCCAACTGAGTAACGCCACGGCAGAGTATTTGTTCTCGAATGGACAGCAAGTTCCTAGATGCCATAACTAGCTTCTCCATTTTAATTATATCTTTTGTTAATAATGAATTTTTTAAATTCAGTTTAAAATTCAGAAATTATGAGGTGCCTTTTGAAAATTGAATTTTGTTAGAAGAAATGGGCAATTTATAGGAGTTATCTCCCTTACATCGCTGGGATAAACGTCAACGAGATAGATGAAGCCGAGTTAAAACTGTTCAAGGAAAATTTTTCACGTTACACGTTCGAATTTGATACAGAGGAAGCTGTTTATTATAATCACATATAATGTTATCAAATGGATATTGTTATCAAAGTCAGTCGATCCCAAACACTTTGTCTTAAATCTATTAAAAATCATTATTAAATTTATTTTTTCATAATGTAAAGTTGTTTATAACTAATGTGAATAGTTCCAATTTTTATATCATTTGCCTAATGGCATCAGCCAGTTAATGTTAATGAAAAAATATTTTGGTCAAAATGATCACACGCAGCTTGCTCTGTTTCTGAAACAAATTATAATCCAAAATGCAAAATCAATAACAAATAATAAGTGTTGAATCAATCCAAGTTAATTGAAGACACGTGTCATCAATTTCTGTTGAGCTTCTGACCACAACTAAATCTGCAAAAACTTGGTTACTATCTTTTAATTCAAAACTCTTCTTTGAAACGGAAATGGAATAGGCAAACTGAGTTCAACCACTGGCTGAGACAGTTTGCATTTCACTTTGTACTCTTGTCCTTGAGTAATGCATAAATCCATCCCTTCTCTATGGGTAAAAAGCAGAGTAGACTTGGTTCTTCAGCTTTGGTTGGCTACCATTCTAGGAGGCAGACCTATGTGAATTCAAACAGGGAAAGTCCACCCCTTGTCTAGTGTCATTAGAGGCTGATAATGGACAGTGGGGAGTGTGTATGTTAACTCTTGAAATCATTGACCACTTGTAACTGCTTGTAATTGTGAATGAACTCTTAAATGAATAGAATTAGAAATAATAGAACTCTCCTGTGAATTGAATAGAGAAAAAAATTCATCCAATGGTAAAAGATGGATGATTTTAATCATGTAAATTCGATTGATAATGACATTCAATTTTCTTAATGAAATTAAGAATTAAACAAGGTTTTTCAAGGTAATTGTATATTTTGTTTCATATTTCAGCGTAATGGTTCCACGGAGAAGAAATGGAATGGAATGATTGGAGAATTGGTTTTGGCTGAAGCTGATATGATCATGGCCCCCTTGACAATTAATCCAGAAAGAGCTCAACACATAGATTTCTCCAAACCGTTTAAATACCAAGGACTCACAATTTTAGTCAAAAAGGTAACTCACATCATTTTGGGCTAGAATTTCTTTCATCTTATTGGGAACCATCAACCAATACTCTCAACATGGTTTCTTCAGTTTTTAATTGATTCTGGTTGTCTATCTATTCGTCAATGAAGCTAGAGGGCTGAAAATTTGAACATTTACTCTTGTTATGTCCACTAAAACATTTTTATTTTGTCTTCTAAATACCCTCCAAAATGTTCTTTTATGTGAGATTTGATTTACAATCCAAGTTTAAGCTGAATTGGTCCCTTTGTGTTTGGCAACTTTCATGCTTGTTTTTTAAAATTTTATTTGACATATATATAAGTATATAGTATAAGGACATGTTATTATTCATTTGTGACCAGCATTTCTCTTTTATTTCTGTTGATTTTTATTGCAGTGACAGTTGGTTTATTCTGACAGCTCCAATATCATTCAATGAATCTGTTTTTTGCTAATCTTCTCATGTCACAAGAACGCAAAAACAGATGCAAAATATTTTCACTTGACACAAAACAAGTGACTTGTAGCTGACGTTTATTTTTCTCCGAAGGCCGACAGGGTTTAAAACAAATGTTGGCTCTGCTTGGGATGGGTTAGCAAGAGAATATCAGGTTTCTTTGAGATTATTTCCCAAATCGCCTTGGATTTACGAAAAAAAGAAATATTATTTTGTCTTTGATTATTCAAGCATGATTTGTTTGTGTGTGTGTGTGGTGTGTGCATCATATATATATATATATATACATATATATATATATATATATATATATATATATATATATATATATATATATATATACGTGTGTGTATTTGAACAATTGAAACAACTACTTTATATAATGTCCAGAATGTTTTTTGTGTTTTCAAAATCCCCCCCCACCAAATACCTTTTTAGAGGAAGGTTCAATTTGCAATGAAAATTTACATTAAATTAACCCCTTTGTTTGAGTCTGCTTGTTTGTTTTTGTTTTTTAAATTCAGGCATTTTTAACGATCACTGCCTAACAAAAGGCAAGAGAGTAACATTCATTGATCACCACTTGTTCCAATTGATCACCATCAACACAGCATCCTCTAAGAAACATTGGTCTCATGACGATTTCTGATGAGTAATACCAGATCTGCATATATATATATATATATATATATATATATATATATATATATTGTTTATGTAAACAACACATACAATATGAATTTTGGAAAATTCATATACTCCTTTAAACCAGATATTAAGAACATCTGAAAATTAGAGAAACTCTCTAGAAGATTGAATCAACAAGAAATGCTGATACTGTTTAATGAAAAATACACTATACATATATATATATATCATTGTGTCATCCACAGACCGCTGTTTCGTTGTATTACAACTCTTCAGTGTGGCTATAGACTATCCATTATCCCATCCAGTACCATGAGGTAGAATCAAAACCTTAGCTTCAGACGTGGAGGCTGGTATCCTCCCTCTGCTCCACGGAACCGGACGGTCAGCAAAGTTGAATTTAAGCAATATATTTATTTATTGCATACATTCCTCATCCACCAGGGTACTCCATTCCATGTTGGAAGAGCATTGAAATATATATGTATATATATATATATAATATATATATATATATATATATATATATATATATATATATGTATATTAGCAACAAAAATAGTGATGGGCTGGAATTTAGCAAAAAGAAATGACAACAGATGGAGCAAAAGGTTAACTGATTGGTGCCCATGGGACAGTAAACGCAGTAGGAAAAGACCAGACATGATGGAGGGATGAGATATAAAGGTTTGCCAGTAAGACATGGCAGAGATCAGCATAGTCATGGTTGTTATGGAAGGCAATGGGAGAGCCCTTGTCCAGTGGTTGATTTATAATGACCGATGATGATGATGATGTATACAGCTTAGGGGAAGAAGTATTTGGATACTTGTAAAATATTGATTCAAGATATTTCTGGTGCTCACATTTACTTCATATTCACACTGGTGATGTACTTTGATATGAAAAATAATGATTACCAAGAAAAAAATATATGTTTCCATAAAAACAACGCAGAATAAAATGAAAACAAAGTATTAGTGGAAAAAACCATTTGGACACACCAATTTAATATTTTAATAATTTCTTGGTCGTCTCTTCCTTGCAAACAATTTTCAAATCATTAACGCTTCTTCAGTGTCTCTGATGAATTTGATCTTTCAAGCCTCGCCATGAATTTTCAATTGGATATGAGTCAGGAGATTGACTGAGCATCTCAACATTGTCCTGAAAAAACATTCACAAGTTACTTCAACTGTTTGCTTCACATCATTATTATTCAACAGAACACATTAATTTCTAAAATGCTCAGATACATTGCTCTATTCAGGGTTCCAACAATCATGTGTAGTACCCCTGTACCTTTGAAACTGAAGTACCCCCAAACGATGATACTTCCGCCTGCCTGTTTTACTATGGTGATAGTGTTTTTTCAATCATAGGCACAGCCATCTTTTCTGCATACATGACTATTTGGGCTGTGGTCAATAAGTTCAATTTCTGTTTCGTCTGACCAAAGAAAATCTTTCTGTAAAATAATTAGGCTACTTTAAATGCTCATGAGCAAACTTCATCAGAGAATTCAGGTAGCTTCTTTTTTTAAAATTTTTTTCAACAAAGGTGTTTCCAATCAGTTATAGGATTTTAAACAGTTCCTGTGCAGTTCATTACTCATAGTCCTTTTAATAACCAATGTTCCAGTTGCTCTCAAATCATTTTAGATCTCTGTTCGAGTTACCATTGGATTCAATATTTATTCAAAAGAGAACCAAATATGTATATTCGTAAATATATGCTTATAAATAAATATAAATAATTATAAATGCATTGTTTTTAAAGGACACTCTATTTGAACTGACATCCCAATGTTAATGGTGAATGGTAAATGTCATTTGGCCTAGACTATGTAAATTGAATAAACAATTAAACAAATGGGCTGCTGCAGGAATCGAATCTGTATCCACCAGGATGCCATATTAATGCAATGCCACTCTTACCATCTGAGCTGGTATATTGGGAACTCATGTAACTGCATTATACCCAAATCTGTCTGGTTCATCCACTGTCCATTCCAGCTGGCTATTTAGCTCAGATGGTAAGAGCAGAGTTGTGTCATGATATATATGTTTATATATATATCTATATATGTTTATATATATATATATATATATATATATATATATATATATATATATATGTGTGTGTGTGTGGGGGTGTGTATATTCATACATGTATTTAAGAAATGGACATGTTTGGTCCGACAGAATGAATTATAAATTGAATTATATTATATAGAAACATATCTGAAATGATTTCCTATCATTACATTGTCAATCATTCAAATTAGACAATGTAAATAGAATGAACAATGAAAGAAAATGAGTCCGCTGCAGGAATCAAACGTGCCACCAATAGGAAGCTGCTTCAACATAGCAATGCACTTACTATTGAGAATTTGGGCTGAAAGCAGTAATACGGCCTTTGCATTACCGACGGGCTCTTTAGCACAATGGTAAGTGCATCGCTACTGATGTATGTATACATGGGATATGTATTTTTATGTATATATATATATATATATATATATATTTCAAATAAGAGTTTCTATATAATATAACGCAATTTATAATCATTCTTTATAATCATTTCTTAATAACATATATATATATATATATATATATGTACATATATGTATGAATAGATATATACATTTTTTTCTTATTCACAAGGGTTGTGTTTGATAGAATGTTTTGTAAAATCAACAAAATTTTTGCTTGACTTGTTTTTCTGCTAAACATTAGTTTGAACAAGAATCTGAGCCACACCCACTTCAAAGCAGTTGTCCCCATCAGTCAGTGTTCCTCTCCCCTAAGATATTATCCTTTTTTTTTTCTTCCCTCCTTTTATGTTGTATTCTGTTTGTTTTCTGATTTAGCATCGTACCCATAAGAAGATGACGGTATTCTTTACGCATGGATGAATTATGAAAATACGTTTTAGTATAAATGTATTTATTACAAACATGGAAACACCTTGAACAGAACTTTTTTTCTCTCTCGATTCTTCTACGACTCTTAAATAATGCTGTTTTTTTTTTAATCATTTCAAAACAATGAAGCAATAGAATTGGGTAAAAAATGAATTGCTTTTTTAGTATGAGGAAAATATCATTTTTATCCTTGAAAAATCAGAGATGCCTATATTTAGTGGAATCGTTTTCCATGCTGCTACTGAGCAATCTGCAGTAATAGTAGTAGTAGTAGTGATGTGGATGTGAATGCACAGACACAGTTGATCTACCCCGCTCCTCTCTTTCTGTTTGCTCTAGAGTGACAGAAACAAACAAATGAAAAAAATTTACATGAGCTTTTATATTATATGACGTTCTAATATTAACATAGAAAATGAATAAAGATTAGAGATATTGTGAGTGAAAACATTTTGCACATATTAGTGGTTGTATCTTGTCTGTTTCTGAGTTTTATCAAAGATTTGTGAAAACTATACAGACATTAAGAGTTAATTATAATTTGTCTCAGTGCCAAAGTTACTCAATCTGAAATTTAGGTGCTGCACATTCAGGACAACCCATATTTCTCGTCTCCCAGGTGGTAATTTGTTAAATTAATGAATTTTTTTACTCAGAATGCTTTTAAAAAGCCTCTTGGGAGATAGCAGGTGATAATTAGGTTTACTAAATACTTATTCATTCTCCTCACCATATGGAACCACAATAGCCTCTTATTTTATTTCATTTACTAGCTGTGAATAGATAAATTATTGTTATAATGGCTCTATTCTCAGCAATGTTTGCATCACTAACAATCTTTTTCTTCCTGATTTGCAATGTATTTCTGTAGTAAAATCATTCACAAAACATTTTTATGGTAAAATCATTCACGCAAAGCATTTCTATAGTAAAATGATTTGCAAAACATTCTTATGGTAAAATCATTGTAACACATTTACATCATTCATATAATAGCCCTATCCTGTCAGTAACATTTCCCTTGATCCTGACCACCGACAATTCCTTTCTAAGTAATTTGCAATGATTTACTATAGTAAAATCATTTTCATTGTACTTATATCGTGTATATGATAGCTCTATTTGGGCAGTAACGCTTGAATTCTTGATCCCTAACAATCTCCTTTTTATTTTTGATTGCTCAAAGTAGAGATTGAGTGCAGAAACTTGCTGGAAGAATTTGTAGCTTTTAGGTAACCTTAAAAGTAGAACGCAGCACAAATTTTTGAGACTTATTTTGGGAAGAAGGGTCTTTGACACCATCAAATACAGTTGTTAGATGATAAACAATAGTAATATCTGTCATGGGTTCCTTTGTCCATTGTTTGAAGCTGCCTTGTTTGCTGATACTCAAATC
>OY735208.1:41601281-42076281 GCA_963457665.1 Thysanoteuthis rhombus | reverse complement strand
ATCTTATTATATTAACATTATTACATATATTTATATTATTACAGCTGTTATCTTCATCTTTGTTGTTTTGAACACAACAGTTTTGGCTTTCATAGTTTTAAAATTAAATGTTTTCATTATTATTTGTATCTTTTGTCAATTGAACAACTGAAGCCACCAAAAAAGGCGAAGGATTCTATCTATTTTTATATGTGCATGCGTTTGTTTGTTCCAGTTATCCTGACCATACAGTTTTGTCTATGTACTTGAAAAGTGGCATCATTGCTCCACTAGACCCGCTTTGAAAAATTCTTTCAATTTTGGGGAAGAAGGCTTTTTTTACCTTTTTTGGGCCTTATTTTGACTGTCAAAATAAGGCCCCAACTTTTTTTTCACTTTGTTGTCCACCTAACTTTTGGTATGACATGACATGGCTCAGTGGGGATCATAGCTGGCAAAGTTTTGAGACCAAAGAAATATCACTAAAAACTCCAACTTTTTTCAATTAAGAGTATTTATTGCTTACTCTAAAGAAATTTATACAATAATTTTCTACAATCTTTGTTCTTAATAATAACTCAAAGATTATCATGATAAGAATGTGTTTAACAGGTTACAAGTTTCATGCCTTTTTATTAACCCAAATTGCTTTGTAGTCAAAAATCTGTGAGAGTTGCTAATTAAAATGAAGCAAGAAAATCAAAAATTTATGAACACTGATTTCAGTAATCAAATTTGTCAGGTACAACTTGATAATAGTATGGCCAGATACCTATCGAGAAAAAACAAAACAACCGGGCAGTTTCTGTGGCCCAGCTGGAAATCATACTATGGCCCACCAATATCCCATTAGCCACTCAATGGGAAACCCTGTTCTCAGTATATGAATTCACTATATGTATACATATCTGTATTTCAGGTACCCCCCGCAGCTTCAGTGCCCGTGTTTTAGGAATGGTCTGGGCAGGTTTTGCCATGATCATTGTTGCCTCCTATACAGCTAACTTAGCTGCTTTCTTGGTGTTGGATCGACCGGAAGCTTCCATTTCTGGAATTGACGACCCACGAGTAAGTATACAATTTGGAAACACTATTTTCCATGGAACATCTAGAATAAAGAGAAAAGATGGAAGCCAAAAGGAATGATTGTTTCTCTTTGGTAGTGATGTACACCAAAACCTCATTTTAGGATCCCAAATTTGGCTGAAAACATTTTCAGTTGGAGACATATAACTTGCTGCAGACTTTTTTTGTAGTCGAAATTCTACAAGAAATCAGAGCATTGTATTAATCCCCTTTCTCCCTTTTTCATTTTCTCAACAATACCTTTAATGCCAACTCAGTTCCAAATTTAGAGCAGAAATTCCTTGTAGTCTTTGAGACATGTTGGAATCGTTTATTTTGTTTTTTTTATAGTTGGAATTTCCCAAGAAATCAAAGCATTGTTAAATCTTTTCTCTCTCACTCTCTTTAAACAATGGTGTAAATGCCAACTCAGTTTTATATTTAAAGCAGAAATTCCTATGTTGGAATTGGTTGTGCTTTTTTATGGTTGGAATTCCCGGAGAAATCAAAGCATTGTTGAATGCCCTTTCTGTCAGTGTCTCTGTGTCAACGACGCTGTGAATGCCAACTCAGTTTTAGATTTAAAGCAGATATTCTTACGTTGGAATCACTTATTCGACCTAATTCTTCTGAGATGAAAATGCTGTCACATTTATCAAAAGGTTGGTCCTGAAAACAAAACAAAAAAATAGTCTGGTTAGTCACTTAAGAGAAACTGTCATCTGACCGACAGCATGCCCTGTTGGAGGTGATCAATTAAAAGAATTGCAAGGATGATCAATGAATTAGTTACTTCTTTTGCCTTTTATTGGATCACCAAAATGTCCAAATGTGAATGCTGCAGAACACAAACTAAAGGATTAGTTTTACTTATATTGTAAATTGATGCCCTCCATCTTATTTTGGAAGAAATTTGAAAGAAAAGAGAGTTTTTCTAGAAAAAATAATGAGTAAACATTTGAATTTTCAGTCTTCCAGATCCATTGGTGTGGCCTTGTATGCATGATATGTACATACTTAGCCAATCTGCCAGAATCACTTAAAAACTGAAGAAACCTATGTTGACAGTTTTGGTTGATAGTTTCTAACAGAATAACCAATTGTAAGATTGCTGTTAGGCTGCTCCAGGCAACTTTGCCGTCAGTGTTGAAAGTCATCAGCCTGAAGTTTTAGAAATTACCTACATGTCTTACCTACCAGGAATGTTGGAATGCTTAAAAAGTCTGCAGTATTCTAATCTCATTAAATCCAATGTGAATGAAGAGTTCTTTGAGGTGCAAATTACTTCATTAATATTCTTTAAATTTGAGATGTTTTATAAAATGATGAAAAATTTTTTGATACTTTTATTTTCCATTTATCACCTCATTTGAAAATTAAGTTGGAGCAACAAATTCATTTTGAAAGATGGGTGGGGAGTCATTTCAAAGTTCTAAGGAACTGAATTTTTTTGATCAGTTAAATAAATTTCATGTACTCTCTTTCAGCTTCGGAATCCCCAGGAAAATTTTAAATATGCCACGGTAAAGAAGAGTGCTGTGGAGATGTATTTCAAACGCCAGGTGGAGTTGTCCACAATGTATCGTACAATGGAGAATCGTAATTACGACACTGCTGAAGAAGCAATACAAGAGGTTCGACAGGGGTGAGTCAATTAA
This sequence comes from Thysanoteuthis rhombus, assembly GCA_963457665.1. Lineage (NCBI taxonomy): Eukaryota > Metazoa > Mollusca > Cephalopoda > Oegopsida > Thysanoteuthidae > Thysanoteuthis > Thysanoteuthis major. The sequence goes on along the minus strand of OY735208.1, from coordinate 42,073,579 downwards.
TTTTGATGGTCATGTAGCAGACTAGCATATGGCTCTGAAATCCTTTGCTTTTTATTTAAGGTTTAAGGTTTTCTCCCTTGATTTATGAAAGACAAATCATGTCTGTGTCTCCATTACAGAATTATTTGGGAAACAAACAAAATGTATTTTTTTAAAATGTAAATAAAATTTGATTCAATGAAGATGATAGAAATAGAGAAAAAATACCTTATTCAATCGCATATAAGATGCTCTTTCCTTATTTCTCACAAAATGGCTCAAAACATAAACTTAATCTTTATTGTCCAGCCCAACATTCATCAGAATTTGAGAAGTGAGAAAAGAATTGGGTGATGTATTAGAGGAATTCGGGGAGATGCATTTTGTTTTGTTTTTTTGGGGGGTGGGTAATATTTGTACTTGGGCCACATGTTACAAAAAATAACATGGTTAAAGTCTAATAGTTCTGAATAAAATCATTTGACTCACGTCAGAAAAGTAAATACCATATTTGATAAAATTCAAGATTCCCCTCATTTTCCCCTCAAAAATGGCTTAGAATTGAGAACCATGAATGTGCTCAAGACTGAATAATACTCAACCTAACATTGAGAGATCATTACAGAACAGTATATTACAGAAAAAAATATGAAAGAAACTATCAGAAAACTCAAATGGCAATGGCCTTACTCTTGTTGCAAGAATATCAGGCAATTGCTGGACATCATGACTCAGAATGTGGATACCCAGAGATCGGATTTGAAATTGTGTCTGATAGAAAGTTAGAATGCATGACAAACAAGAAAAGTTCAGAAAGTATTCGCTGAACGATGCCCACAATAGAGAGGTGTGGCAAATCCCTGGAAGGTCTCTGTCCGACGACACACAATAAGAGACTGATGATAATGAACTCGTCTTCTATCCATTTATCTAGAAATTGAAAAAATCTGGGAGCTAAAAATGATTCAAGGCTTAATTGAATCATGATATTTTTTATCAAGTTCAAAATTCAAAAAAGTTTCAAAAAATTTTATTTTTACTTCATCACCAGAAGAGTCCAACACATAGTGATGGGAAAATTGCCTATCGTCCTTGTTCATTTGTTTTAAATATAAATATTTAGAAGGGCTGTGCACATCCACATACAAATACACATAATATATATACATATATATATATATATTTTTGTGTCATCCACAGACAGCTGTTTCGATGTATTACATCTCTTCAGTGTGGCTATAGACTTTCCATTATCCCATCCAGTATCACTTCATACCCGCAGGCTGATCTCCTACCTCTGGACTACGGAACTGGACAGTCAGTAAGGCTGAATTTAGGCGATATATTTATTTATGCAGAAAATCCCCATCCACCAGAGTGCTCTATTCCTATGGAAGAGCATTGCATAAGCTTACAATGAGTAGTTCAGGTTTGCAATATAGCATAATATAATATAAAGCAATGTCTGATATGTGATGGATTTATTTCATAGAGTGCTTGATGGATTCAAGTTCAAACTCCAACTCAACATAATCATTCATCTGAAGAGGCCCAAAGAGAATAGAAACAGAAACGTGATTGAGAGCAAATCTACTTTCTACTATATATAATTATATATATATGTACACATATATATATATAGAGAGAGAGGGGGGGGGATAATTCATGGAAGCCATATTTCCGTAAAAAATGTTGGAAAGTGAAGGTCCAGTTTAGCATTATAGATACATTGTAAATAGGATCCCCCTCTCTGGGGTCAAAACTTTCAGAACACTCTTGTTTGTGTATATATATATATATATATATATATTTAGAAACAAATGTATGTGATCCAACAGAATGATTATGAATTGTGTTATATTACACAGAAACTTTTTTGAATTGATCTCCCATCATTACAGGGTTAATTTTCCTTAATTGTTTATTCTATTTACATTGTCTAAGAAGAGTGATACATTAACTGTGTAATGGCAGGAGATCATTTCAAATAGGGGTTTCAATATAATATAGGAATAGAGCGCTCTGGTGGATGGGGTATATATACATGAGTAAATATATTGCTTAAATTCAACCTTCCTGACCATCCAGTTTTGCATAGGGCTGAGGTAAGATGCCAGTCTCTGGGTCTGAAGTGGAGGTTTTGATCCTACCTTGTGGTACTGAATAGGATAATGGATAGTCTATAGCCACACTGAAGAGTTGTAATACAATGAAACAGCTGTCTGTGGATGACACAATTATTTAATTATTATATAGATAAGAGCTCCGAATCTGACAACTCTGGAAAGCAAATGATATTTTATGGAGATTATCCACTTCTAAAAATTCAAAATAATTTTACTCAAAACTGAGATTTCATGTACTCACTTTTGGCATTAATAGTTTGCACGTCAAATCGGACTATCAGATTCAAATCGTGGCTCACAGTTTATTGTTGTGTTTTGGGTTGGTATTAAGGTCAGTGGAAGAATCAATGTTTTTGCTCTGAGAAAAATGTGTTTTATAGTCAGGTCAGGTTCAGATTACTTTTTAAAAAAAATAATGCCAAACTTGTCTAAGCACTGAGAGAAAGAGAAATTCACATCCACGAATTTTTAACAGCAGATGGAAAGTAAGTATTCAGCATTATAAATACATTGTAAATAGGACCAACCTCCGAAAAAAAATTTTTTAATTTAGTCTCACAACTGACCAATTTTCAGAAGGTTTGAAGGTCTGATAAATTGAAAGCACATAAAATAAGAAGAAAAAAAAGGTTTTTTAATTTTCTCTGTCGAAACTTGAGCTGCCAATATCCATTCTCCATGACTCTAATCACTAGACCATATTTGCTATCATAGATTTTTTTATAGAATAGAATGTTTAAATAGAAACTTATAATTAGCGCAGTTAAAAAGTTTTGACCTTAAATTGACTGCACATACCCTATGTTAATCCTGGGGCCAATTTAACCTTATACACCCTTGTTATTTTTTGTTTCTTACTTTTTTCTTATACATACATATATATATATGTTTGTATTGTGGATGTGACGTAATCTGACAGAATGTAGATGAAAATGACAATTGCAAGGTGAAGAGAAAAACTCAAGAGATACTTGTTACATCTCAAAAAAAAATTTTTTAATATTCCATGGGCATATTTCAATGCATTTCATGGGGTGTCAGCCATCTTTTTTTTGAAAAAAAAATATTTGTGGTGGTTCACAGAAAAAATTTGCTTTTCACGGGTTTGATGCTTAAAGAAATTTTGAGATGTAACACCTATCTCTCAAGTTTTTCACTTCACCTTCCAATTGTCATTTTCATCTACATACATATATATATATATATATATATATATATATATATACACATTGCGTTTAATTTATGTGGATAAAGCAACCCTGGCTATGACATTTTATTTATTTTTTATATTTTGTAGAAAACTGCAGGCTTTTATTTGGGATTCTTCCCGATTAGAATTCGAAGCGGCCAATGACTGCGAACTTGTCACTGCTGGTGAATTATTTGGACGTTCTGGATATGGTATTGGTCTACGGAAACACAGTCCTTGGACACAGGAAATCTCACTGGCCATTTTAAGCTTCCATGAAAGTAAGTATGAACAAAACTGGTTGCTTCAGGGTCAAACTCCCCACTGAATCCATTGACACATGTATAGATAGAAAAACGCAACTATTTCAGCCGCTTGCTTGAATTTCAAAAAAGACAAAAAATTAGATTTTTTGTTGTTTGCAAAAATGTGTAGATATTGAAGGTTCTTATTTTGATTTATAACTTTTATTCTGACCTGAGATATACTGCTTTTAAGTTGATGGTGAAAAACCTCAATTATTTTTGTACCAACTTATATGAACGTTTAGGGCTGTACACATGATATGTACATAGATAGATAAATGCAACTATTTCAGCCACTAGGTTGAATTTTGAAAAGTATATCTCCATAAATCTTTTAGTGGGGTTGATTAAAGTTACTTGCCAAATTTCAGGCTCATCATCTGCCTAGAAGGGTTCTAATTTTAGTGATAGCAATAAAACTGGGAAACTTCATAATGTAAAGCAGTATATAATAAAATTTTTACTAAAAGGTTCATTTGCTGTATACTAATCAGGCATATAAATGTATATTTGAAAGAATGACCATCTAGCTTAGCTTTGATTAGATTAAAATATTCCAAAGCTGAGTCTTGAAATAGGATATTTTGTTATAAATTCTAAATTATGCCTCAACTTTGTTGAAAATAAATAGATGTATAGAGATTTTTTTCATGTACATTCATACATATACATAACATTCATTATTAATGAATTCATGTAATATTATCCGGATCTATTCCTTTAATTATGGAGTATTGTCAACCATTAATTTATGATTTGTACAGTTGACTCACTGCTTTAAACTGGTAAATCTCTTGGTTACTTTAATGAAAGGACAACTCACTAGAATAAGTAATGATTGAAAATACTTCACTTGATAAAGAAATAAACAGGTCTGGTCAGCAGAAGCCACCATGTGAATAACATCTTTTGTTGAATTAGAAAAAGAGGTTGTCAATCAATGGATTACTTCTCTTGCCCTTTGTTGGGGAGTGATCATTAAAAAAAATTTGAATTTTCAAAAAAATGCTGCTGGGCACAAATTGAGGGACCAATTTAGCATGAACTTACATTGTAGATTCCCCCCCCCCGTTTTTGGGAGGAATCTTTTTTTAAAGTTTTTCTCAACGTACCAGGGAGTAAGTGTTTAAATTTTCAGCTCTTTAGCTCCATTGATGTAATACATACATGCATATATATACACATAGCCAACCAGCCAGACTGACTTGAAAACTGAAAAAACCTATGTTGACAGTTTTGGTTGACAGTTTCTAATTAGTATGATATTACCTCTACTACTACTACTACTACTACTACAGTATGGAAAAAAAATATGGCATTGGACAATTTTGAATGGTATGATGGGTATGTTCAAGTGTTAGATCTGATCTTCTGCCAGCCATAAGAACTCTTGTAGCTCAGTCATTAGAGCAGTGTCCTACATAGGTAGTTTCCCAAGTGAAAATTTTGGGCTCCACCAGGGGCTCATTCTTTATTTCTGATCTACAACACGATGTTGTGATAAAAAAACAATTAAAAAAATTAAGGAAGGTGAAAGGAAATTTTAATAAAAATTGAAGGATTATTAATAATTTTGACTAGCTTTTCCTCTTCATCCTAACTTTCTGAGGCTTTTTATCACAACTTTGAATCAGACCGTAATTGTACAGCAATGATTGAACCGTACAGTCAGAAAATAAGGAGCAAACCCACAGTGAGAATTGAACTCACACCCTCTATTCTTTCTGAATATCAGGATTCGGACGTAAACTGGGCCAAGTAAATATCGAGTTACCTCCCTTACATTTTTTGAAAAACTGATTTTCCATTTTTAGATGCTTTTACACATCTTTATAACTCACTTTGTCGGTTCCCATTTAGCTAATATAATCTAATAGGACAGTGTCATGATGAAAGAACGCTGAAGAATAGCTTGGAAACATTGCATCATCAGCATTCATGAGCATGGGATTAAAATGTTTTTTTAGATATAATTTATAGTTTCCCTTTTAGAGGTCTTCGATATCCGCATTTTCCCTTTCAGTGGTATGTGGACGCATCCTTAGATTTTTGTTCTTTTTTGGTTACAACAACTGATATTTTTTAGATTAATCAAAGCAAATATAAATTTCAATTAAATATTTTGGAATAAAGTATCCTACTACATATCATTATAATTATTTTTACATAAATCATTCATAATTAGAATAGTATATATTGATATGTATACATATATATATAAAATTCTCAAAATTTTGAACACTTGAGAAAATACCTAATTCAAGTATAGAACATTTAGTGCTGTTATATTTAATCTTTATTGTAACATTAACTCTCAATTATCAAACTAAAAAAATAAACCATTGCTTTTGGGTAGTGAACTCAAAACATTCAATTGAAATTTATATTTGTTTAGATAAATCTTTAAAAAAAATCCCAGCTTTCAGAGTAAATCTAAGGGAGGTAACTCGATACTTATTGTGGTAAGTTAATGTTCCAATCCAGATATTTGGAAAGTACCAAAATTAGTAATGGTTGGATTCATGTGTGCTATATATATATATATATATATATATATATATATATATATATATATATATATATATACATATATATTTCTTGATCTCCATTTTTGCCTCCTAAGTGAAACATCTGATGCTAAATTTGTTTTCTAGGGAAACCTTTTAATCCCTGAAAGGTACACACATGCTGCTGAAGATGGGAACCCCTCCCAAAGCACGTATAACATATCAATTAATTCATTTATGAATTAACTGATGAACAAATAAAGCCTCCATATACTTTTACAACTAAGTCTGTCTGCCTCATTCCCTATTGTTCACACACACACACACACACATGTGTGTGTTGATGGTGATCACTTCACATCCGCAATACAAACATATAATACATGCAGCCCCATTTCCTTTAATTGTTTATTCTATTTACGTTGTCTAAGCCAAGTTATATATTAACCGTGTAATGATGGGAGATCATTTCAAATAACAGTTTCAATGCAACATAATTTATAATCATATATATATATATATATATATATATATATATATATATATATGAATATTGAAGTCCTCAAGATTGAAAGTGCTCCCTGTGTTGGGGTCATGCTACAAAAGTTACATCTACATTAGGCAGGCTTTATGTTGAGGATTGATGACTTTTCTCTACAAAAGATCCTGCAGTTCAGTCAACTTGAAAGGATTTCCTAAAATGCTCTCATCTGTGGCATTGGCTAACCTACCACCAACGAGCAACGGAAGCAGCCAATATCATCATCAATCTTCTATTGTCTGTCATTGGATATAGACCTTCCCCAGGAACATTTCTCTATCATGGGCATTGTGGAGCCAGTATCTTATAAATTTGCCTAGTTCATCTCTCCATTTTGTATTCTGTTGGCCTCAGTTTCACATGTGATCTCTCGGGATCCATGTTGTGAATTGTGTTGTCCATCGGTTGTCTTTCATTCTTGCAACATGGCCTGCCCATTGCCATTTAAGTTTTTTACTAGATTCTATGATGTCTTGGACTCCCATTTTCTTCCTGATATACTGTGCTGTCTTGTGATCCCTCCATGTGAAGTTGAGCATGATTCTCTCATGTGCATACTGCATGATTCTCAGTTTGTGAGTCTATCTCTTGATTAGGTTCCATGTTTCAGCTCCATAAGTGACTATCTGGAGGATGCATTGGTTGTATACTCTTCTTTTTAGAATTTTTGGGATTGCCTTGTTTTTGAAGGTTGAGCTTGCTCTGCCAAAGGCTTGCCATCCTAGGGTGATTCTTTGCTTGATTTATCCTTCCTTTGTGGATTTCATAGAGATTTGTTGTCCGAGTTAGTTGTAGAAGTGAGACATAAAGTCTTCCAGGAAATCTTTCTTCTCAAAGGAAACCATAGAACCGAAACTAAGAGAAATAGATAGCACGATGAAATGGTAGTTACTTTCAGTTGTCAGACCTCCACCTGCAGCATCTTTAGAAGAGGTTTCTTGTCCCATATAGGCTTCAACTGCTCTTAACGGGCCTGCATGTGGAACAACCTCCTAAATCTTTGTTTGTGAAGTCAAGCTATGAAATGATATTATATGAGATCTGTCCAGGAAGTATCCAGCCATTTTGGATGTGCCAAGACCCCGTTGCATGGCTTTGATGTAACTTGACAAACCTTATTGAGGAAGCATAGAAAGACACTCCTATGGAGTTACTCATTTGGCAGTGAAGCATCATTAAGTGATCTTGTGTACTGTGTGATTGTCACATTCACAATGACCAAGTGAGTCATTCATCACATCTAGCTTTTTGGCAAAACATCACCCAGGTCTGTCAGCACTCCCCTGTCCAGCCAGATTTAGGTCTCTGCAACTGATAGCTTTTCCCAAAAGAAGTATCAGACTGTAGACAAGATTAAGGTGAGCACGATAAGGCAGCTGATGAAAAAGGACTTAGACTGCTTTGAAAAGTGCGAGTGAAACTGTGTTTAATGTGAGAGGACCCAAGGGGAATACTTTGAAGAAGAATAAGACGCCATTGCTCTAGCTAGACTATTTTTTCATTAATATTGTATGACTGGATTCTTTCTGGACTGACTTCGTATGTCCTGCTCTTGCATACACCTATTTCTATAAAAAAAACTGCTGCGATCATTATTTTGCATTCTTTGTTTTATTCAATGAAAACTTTTTTAAATGGTAGAACAGTAACCCTCTTGATAATGCTGCCTCTGCTATTTCAACTCTTGAATTCATTTTTTAAATATACAAATCATAAGTAAAGAGGAATAACTTCTTATTAAAGTTACTTCTCTTGTATTTTTAGATAATTTTTTCAAATTTAAATTCAATTCACAAAAAGTTTAACTTTTTAAAATTCCAATCTTTGACTGAGTTCCCCTGAGGTTTAGAACCTTTTCAAGTGGTTCATGAATTCAAGAGTTAATCATAAATTTCTATGACAGTAACACAAATGCCTCTTGTAAATATATATACACTCGCATTCTCATGGGGAAAGAGTTCTTAATCTGCAGAGTAAGAGAAATCCACTCTACTGAATTTCAAGTTAAACCTTCATCTCATGATCTCATACAATAAGCTGTCTTTGTAAAAATAACTAACAGCATTATTTTAAGCAAAATAAGATATTTTGTTTTCGGGTATAGATGATCACTAAATTCATGAAGTTTTCCGAAGACTCATAAAAGATGGGCTTTTGGTTAGTTTTTTGACGGTATGGTCATGTGATCAGACTTTTTCCCTTTATTATTCAAACTAATTCAAAATTGATGCTTTTTTTAAAAATGTCCGAGTAATAAACTAATTTTTTGTTCTGACTACGAAGATTTGTTTATGTTTTTCATGGTTTGGTTAGTCAGTCACTCAATAGAAACCATCTCATGTGTTGAAAGTGATCAATTAAAAAATAGGAAAAAAGGGGGTGATCAATTGATAAAGTTACTTCTTTTGCCTTTTGTTGGTCAGTGATCTCTAAAAAGGTCTAAATTTTCAAAAAAAAGAAATGTGAATGCTGCTGGACACAAACTAAAGGATCAATTTGGCTTAAATTTACATTACAAATTGAACTCCTTACTAAAAATCTATTATGGGAGGGAGTCTTTTCTAGACATAATAAAGAGTCAATGTTGAAAATTTCAGCACTCTAATTCCTTTTTGTTCTGCCTGTATGTGCGATACATACATACATACGTACATAGCCAGCCTACCAGAGTAACTTGGAAACTGAAGAAACCTATGTTGACAGTTTTGGTTGATGGTTTCTGATACAAAACATGTGTTTATGTAGTATATTTAATTGATTATCAATTTTCTAGAAACATGTATTTTCATAACCAGATGCACTTCCCGTTACCAAAACTTTTGGCTTGAAACAATACTTATCATCCAAGCATAAGAATGAGAGTAAGGATGTAGGGATTCTCATCCAGTGGTTGTTCTCATTGTTGAGAATCTTATCCTGTGTACCCGTGCCATCAAAAATGACAACAGTTTTATTTTTTGTCGATTTTTGTTTTCTAAATTCTGTCCATCTAGGCTATTAGCTGCTTTGATACATTGTCCCTTTTCCCCAATGTACTAGATCTGATTGATGTACTTTAGACTTAAATTTCTCAATACCATGTCATCAGTGAATCCTTGGCCAATTGGTAAGTCATCAGGTTGCTGAGGTCATCATCAGATTTCAAATTGTGCGACCGATCTACTTGATTTTATGTATTGGTTTCCTTCTGTGAGACAGACAGATAACAAATTAAATGAAAAAAAATACATCAGTAAGTATTATGATCTCCAGTCATGAATGACTTCCCCTACAACTAGTGAAAAATTGAGAATGCTACGTGAACATTTGCATATTGCTACACCTGTGTTCGTTGTCCTCATGGAGAAAACCCTCAAAAGAAGATGAAATCAAGCGAAGAATCACACTAAGATGGCAAGCCTTTGGCAGAGCAAGCTCGACCTTCAAAAATAAGAAGATCCCATTAATCCTGACAAGAAGGGTGTATAACCAATGCATCCTCCCAATAGTCACTTATAGAGCTGAAACATGGAACGAAACAAGAGACAGATCCGCAAATTGAGAACTATGCGACGTGCACATGAAAGAATTATGCTGGGCCTCACATGGAGAGACCACAAGATAGCACAGTACATCCAGGAAAAGACAAGAGTCAGGGACATCATAGAATCCATTAAAAATCTCAAATGGCAGTGGGCTGGTCATGTTGCAAGAATGATCCCCCGAGATCACATGCGCAACCGAGGCCAGCAGAATATTAGATGGAGAGACGAGCTCGACAAATTCAGAAAGTACTGACTCTGCGATGCCCATGATAGAGAAGTGTGGCGAATCCTGAGGAAGGTCTATGTCCAATGACAGACGTTGAAAAACTGATGATGACACCTGCGTTAAGGACTCTCAGCCAGCACACAAAGGAAATTGATGTGTGCTCTGATTGCATAATAATAGAGAGAACATTAGACCAGATATATTTATTTCCTTCCAAAACTTATCCACAGTTTGGTTGAATAAAAGCCATACTGAATTTTACCTTTAAATCAATACAGGAACATATTTATTAAGAAGTATATAAGCATTAAAAGAAAAAAAAAGGGGGGTGCAAGTGGCATAACAGTTAGCAACATGGAAAATGAAATTGGCAAACTAAGTTAAAACTCTGGCAGAAACAGTTTGCAATCACCAAGGGCTAACGTAGGGAAAGGCATGAATTCATCCCCCTCACTAGCTTTGGGTAAATAAACAGAGCCGAGTTGGCTTTTCAGCCTTGGTTGGCAACCATTTTATGAGATAGACAAATCTGAATTCAAACCTGGAAAGTCCAACCCTTCATCCAGGGTCTTGAGAGGTGGGCATCAGATAGAGTAGGGAATTATTTCAATAATTCGTGACCCAGTCAGGAGTAATTTAATGGGGTGTTTAGGGGAGTTTTGAGGCATACCACGAAAACCTGAACCTTAGAAAATACACCGCACAGTACAAAACAAACATAAAAGATTTAGAAAATCATAAAGGCATATATATATTTATGATATAGCAACTACCAAGAACATATGAAAGTGACATGTGTCAATAAAATCTTGCAATCTATTGATTTTATTGTAATAATCTTTGTGTTATTAATAAGAAAAATTGTAGAAAATTATTAACTAAAAATTATCTACGTAGACAACATAAACCCAGATATAATCATGGTTGAAAAATTTGTTTACACCTGCAAACCAGTATTTTAGACATTTAAAGAATTTTCCCGATTCACTGTACGGTAGTCTTATGAAATTTATGGTTTTCATTAATTAACTTCATATTTTTTTACTGTATGCTTTACTGTACTCATTTATTTGTACATTTATGATTGGGGAATAATAAAATGTTTGTTGATCAAAAGTTTTATGGTACAGGATTCCAGGGGCTAAAGGGGTGGGCGGGGCTCAACAAAAATCATTTGCGGATTTAGTGCCTTTGTACCCCCTTGGCACCCCTACACCCCACAAATAACACAGGGATAAGTGTACATCTAAAAATGTTTAAGTGGCCATAGAAAGTTCTGGTTTATTACCAAGGGACTGGATTAAGTTCAAGGTAAAATCTGTTGAATTAAGGAAGTTTTGTGATACAACAGGGGTGGGGGGTAGGGGGGGAGATAAGTCTTTGAAAGTCTGGTGTGGATTAAATACTTAAGAGTGAAACTATATCGGCTTCATTCATGGACCTCTTTAGTCATAGATGTCAAAAGTATCACTTCTTCTTTTTTCTCCGAAGCACGTTGAATTAAGATCAAAACCACAAACATCTGTGACGACCTCTCGAGAGACTTTTTCCATTAATCGAGAAAACTCTTTTTTGAATTATAAGTAAAAAGAGATTAAAAAAAGACTTTTCCCTGAGTTTTTTGGTCATATTTCATATTGTGCTATGATTTAAGAACTTGAAAATTAGCATTTCCAATTCCTGGTATTGTACAAGGTCTATCTAGAAATTATCCAGTCATTTGATTTTAACAAAAATAAATAGCCTACCTAGGGCAAAGGTGCTTTGGTACTTTGCGCCCTTATCCTGATATCCTTTAACTTTTTAGAAAGGTCTACTTGCGGAATTGCAATAAAATGATGAATTTTTTCAAAGTCATAATTACTTGATTAGTTTATAAAATTTCTTCATCTAGACATTTCTTATTATTTCTTCTGATTCATTAGAAACAGTTGAACAGAAATATCGACATACTCAATTCAAGTTTCTTCAGTTCTTAAATGATTCTGGTTGGATGGCTATGTACCAGTCACATGTACAGGCCACATAAATAAAGCTACTGGGCTGGAAACTTGAACATCCTTATCATGTTTAAATAAACAGTATTGTTTTTTGGTAATTTAAGTTTGTTTTTTAGGTAGGGTCTATTTAACAATCTAAGTTTAAACTAAATTGGTCCATCAGCTTGTGTCCGACAACTGTCACATTTGTTTTTTTTTGTTTTTTTTTGTTGATTTTTTTTTTTTAAATTGAGACCTTTCAGTGATGTGACAGAAGGTGAGGGAAGTACTTATCCACTGATCACCCCTTTTTAAAAAATTTTCAATTAATCACCCCAAACATGGCTGCAAAAAAAATGTTGGTCACCTCATACTTTCTATTGAGTGACAAATCAAACCCGTCTTTTTTTTAATTCCTCTCTCCTTTGTCTACCAGTGTAGTGAGTTCAATTCTTACAGGATATGCCCCTAATGTAGCCTTGTGCCAGACTAAGCTACACTCGATGAATATCCATTCATAGGTCCCTGGCTATGTTGCTGGTCTTTCAGATGATTATTGCTAAAGTGAGTTTGATTCTCACTTATTCCCCTATAGTTTTTGATTTGATCAGTAAAGCCCAGTTAATACTCGGTTATCTCCCCTTCAATGACGTAATATTCTTGCTTAGGATGAATATCTGAGAACATAAAACTGAAAAAATATCTTTCAATCGGAAAAAAAATTAACCCCCCTCCAAAATTCAAGCAATTCTTCCTCAGCCAATGTCATACCCTTCTTGAAAAATTCTTTAAAATTGTTTAAGAACTTCTGGAGATATTTCGTAGGCACATAGCTATGGTGCTGGGGAGATAATTGTCAGAATTCTTGGATCCAGTCCAAAATTTGATTATTCCTTGATCAGCTCATGGCCCACCCTTCAGGAAATGTCATTTAAATTCTTTGAGAACTTGTGGAAATATCATGTGGACAGATAGACAGACAAACATAATAAATACATATACCCCTTCCCATTTCATTAAGAGTGGTAAAAAATCACTTAATGAATTTATAGATTAATTTTTTAAAAAACTTTTTCTGCTCTATGGTCCCTCAGGATCTCATTATGTAAAAAGAAAAAAATTTTAATGGTTTTTTCATTTTATTTTTCAGGTGGATACATGGAAAAGCTGGATTCAAAATGGATTCTTGTTGAGACTCACAATTGTCCAGAAAGGGACTCTTCCCCAGCCACTTTAGGATTGACCAATATGGCTGGTCAGTTTGCTTATTCTATTTTCCTTTCTTTGCTATTGCTTTTTTTCTTTCTTTTTTTTTCATTCATTTTTTTATGCTCTTTGTCATTGTTGCTTAGTCCCAAAAAATGTTTGCACTAAATCAACCTTGAAAAAGCATAAAAAATGCCAACATGCGCTGAATAAACACTGTTAACCATTTTCTGGCCATCTTTTTTTTAACTGAAAAAAGGCTGGATTTTCCCTAAATGGCTAGAAAATAGCTGAAAATAGGCTTGAAGTGCTGAAAAATAGCAATAAGAATAGGCAAAAAACAATGTTGAATGTTGAATTTTCACACTGCCAAAATATGAAATGCACTAAATTTAGTGGAAAAAGCACTCAATTGGTAACATTGTTCTTTGCCCATTACAGATTTGTAGTGTTATGAAATGTTAGTCATCATAATCAATTAAAATCTGGAAAATTTCAACTTTTGGGCCATCAAAAATAGATTGTTCGATTTGGACTAACTTTGACCAATCACTTTCAGAAAGAAGCTAACATTTGTTACTTTCGTACTTCCTGTATCTACTCGAGTACAATGCAATCTTGAATATAATGGGACCAGTCCTTTTTGTAGCTAATTCTAATTTCCATATTGTTATGGTTCATTATAGCGTATAAATAACTGATTGAATAATAAAATTATAATCTCATAAGGAAATAATTTGATAAATAAATTATAATCTTTCATTTTGTTTCGTTATGGTTCACATATTTTTCGTATTCATTTTATTAAGTTTCTGAGCATCATTTTCTAAACCAAAAAACAACTATAGTTACTTGTGTACAATGCGTGAAATTTAATCAGGGTTAAAGTTATGGGTGGCATTATACTCGGGTGTGAAAAAGAAATTGACACATTATAATGTATTACTGATTTTTACTGAAAAAGAAGTGGAGGTCGCATTATATTCACAATTACATTGTACTCAGGTGAATACAGTTAATTCAAAAGTAGCAAACATTAGTTTCTTTCTAAATAAGTACAGTGATTGGTCAAAATCAGTCGTAATCAAACAATTAATTTCGGACTGCACAAAAGTTCAAATTTGCCTTAAATCTTTTTAAAAAGTCTATAGATCATTTTTCATCTCTTTGTTTGTTTCTGTCATGCTAAAGCAAGCAAGAAGAGAAAATTGGGATGAAGTGAAGCTCTTGTTCATGTGTTTGTAAATGCCAAAGCAAACAGTTACTGTGTCTGTATTGACACGTCTACATCACTACTATTATTACTACAGCTGCCATTGCTGATCTTTTAGTAATAGTATGGGAAACAAATATAGGCATCCCTGATTTTTCATAAATAAAAACTCATGTTTTCATTTGTTTTTTACCCAATTCTGTGGTCTCATTGTTTGAAAATCATTAGAGTTGTAGGAAATTGACGTTAAAAAAAAAATTTAATTTGATGTATGCATTTATTTTTTGTTTGCGATAAATACGCTTAGACTAAGATATACATTTGTATAATTCATCAATGCGTAAAGAATCCCATCATTTTTTTATAGGTCCTATGTTAGTCTTTGAATATTTCTAGATTTTCAAGTACATAAGAAACAAAAAGAATCCTCCTGGTAAAAAAATGAAGCATAAACCTCAATACTTTTTATTTAATGAATTATTCACACCGATATCCTCATCTTTGTTTTTTTGATCCCTGCATTTTAGTTGTTACATTCTCTGAGCTCTCCAGTCTTCCTCGGGTGTACATTGCAGCTGACAATTGTAAAATTTTCTTCTTCAATCTCCTAATTATCAACGACCAGTTTTCATGCTCGGTAAATAGTGAAATCCCTCACCCCCAGATCCGTGAATTTTTTCTGGCGCAAATTTGCAAAGCCAGGTTTTTTCTTGTATTGTGCGCAGGAGAGTATTGTGGTGGCAAGATCTTACTTATCCAAATACTTATCATATATGGCCTCAAAAAGTCTATGAAATTGGTTAAATTTTAAGAACTTCTGGAGGGTTGGGGGTTAAAGCCATCACCTTCACCTCCTGCATTCCCTCTCTTCTTTTTTCAACAGTACACTACTTGTAATACAATGATGATTTTGTCTCCTTTTCTCAAATTATCCTTGGAGAGCAAATCATTGTTTTAGCCAGTAGGTTTCCATGAAGCCAGGGTGTTGTTGGCCCAACGTCCGAGATGCATTGCTATTTACCCATAGTGGAGTCATCCCTTTTCTAAGGGCATTAGTTCAAAATGAAGACTAACTTTCCAAGCTGGAGTTTGAACTCAGTTTGCTGGATCCTTCTCCATTAGGCTACCTGCACCTCCATTGCAAAAGTTAGCAATAAAGAAAATTGTTAATGAGACAAACAGTTCTGTTGAATCCTCTTCAACAATTACCGGATGTGATGTACATGTGAAGAAAATTGTTGAGCCCACCATTTTGAAACATAGCAATCAAAACAAAAATAATTAGGTTGCTTGGGGTAGATTCCAACAATTTCAGTAAACAAAAATTCTTTTTTCTTCTTGTTTCAGGTGTGTTTATGATGGTCGCTGGCGGGATAGTGGCCGGGGTTCTGCTAATCTTTGTAGAGATTTTATACAAACGACATCGAGGAATGAAAGAGAAAGAACTCGAGTTGGCACGAAATGCTGCAGATAGATGGCGTGGAAATATCGAGGTAAGGTTCATCTTCCATCCAATCTGAT
Source organism: Thysanoteuthis rhombus (assembly GCA_963457665.1). Classification (NCBI taxonomy): domain Eukaryota; kingdom Metazoa; phylum Mollusca; class Cephalopoda; order Oegopsida; family Thysanoteuthidae; genus Thysanoteuthis; species Thysanoteuthis major. The sequence continues at coordinate 42,057,263 of OY735208.1, read as the reverse complement.
GTTGTTTAGTTCATTAGGTTTTTAGTAAACCTTCCTAAAAGATTTTTTCAAATCATTCCACTTTTCAATGTTATTTTTTAATATTTGCTATTTTCTTGCCAGAATTCTTTTGTCATTTTTATTGTGATTCATGATTAATTCTTTTGATTTTACATTTATATATATATATATATATATATATATATATATATATATATATACATATATATATATATATATATATATATATATATATATATATGTATATATATATATAAACTTATTTTCTTGCTTTTTCACTTGCAGTAGTTTTTTAAAACATTCCTAAAGAAATAGTTTAACCTCCTAGCCACTGAATTTCTGCAGACCAAATTTGGCTACTTGCATCTATCAATATATATATATATATATATATATATATATATATATATATATAATAAGCAGTTGTCTGTTGCTTTGTAACATACAAAACATGCAAGTATTTCTGACGTATTATGACTATTATATATGATGTGAATGCGTTTAATAATTTTTTACCCATAAAAATAAATTGAAAATGATTTTTACAATAGAAACGGATTGACGGTTGTCAGGAATTAATGCAAGATAGAATAGGTCTATTATATGTGTTAGGCCAATGCATTGCTAGTGATTTTACCATAGAAATACATTGAAAAATTAGGAATAAGTTTATTGTCAATGGTCAGGAATTAAGGCAACCCTTACTAATAGAATAGGGCTATTATAAGCATAATGTAAATGGATTGCAAATGATTTTACTATAGAATTGTACAAGGATTTCATGATTTTATGGTAGAAATGCATTGTCAGTGGTCAGGCATTTAATGCTATTATATCAATAATTGTTACAGAAGTGCAAATTGTAGCTGAAACTTAAACCCTTTGGATCCATTTATCCTTCTTTAATTACTATGGTAACAGATCCAGAGTAGTGATGCTTATCTATTACCCAGACATGTTGCCTTAAACCATTAGTGACCATGGATATTCTCTCAGTGGTCTGAATCTCAGCCAGGGTTATCTACACTGACCAGATCAACAAAGATTAGTGACCATGTGGCTGCATATTATTGTCTGGACAGTGGCTGTCTACTTTGGATCTCTGCTTATCCTCTTCTTCTCCTTCTTCTTGATGGACATTTCAGATGACCAGCAAGAGATTGCACTTTTTCTGGATTTATTTCTTACTTTCTAAAACCTGCTCTGATGTTTTCCAGCTACACTACTATCAAAATTACTGTGCTCTTTTTTCAAAGTTGTCTTATTTCTCTTTCAAAATGCTACTTGAACTACAAAGGTATAAACAGTAATATATGTTCCTGTGCTTTTTCGATTCTGCAGCCATTCAAGTATTCTGCATACGGAGAATTTCAGATTAATTTTCACACAGCCCTTTTTCCTTGGGCTCAAGTCTCTACCAGATCGCATAATGACAATATTGGATGAGCATGCATGGTAATCACAACTACAAGAGTAACAGGTTGGATTTGAGACCTGTTACCATAGACAATATTAAATGGACACATGTTAGGAAACAGTCTTGAAAAGGCATGCTAGTTCACTTGAGATTGGTGTAGGATGACGTCACATGAGGTCATGAATAATGGTTTAAAATTTCCTTGCCCAAAGTACTAGAATGGATTCAGAATTCAAAATGTGTGAGAATATGTGATATTTTTACATCTTTGTAGTTTGAATAGAGCTTAAAAATGGAATAAGTCAATTTTGAAAAAAGCACAAAGTGACTTTCACAGTACTATAGTATGTATATTGAATGGATAGAAAGGGTTCAGTTTGTGCCAGACCATCAGTCTATGGCAGTGACAGCTGAGGTCAAAATATTTCCTATTTTATCAAAACTGGTTATGAAACATGCCAAAAATATGACCAATTTTTCATATATACATGTATGTGAGTGCATATATATACATATATATCACACACAGTATAAATCAGGGATGCAGTATGATATTATATAATATAATGCAATATCCAATGTATGATGGCTTCATTTCATAAAGTGCTTGATACTTTCAACTTGATATTCAAAGTTGGGTAAGAGTAAAGCTTGAAGCGTGTTATCTCAGCCGAGTGACTCAGTCTTCATGTAACAATGAGAGGTCATTTCAAATAGAGTTTCCAATAATATAATGCATTCATAAATATTCCATTGGATTATATATCCATTTCTTAATAGTTAATTCCATTTTATATATATATATATATATACATACATATATATATATATATATATATATATATATGTGTGTGTGTGTGTGTGTGTGTGTGTATATAAATGAGAAATGGATATGTAATCCAATGGAATATTTATGAATACATTATATTATTGGAAACTCTATTTGAAATGACCTCACATTGTTAGATGGAGAATGAGTCACTTGGCCTCGACAGCAGGAATAGAAGAAACAATTAGAGAAAGATGGGGCTACTGAAGAAATTGAATGGGAAAAAATGGAAGGAATGTAGGTAATTTGGGTTTTCGCCTTTTTGTCGAGCTATTTAGCTCAATGGTTAAGAGTGACGCTACATTGAAGTGACTACCATATTGATTGCAGGTTTGATTCTAGCCACCTCATTTTGCTTCAATTGTTTATTCTATTTACGCTGTCTAGACCAAGGGACTCATTCTGCTCATCCGCCATCTGAAATTTCCTCCTTTTAATGGCAATTTTAGCATTGGGAAAAAATTAGTTGAATAGAGCCAAATATAGACTGGGGAGGGTAGGGTTTGCAGACAAATCTGGGTGATGTGATGTTTTGCCAAAAAACTCTGCATGAGACATGAAGAATGGGCTGGAGCATTGTCATGTCAGTCATTGTAAATGCAATGGTCACACAGAATACAACAGCATCTCATGGCTGACTGAGTAACCCCATGGCAGAGTGCCTGTCAGTTGCCAAGTTACATCAAAGCCACATGACCAGTTCAAGGATCTTCAAAATGGCTGGATACTTTCCAAACCAACTTGGTTTTTGGGTTTGAATACAACCCTGCACTGGTGGGATTTTCGTTGAAATCTTTTGTGAAATATAACTGTAGCGTATCGTTATAGAGGCAGCCCATGAAATCTCCCTCTCTCTCTGCTGCAATCCAGTCTCGTACACTTCCTGTCATTAATGATTCAGCCTGACATACCATCATCAGCATTTTTTAGGTCTAGGGATGCTCAAGATTTTTCCCGTATAAATTAATGGTAAATGCTTCTTCATTTTGACATTAGAAAAGATTTTTATAGGAATGCTCTACTTTCAAATAGCACGGGGGTAAAGGGTGTTGTATTCTCAGCCAACCAAATAGAACCAATTGTCTACATTCAGGAATTTAATGAAGACAAAGAAATGTCAAGAAATATTTCACCCCCCCATTGTCTGCATCCGACTTTGTTTTGTACATTGTGTGCCCCTTTATAATGCAGTATGTTATAATGTATTTTACGTTATAAAGCAAGCGGATGATAGATCCCATGATATTAATTTAGCTCCAAAATGGCTAAATTTTGATCACTGCTTGGTTGCGACATGGTTGCCTTTCTTGGACCCCAACAACTGTGTTATGGGGTGGAGACCCCGGTTGTAACTTTGAATGTATCAACAATTATAACAGAAATATTTTTTTTCATGTTCGAAGGATGGGAACCAAAAAATTCATCACCCCACCTTCCACCTCGTTATACCCACAAATATTCTTTCTTCCTAAATTCCATAATTGCCTTTCATAAATTTTGTAATTACTGTTTATCGGTGTTTAAAATCTGTTATTCATGGCCACAAATGCCAGATGTAGATTTACAAAATATTTCAGACTTATTTTTAGATTCTACATTCCATTTATATGTTTTTAGTAAAGTTTTTATTTCGAACATGATTTGAATATTTTGGCATTAATCTTCAGCCACTTATGAATTTCTGGTGACCAAATTTGGCCATTTTTGTTTTTTGATAATTTGTTTATTCTTGGCTACAAAATAAGACTAAAAATTTTTTTACTTTCTATTGCGATGTTATGATCTTATATTTGCTGAAGTGTGTTGTTCTTAATTAAGTAAGCTGTCAAGAGGCCAGAAAGTAGCCTGTAGTTAATGAAATAAGATGCTATGGTGGTTACATGTATCAGTAAACATAGGTACTGCTTTAGTGCACACTTGATTGTTAATTAGACAGGGAGTGGACTGACTGTGATCTTGGCCCTTGGGCAAAGAGGATTATGAACCCCCTAATCCTTGCTACTTAGGCCTCTTTGTGTTTCGGGTAATCAAGCACTGCCCGATTTCCTGACCGTTCAGTCCACCTCTGAATTAGATATTAGATTATTTTGAATCAAGGAGTAGTAACATTTGTAAATGAAATAGGATGCTATGGTGGTTCCATATATCATTAAAAGTATGTACTGCTTCAATGTACACTGTAGACAGTATCCTTGGCTTGGAGGTTAAAATGTTTGCAATTATTTTTACCTTTGACGTACTTCATTGACCGGCTTTGATTACGATTTTTCTCTGCTTTTTTTATTTCATTTCAAGCAACTTTTGATTTTTTATAGCCAACCTTGTGTTCCTGTTTTACACTCAGAACTGAACTAAATATCCCTACAACTCTTATGAATTATCATTTTAAACTTTAATGACTACTTTTTACCTTCATATTAATTTTATTAGTTGCTTTTTATTGCAAGTTGCAATAAATAGCCACTAATAGAATTAAGATGAAGGTAAAAAGAAATCATAAAAGTGTGAAATAATCATGATTTATGATACTTTATCTAATAAAAATAAATATTTGAAAAAAATGGAAAAAAATTACTTCATATGAATGTTTTTTGCTTTTTTTTTTTCTTCAAAGTAGAGAACATGAATTAGTATCGTGAGTAATAAGAAAATAAAATCTCTTATCTTGATATATGATGTCATCTTTCAGTATAGGAAAGTGTGGGTGAATGTAAGTCTTCTGAAACTTTTAATATTACATTTATTGAATGACACTGTAGTCATAAAAATTGTTCACTTATATAGCTCTGCTCTAATCGATTGAGCCAATGACACCTTTGGCAAGGCAGAAGTTTGGAGAGTGCACTTATATCACCCATTTCTCTATTTTAGCATCCCAGACATATATGTGTGTGTGTGTGTGTGCATTCTCTATGCTGATAGTATGAAGTATCAGAAGATGGATAATTTATATCTGACACAATGTGATAATCATAAAGACATTTATAGAGAGAGATAGATATATTGATATTTACAATTTTGTTGATACTAATCAGTTTCCCACAGCCATTGCTATCACTGGACAACTTTTTTTTCTGTTTTCATCCTGCGTCTATGTACGAATAGTGTGTTGTTTTTACAGGGTATTTTTAAAATTATTACCAGTGGTTATTATTGTTATTATTCTCTGTTCCTATACAGGTGTGGATGGTCAGAGGGGTATATAATATCCAGCCACTGCTAAATATGTCCATGGTGGGGGTGGGATATGGAAGGGAATTCATGTTAGGGGGGATAGTTGTTTGTGGGTGTGTCATTTTAGGGGGAAGATGTTGTGAATGGTGGGGGTGGTTTACTGAGATTTTTGGGAGCATAATCAAGTCAAGTGGAATGGCTTTGTATAGTTTATATGGGTCAAAATGGGAATATAAGTAATTGTCTCTACCACTCTTACTGCCACTATTTCATTGATAGAAAAGCTATGTTTATCATGAAAAAAACGCCTAAAACTTGTGTAAAAATCAATTTAATTGTAAAAAGAAATCTCAGTCATTTATGAGAAGACTGAGTGAAAATGTCCTTGTATAAAAATCATTTGTTTCCAATTTTTAGAGTGAGAAACTATTTAGAAAGGACCTTTGATGACAACCCTACATAGCTTATGTCTCATGTTGATATTCTCGGAGTGTTGATGCCAAATATCAGGTCCACAGGCCTTACAGTTTAAATGTGAAAGTGGCGTAGACAAATATACAAATAGAAGTTCAAATAAGATGAGATAAGTATATTTATATGTACATCACTTGCTCATATACATGCATGTCTGTGTGTGCAGGGACGTTGATTTTTTGTGTAATTACTGACTTTATTCCAAAATCCAAATTACTTTGATAATGTTACTATCTTTTTATATATATATATATATATATATGTATGTATAAAATGATATTAATATTATATCTTATTCTCACAGAAATACCCAGTATTATCCGGGGAAAATCAATTCAAATTTAGCAACACAGTAAAAATATGTTCTTCAATACTATCAAGTTCTTAATATCCGATCAGGGATTATTATAGGAGTGCAGTAAATTTAAAAAGGTATTTATCGTGATTCATTAGAAATAGTTATCTTTATGTGTATTCAAAAAGGTAATTATATTACACGATAAATTCATAAATGATCCAGCATTGACTTTCTTCTCATTTGGCGATCAGATAAGTTATCCCTGCTTATTTTAAAAGTTGCCCCAAATGTCAGAAGTAACGATACTATAAATGTATCTGGACTTTCAAAAGTAGCCCAAAATGCTACTTGTTGACCAATCTGGCAACTCTGCTTCTTTTTTTTTTTTTCTCTAAATGATTTGGTTTAGGCTGTAGATATGTTGAGAAAAGAAAGGGTAGTGGTTTTGGGAAAGTTATTCACTAAAATGCAATGACTGTGTGCGTGTGTGTATGTATGGTTTAGCAACTACTGCTATTTTTGAAACATTGTTTTGTAGACTAAAAAGTGTTGTGTGATGAAAAAATGTCCAAAACTTGTATTAAAAAAATTTCATTGTCAGAAAAATTTGTCATTTGGAATAATATTGACTGGAGAAAATTCTGATACAAAAACATTTTGTTTCCATGTTTAAAAACTGGATATTGAATAGAGATGACTTCTGTTAACCTTAAATGACCTCTAATATTGCTACAAATTGAGTTTTTTAGTCTTCATGTCAAATATTAGGTCAATATGCTTTATTTTTTTTAGCGTGATAGTGGTGTAGATATCTATCTATATTGATCTAGCTCTCTCTTTCTATATATACACACAAACTTATATATATATATATATATATATATATATATATATATATATATATATACATTCTTAGGGTCTTTGGGGGGATTTCATCATAGAATATATGTATGTATAGATAGATAGATATCTATGCCAATATTTGCGGCTTCTGCTTGTTCATGCTACAATTACACTAAAACTACATAGCCTATATGACCTAATGTTTGACATGAAAACTCACAAAACATCAATTTATGACATTAGCTTTATCACTTGACATCAGCCTAATACAGCTTGAGAAAGACCTCAGAAATGAAATAAATCTGTGCATAATGATTGGCTGGAAAGCATTTGGTATGAATGGAGATATACAGGAAAACAAATTACCAATATGCTTAAAAGGTAAACTATGCAATCAATGCTTAATGTCTGCCATGATGGATGGCAGCAAAACCACTCAAAAACAAACTCAGAACCGTACAGAGGGTGATGGAAAGAGCAATATTAGGAAAAACTCTTTGCGATCAAAAAGATCAACATAGATCAGAGAGAGGACAAGGGTGAAGGATATAGTATAAGTAAATTAGGCAACAAAAATAGAGTTGGGCTATGAGCGAGAAGAAGGGACGATAGATGGAGCAAAAAGCTAACTGATTGGTGCCCGTAAGACAGTGAACAGAGTAGACAAGATAGAAAAATTTGCCCGTATGACATGCCAGAGATCACTGCAATCACACTCGTCATGGAAGGAGATGAGGCAGACATACGTCCAGCAATGGACTTATAACAGCTGATGATGATTATAATGATAATATATATGTATATATTTACATATGTATTTGTAATAAGTAATGGATATTAGAATCTCACAATGTGAATAAGGAAAGACAGTTCTAGGAAGTAAGTTTGATATATTATATAATAATATCACTGCATGGAATTTCCATATGTTCTACTAGTTCGACTCATTTTCCTAATCCCCCAAATGATATTATCCGCTTGAACTAAATTAAAATGATCTAGCATTGTGGCAATTCAATATGCATATTTGAAGGCTTAGGCATAATGGGAAATATCCTTGATCTATAAAATAAATGCAATTTCAGGTGTCTACTCAAATTCTTTTTATTAAATTCTTTAGAACATATTCTGTGACTCAATTTTTGAATTGACCATTTTTCTGACACTTCAAGTGGTGCATAACATCAAACTGGAGACAAATGCGGATCTCAACTTTCAGGGGTTGCTTATGCTTGCCCATTGGTCGATGTGTAGTATGTGGTATCTACATGCAATCTGTGGTTTGTTTTGCCTAATACCACGCTTGTTATAAAATAGCCACACCTTGATTATATGAAATGAATATAAAATGCATAAAGGTTATTAATGATGCACTTTTGCAATACACAGTTATTATCGTCATTTAACCATTTCAATTGAAAATTCTTAGGAGAAAAGATTTAACCAAAAATCTTCCATGAAAAAAGTGAAGGATTAATTCCGGACTTTGAAGAAGGAAATCTCTAGATTCAGAGAAAGCCACTCATTGGGATCACTTCAGGATAGAGTCTTTTGGATAACATCCGTTCAGATAATCAGCATGTCTGCCTCAAACGCAGAAGGTCATAGGTTTGATTCCCGGTACGAGCAAAGAGTTTGGAAAACTTTTCATTAGGACTAATTTCCCCTGTGCACTCTGCAGCTAATTGAATGCACTCAAAGCTGTGTTGTAAGGGTAGAGGTATCCCTTCATTGGACTTACATCCTGCCAAGGGGATGGTCATGATAACTTGTAGGTATGAAGTCCTTGTCTTGACCAGACTTGATATTTGCATGGATCACTATACAAATACATGTAACAGCAAACAGGACTTCATCACAGCTACATATTCCATTGGTGGTTTTACTTTAAAAGATGAGATGCTTTATCTTACCTTGCTTTTAGATAACAATAACTAGCTGATGACATTAAGCAAAGGATATTAAGATTGGAGCAATTTACATTTATTGTTATAAATTCATTGTTATAAACAACTTTATATTATAAAAAATTGATGCAATATTAATATGAATTTCCAATTAATTTTTCTTAAATTATTTGGATTTTGGAATAAAGTCAGTAATTACACAAAAAAATCAACGTCCCTGCACACACAGAGATGCATGTATATGAGCATGTGATTAGACAGAGCTCAATATTATCCATGGCTTTTATCTGTATATATTTTTAATATTTTGCAAATAAGCATATATTCGGAAATTCTAAATTTAGCCTCAACAAACCCATTTTTGACATTCTCCATCATATTATGACCACAATAACTTCCTCTTACTTCTCTGAAATCTTTTTCTAAGGCCTGTTTTAGATTAAAATTCCATAAGCTAATTAAAGAAACACAACATCTGTCTGTCTGTCTGTCAGAGTTGTTGTTGGTAATAAATATAGAATCTTGGCACCCACATTATTCCAAGTGGTTGGCATAGCAGAGGTGTAGGTGGCATCATAGAAAATAAAATCAGTGAAGCAAGTTCAAACTCCAGCTGAGACAATCTGTATTCTCTCTGCACTAAAGACACAATGCCTCTTCCAGCACAGAGAAAGACTGCCAACACACAGAGTAGTGAATTCGTTCCTGCTCTAATGAAGCTTCAACAGGCCTAGCAAACTGGAAGTGGATTATAATAAGAGCTCATGTGAAATAATCCTGCAACACAATTGATTGTTCAATCAGATTACTCACTTTATTTGCTTGTATGGTAGAAATGCAGATTATGAAAGATGTCTGTAAATTGAGAAATGTTGGATAATTTCTATTCCAGAACCGAACTGAAGCTTCTTTTATTTTATGCTCAGCATCATCAATACTGTGAGGCTATTGTATGGTTGCAAGTCCAACGGTCAACTCTGATCATTTGCTGAATATGTCAATATAATATCAGCACAGCTTTCTTTGGAAAACAATGCTACTCAACCTTCTCAATAAGGCCAGTTACCAAAAGGAAAACATATCCAAATACTGCATATACAATGTCCTCTGCAGTTGCAGTAGATTATGTAAGGAGGGAAAATCAGACTTGATGAACACAGGGAAAGACATTATCTGAAGTGAAACAATCAAATCAGGCTTAGTAGAGCATGTGTGGAAAGAAAAGTGGAAACCCTACCCCTTCTAGGATGAGATGAAGGTAATTGTCTCCAAACAAAAATAGAAAGTCTTCAAGAGAGAAAAAGTGGTACAAGTAAAAATGAATGCATAAACAAACTAAATGTAGTTTTTAGCAGCATGTGAAACCAGTGTCCAGAAACCTGAATTATTTCAGTTAAGGTCACCACCAGGTCATTTAAATGTCAGCACTTACAGCACTTTAATCTTAAAGCACCAGAAACCCTCCATCCCCCTCCTACACCAGGAGGTGATGGTTGTAGTAGTAAGAAAGAGTAATATTTTCATTTTTAATAAGGTACATAATATTTCCATTTACTCCATTCATAGTAATAAAACTGTCAACATCTACTTCATACATTACCTATTCCATTACTATGAATTAAATAATTTGGAAATATACTCATCTTATTCAAATACATTTTTATCCTATGTGTTTTTTCTAGCCAGAAACCAAAATTATAACTTTTTTTCTATTCATTTATTTTTCTAGCCTTCATTATGACTTTCCACTATCAGAAAATTATATCATTTACTCAACAGCTCTGTTCTGTACAAATTTATTGAGTTCTTTTTTTGTTTACTTACAAACACAATTCACCATGAGAGAGCACAGTGCAAAAAGACCATCCACATTCAATACTGCATGACCCACATAGATATGGATGAGCCAAATATCTATATTCATATTTTCAAAGAATTAGACCTTGTTGCATTTTACTCCAACTGTGTCATGCCTAGAGAAAACAAATTTAATGTTTTTTTATTTATTCATTTTATTTTATCTTATCTTATTTTATTTTTTCCTGATTTGGCTCATGGGAGACATCTGGATCTATCATAAGGAAAAGAAATTTAATTCAAATAATCTAAAAATCTTACCCCCCCCCCTCAACAGAGCACACACAGTACAAAGAAATTCAGTGGAAAATATTCAACATCAGGTGCCATTGAATATATAGTGGGTTCAGCAGTTTGCTTTTTAATGTTTTAACAATTTTTCTTTTTTTTAAAATTTCTTTTTCTAAAGTTTTGTTTAAAGTGTGGAATTTTCATTTTTCAGTGTTTTTGTGTTTGTGGATCTGTTCTTTGCAGAAGAGAAAGAAATTGCGCCGATCCTGGCAGATCCTTCAGGAATTGAAGACTCCAGATCAGTCGGTATCTCCGTCTGATGTTGATTTGGTAAAATGCAGCACTGTATACATACATACTAACATTATATATATATATATATATATATATATATATATATATAGGGTGTTTTATGAAGGATGCGAACCTAACGATAAGAGTGTAGAATTTACACATATTTAAATTTCGCGCTACAATATTGGTCACATGGCAACACTGAACTCAGAGACACCAGTATTTAGTAGTTGGAGTGATTGCATCATGGGCTAACCCCATTCGAGCATTCATTCCTTTCAACATGTATTATAATTTGTGTCTTTAAAAAAATAGTTTTCAGATTGAAAAGACTGTCACATCCTTTTTGAAATACCCTGTAAAATATATATATACATACATATATATATGTATATATATACATATATATATATGTACGTATATATATATATACATATATATATATACATATATATATATGTATATATTTATTCTCTAACACTTAGCTTGTGTGGAGGCTGCAGTGGCTGTATCTTGTAATTAACAATACACTTATTAGTCGTTTATTAGGAATGGGCTGGCATGCAGAGTGAGATTGATATTATTAATGGGCAGCGGAATAAAAGAACCAATGCTTTGTCCTTTTATTATTTTCCTTTTTTTTTTCATTTTATTTCTAATATATTATTTTCTCTCTTCTTACCTTGTTTCTTTTACATCTACACCTGCTGCTACTAATAATGATGATGATGATGATGATGCTACTACTACTACTATTAATGCTGCTGCTGCACACAGTCCGCTTTCCATTACATGAACCACACCCTTTTTATTATTACAATATTACATGCAATTTTAGTTGATTACTTTTCACTTGGTGGTCTTTCGTTTTATGTTGCTAAAATGGGAGATTACTCTGAATTGCTAAAACAATCACCCAACAATAAGTATGGTTGGATGGAGAGTATACAATGGGCTACAGAATCATCTTGTAATATACTGTGATATTAGGTTTACAGATTCAAGTGATACTACTGTGCTTATGAACACTATTGAAGACAACTGGCTCTCCATCAAAAACCAAGAACCAAAACAAATAACAAAAATTAATTAATTAATGATAACAAATTGTTTACAACAGATAATGGTTGCTAATCCAACAAATTAAATTCATGGACAAAAGAAATGTTTGCAAAAAAACTGACAAAAACCCAACTCTTGTAGAAATGTTTCCTATAAGCCATTCAATGAGCCATGCATATTTTGGTACCCCTTTGTTTGCTCTCCATCTGTTTTCGTTCATTCTGAGGGTCTTCACCAAGGTCAACTCTCATCATTTTCTGGATGTGTCAATATGATATCAGAGCAGCTTTCTCAGTAAAACAATGCTACACAACCTTCTCGAAAAGGTCAGTTACCAACAGGAAAACATATTACCAAAAACTGCATATAAAATGTCCTATGCAGTTGCAATAGATAATATAAAGAGGAAATCAGCTGTCCTGTCCTTTAAAAATCAAACTTGGTAGTCCATTGTATGCTTTCCATCTGTCCATATTTGTTCTTGGGGTTTTCACCACGACAGAATGATCTTCCATTTTAGCAATATAAAACAGAAGATTGCCTTCTGCTTTTTTTTTTTTGAGACACACAACCAAAAATTTTTTCATTTTTTTTAAGGGTAGCATTCACTTGCAAACTGATTTCTTTGTTTCCATTTACAAAAAAATGATTAATTTTTGCACACAGAGCTTAATAGTAGCCAGAAATTTTATTTTGATTATCTATTGATTTTTATTTCTAGATAAGCATCAAATATTTTGCTCTTAGTTTTTTGTTTTTCTTTAAACCTTCCAAGTTTAACCTATTAAGGTGTAAAATGTCTGAATTAAAATGTCTCGATAGAATTCTAAAAGAGATATGTAAATCCCAGCAGTCATAGAAAAATTGGTGTATATATATATCCCTTGAGTCTTTGATGGGTTAAGTGAAGTACATTCAGTTTAGGTTTCAACTGACCTTTTAATGTCTTGTGACATCTTTTGTTCTAAGAAAAAACAATTATCTTACCTGTTTTTTAATGTCCTGCGGTTATTTGGAAACCTTCAAAATTTGAATAACAGTTATTCTTAGAAATTCAATACAAAGCAATTAATAAAATTAAGATGAAGGTAGAAAAGAGTCATAAAAAAAATTATTCATAATATTTCATTAAATAATGATTTAAAAGAAAATGGAAAAACATTTATTCTTTCTTCATATTTAGGGTTCCAATAAAAATTCTTTTGAGTTATCTTATAACTTGTAGGTCATGTAATCTTACTCTCTTTTGCTTATGCAGATAATGTTCACTTTGCATGTTTGCATTACATGTAAAAGATACTTGCTCAATGACCAAACAGCCATTTACAAAACCTTTTTTGTTCAAGGTCACAGCAGAGGTTCACTGAATGAGAACCAAACACACTACACCATAAAAAGTCTGTAAAACAAGCTGGCTAATGATTGTGCTGTGATGGGTGACCAAAATATCAAGATTAGATTAGTCTGGTGGAAGCCTACTGTAATGGGGCGATCAATATGGATCAAATTCATTACAATAGTGTCTTGGTCTGTGAAATAAACTTGTGCTATAGTAAGTGCCATTAACAAGTCAATATGCAGGCTATACTTTGTGGTTTTAAGTATGTCCATCTAAATCACTTTATTCTCAATTGGTGACAGGTAAATTCCCCCACAATAAATTCATCCATGCAAATTTCACAATCAGTAAATCCTACCACTGTAAATTCTCACCAAATATTTATGCTTCATTGTTTATACTTTGTATTCCAGTGTCAAAGGAGCTTTTGAATTCATTTTTTTTCAAATAATTTCATTAGAAATGTGTGTACCATAATATGAATTGTAAGGTTATAGCAAATTTCTTCAATTATTTATTTACTAGAAGCATAAACTGTGATGCGTAAAAAGCATCCCATTCAAATCAGCGAATTTATTGTTAATGCATGCATTTAATGTTTTTTTTATGAATTTATTGAATTGATGAAATAAAGTTAATGGTGATATCCTCAAAGTGAGTGGGAACAAAATTTTTCATTGAAAGAAAAATCATGTTTTTCTGAATATTCTTTGAAAAGATAACAAAAGCCAATTGGCCTTGTTGAAGAGTATTTTTATTGAAAACTCAGCCAACTCTGAAGCAATGTATATAATTTGACTTAATTAAAACTAATACCTAAATATGATTTTTACTATATTTTAATATATCTTTTAATACTTATGTGTATATCTAATGCTTTTTTTATCTGATTGATGGTAATAAAGTTAATTGTAATATTCTCGCAGCGGATGGGGGGGGGGGCAAAATCCTTTATTACACAAAAAACATTGTTTCATAGAATGCTGTTTGAAAAAATAATGAAAACCTATATGCTTTGTTAAGAAATGTTTTTAATGAAAATTCAGCCAACATAGAACTGGAGAGGGACAAAAATTTTAATTTTCCAAACTTTGTTCATATAAATGACCCAGAAATACATAGAAATGATATTGAAAGATTTGGAGAGATTGCTTAGGGAATTCATTCATTTGAACATCCAAAGAAACAAATCATCAAGTAGGATTGTTGATTTTTTTAATAATATATTAAAAAGAAATGTTCAAGAATTATCTAATCAGTTTTTAGTCACTTTGAAAAAACAAAATTTTCAATCATACAATTTTTTGAGAAAATTCTGTCCCCACTTTTCTCAATATGAGAATATAGCCAAGTTGAATTGGCATTTTTCCCTTTTTTTTATTTTTTTATTTCTTTATTTTATCTTAAATTTTGCTGGGGGAGTTTGCTGTGGTGAAATTTGTGTTAAATTTTGCTGATTTGAAAGGGATGCTTTTCATGCATTATCATTTACACTTCTCATAAATAGATAATTAAGGAAATAGATGAAAGTGTTATGATTCAAATATTTTTTTTAAAATTTTTTCATAAAAAAAATTGAATATCAAAGCTCCTTTGACACCCTGATATGGAGCATGACTGGTCAGGCATGAATATTTTAGTGAAATTACTGTGGTGGAATTTACCGTGGTGAAATTTCCATGGGGGGGAGGGATTTACCTAGAATCATCTAAATCAGTTTAGAGATATCATGTGTGGACAACAGTGATCTTAGATCAGAAGTTATCTATGAATTTCAATGACCATCCTTTGGAAGGATAAGCTATAGATTAAGAAATAATTGTTCGAGTTATGGGGTGGATCCAGGAATTTTTTTTGATTGTGAGATATTTTTCATATATTCTGACAATAGTCTGAAATATGCAAAATCAAAACTTATAGGAACCTCCCCTACATCAGTTATATATATATATATATATATATAAAAATTCAAATAATTTGCTATTAAATCTGGGAAGTGTTTGTTCTCATAGGTGAACAGATATATTGTATTTTGGTAGTGATGATTTTCCCCCAAAACATCAGTATGAGTGCTTGATGACTCAGTGTAGTAGTTTAGTTCAAGATTGATTTTGTCAGAGTAAGATCTTTTCCCATTTTTTCTACTACATATATATATGTATATAGATAGATTCCTTCAGCAGTCCCTTTTCTTTAATTGTTTATTCTATTTACGTTGTCTACACCAAATGATACTTTTGCCGTGTCATAATGGGAGATCATTTCACATAGAGTTTCAAAATAATATCGTGTAATTCTTAATATATATACATATTTAATTTTCAGTTAGTTTGTACCATTGGCAGAGGGATGTGCCCCCAGAGTGTTTTCTAGTTTATTGCTAAGCTAAGTAAGACCATCATTTTCCTAACAAAACCTGGACACAATCAACAAGTTTTCTCCCCAACCCAAAATGTCACAACTTTTTTTCCCTAGTTGATGTAAAACTTCTGTCATTTCAGTTTCCTTTTACAATATAATCTTTCAAATTTTCAGTTTTTTTTCCAGTGTCAGCTAAGTTAACATTCATTTTGTTATGAATAGTTACAGAAAATACTTTCAAGCATAAAGCACATCTCATCCTGGGTCAGATATCCAAATCTTTCAAAATATACAAAATTCATAGTTTGGTATGCTTGTTTTTGGAGTTTTTTTTCAACTAAATGTAGTGTATACATTGGTTCTAATCTTTTGACACACAAGACGGAAATTGAAACTGAATTTGAAAATACCACTCTCACATTCTCATCACTGCGACCAAGTACTTTTTGAAGATTCATACAAAAAATAGAATTTTGAAATATATATCATGTGAGAAAGTAATGACTTTCAAGACACTCAGAGCTAACCCATTGATTTTGGTGAACCTAGGCGGTCACCTAGGACCCAAAGGTCCTTGGGTTACATCCAAAACTGAAAGACATAGTTGTTAGAATATGACTAGGAGCACAAATTTCAAGTTTCAGCAAGGGTGCATGAAACCCTTAAGCTGGCCTGAAGACAATGACTTACACATGATACATACCAGAAGAGTAGAGATTGAACAACAAGAATATCTTATGATGAATTTCTCTTAACAAGCTTGTGAATTTCTAGTATGTTTGTCCACCTAAAAGACTTCAGAATTAATAAGAGCAAGTTTCATATCATTTGAATCCTGAGATGAAATACATATTTACATCATTAATTGATTACATCTGATCTTGATCCTTGGTCATTAGTGGCCAGAGAACTACACGACAAGACCTCTTTGCCCAGCCATTACCTCCCCATTGCACAAAGAGGGGTAGGGTCAGGGCTATTCCCTGATGTCTGTGGTATGCCAAATGGCAGGGTCATGGAACTAGACAGTTTTTTAGTCTCTTCTCCTCGTGGGGCTTCTCCACTTAAAAAAAAATATGGTAGCAGGATTAGTAAACACCATTTAGATTTAAGACAGAGCCAGTCTAAGGCATGAGCAAACCAAGGCCCTGTGGCGATGAGGGGCCCCAAGAGGCAGTGAGAGCCCCTCCATATCAAATTCCACTTAGGAAGAGGTTCAATACTAGGCTCTTGATATGGTGTTGAATCTCTGCCTCTGCACTTGCTCAATTTCAAAATTCAACCCTCTCCCGATGCCTATTTTTGGTAAGTCTCTGAGATTATCTCCCCTTCTGGCAAGTCTTGTTTATATTTGAACTGTCAATATCATACACTGATTTTTTTAAAGATTTAGCCTTCATCTTGTTTAGTTATTATCTCATGTTTTGAACACAGTATCCAACAGTCTTTATCAAATGCCTGTTGTTATAACGTAGACGTCAAGTATATTATAGTTTAGTCACCGATAAACATTATGATTTAGACTTAAAAGAAGTAAGGAAGCTAAGTCTAGAATGAACATTATTAGGGAAATAAGCGTACCTCTTTATCCTGCTGGTAAACGCCTAGAGGTTTATGAGTTCCTTTTCTGTTGTCTGTTTCCTTTCTTAGTAGTCATAGTGCCATAGGGAGAAGACAAGAGAGAAAAAAGTACTTTCTCTTTGGATGTGCCCATAGCTAGGGGTATCTTGGTAGTGACCCTTTTGGTCTAGGAGGATTTTAACTTCGAGATTTGAAAGAAAGTTCAACGAATCCTAGATACTGAGTTTGGTATGTACTAAAGAGCAGAGGTGTCAAAGGGTCAACTTGTCTACACAAGCAAGGGAGTGATTCTAATAATAGAATACATAACCCGTGTTGCCTAGCAGTTATAACATCCCTCCCCCCCCCTAGTTTCATTAGCACAGTGCTTAGAGATTTGGTTCATCAGAAGTCCTAATAGTCCTGGGCAGATCTTCTAAGAACCCTTGTTGTCTAGCGGTTACAACACCTGTCTTACTTAGGGCAGTCCTTGGAATTTCGAATGGAACCTTTTATCCAATCTGCAGAGGTAGAATGTTCTTGTTCAGCTGGCTGTGCCAAGGGATATCTTGTATTGACAAAAAGAACAAAATAATAGAATGTTTAACTAATATGAGATATACCTTGGCTGGGACAGTCTACTCTTGTGGATTGAATAAAGGGTTCGGTTGAAAATTCCCAGAACGTTATTGAATACAATAGGCACCTGAAAATGGCCAGAGGGTACAATGGTTGATGGCTTATGAAAATAAGAACTAAGTTATAGACAAAATTTTGGCTGTCAATGTTCTGATTTTTTTCTGATTGTATTTCACCTACTCTGGATTAACCAATGAGCAAAAAAAAGCCTGTACTTGAGGTATCAAAGTAAAAGTCCAAGAGACACAGTTGGGTACAGAAGAGTTTTTTTCCTTTTTCTCCCCTCCCTTACCTGCTACTATACTGGCATTACCTTTTTTTAATTATACTCTCTATCTGTGGTTTGATGGGGGGGGGGTATCAATTTACTGTACTTATCTGATTAACAGCCTCATATTCACTAAGATTACCTTAGTCTTTTAAAGAACCACAAGGGTAGAGCACCCAGTAAGGACTGATCTCCTCTCTACATACACTAAAAATGGTCTGACAATTACAAATGTGGGAGAATTGGGGTAAATATTGCATTAGCTGGTGTTAAAAATGCTACTTTATCCTAGAATAAATCTTGAAAATTTACCTTTTCTGCAGGGCTGAATTGCTTTTTGGGCAACCCTTAATTATACAGAAAGTGTTTTGATTACAATCTATTCGGAGAAAGGAAAAGAGGGAGACGCAGCCAAGCCGTGATTTATCGCTGCTCGTCTTCTAATTTTCAAAACAAGAAAGATGAGAAAAGATTTATCTTATTTTATTTTTTCATTAATGAAGATGATTGAACAAACCTTTTCTCAAGATAATTTGTTTTGTTTGAAAGAAAAAATATCAAGGATTGAGTACATTTGGCTATATAAAACAAAAGAATATATATATATATATATATATATATATATATATATATATATATATATATATATATATATGAGTAATGCTAGATAAAAAAATACCAATTTTTAAGCCAAATTGATTCTTGGCCTAGGTTTGAAATTCTACTTTTAATCTCGTTTCTTTAGTTGTCTCCATTGTGAAAAAAAATGTTCTTAATTGGAACTTGTTGCTTCTTTCACAGCTGTTAACAACCATTTACTTTCTTATCTGTAGACATTTCCACTTAATCTGCCGACTGACAAAAAATAAAATAAAATCCATTGTCTCGCAAAGTAGAAAGCGGCTAACAAAAAGGATAAAGCTGTTTTGTTATTGTTGTTCTCCCCCTTTTTTATTTTCTAAACTCTCAAAAAAGAAATTTCGTTTGGACTTGATACAATTATTAATATTCCAGTCTCTGTTTCGTCGTCTCCTTTCCAACACTTCATTCTCTTTAGGTCAAATTATTACAAACCCACCTTTTACTTAACCCTTTCAAGAGTAAACTATCATGTGGTTTAATGCCTAAACTTAAATGATCCAGTAGACTTTTGAAAGAAATCTTTGGGCCATATATGTCCCAGGAGTCTCAAAAAGGTTAATTAATAGACCCATATATAATGCAACCCATCCTCACAATTTTGACTTCGCTTTCATACAAAATTTCTTGCTTTTTTTCACCAACAAACACAGGATTCATCTTCACAATAGTTATGTCCCCTTAACACCTGGTTCTAATTGACTTTTATTTTTGTACTGGTACAACCTATTTATCATGTCTCCTACCTCCCAAACAGCTTTGTTGTTATTTTATTTTGAACTTAAGACTTTGATTTGGCAGGTCTCTAACAATCATCTGGTGACAGTTTAGAGTTATACTCTTCCTTTCCCTCATCTCTGCTTGCTTCCTTTTCCGTGCGGTGTATATGGTACATGGTGGTATTGCAATGGGCTTTCTTTGACAATTTTGTATCTACTAATTAACCAGTAACAAAACTGTTACAAACTCAAAGCACGACATATCAGTGTATTAGTCTAACTTGGATTTTGTCGATAACTTTGAGAAGAGTCTTTAACATTCAAAGTGGTTTCTTTCCGAACAATTGAATTCATTCTTTTTATTATTTTTGTTGTTTGCAATGTTTTGGCCAATCTATTCAGTGACGTTCTTCAGGCATACCATCTGTATATAAAGACAGGGTCTCTTTTATCGAATAGTGCCAACATTATGGGAAAAACAAAAATAATAAAAATAATTTGTTTAATTGTCTGAAATACCCAATGGGTGAATAAACCTCCAGCTCTGGCTGGGGAATAAAATCATTTCCTAATTCCTTCAGGTCCCTGAAGAATATGAATTCTTTTGTCTGATGCTTATTTGTACTGACTGCATGTTACTAAAACCAAATTGTTTCAATGGCATCTGTTGGAAACTTTGTTTGAAGCTGCGATAAAAACATCACTAACACATTCAAATTTTCTTTTAATTCTCTGATTGGGTTGTAGAGCTTTTGTTTTTAGCAGTTATTATCATTTGCCTTCTTTGTAATACAGGATGAGCATAAAGTCTATAATCCTTCCTGATTATGTACAATCATATCTTTATTCTTAAATTCATTCTAGCAAAAAAAGGGTTCCAAGTGGAGTAAATTCTGATCAAAGTTAATTCCCCTTGCACTCTTGGGTAATTTTTTTGACTTCAATTCAATTCACAAAAGAGTTCTAATTTTTTTTAGATTCTATTAATTGAAGATTTCCACATCAGTTAAGTGGTCTATGAATCTGAGAGTTAAAAACTGTTAGATCAAAACATGAATGTTGTGGCCTTACACAGACCAATTATTAGATTTTTTTTCTCTCTGTACAGATGGCACTTAAATCACCGATATCAAAATAGTGTCTGAAATCAGGGAAAGACTCTATGCTCACCCTGTATTTTTCTCTGAAATATTGATATCCAAATATATTTATTCAATGACTAATCAATTCTAATGTATGATGTTTGAAAAAAAAATTCAAAATGAATTCAACTTCTGTGAGGATTGAACCTGCAGCTACAGTATAATACCATGTCAAGTGTCTTCATAATAATGATTCATTTAAGTTCTTGTTCACCTCTGATTACCAATACATAATGAAAATATATTATGTAATGCCTCTGCCGCTAAAATGAGAACAAAAACGGTTTTGGAAGATATAGAGAGGTTAGAATAACTGCCTAACATTGGGGCAAACTGTTCAAGTTCCTTCAAGAAATTGATTGTTAGTTTGAATCTTACTGGAAGCCTTTTCTAAATTTCCATTTTTCAATATCAATTCAATGTTATGAATTTTGAGCCCAGGAGTCTATGTGCCATATCTTTTTCAGGATGTGGGTGATTATGACTCTCCACAGCTTCCTTTCTTTTCATCAGTAAACTTGCATTACCAAGACTGCTTTTGGGAGGGATAATGGAATGATTTCCTATTGCCTTCTTCAAGGTTTCAGATTCAAAGTTGTCCTTTTTCTTAGACTGTATGTCTCCTGAAGCAAAAGACCCCAATCTCCCCAGCTATTTTGCCCATAGCAGGGAGAGGAAGAAATGGAATCATGCCTTTTTCAAAGGCATTGGTGTGAAGTGAATGTAATAGCCTTGGCTGGAGTTTGGACTTGGTTCACCGATTCCATTGTCTGTACTGTTAAGTGTTACGCCACTCGTATTTCCCTGCCAAGAGTCTAAGAATAATAATAATGAATGCAAAGCTTTAGTTACATTTTGCAGTGGGTTTTAAATTAAAAAAATTCATTTTGTATTTGTTGATATGTCTTTATTTTATGTTAAAACATGGTTATTTTTTTAAATGTTACCATATTGCAAAATGATGACTTTTTACAATTTCTCAGAAAGTTTTCAGTCTTTTTCAATATTATAGAAAACTAATTCAATTTCAGTTTTTTTGTATAAACAAGATAATATTTAAACTCAAGTGAATACTTTATAATTTCATAAATAATTTTTGATATGCTAATATTTCTTAACCAATTAACTGTCATTGCTGCTCTATGGCCAACACAGTAAAATTTCCATTTTATTGTGTTGATTGCAACTGAGTTCTATCTGTGAGCCAGGGCTTTTAACTTGAAATGGATTATCTTGCAATGGCAAGCTATAAATCTTCACTACCGTTCACAGTTAATGGGTTAAACTAAAAATTGATTGAATAACAAATTGATTTTTTTAACAGGTTGGTGAGTATATATTTTATATTTCATGATTTTTTTTTCATCAAAACAGATAAGCAGTTTGTATTTTTTCCTTAATAAAGAATCAGTTGATTAATTATCGATCCATCCTCTTGATAACCTATAATCATTATCTGAAGGTGCTTTTTTTTCTTCTTCAAGTCATTTAGATTTATCATTTCAGGAATCAAGTTTTCCTTCCAAAGAGTCATATAACTTTTACACATTCATTCATTTCTTATCGCTCGCAGCCAGGCCAGTCAGACAGTTAAAAGAGGGGGTGGCATGTATTCTTGAGCATAGTGCAGAGATTGGTCTTTTCTCTAACAGGATTAACATAGAAATCTCTTTACATGATCCCCAGCTGCTTTCAGCATCTAGTATGCCCAGTTGGTCACCCATTCAAGTACTGACCAGGCTTAACTTCAGTGATTGTACAAATACCAGTATATCCAACATGGTTTGGCTGTAACTTTTTTGCACATCGGTTTTCATTTCCACCTCAGAATACCAACCCATCCCATCCTGCAACTTATCTTCCAGGATATTTTTTCCTCTGTGAATACCTAATGATAAAAAAAAAAGCCTAGGAGAAAGGATGAGTTGTTTTTGGTACCAAACTTTCAAATACTTCTAAGAATGAAGCTTGATACCATCCTTTTAGTTCAGAATGGTCTCAATATTCTTGATGGTTGCCATGCTACAGCTGATTGCACTCAGTTGGGATTCCCTCCAAAATCAAAACATTGTAGAATCCTCCTCCTCCCTCCTTCAACAATACCTGAAATGCTAACTTAATTTTAATTTTAAAGCAGAATGTTGAAATCGGTCATTCTACAAACTTTTTTTTCTAGTTGGAATTCCTCAAGAAATTATAGCACAGTGGAATCCTTCCTTCCTTTCTCTTTCTCTCATGCCCTAAATGTCGACAGATCTGGTCAATAATCCAATTGGAACTGTCATGTAATCAGCAGCTTGCCGTGTTTGGGGTGATTAATAAATTAATTACTTCTCTTGTTGAAAAAGTTTAAATTTTCAAAATCAAGCAAGAATGCTGCTGGAAACAAACTAAGGGGCCAATTTAGCATAAAATTACTTTGCGAATCAAACCCCAACTAGTATGCAGGGGTGGGAGACAAACACAAAATTTTTTTAATGAGTAAATATTTAAATTTCCAGCACTGTAGATAGCCAGCTTGCCAGACCTTCTTAAAAACTGAAGAAAATGATATTGGCAGTTTTGGTTGTCTGTTTCTTATAGAGTATTCATAAATAACTTAGAAGTAAACAAAGGGACCCATCCTCCAAATAGCAAAACTTTGACAAAAAATGCTCATTCTTGACAAAATACATCAATCAGTTGAACTACAGAAGTGTAGTTTCATACAAATAATGATCCATAGAAATTGGGAGGAATTCCTCCAGCAGAATCAATTTTTATTCTCCTGAAAAAATATTTCCCATTCTCCCCAGAGGCTTAGAACAACCAGTATTCAATAGGGTTCTAGTAGTTCCTCTACCAGAACTCCCAGAATCAGGTGATGCACTTTGCACCAATGCCCTTGAGAAAGACATAAATCCACTTGTCCTCCCACCCTAGCTATCAGTAAATAGCATGACAGTTGGATCTCTTTAGCCCTGTAAGGCAGCCAATCTTTAGTATGAGGCTAGCAACTCCACCCTGTAATCCCTATAGAAACTACAATGTGACTATGCTCTACAATGAGTCAGGAGGAAAATATCTTCCTACTTCCTTTCCCACTTTTAGACATCAAGGGGCCAGCTTTATGGCTGAGATAGTTGTGCATTTCCTACCATGGTGTTCAAGAGCAGGTAAAAGCTAGGATTTAAATGCTGATTTTCAAGGCTGGTAGGTTCTCCCCATTCGGAAGATTAGTGCATTACAATCTTCTTTCTTGACTAATGCTGTACTCAGTTAAGCTTTGAAAAAACAAGACTTTGAATGTTGAATTCCCATGTACGCAGGTTCTCCCCACTTGTAAGATTAACGCAACACAATTTTCCTATCTTCATTTGGTCTAATATTGTATGCTTTCAAAACTTATTATTTTGGTCTGATTCCCGAATCAGATGATGTTGGTATCAGGTCTTCTCTACCAGACAAATTTATGTTGAAATTGACACTATTTTACATTTAGTTAAAGATGGGATTTTTTTTTCCTCGAGTTTTTAAGGAAAAGAAAGAATAAAATTCAGTAAAATGTATTGACCTTTGGCAGTTTTTCAGAAAATACATTAGTTGTGTACACAACATCAATTGTAGATAAAAGGATGAAAGAAATGTAAACAAACATGTTCTCAAAGAATTGCACAGCAAAAAAACACTTTTGCAACCAACGTGACTTTTGAATTTCTTTTCATTTCTTTTCCTCTTCATGTTTCTTTTATCAAACCACCAAACCTTCTGTCTTATAAATCACAAATCTGTAAAATATCTATAGAGCTTTCGAATATTGAGCCAATCCTTTAACAAAGATTTTTGTATTTCCAGTTTGTTGCCACCTAAATTACATTTGCAATAGACTTTACAATGGACTTTGAGCTGATTATGATGAAATTACGAGTACTTACTTTATGAAATCTAGAGTCGTATTTTACATCAGAGAGGGGGAGGTCTAAATGGGGAAAATGCATCTTTACAAAAATATACTGTGCAAGAGAAAACCTTGAAAACAACATTTTTATTCACTTTTTGAGTCATAGCTTGTTGGAATTTTAGAATTGGTAAAAGGAGATGTCTTACTTAGATTAACAACAAAATTTTTTTTTGCTTTTAATATTAATTCGTAATTACCACAGATTATTTGGGGTTTTATTTATCAATTTTTCTTTCTAGATAATTTTTTTTCAAATTTTAATTGTGCTTTGCCAGAGTATGGGGAGGGTCTGAACCCCCCTGGATCCACATGCCTGCGCACACTCCCCTTCTGGTGACTGAACTTCAGACCTCCTGCACTACCTTTAGACATTATCCAACATCTACCTCTATTCCCCCATGGGTTTTTTTGGGGATTGTTATCTCAAGAAGAAATATAGCAGACCTTCACGAATTCAGCTACCAGTAATCTCGTCCCTGCACTAATGCGTTGCTGATTTCAAATTTCCCTAGGCACCGCACCAACGTGCTGCATGGGAAGAACCATGATAAGTGGAAGAGATTTTGAACTAGGTAAAGTGGTTTAAGGTTTATAAAAGTGAACGTGTTGAACTGTCTGAAGATATAGTGGCAGAACTAGCAAGAAGAGTGTTTCATGAAGAATTAAGAATATCTAGAGCCTCCTCCGGTGTTGAGATCTTCATCAGTGGACAGTGTTCAAATCAGGAGTGAATGCATTTCAGTTGAAAAATCCATACTTTCAAATGATGGGGGGGGGTTATCAGCAGCATTTTCCCCCCGAGTGGAAGTGCACTTTGGAAAGAACAACAAAAAGGTCACACTGCTCATTGTATATGTATATTTACTTACAAATGAGTTAGTATCAGACCATCTATACTGGGAGATCCAATGAGAATTGAACCCAGTAACAAAGCCAGCAGGATTAGTTTGTGATCATTGCTATGCATGGTGCATCCTGATCTTTTTTTCCATTCAACCTACTCATCAAGAGCATTGAAAAGAAAAATCACAGACGTATTTAGATTGAGATGTTTTTTGTTCCCATATCATTAATAGAAATAAAATACTGAATTAGTTTATTGGGAAGAGTGCATTTTCAAAACGGCAGGTACAAAATATTTTCTCCTGCCCCAGTGGAAAAGTCTGGTGTTACAACCAGCGAACCAAGAAGATCACACTGTTCCTTATTAAAGTATGTATATATATATATATATATATATATATATATATATATATATATATATATATTTGTTTGTAGGTTCATGCTGGACAAGTCACACTTTCTCCATGCTCAGGTTGGAGGGTTATTCTGCACACAGATCCAGCCGTCTATGGTCTTATTGGTGTGAAAAAACCCTTCCCAACAGATCTTCATTCATGGAGCTGAGCCATTATATATATATATGTATAAATAATCACTTTAACATAGACTGCTTTATGGAGGAGAATGTAAGGGGGAGAAATGCTTTATTTGGTTGCCAAAATTTTTTTTAAATTCATATGAATACAAATATTTCAAATGCATTATCACCTAATTAGTTCTGACTTTTCCAAGCATTTGGGACATCTTATGTGTCCAACCAAGTGTATTGTTGCTGTTAGCTTCATACTTGAAAATGCTATTTTGTTGTAACCTACAAATTTATGGCAACAGGTCCTCAACAAGCAGAGGAAAAATGATGGCTTGGAATAGTTGTTAGCCATGGATTCTTCCTTCTCAGCAGGAATGAACAAAAATTTTCAGTGTGAAAATTGACACCTGAGAGAAAAAAGCCTCAAACTTGTATAAAATTTTACAAAAATCATGCAAAAATCAATGAATCAATAAAGGCTGAAAATTTTATCAGAATCATCAATTGATTCTGATAAAATTTTCAGCCTTTATTTATTAAGGACAAGTATTTCTTTAAAGAGTTTTTCATTCCAAATTTCCAAGAAGGAACATTTTTCTTCATATGATTCTACTCCATTCCCCACACGCAGTCCTTCATTGCTTTGATGATTTATTTTAACTTACGGAAGTCTACAATATGTACCCCTAATTATCAGCTATGAAATCCTGGAATAAAAAACGTCTTTAGTGCATAATGTGAACCTATTGAAAGAGCGTATAAAGAGGAACAAAATTATGAACAAGCACATATTCCAGTGGCTAGTGACTATTTCTGTAAAGCCAAATAAACCAGAAATGGTTACTACTACTATGTCTGCTTGTAAGATATAAAAAGTCCAAAAATAATCCAACCCTTTATTAGTCACTGGCAATCCCACACAACATCATTTTGTTGAAACCTTTCCTCAGCTGAACTCGGCTAGATGCCATTTGTCGTTAAATGAACTCTCTACGTATGTGCAACTTTGTTTACTCTCTTGACCATGGCATCTGAGTGAACGTCTCACACAAGTGCAGAAAAATTGAACGTACTTTTGTATGCAGAGGAAAATGGGAACATAGATGAAGCTACCATGATATTCATCTTTGATACAGACAATAGTGAATCAGACTGAAATGTGCTTTACATCGTGAATAAAACATTTTAAAAAACCCGAGAGTTTGGTTAGTTAGCTTGGACAATAGATAAAACCTGCTTTCAGTCATGCCATCCTGTTCATGGCCATGCACTTACCCAGACAAAATAGGGGTAATATTTAGTTCTTGTGGATTATATGCATCCCAAAGTTTTTGGCTTAAAACTCCAGAAAAATTGTTTATTACAAATATATATTTATGGTATACATTCAGCTGTCATTATTGTGACATATTTTATAGATAAATCCCTAAAAGAATTAATTATATTTACCTTTTTGGAAGAAAAATTCCGAGACTGCAGAAACTGAACTCCTACTTTAGGTTTCAAAAAACTAGAAAATTCAGCAGAATAAAATAAAGCAGAATATTTTCCTTCTTGGCAACTAAAAGGTTGCCAAGAAGGAAAATATTCTGTTTTATTTTATTAATCATAAATCAGGCTTTTGATCAGAGAAAGAAAAAAAAATTTAACTCTCTATTTTTTTTTAAAAGATTGTTTTTATCAATTACTTCAATATATCTAAATATATCTTTATGTTCTTTATATATCATGCTTCAGTTGAAATTTATTTTGAAATAATATATCAATGCTGAAAAATTGAATATAGTGATATGAAGAAAAAATATTTACCAAGTTCATTTTTCTTATATTTCCTTCTTTTTGCTATCTCATTTTTTTTTCCTCGATGGTAGTTCTTTTGATCTACAGCATCATGATAGCATAGTTATTCCAGATTTGCATAATGGAGTTATAATGAAGTGGCAATCTTTTTTTATGCCAGTTGGGGGAAAAAGAAGACGCAAATTGTAAAAATAACAGATGTTAGAAACAAAACAACAGTGATTTTTTCGCTTGAATAGAATATTGTTCAAAGCAAACAATGATTATTTTTGCTTACGGTCTGCCATCCTGAAGTGTGTATAGCTGTCAACACCATCTGTTATTGTCCAACTATTGAAAGATCATGTGATAACATTGAAGGATACTGATTGATAGTGTTACGAATGTATTTCTAATCAGCTTCTTAGCAAAAAAAAAAGTATGAAATCTTTTGAACAGTTGAGCAATGATGAAACTGTTTTTCCACAAATGATCTTTATCTAACTATTAATTCATTAATCATCACTGCCCATAACAAACCAGTTCAATCACTGTCACTGAGTTTAGGTTATTTGTGTGTTCTGACATTTATATGTGTCTATCTGAACTTCGACCAGCCCTTACTGTTCATAGTAAAAACTTGAAATTTTGCACATACACTCCCCGCAATGAGTATATAAATTGGTTCATTTGTTTTTCTTTTTTTAATGGGGGTTTCGATTTACAATGGAAGTTTATGCCAAATTGGTCGCTAAATTTGTGTCCAGCAGCATTCATGCTTGTCTTGAAAATTTGTACTTTTTAGTGATCACAGCACCCAAAAAGTAACTTATTCATTGATCACCTCTATTCCTTATCTTTTTATTGATCGCCTTATTGAGTGACTAACCAGATCCATTTTATTTTAATTCATAAATTTATGATTCAAACAAGACTAATTGTATTTTCATCTTCATAACACAATATCACCATCACCACTGCTTAATTTACAAGGTGAAAAGTGGCATATATAGGTGGTGCTGATTCATAATTTCCCTTGGAATGTTTTTGGTGTATGTTTAATTACAGACTCTGAACTTCTTTTGAATTTTTAATTAGCAGTTATCAAGTATGCTAAGATCAGTTTATTGCCAATTTGAGTAAATATTGATTTGTTGTGGACTAATACCATATTTCCTTTTGGTCTTTAAATAAAAGCAACACAATAAAAAATGTATAAATTTACTTTCCACTCAAAATAGGTACGTGTTTGAGCCAAGCCTAAATGTAACCCAATATCTAGTGTCACCAATCAGTCTACTTGGACCACAGTGAAAGATCTTTCATTGGTCAGTCTGAGAAAACACTTCAACTTGGTTTTTCCCCTCCGAGGTGAACTGATTCCCTCTTAAAACTAAAGTGCTCATTAAAAGTACAGACCCCAAACACATGGCAAATGATTAAGATTAATCAAAGATTACAGAGTTAAATTATTAATCTCAAATACATACCAGCACACACAACAATCTTTGCAGAAAGCGGTAGCAAACTGTCCCATATGCGCACACAAACACATTTATTCGTGGCTGCAATACATGAAAAACAATGAAATCTTTTTCCACCAAACAGTTTAATTTCCAAACATTTTTCTATAGAACTTTAATGACCATCATAGAAATATTAACTCTTACTTTCTCTCACAAGGACATTCAAACTTTTAATCAACAACTTCATCTTTTAGCTGAATGTAACAATTCTATGTGAGAGATACATTCTCGCCCATACTTTTACTTACTAAATCAGCTGCAGCAACTGAGTCTTAACAAAATGACCCTTCTGTCATAGCTACTACTATTATTAATATTATATTCCTACAACAACTAAGTAATAACCAAGTATTTATTGTTAACATGGTAAGGTTAAGTTTTAGGCTATACTAATGGAGTCAGTAAAAAACCTAACAAATCTAATCACCACATTACACATTCCAAGTTCATGTTATTAAAGAAAATTTATTTTTGTTTTTTTTAGATAAAAATTGAGGGCTTTTCTTCCTTGCAGAAACAAGAAAAATATTTGGAAATCTTTTTTTTATACCTACCTCTTAGTTTTGGCAATTAAACATCTCCTAAAACAATTTAGTGAGAAGGATATTTAAGTGATCCTATAGATCATAGCTTACCTACCCAGCACTTCTGGAATTTATGTTTGTGCTAATGTTTATAGGATTCAAAATTTATGCGCTTCATCTACCAGATATCTATTTAAAAAAATATTGGGACTAGATCCTAAATTTCACAAAAATATTTATTCCTAGATTCCTTTAATGATCCTAGTTGTTTTTGGTTCTGCCCATGCATAGAAATTTGGCCAAATCTGTGATGCCCACTAAAAAATTATCTAGAGCCTTGCCAACCCTCCAGTGGTCAATGAATAAAACTTTAAAATCATGGTACTGATATACATACTCATCACCGCTTTCATCTGAGGATAAAAAGGTTGAGATGTCACAAAATCAAGTGATAAAAAACTCTGGATCCAGTAATTCTGTAGCAGAAGTGGGACAGACATACTGGACATGTTCAAGGCTTGAAATTCATGTTTGTTCATTTGGAAAAATGTATGTGGCACACTTGGGACGTAATTCTGGCATACTAATGTGCTGCGGCACATAGTGTGAGAACCACTGCTCCACAGTCACTATCAGTGTAACTGCAGATGAGTTCACTTTTGTACAATAATCAATTGTTAGTAAGGGTTGCCAAATTTGGTCAGAAGGGGAGTAATCTAAGCTTTATCTCAGAAACTTGCCCAATAGTGGCATTGCAGTAGCATGTTACAACGCTTGATATAAGCACATGGGGTAAGCTTGGATTATCTCCCCTGCTGGCTAAATCTAGCTACTGTGCTCCTTTCAGTATTGCTTGAAGGTACAGGCTGTAAAATCCATCCATCCATCATGTGTCATGTTTTCAGGGGAAAGGTATTTTCTCTCCCTCTGTTCCCATGGGTCTTTTTCGCTCATGACAAATCTGGGCCGCGATGGATGTCCTTGGTTAAACTTAGCTACAGCAGAATTGCGAAAGAAGACAATAGAAGGAGAAAGTGGGGTGGGGTGGGGACCAAAATGAATTGCTGCATTGTTAAGGAAAGAGGGTATTGGAAGAAGGGAGAGAGTAGGGAAGAGAGAGATTGGACAGTTTTTAGACCGGGGTAGGGGAAATGAAAAGAACGAACAAACTTGGTCCATAGATTTTGACACACATACTACTTTCTGAAGTACGTGTTACTTTTCACATTGTAAATTGGAAGTAATGGTAATCCTTGGTCTTCTGGATGTAAAATATTGAAATTGAACACAGCATCCAAGGCCAGGAGCAGAATTTTGCACCAATCTTTCTAGTAGAAAACCCAACCCACCTTGATAATCCTAGAATTTTACACAGGCTTGAATACCAACCTGTTGTGCTTGGGAAATCATCCGGTAATACTGCAGTTCAGCCTCGCATCTGAACTAAGCATTTCTCGAGTTGAAATATCTTTTTTTTTTATGCTCTATTAGTCATAAAAACGATACAATCTCAGATAGCTTCACAAGTTGTTTAATTTATGTAGATTATTCAATTTATTACTAGTACAATTCTTCATACCCATATTCATTAAAATGCAATATATAAAAAGTATTTCAATTAATATAAATCATTTAGAGACTTATTTTAGAAATAAATAGTGTGTTGAATTATTAATTTTTGATTTGTATTTCTGAATCTAGGTCAAAAGGCATCAATACAAAAAACATCAGTGAACAGGACAATGATGTTGTACAGACTACTGCAAGTTACAATTCGGTTCAGACAAAAGGACAACTCTTGTAGTACAAATATTTTAACTGAATTTGTACTGATAAAATATATTAATAAAATTACTATAAAACTTTCATTCATTTGAATTTACAAAAAAATACAGAACTGAATTTCTCGATTAGTACAAATATTCAGACTACAGTGTCGTTCTTTTGACTGATATCTTTTATCTTATGACTTTTGACTAGTCACCATTTTATATTTCTTTCTCGTTATTTGCAATTTTTTAACCAAACTGCCAGATCGTCATTCTACAATGATTAGTAAGTAATATAGATTGCAAACAAACAATAAGCCTTTAGTGAGATTTGAACTCACATCCCTTATCTTCACAAGACTACCTTTTGCAGGGGCAGCAACCTTACCAATTCAGCTATACAAACCAACTAGTTACAGTCATACAAATATAGCTGTGTACTCTTTATCCTTTTTACCAGAACACCTGACATATAACCATCTTTGTTTACATACACTAGTTGTATTAGTTGAAATATTATTTGACTTTTCATTTTATTTCTGTTGCTTTTAATTGCATCATCAATCTATGATTGCTAGGTAGGCTCCTGAGGATAAGGACGTGAACTTGAGTCTCTCTAGAGGCTTATTCTTTATTTCCAATCCATGCTGCGAGCTAAAGATGAAGGTGTGGTTGTTATGATAAAAAGCAACAGAAATTTGATGGAAGAAATACTTGTCAAAAAATCTTCTATAACTATGAACTCTTCCAATTTTGCTGATAAAAATATCTCCTACTCACCATTTGAAGCAATAGACTATTCCATTGTGACAATTTGAAATGTAAGCAGTACTCACTTCTTGAGAGTTTACTTCATACCACTTTTTCACAAAAAGGGAAAAGGCCAAAGTAGAGTTCAGCTTCCGTTTTGCAACAAGCCATTATAGAGGTAGCGCACACCCTCTCTCTTCTATACCCAAGTCTCCCTTTCCTTCTACCATCTCAACCACTGTTGACCTGGCCTGACATACCATCCTCACCCTTTTTTGATAAAAATAATAGTGATTGCTTATTCACTTTACACCATTTCCATAATATATATATATATATATATATATATGTGTGATATCTTTCACTGGGATTAACTATTTAATAATTGATGCTGCTTCACATTAGAAATTTGAATTGACTTTACATTATCTGTGTTGAAAAATATTGCATACACAAATAAACTCATTTCTA
This sequence comes from Thysanoteuthis rhombus, assembly GCA_963457665.1. Classification (NCBI taxonomy): domain Eukaryota; kingdom Metazoa; phylum Mollusca; class Cephalopoda; order Oegopsida; family Thysanoteuthidae; genus Thysanoteuthis; species Thysanoteuthis major. The sequence continues at coordinate 42,024,079 of OY735208.1, read as the reverse complement.
TATGAAATAACTGATACAAAGAGAACGAGTTGACTTCTTTTGTGCCAGAATTTTGTGTTTCTTCTGAATTGACAGTTAAGAAACAGATGGCTCAAATAAAAATCACTCGCATAGCATATACCTCCACCAAAGTCATTAAAGAGTGAATAATCAGATTACTGGTCTCACACTATGCCATGACAAAAACTTATAATTATCACTCATCAGAGACATACCTTTGAACCTTCAACCCAATACGATTATATCCATTGGACTAGTACGCTTTGCCATTATTGTGTTATTTATCCGAGAAGCTAAAAAGAATTGTCCCATCTCACAATTTAAACAAAATCAAAAGAAAATCCTTCAGCCTGCCCTAAAATTTAATCAATTATCGTTCCTTGGCCCATGGCCCACCTTTCCACGAAATGTCATTAAAATCCAATGAGAACCTTTTGAGATATTGTGTTGACAAACAGACAGACAAACATGGGTGGGTGCATAACCTCTATCCAACTTTGCTGGTGAAGGTAAAAAGCAGCCAGCGTTCAAGCTGACTTCCAGAATCAATTGAAACAGTAAACTAAGAAAGCATGAAGAAGACAAAATCTAGGCCCAAATGGCTCACTCTGAGCAGGTGTGAGATATTAATCATTTCAAAGCCAAAGGAATTTAAGGATTGTTTGAATATCCCTGCTCATTTTAATATATCAAAGATTGCATACTATTTAAGACATTGAAACAATAACAATAATAATAATAATATCCGTACTTGTCATAAGTGAATCAGCATAGTCAGTGTACATACCAGAACTAATGCTACAAAAAAAAAAAAATAGATCTTTTTTTCTAAAATTATCTAAAATATACTAGCACAAGATTTGGACATTGTTGGTCTCGAATGACCTTAGAGACCCAAAAAGGCACTTTTTTTGTATAAGCAAAAAAATTGTTTCTAGATGGTGCTTAGTGGTATTCTCATGCAAATTTTCCAAAATGTGACCAGGAATGCCTGGATACATACACACAAACACACACATCCACATAAATATAGATATAGATAGCTGAAGAGAGAAGAATCTGTAACTCACTTGGTTAGTTGGTCAGGCCATTTGTGGGGCTACAGTGGTTAGATATTGCTGATAAGGAATACTTGAAATATTTCTTAAATTATGAAAATAATATTATTGCTGATATAGAAAGAATAGTATTGCTTATGAAGGAAAAATGATATTGCTTATGAAGAGTACTTGAAATATAAAATCTGTTGATGAAGACTATAAATTGAATAATGACTAGTGTTGTTTGTTCCTGTAGACACCTTGTGGAGCATAGGGCCATAGCCAATTTGATGCAGTTTCTGTAACAAGTAGGTTTTTACGGAGTGGAATTGCTAGCCCTATACCCAATCCTGCCAAGCTGCAGGTTTTTTGTCAGAGTTACCTTCTCTTGGATGGACTACCTTACAGGGCTAAAGGGTTCCAACTGCCCTGTTATTTACCTTAAGCTGGAGGGAGAAGTGGATCCATTCCTTTCCCAAAAGTAATTAATACAAAGTAAATATAAACAGTCTCACCTGAAATTCAAACTCAGATAGCTGATTTTTTTTCTGTGCTGGTAACCGTTACACCACTCCGCACCTAAGAGAACAAGTATGCAATCATATGAATTCAATAACAAACTCTGCATAATCGGAAGTTAATGAACTGTGAGAATACCCAGGGGCTTGTAAAATTTAACCTAGGATTTTCAGTTACTTAGAGAGTCTATTATACATCAGTAGTAAGTGTCAGTGATTAGCTCGTCTGTTATATTAAAATGAAGGAAATATGATATATGTTAGTATATGTAGGTGTTAGTATGCAGTGTGTGGTCAAAAAAGAAATAGAAATGATGTGGTTGCGAATGGTTAACTATGTATACATTGACTATGTCAAAGGTTACTTTGATCATAGCCCCTAAGAGGAATTTTATCAGCAGGTTACAAAGTTTCTGTTTCTCACCTTCGCTTCTCCATTAGTCATGTTGTTTTAACAATGTCAAATCCCTGGTAAAAGCCAGGATTTAAAATGCTGATTTTCAAAGCAAACCATCTGTACTTGAAAACACAATTTTTCTTCACTAGCACCACAACCTGTATGGCAGAGTCTCAGCCTAAGTTGAGTTTTATCTTACCTTCCCAGGAGCTTGTCATAGAGTGACGGCAAGTGAATTAGTTCTGCCGACTATTCACGTGGGTAGTGTGCTTGATCCTTTCTGTATTCCTTGATATTGTAGCCCTGTGTTGGACTTGAGTGCATAAGTTGATACACGTGACCCTGTTGTTCCAAATGGCTTCTTTCTCTGAATTCTTCAGCCTTGTCCAGAAAAAATCGGGATATTTTACAGTTTATTTCTTTCCCACATTAGACAATGATGATGACAGTGTCGGAGATCTGCATTCCCTACCCACCCAACCACATGCCTGTCAAGGCAATTGTTGCAGGTCGGGGTGGAGCGACTCATTACCTTGAACTTCTTGCCTGTCTTGCATATAAATATTTGCTTTAATATGCATTTACTCAAATAAACAAGGAAGAGAGAAATGATGATTGATTGTCTGACAGACTGAATGATTCCAGAGAACAAAAAATTGGTGATTTTCTCTATGGATGACCTATAATGCTATAAAAGAAATATTAACATAATAATGGTGACCAATTCAAGTAAATATCAATTTCTTTCAAGGGTTTTAGATGTAGAAAAGAGTAGATATCGGCTTTGTTGTTTGGAACAATGAAAACATTAACCTTCAGCCATAATTGTTAGAAATACATCCAGGCTTTAACAAGATGAAATTTCACAAAAAGATTCAAATCAAGATTCAGCTTGTGAACAGTGTCAGCAGGAATTCCATGGTGTATTTTTTCAAATCTGAAATCATGCATAATAAGAGCTCTAACACATAGTAACTGCCCATCTACATTCATACACTCTTATGGAACTTCCTAAATTTCCTCTCTCCCCTCTCTCTTTCTACCATGTCTGCTTCACTTATAGTATCAGTAGCAAGCATCAGCTGAGCCTAATGTTGTACATTTATAGTTACCAATCAACAAGGCGAAGGGTCATGGACTAGTAAGAAATAAAAGCCCAAAACAATGCATAGATTTTAAAATTACAAGACAGGCATCATTAGCAGTTTTAAAACTAGTTTATATGTCTACAATTTGATAGTTATTTATTAAACATAGCTAGTATGGCACAAGGCTTCTGTGATGTAGCATTTGTGAGGATTGAATTTTGGTAAAATAGCTTGTTAACAATCACTCCAAGACCAGCTTTTTTTCAAGTGAGATAGGATCAGAGTTGCACTCTGATGTCCATACCTTAATGAATGTGCCCAGGTATTTTGTGGCTAAAACCAACGTGAAAAAAAAACATTGCATACTTCATTATCTATAGGATACTTAGATTTGTCATGTTATCTGTAATTGCGCATAAGTAATTAGCATGGGGATCAGAGAAATAGAAGGACAAGGTGCACTGAGGAATAGCATCCAGTATTTGGATTGGGATAAGATCATATGTGCTGTGGAAAGGATGATATCTTCAAGAACATTTTAGAAGTAATAACTAAATTGCATTGGCCCAGTAATTGAACTTTCTTCTGTATTAGCTATCTTATTATATGAGAGCCATCGTCATCAATTTTGTTGATTTGTCTGTCTGTCTATCATGCTTAACCAAACCAATACATAAAATTTGATGGAACCTGCTATTAGAACAGCTGACGCAGCGCTCTACAGACTGTTATGTTACCAAAGGACCAATGCTACATTAATGAAACTGGGGGAAAATTTAGGCGTAGAATATTTCAGATTGTGGATTGTATATCTTAGGTAGGGAGGGAACTACCTCGCTTGATACAGACATGCTAGACAGAAAGAATTTAGAAAACAAACAAAAACTCACAAGACTGCTTAAAAGAGATGATTTTTGTTTGGAAATTAAAACTATTTATGTTATAGCTTAATTCAGTTAAAAATCTAAATAGAAAGGCGATCTTTCATTTCCTGTCACTGAAAATTGTAGATCACTTTGACTTAGTGAAACAAATTATGGATGGCTTGAAAGAGCACACAATGAGCTACTATTGCCAAATATCCACTAATTCAAAATTTACTTTAATTATTTTAATTTATATTTGATGTTTATTTACTTGACATTTGATTTATTAATTCAATATTTTCTAGCTGAAAACCCTCCCTATAGGTTTTATATCCAGCAAATTCAAGGCCTAAATGGGGCCATTGACACTGATAAGGGATCAGTATTGTTTCTTAGGGATAAGAATTCTAAACCTACAACAAAGCATCATTTTGATTTCTTAAATGTTACATATGGGAAAACAGAATTAAACTTTCAGTATTAAATAGATTGATTGATAGATAGATATGTTGAAATCAGATAATTATTATAAGAGATAGTGTGAATACGACCCTCTTTTTTTGTCAAAGACTAATATACAATGAATAAGCTCCAGAGTCCCATTGGCAACCACAGAAAAATTGGTGGCCGTATCTCTAGCGTCTTTGACTTATGCTAACATAGATGGGCATTAAGACAATTAGTGAATTGAAGTAATAGTAAATTTTTTAGGTAAGCATGAATGCTGCCGGACACAAACTTATGTACCAATTTAGCTTGAACTTATATCATAAATCAAGTCCAACCAAAACCTATTTCTCAGGGAAATTTAAGAAATTAATTTGCTAAAAACCCTTCTCTGAAATCCTCTGAGTAACAGAAAATTTGATTTTGACTATGACAGACTGACAAACGTTTGGTGAATTATTGTAGGATTATTATTTTTATATATCACTTTTTATTATTGGTATTCCTTGGCATTATGTACATAAACTTATGGTGGTGTTTAACTGTCATACAAAGGTTCCAAAAAGTATAATTCTTTATCGAAAAGTTTAATTTGACAAAGTATTCTTTGGAAATAAATACAATAATAATATCAAGAGTCGTTTTTTTTTGTTTTTTATCAAAAATAAACAAGAACCATAAGTTCAATGATATGTGCACCATCCGTGGTAGTAATAGTAGTAGGAGGAGAAAATAGAGCAAATAGTCTTGCTTTGAATCAATTGATTTCCATACTGGTACAATATTGTGGTATGGAAATATTACGAGAGTTTTATTTTCAATAAAAATTGTAAATGGTCATTTTTAGCTTAAGTATGAAAAAGGCAGACCTCGTACATTCTATTATCACATTATAGCAGCTGGTAGAAAATTTGATCGGAATAATAGATTTAAAATAATGATGTCACACATTTTAATGCCGTCACACTTCTTTCTGGTGTTCAATGCATCTGGGAGTGACCAACAGACTGACTGAGCAGTGCCTTATTGAGATGTGTGGACACAAAAAAAAATTAGTTTCCTAATAATGGAATTGGATGAAATCCATTCTGAGAATAAACCCTACAATAAGAACATTCCATTACTGCACAATATGGGAATGATCACAGCTCATTTTAAGAACTCTGTATGCTCATTTTATCCCCCGTTTTGGGGCCTTTTTATAATTTTTGGAATCTTTGGATGCTGGCTGGACACAATCATTGGTGTATGTATTTAGGGCTAAGGATTGAACAACCATTGCCATTAAAGATGATAAAAGGGTTCTTTCCTTTTTTAAATGTGGATGTGTTTGGTTGTATGTTCCAACACTCCTGGTCATACTGTTTTGTCTACAAATTTGAAAATTAGCATCAGTACTCCATAGACCTCTACTAGGGAAATTTTTTTGATTTTTGGAAACAAAAGCTTTTTTGACTTTTAGTGGGCCCCATTCTGACCAGTTTAAAGATAACATCTAGATTCTCCCGGACATTCTTCAATAGAAATTCTTTATATGACTCAAAATTTGAATGCTACAGTTGTTCAATTATTGACTGTGATGGCAAGTTACCTTATTGTTTACTTGGTATCCATCTAAAATGATGGACCCCGTCATTTTTTAGAGGTTCTGTACTAGTTCTCTTCTATTTATTGTCTACCCTGTGTATGTTTTTAAAAAAAAAGAGGAATCACAATATGAGTGCTGTATAAATAACCAAGAATTAATATCAAACACATTTTGTATTGTGTGTGTGTGCATGCAAAGTAAATATACTCGAGACCGGGTATCTGTACCCAAGACTGTGTATGAGGGTATGCAGAATAAATGAATCAGAGTGTGAGACCTGCTGGGTAGGGTATTACAGTGTAGGGTCCCACATTAAATAAACGCCCTTGTGATAGATACCGTCAAGAGATCAAAATTAACATTAGGTTTAGGATAGAGAAGGAAACAAAGGTAGTCGAATTAAAAAGTTTTCAAAAAGGAGAAGAAAATATCGTTGTTAATGACGCGAACGAGAGATCAGCCAACCACTGACCTGAGTCTCAGAATATCTGCCTAGTTCACACACACACACACACGCATCTCTCGCAATACGTTTGGTCTACCTTTTTGACTTGACAGGAACGAGTACCAGCTGTGTACAGCGAATGACCGCTGCCCTCCCACGTGGTACTGCAAATAGAAACACACGCAAAAACTAGCTACAATAACTCGTGTTGCCTGGTTGTATAAAATATTCATTAAAAAAAATACAAGACAAGAACACTTACCCCCCCCCCTTTTCTCATGCCCTTTCTACCTAACTCTCTCTCTCTCTTCCATTCTCCTCACCCCTTCTCTATTCAACTCTCTCTCTCTCTCTTTTCCATTCCTTACCCATCTCCTTCCCTTCCATCGCTCCTCCTTCTAGAATATACCGACCAGTGAGTGCGAACAACAACTTGTGGATGTAATCTTTCACCCAGACGCATAAAAATATAAACTAAAGAAATTGACACATATGGTATTATCAAAATAATCCTATTTGTAAGCCCAGTGTAGAAATTAATACTATATGGGATTCAGTAATATAGATTTTTTTTTTTTCCAAATACACGCACAAAGCTTGGGGATATAATTTATCAATTACCTTAGCCTGTTTGTGATATCCCATGATGCAACACAAGTAATAAATGAAGATCATGAGACTAAAAGAGATCTATACACAAGGAGAAAAATAAATCATCATCCCTGGAACGAGCTTATAGTGGCACACATTAAACAAGGGAAAAAAACCACTAGAATCTCCTAAGCCAAACAGTAACGTGGGATTAAGTGTGGAGGTCTTATGTTCATACTATCAATTATAAATATGTGATCATTAGAGTAAATATAAGTTTTGACGTATTCATTTAATATATCTGATTCGTGATAACATGGTTTTAAAGAAAAAAAAAAGCGTCTATGTTTTTGCGTCTAATATTTCTGTCTATGCAGATTGCCAGCGACTTGGCATCTAGTTTCTTTACCCGCTTACCTAATTTTCTGTTTCAAGAAATAGAAATAATTGACCCGAAAGCAGTGACATCTAGTTTCCGTCTGCTCTTTTCTGTCAGAGACCCAGACTTTTGGCTCACTTGATCCGAACTTGGTGAATTGGGCAGCATTTTGAGCTGCCAGGAAGTGGCCATTTGAATCTGTAATTGCAGATGGAAGTCTGCCAAAAGTAAACAGGGTGGATTGTTGGGTGTTTGCCTTACCCCGTCAAGTAGGTTAGTGGGTAATAAATGACAAATAAGTGCAATAAATTATAATCGGGGTATTCAGGGATGGGGTGGGGGACAGGAGATTAAAAGCAAACACATTTGGACACTAAAATTAAACAAGGTTATATAGTATATATATATATATGTATATGCGTATGTGTGTATTTATATATATATATATATATATATATATATATATATGTGTGTGTGTATGTTTATATACTCGTGCATATATATATATATATATATATATATATATATATATTTAATACTGTAAAGATGACAAATGTTTATAACTAACTTGCAACCAACTCTCAAGTTATAGACTCCTAAACAGTTGCACCCTAAAGGCTGGAGATTTGTGTATGAGGATAACTTGGATGAATATAGGATAGCTAATGCTGACCCTTGAGAGTCAATTGAGGATTAGGTCAATTTTGGCATTTTTAATTCCTAGGAAGACCGCTCCACCCAATAGGCTGAAAATGTGTGTACAAGGGTAACTTGAGCCCAGGATGAACATATGATAGATGATGCTGATTTCCGGTGACCCTTTAAGACCAATTTAGGATCAGGACAATGTTGGCGTGTCAAATCTAAGGGTAGATAATGAGTATTGTCGCCAATGATTTGCCACATACCAGATGTTTCCTAAAGACCCTACATTATAAAATGTTAACATAGATAAAATCCTCCAGTGTAAATGTTGAAGCATCTGGAAACAGAACTCATGTCATATGAGACGTAATAAATGAATGAAGAAGTTGTGCGGCCATGGTGACACTTTTGATAATAAATGGTCTTCTAAATTGGAGAAGTGGAACAGAAAATTTCTTCCAGAAATTTTTTGTAAATTTTATGGCAAACTGAATGCATGGAAGAATACACTTATTGTATGGTCTATTGAATCAAACTTTGTTTTAAACTTTTTTGAAGAAACCCCAAATCACCTCAGAGTAGAGGAAATGGCAGTCAAGTTGGCAAGGGATCCCAAGTGGGATCAGAATTTCATGTCCAACAGCTCCCAAGCAAACAAAATCACATATATTTGTGCACTTCACTGCCCCAGGAATTGGGGGAGGGGGTGAAAGCTAGACACCCAAAAAGCTAGATATTTCCCCCAACCGAAGGGAGTGTCACTATAAGCCCCATATGACAATGGCAACCAATCAAAACATTCTAGCAATTGCTTGGACCCACCTGGGTCCACCCATGCATCTATGACATCATGGAAACTTTTAGCACATACAGAAACTTGAATTCTAAGCTTCTCATAGCAGATGACCCCAAAGGTCAACTAGCCCCAAAGTTTCGATTCTCTGGTCCATCTGATTCTCAGCTGTAAACTACGACTGACTATTATTATGACTGTGAAGCTGACCCACAAAGTCAACTTATCTCAGCAACAGCAATAATTTTCAAGTTCACTTGTTTTGCAATTGAATATCGAGCTGACATTCCTGTACAAAATAATATATTTTCACTTTTTTAATCTACCACGAGTCTTCATACTAATCACATACTTGCAAAATTCACAACACCCATGTTGTCACAATCACTGATAAGGTACAGTTGTCGCCATCAGATTTAAGAATGCCAAGGTGGACTTTTAGAGGTCACCAGAGGTTATCGCTCCCTATCATATGTTCATTCTAGGATCAAGTTGCCTTTCAACGCAAATTTTTAGCTTATAGGGTGCAACCGTTTATGAGTCTACAAAACAAAGTTAAAAACTAAGGAACATTCATCATCTTTGTAATATTACACATATATATCCATACAAGAAAGATTGCCTCTTCTACATCAGATACATAGATGACATCTTCTTTAAATTCACTGGCTTAGGAGCATAACTTGATATTTTCTTTAAACACGAAAATTCCAAACATGACTATCAAATTTGATTGCTATGGAATCAAATGATTCTACATATTCTTAGACACCTTTATTTACATAGATAAAAATAGACTCCTCTAAACCACATTATATATTAATTCCGCTGACGTACACAATTACTTAAATGCTGAGTCAACCCACCCTTTACACCTTAAAAGTAACCTGCCATACTCATAGGCACTCACAATCAGAAAGATCTGCCCCAAAGTTTGTGAACCTAGTAAACACCATGACCAACTTACGCAACTCACTTCTCAGCATGCTGAGTGTCTGACACCCTAATTAATGATCAAATCAGAAGAGCAATCTCAGTCCCTGAAGATACCTTAAAACTAACTCTCAAAAACAAATCAAGTCACATACCACTCATTACTACCTTTCAAGACACATTTCCCCTTACTATCAAAAATGAATGAAAACAGATAGAACATTTTAGCATTAAAACCTGAATATAGAGAAATCTTTAAAGCACCGGGCATCCGTTCGTTTCGTAGGCCCCAAAATACTCATGACATAATCAGCTGTAATACTATGATAGATGATAAAGTTTCCCGAAGAATAAATAACCCCAAAACTATCAAATTCTGCCAACCATGCAATAACAAAGAATGTTGTAATCACATCAAACTCATTAATTCCTTCACTAATTCTATCACCAAAAATACCTTCAATATTTACCACAGATCTCATTGTGAAAGTTTCAATATTATGTACCTCTTCGAATGTGCACAATGCAAAATACAGTACATAGGAAAATCTGAGTGGCCATCCAGCATAACACTTAATAATTACAGACACACAGATCCACTAACTATAACAATCCAGTCACAATATTGCAACACTTTTGTCTGCCTAACCATAACTTTCAAAATGAGGCTAAATTCACCATTATCAAAAGGATAGAGAAGATTACATCTCACAAGGCAACAAATATTCTCGAGAATCATGAAAACAAGTGGATAATATTTCTACACACTTTTTTCCTGTAATGGACTAAATATCAAATTAAACAACCTGACACCCAACTCCGACCCATAAAATTATCAGCATTACTACAGAATACCCAAACTGTACACCAGCCCTAACCAACGCACCCTCATGAGCCAAAAGATTAGGATACACACCAAAAACAAAAGAAGTTTTTCTATAACAACCCCAAGGACACCCCACCAATCCTCACATCCGGTAATGGAAAATTATAATCACAATAAAAGAATAAAATGAATAAACAGATAAACATAAAAACAGATTTTTTTTAAAATTTAATTATAAAAAAAAAAATGGAAGATTAAAACTAAGTCAAACTGACTGTGTCTACAATAATGTAAGAACCTTTAATCACTGGTTCACTTCCTAATAGTGAAACTACTCACTATATTATCTCAAATAGTTCTTTGAAACCAGTAATCCTGATCATCAATCTAGATAGCAACCAGTCTCTTGGAGACCTGACCCCTGGATGACTCCTACTCACATGAGCCATTAACCAATTCTCAAAACTGCCATCACCATCAATTCAGTATGCTAACCCACAGAAGCAGGGTAGACTTGATTTTGCATAATTTTCTACTGCTCTGCCAACGCTGAGGATGAAGCTTTTTTGCTTCAAAACATATTTGCAATAAGACTATGTAAATAAACTTCTCCATATACACAACACACTCTAGCTCTGTCTCTACTTTTTACAGTACAATTTATATATCTATAAATATATATAGAGAGAAAGTTTTACAGCTTTAAACACTAAACACATCAAAAAAGTTTTTGTGTCACTTCAGTCACTTATTTCCCAGTATCTGTTAATGTAATTTTCTTCAGTGTTTTTTATGTTTTATGCAGACTCAGATATTATGGTTATGGTTATGGTTATATATATATATATATATATATATACACTGATAAGTCAAAACATTACAATTAATGACATGTTGCAATTATGACAACTACTGTCTTGTAACAACTGTGTGTGTCAGTGTCTGGGGTATATAAGCATTTTGATGTGTTGAATGCCGCAAGAAGAAAGATTTGAGTGACTTTGATAAAACCCAAATTTTTATGGCCAGAAGACTAGGTCAAAGCATTTCTGAAATGGCACAGCTTGTAGGGTGCTCACATTGTTTTTGTGAGTACCTAGTGATCTGAGGAAAGATCACCAACCGTTGAAAAGGCATATGGCAAAGTGTTGTACTGTATGTAAGCCACTTCATCACCATCATCGGTCTTTTAATGTCCGTCATTGGACATAGACCTTCCCCAGAATCCACCACGTTTCTCTATCATGGGCGTCGCGGAGCCAATATTTTCTTAATTTCTCCAGTTCATCTCTGCATTTTGTATTCTGTCGGCCTCAATTTCACATGTGATCTCTGGGGATCCATGTTGTGAGTCGTGTTGTCAACTGACTTGACTCACAACATGGATAGAGAAACATTGGGAAACTAGAAAACATTAAGAAAACGTATAGCCTAATAGCCCCATTGTTTCTAAAAACTGTGTGAAAATTAGTTCACAAATAATTACCATGCAGGGGAGATGACCGTGAAAAAAAACCAACCCTGGATCCGCCCCGAAATTCAGTCACTCCTCTTGAAGCCCATCCTCCCACAACATGTTACTGAAATTAGTTGAGAGAATCACGCCATGTGGACGTATAGCTACGATGCATGGGAGGAAGAATTCCTGAATCTTTCCCCAAAAATTTAATCAGCCCATTGAGTCACCTTTCCACAAAATGTCTTTTGGAGATATTGTAGTGACAAACAGACTGGCAGACACAAGTGAATACATACACCTTTTCCAACTTCATTGGTAGAGATGAAAGGAAGAAATTCGGCATTTAGGGTAAACAGAGTTCTTTTTTTTTTTTTTCTTTTCCATCACTTTTGGTGTGTTCTTCTCTTTTGGTTGGATTAATAGACGTTACCATTTCTTGGAATTGTCGACAGAGTTTTTGGCAGATTTTCATTCTTTTGCTTTGGCTCTTCTGAAATCTTTGTTGACAGCATTTTTTCTTTTTTTTTTTTGATTAAGGTTTTTGTGTGGGGAGTAGTCGGGGGGGGTCGATTGTTAATCAATAAGTGCATTCTTTTGAATCCCATCTTCATACAACATTGGAATTTGGCTGACTGAACATTTTGACCAGACACGGATTAGAAAGAGTGCCAAACATGGGAAAACAAGTTCTTTAGTTGGTAGACCCTCCCCCTTACTCTCTCAAATCTTTTTCCCATTCTTTTTTTTTTTTTCTTAGTCTCTCTCTCTGTTTCCTTTAGCAGTAACTTTCTCTCTTTCTCCCTCTCTAATTCATTCTTTCCTTTACCTCCCTTTGATTCTTTCTTTCAATCTCTCTCATACTCTCATTCTTTCAACCCCCCTCTAATTCTTTCTCCCTACCTAATTCTTTCATCCACTCTCTCTCGTTCTTTTTTTGTTTTACCCTCTCTCATTCTTTCTCACTTTCTGTTGCTCACTCATTCTTTTTTTTCACTCACTCATCTTTCTCTCTTCTTTATTTCTCTAGTTTTTCAGCGACTCTTTTTCTCTCTCTCTCTAATGACCCTCTTTCTCTACCCTCCCTATCTATCGACACTCAAAGCATTTCCTCTTCTCTAAATTCATGATAACATTCTTATTATTGGAGTTTTTCCATTTTCCAAATTCTCCTGGAATTCAACCAATGTCTCTGGTGAACATTCTTGGGAAAATCAATTAATTATAAATTGTTCTACCAACATTAAGAGAAGCCCAAACGAAGACATTTTTTTCCTTCTATCAGCTTCCTCGTTATCCAGAGAAGGCTCCTTCAAATTCTTTTTAACACAACCCTAATTTTAATCAATAAGCTCATAAAACCACTGACATATGATAAATGATCCATTTTATCAGAGGGTTAAACTTGATCCAACTGGAGAAAAAGGACCACTTCATACTCTCAAAGTTTAAATGCAACTAAGCTCAAGTTATCTTTGAAGATATAAATGTGTGGAATGCACCCTTCCTATTGAACACATATGAATCAGCTTGCACCCCACCCCTTCTAAATTCTCTTCCTCTCACTGAATTTTTGTTATGGGAGGTGGGGTTGCCAACCCTGCCAAGGCTACAATTACAGTTATTTGGTAAGTTAAACAAATAAATTATTAATGACAGAGGTGATAACAAGATTAGATATATCCATATCTCAAATTTCAATTATTTTATTGTCACCAATATTTTTATCTCTTACTCTTCAATTATTCATTAATCATTGTGAACCTGTGACCCAGTAATAGGTTGAGACCCATACTTTGAGAAACTTAGTGCCAGGGTCGATTTAGGGGTGGGGAGTTGTTTTTGGCCCCCTCCAAAACATCTGGGTTTTCATTATGCTTTTCTTGACCAAAGATAATGATTTCAAAAAACTTTTTTCAGACAAATCCTACTTCTCCTCAACACAGATTTTTCTTCCTAATGATAAGCCTCTATCTCTTTTTTCCCTCTTTTCTTCACTACTCTCCTTCACCTTTCCTCCCTCTTTCAGTCTTCATATTCCCATAATTTTCTTCACACTGCCTATCACTACTCTTCTTCACCATCCCTTCCTCTCTGTTAGTTTTTAAATTCTCACGTTTCCCTCACACCATCCTTCACTTCTCGCCTTCACCTTCCCATTCTCTTCAGTTTTTATATCCTCACACTGCTCCTCGCAACTCTCCTTGATTTATCAGTCCTCTCTTTCAGTTTTCATATCCTTACACTGCCCCTCACTACTCTCGTTCATTCATCAGTCCTCTCTTCCAGTTTTCATATCCTCACACTACTCTCTTCACCTCTTTGACCACTCTTTCGGGTTTTCATATCCTCACACTCTCCTCCACATTTCCTCTCTTCCTCTGACTATCTCTTTCAATATTTGTGTGTATATATATATATATATATATATATATATTTATGCATACTTTTTATATATCCTTTCACTTTTCCTCACTTTAACCTTAAAAACATTCCTTCCTTGAATCCGTTATTTTTTTTTTTCTTTGGTTTTTTTCTAAAATTTCTCAACCATTATGGGGGGGGGGAGTTAATTCCCCTCCATGATCACCTTTCTCTTTCCAAACTGATTCCCTCTGGACCATCATTCTTCTTATCTTCGAGCTGGGATAAGGGGGGGGGTGATATTCCAAATAGGAATAAACACCTTCCCCTCCTCAATCCAGCTTACCTCTTTACCATTAAAATATAATAATGTGGGTAAAAACAAAAACAAAACAAAAACAAAACAAAAAAAAAGTGAAAACTATCATCTTGCCCCTGTTTCTCTTAGTTTGTGATGTGCGAGAGAAATGAAACCCAGACCGCAAAAAAAAAAAAAAAGGATAAAGTTGAAAAAGATAAATAAAATACTTTAGTAACTTAGTAGACAGGATGGTGTCTTGAGAGACTGTTTGTCTGGGTCAGCTTCACTTTATTCTTGGTTCTACACTAAGTGCCTTGGCTCTCAGGGTAAACATATCTGTTCCCTTACGAAGCACCTTTGCTCACAGAAATGGTTTTTATCGTTTATCATTTCCGCTTTCATTAGATGATGTATCGTAAACCATCATTATTAATTTTTGATTATTGTGGGATAAACTTTCAGTTCCTCATCTAATAAGGATAAAGATAAGTGGCCACCACAGTCAATAAATGAACAACCGCAGTGTTAAAATATGAAGTCATACAGAGCAAATTCAATCAAAGAATAAATATGGTCAGAATAAATTCTATTCATGACATCACTGGCATTTTCGATTGGAAATCATCTAAAATAAAGTAATGAAACATCTAGATTCAAAAGAACCTGGATGTTATAAATAAAGTATATCTATCAAAATGAGACCTCCCAAAAAGGCTAACAAAGCTTATTTTCCCCCAAAAAAAATTTTTTAGAAAAGGTCTAGTGGAATACTGATGCCAATTTTCAAATCTGTGGATAAAACGATATGGCCAGGAGTGTTGGAATACACAATCACACACATATAAAAAAAGGATAGAGTCCTTCACCATCTAAGGCTGTTCAATAAAAGATAATTGCTTTACTGATACTACCAGTACAGAAACAAGAACAAATATGGTGCTTGAGAGAGTGGGAATGAGGAACAGATTAGCGGTTAGATTGGCTCTTTTGCCAAATGATAACATTCTTGTAGCCACGGTGGTAAGAGCAACAAAACATTTACCTGGCTTCTCTTGGCAAAAAGGAAGTGAGTTTGTATCTCACTGGGAGATTATTCTTCATTTCAAATCTGCAGTTTCCTCATGGTAGATAGATTGATGGCCTGAGTCAAGAGATAGAGTAAATAAAAAATTAGAATGAAGGAAAACATTAGTCAAAGATGAACAATAAAGGATTGGCTTTTGTTCAAGTGTCCTTTTGAAAACCTCAGGCAAGTTACTCTATATATAATATGTACCCCTAATAATGGACTATAAAATACTGGAAAAAAATGTCTCTCGTCTATGATAAGCCCTAACTTTTCAGTATTTGTAGCACTCAAGTTTAACCAGGAAACCAATGTGCTTACAAAATTCAAAAAGAATGAACTACATTTCTGTACTTGTAAAATTTTAGGTACAACTAATTTTATTTTCGCACGAGTGGCATTTTAATCTTTTGAATAAAATTTTCATTTTGTTACAGACTTCGGTTTCTTTAACTTTTGTTTTGCAAAATACTTGTCATGACTCCAAAGTAAGGTGTGTCAGTCTAGACGGTTAGCTGACCCCCCCTACCCCCTTTCCCTCCCATTGCCATGCTGAAGGCAAGCACCGCATACATCCAATTAATTGTGCAAAAGTTTTTGTCTGGTTGAGACAACATTACAATCGTAATCTCTCGTTCTTGAGTTTTATAACTCCTTACCCCTTCTGATGTTTCACTGCTTACCAAGTGGGTGAAGATGGCCAAGGAGTAGAGTTTTTGTCTGGTTGAGACAACATTACAATCATAATCTCTCGTTCTTGAGTTTTATAACTCCTTACCCCTTCTGATGTTTCACTGCTTACCAAGTGGGTGAAGATGGCCAAGGAGTAGAGTTTTTGTCTGGTTGAGACAACATTACAATCATAATCTCTCGTTCTTGAGTTTTATAACTCCTTACCCCTTCTGATGTTTCACTGCTTACCAAGTGGGTGAAGATGGCCAAGGAGTAGAGTTTTTGTCTGGTTGAGACAACATTACAATCATAATCTCTCGTTCTTGAGTTTTATAACTCCTTACCCCTTCTGATGTTTCACTGCTTACCAAGTGGGTGAAGATGGCCAAGGAGTAGAGTTTTTGTCTGGTTGAGACAACATTACAATCATAATCTCTCGTTCTTGAGTTTTATAACTCCTTACCCCTTCTGATGTTTCACTGCTTACCAAGTGGGTGAAGATGGCCAAGGAGTAGAGTTTTTGTCTGGTTGAGACAACATTACAATCATAATCTCTCGTTCTTGAGTTTTATAACTCCTTACCCCTTCTGATGTTTCACTGCTTACCAAGTGGGTGAAGATGGCCAAGGAGTAGAGTTTTTGTCTGGTTGAGACAACATTACAATCATAATCTCTCGTTCTTGAGTTTTATAACTCCTTACCCCTTCTGATGTTTCACTGCTTACCAAGTGGGTAAAGATGGCCAAGGAGTGAAGTTTTTGTCTGGGTGAGACAACATTACAATCATAATCTCTCGTTCTTGAGTTTTATAACTCCTTACCCCTTCTGATGTTTCACTGCTTACCAAGTGGGTGAAGATGGCCAAGGAGTAGAGTTTTTGTCTGGTTGAGACAACATTACAATCATAATCTCTCGTTCTTGAGTTTTATAACTCCTTACCCCTTCTGATGTTTCACTGCTTACCAAGTGGGTAAAGATGGCCAAGGAGTGAAGTTTTTGTCTGGGTGAGACAATACCACAGCTATATTCTCAGTGTTCTCTCTCTTTCAAACAAAATCTTGAGAATCATCATCCAGCGAACTAGTCTTCCACTTTGAGTGCCCTAGTTTTGTATTTCTAATATCCATGAATGTAGATTGGATGTTTTTCTTTATGTTTGAGAGGGTGATTTCCACCAAGAATTTGTCTACTAATGATCTTTACACAGGATTGCTATTTGATAGGCTTTTATAAATGAGTAATTTTTTGTGCCATAATTCATCACCTGATTTTCTCACTGCCAAAAATCGAAGCCCAGCCATGGCTTATCCTGCAAATACCTGATGACATTGGGGTTCCAGCTAAGTTTAGTGTTATTCTCACCCTGCTAGGCCTGTGGATAGGGGTGGGGGTTCAGTCAGTTTTTCTTGGAAGTAGGATTCAGATCGCACACATTGATAGTCGACCCGCTTTCCTCTTGCAATCAGTCTAGTATGTGCATATTCAAATATATATATATATATATATAATTCTGTAACTCTTTGTAGAATTTGGATGATGATCATTTGATTAAAGGTTATGAAAGTTTTATCACTTTTAGTAATAATCTATGAAGGTTTATTGGTCTTTAATTTTAGATTTGTTTTGTTGGTAAAATTTTTTTATGATTGTGAAAAAAAAATAAATTGTCATATTGTTTCCATTCAATTTTGTTATACGGTTCTGTTTTTTTTCCGTCTTCCACAGAAACGGCGCACACTTCGGATGACGCTACAGAAACAACGAGAAGCAGAGCAGAAGCTGAGTCAGTTTGTCAAGTTGACCCCGGTCACGCCCCCCTCTTCCATGAACCCGTTGTCCAGCAGTGGGGGCGGGGGCGTCCCGACCGGTTGCAACATGCCAATGACCACAGCCGTCCCCCATGCCACAGTTCCATCCGCCCCACCCCCACTACCACTGCCCCAGCAGCAACATCGGCAACAACACCCGATCCAGCAGCAACCACAACAACAGCAGGACAACAGCCAGGTCCCTGCCCCTCAGTATGCAAGCGACGTGGACACCGCGGGCAACACAACGGAGAGTAGTCGTCCAGTCACGCCCGGCTCTGAAACGTCCTTACCCCCATGTCCGTTTCCCTTGGTTACGGACGGGTCGTATTCAAGCCCGACGCAGTTGGACAACATCTTGTAAGTGATTGTGTCCCCTCCCGCCAACCCAGCAATAACAAATATTGCAGCTCCACACAACTCAACTCCTCCCCTTATATGTTTTTTCCTGCCCTCCCCCACAAATACCTCCCTTTGTATCAAGTACAAAATACCTCCCTTAAGTATTAAAGAAATTATTGATAATCATCATGATAGCAACAAATACTTGAAAAAGAAAAGAAAAAAAAAACATTTGTATCCATGAAAATTTTTTTAAAGCAAAAAAAAAAAAAAAAAAAAAAAGCACCCAGTCATGTTAATAATTGTCAAGTCTATCTTGGACTAATTCTGAATATCAAAAAAAAAAAAAGAAAAAAGAAAAAGAAAAAAAAAAGGAAAAAAAACAATTTTTAAAATTAAAAACAAACAAATTGAAAGATTTTGATAAATGTGTATGTAGTGTGGCAGGTTCTTGTGAAATAAATTAACATACAAACAAATCCATTATATATACATACATATGTGTGCGTTTGTATGTATGTCCATGCATATATATATGTGTGTGTATGTGTGTTTGTGTCTGTGCACACAGATATACGTGTGTGTCTGTGCACATATTAACATATGTGTGTGTGTGTCTGTGCATATATATACATATGTGTGTGTATGTATACATGTGTATGTGTCCATATACACACACACACTGGGCAAAAGTTTCCAGCTCTCTTTTTTGAGAGATAAAGACTGTCTACAGTTTCAACCCATTTTTTTTTTTGTTGGAAACTTTTGCACACACCTGATATATTGTATTTCTATACACCTGCAAGCACTTACTCATGAAACGGTTTATATATTAATACATTCATATATCTATACACATATATACAGAAATGCAAATAAGTTTGCTGACCGCCCCCTTCCCCCATATCCCCACCACACAAACACAATGCTTGTATTTATTTCTTTGAGAGATTCTGAAAATGAAACTCTTTAATAAAAGACATTTCTTGAGTTCAATATCATTTTTAGGCATCCTTTTATTTTGTATACTCATTCCTTCTAACCATTGTAAAAATCAATTATGGATGCACAAAAGGGAGCATAATTGATTGTAACTGATCAAACATTAAAACCAACTATTTAATTCAATACGTAGTATTTAGTATTATATATATTACTATTCCTTTAATTTAACTATATTATTTTTTTATATCATTAACTGTTTATCTCTGTTTATTTATTTATTAACATATAAATATTTATTCTCATGGTTTTCAGCATATAATAATTTCTAATCAAAATTCTGTTTTTCTTTCATTGATTCTCTTATTTCTTTTTATTTATGCACCATTTTTAACACCGAGTGAGGGAGGGTGTCAAACTTTACAATTCATAATCGAGATGACCTCCTATACATTGTATCAAAAAGGCTTTTAGTGTCTGTTGCATTTTACAGTCACTAAAATATTTTTGCCCTTTCGTACATCTGTAATTGATTTTGAAACTGTTTAAAAGTTATGAGTACATAAAATAAAAGAATAGCCATTTTTATTGTACATCTGTGTACGTGTATATACCTGTGTAATTCTGTGTGCATATATCTAAACATGATTACCATAAGAAACCATGATATTCATTGTGTGTACATATTATATGTATATATCTTATGCAAAGACATATATTTAAAAACTCTTACAATAGAAAGGTTTTCAGTGCTCATTTTTTTCAATTCTGATCAGTGTTCTTCTTTAAAAAATCTATAAGATATAAAATATGCAGATGAAAACAGCTATTATTTCAAAGGGTATAAAATTTGATACTTATTCAAAAATATATACAAAATAAGAAAAAAACCAGGCTCATGAATATATGAATGATTATTTTGATTTTGATTTAAAAAAATTTTTTTTGTAATACATTCAATTAATTATATTTTACTGTTATTATGTATTATGTATATGTCATTAGCGGAAGTTACGGCCCAAAAAACAGAAACAAACAGAAAAAAGTCACAAAGTTAATTATAAAGATAGATTGTTCTGATTTCAATATTATATAATATTGAGATGTGTCAAATGGTTCCATCAGAAATTAATCATTTTCTAACATTTTTTTTTTCAAGTTTGTGAATATAGAAATATTTAATGGAAGAAGAACAATTTATTTTTAGTAAATAAAGAAAAAAATTGATTGAGTACACATGAGAAAACAAAGTAAGTACAAAAAAGTTGGGTACATATGAAATAGAATTAATTGAATACACGTGAAAAAACATTAATAGAATACAAATGAACAAAAATCAATCAAGTACACTTGAATGAGTATTAATTGAATACACATAAAAAGAAAATTAATTGAATGCACATGAACACTTGAATGAATATTAATTGAATACAAACGAACAAAAATTAATTGAATACACATAAAAAGAAAATTAATTGAATACACATAAAAAGAAAATTAATTGAATACACATGAACACTTGAATGAATATTAATTGAATACAAATGAAAAAAATTAATTGAATACTCATGAAAAGAAAATTAATTGAATACACATGAACACTTGAATGAATATTAATTGAATACAAATGAACAAAAATTAATTGAATACACATAAAAAGAAAATTAATTGAATACACATGAACACTTGAATGAATATTAATTGAATACAAATGAAAAAAATTAATTGAATACTCATGAAAAGAAAATTAATTGAATACACATGAACACTTGAATGAATATTAATTGAATACAAATGAAAAAAATTAATTGAATACTCATGAAAAGAAAATTAATTGAATACACATGAACACTTGAATGAATATTAATTGAATACAAATGAAAAAAATTAATTGAATACTCATGAAAAGAAAATTAATTGAATACACATAAAAAGAAAATTAATTGAATGCTCATGAAAAGAAAATTAATTGAATACACATAAAAGGAGAATTAATTGAATTCACATCTAAATAGTCAAAAACAAAGCTTGTTTAAGAAAAAAAATTTGGTA
Organism: Thysanoteuthis rhombus; assembly: GCA_963457665.1. Classification (NCBI taxonomy): domain Eukaryota; kingdom Metazoa; phylum Mollusca; class Cephalopoda; order Oegopsida; family Thysanoteuthidae; genus Thysanoteuthis; species Thysanoteuthis major. The sequence continues at coordinate 42,002,520 of OY735208.1, read as the reverse complement.
AAAAATTATCTTGAGGTGCTATCATTGGAAAAATTAATTTTGATAAGATTTTTCTTTTGAAAACTTCCTTGCTTTGTCAAAAGCCTTTTAGTAAGAAAAACAAAAGGGTTTTGAAGTGTATGTCTATTTTGATTCTTTCTCTTGATTGTTGTAAACATTAGTTTTTCTGGAAATCATATGCGTGTGCATGTTTTCAGTTCTGATTCATACACATGAATTTGTCTGGTTTATATGAGTACACAGATAAGTACATGCATTCAGAGAAACACACATATATACAATATATACAAATGCATACACACATATTGATATATATAGATTAAAACCAAAAATTATTTATAAGTTTTATGCTGTTGCATTTAGCACATTTTTGTTCTGTGATTAACTTGATGTCTTTGTATATTTTTTTGAAAAATCAGTACCTTTTTGTTTTTTGGTTTGTTTGTTAATGGTTTTTTTTTTTTGGTTTGGACTTTGTTGATGGAACATTTTATATAAACTTTTTTTTTGTTGTACAAAAATGTAAAACCAAATCCCACAAAAAAAAAAAAGAAAAAAAAAGACGAGACGCAAACTACGACGAGTTCTTGTTTTTTGTTTCATAACAGAGAAATTTTTTTTTTCTTGAAAAAAAAGCCCAAAACCTTCTTATTTCATTGATGAAAACTGTTTTTTCCTGATTTTTTCAAGCAAAATAAAAGAAGGTCCCATCCGGTTCCTGGCAAAATACAATCAGTTTGGATTTTGGAAAAAAAAAAAAATCCGATTTCAATCCAAGAAAAATTGAGTTTAAAGAAACAGAAAATTCCTTGAAGTTCCCTTAAAACTCCTTCCTGATCCCCCCCCACACACACACACCATGGATCATAAATTAGAATCATCATCAAAGTGGATCAGGGGTCTTGGATCATAAGTCATAAGGGGTCTTGGATCATAAGTCAGAATTTGGAATCATGGGATCATTTATTAGAATCATAATGACAAGTCATAAATCGGCCCTCTAGACTTTGGTCTCCCCCATAGATCATTAACACACACACACACAAAGTATAATCCTTAAAAAGTAGTGTCTATAAATTTAAGAGTCATTAACATTCCAACTTTAATTATCCACAGGAAGAGGCAAACCTTCCCCCCTTGCCCCCCAAAAAGTGAGAGAGAAAAAAGGTTTGCCACTTCTGAATTTTACACCTGACGAGGACTGAAGAATGAATCGGATGTTGAGAACAACAAGGTTGAGAAAAGGAGATTCAATTATTGGATTAAAAGTTGGAATACTTGAATTGCATTTGTATTTCCCAGTGCTACATTCATAAACTATTATCAATCACACACACACAAACACAATTATGAACACTGATTATGAAATAAGTTCGCATTTTAAGCTCAGTGATAAAGTCTCTTTCAATTGGAAAAAAAAAAATCATAGATTGATAACTTGTTTTAGATCAGAGAAAGAAAATCTGAAATCATCCATCATGAACTTTTTACATCTGGCAATTTTTAAGATCTGATTAATTGATTAATCGTTTTGTTGGTCAGTATAGAAATTCATTTATAGGTGACTTGAAATGTATTTTCGGGATACTTCAATAGATTGACTTATTTATAACAATAAAGGCTCATCATGTTAGTAAGTTGTCTTTAATATAGAGCAATTACATAGCTAAGTATCAATTAGTTCAGGTATTATTGATGCTGCTAATTGGTTATCAATCAATTATTCAATGTCACAAAAAAAAAACTGTCATTTGTGATTTGCATTGGGGTATTAAAGCCATTGTTAACACCTTTCTTAATTAATATCCTCTGGAACTGAACATAATCATAAATTGTAAAAGCCACCACTGAGAGACCATTATAGCCATTCCTAGTTAAGCCTTAACCCTTGAATTCATCAACCACTTGATACCACTCCTGAATGACCGTGAAACTCTTCTATGGATAGATAAAAAAAATAATGGAACTCTTTTGTGAACTGAATAAGAGAAATAAAGGTTTTTTTTATCTAAACTTTGAAGGAGGTAACTTTAATCAGCAGTTATTTCCTTTGGTAATACCATTCAAATTTTTTATATGAATTTAAGAGTTAAAATATAAAAGCTTTTACTGCCTTTCAGTTTTAGATTGAATCTTTTTTTTTTTTTTTTCTCGCCTCACTCTAAGCACCGTTTATCCCTGACTCCCACATGTCAAACAAGCAAAAAAAGAAATGATTCCATAGAGATTTTATATTGTCCATTTTTGATTTTGCATCTCTCCATTAATGACCACCAACCCATTAAACACTAGCCCATTAAACACGGCTTTGTAATACCAGCCCATTAAACACTGCTTTGTTCGTAGGTGTGTATGCATGGGTGTGTAAGTAGATGACTGTTGACCCTTTTAATGGGTCTTTGTCAGTTGCCCCCCCAACAATCAAGATTAGAAGAATTTTTGCAGCCACATCTTTCAGTTGATTTCTTTCTTTCTTCCTTTGATTTTACAGCACTTTTTCTAGTACTTTCCATTCATTTTCAACTTCATCGATCATTAACATCTTCATTGTTGTCACTCTTTTCATCGTCATGAAGCTAATTTGCATACCTCTGAGTCTTCAATAAAAAATCTTTATGGATGGTGGAATTAATGTCTTTGAAAGCAAGATCTTCAAAGGTCTGTCTAAATTTCAAGATTGGAATGAGTAACATGATATTTCCTATAAAATAGAACATCTTTAAATGTGATAATATCCCTAGTACTAATCACCATCACTGAAAGACTAATAAACTTGAATGAGAGTAGTGTCCCTTGCTAGATCTTCACACAAGAATACCATACTTACTCGAGGGCAATTCCCATTTTTTGTGACTAGAAAAAAAATCAGTAATCTATCTATATACATAATTATTTCAACTACGGTCTGACTTTCAAGCTTGTTATTATTGGAGAAAAGAAATCCCTACATTAGTTAAGCTTCCATCTCAGAAAAAAAAAATCTTGTGTGAAAACAAGCAACAATGTTTTACAATAATAAAAAGGTATGTATTGATCGAGTTGGTATGAAACATTATTTATGTAAAAACGAAAGGTAGGAAAACTGAGCTTATTGAGAAAAAAAATCCTTGACCAGAAAGCAGAAACGTACTGATATGCAAGAACTCTTTTTCTAGGCTCGGAGGAGTTATTTCCCTTTGTTGTCTAACTGGTAGTCATTCATCTTGTATCTACATCAATAGACAGACAGATATTAAAATACTCATTCTTGATGTTGTTCCAGCTCTAAAAGACCTTCCACCATTCTGAAGTGTTGATTTTTTTTAATAGAATCTAAGAACTGCAACCATTAATTCAGCTGTAACTACACATGCTACTGTCTGCTGGCTTGGCTGTCAGACCCCCACCACCACCATAACCATCTCGTTAATTAGTAAGCAGAGCAACTTTTATAAAAAAATTTAAAAAATGATAAAAAAAACAAACTCAGATTACTTACCAAGGGGCAGGGGCTATGGCTCATTCAGTAATATGATTCCCCTGAGCTAAAAAGCAGCCATCTAGACCTTAGGTAAGTCTTTCTGCACACTATGTTCCATGTAGATGGTTGTACTTCACGGCTTGATTAGATCTGCAATTTTTTGAAGAAAGAAGGGTGTCCCTGAAGGAACGATCTATTTTGTTGAAATAGAAGGGATTTCAAATACTTGTTATACTGCATTATTTAATGCATAATCTCATCCAAAATTAATGTTTCCGTTACATTTAAATTGCTTAAGAATCATTTGTGGTGATTCCCTAAATTTTTTATTCAGACTTAGCATAAACAATAAATATACAAAAAATAATATTCGTGGTTATGTAAAAATAAGCGGCAAATAGTGAAATCAAATAGTAGAAAAGTTTGAGGGAAATTTTGGTTGAATAAGTCCGAGGGACTATTAATGACTGACTGCAATACTTGAAAAGTAAGGCCAGCTATACTCATATATATACAATATCATATATATATTTTTTATATATATACACACTATATCATACATATATATATGTATCATATATATACATTCTATATCGTACATATATATATATGTATCATATATATACATTCTATATCGTACATATATATACATGTATCATATATATACATTCTATATCGTACATATATATATATGTATCATATATATACATTCTATATCATATATATATATATATGTATCATATATATACATTCTATATCATATATATATATATATATATGATATACATATATACTATATGATATATATATATATGCACACATATATAATGATATATGTATATACATATATAATGATGTGTATACATATATAATAATCTATTTATAATGGTCTATAATAATATATACTGATAATATGTGTATATAATGATATAAATGTATAATCATATATTTATAAGTATATATATAGTAATATATATGTATATTGAAGTAAATATAATATATATAAGTATATAAACATATATATATATATATAATGATACATCTATATAATATATATATATACATATATATATAATAAGTATATTTATATGTAATGATATGTATATATAATTATATATACATAAAATATACATTCACACATTTTAAAAATATATATACATATATGCTAAATATTACAACTATATTTGTATAATAATATATATATATATATATGTATATAAGACATGACATGATAATATATGTATGTGTACATAATAACATATATGTATATAATTATATCATTCATTAAATATGAATGCATATTTGTGTACTAAAATTTTTTTTTTTTTTATCATTCTTCATAATATTCGGTTACTTTTGGGACACCCATGTATTCAGTTTGGTTTCAACTGTTCAGTAAAATTAGACTAATCAATTCTAGATTTTAACGAATTCCACGCACCATTTTTTTTTAGAGAAGAGTCAAAAATCACTAAATGTTTTGGTTTTAGATTTTATAGGCAGTAGATAGAAATCGGTCGTCTTTTTTTTCTCTTTAATATAATCGATTCCATTTCCATTCAAACTTTTTTGTTTTTAAAATTGAATAAATGCCAATTTTCTTGAGAAAATTATATCAAAAATAAATTTGGATTAATCTGAGATAATTGATGTTAATTATGATAAATGATATTGATAATGACCATAAGTGATATTGATAATATTAATGATAATAATAAACAATACTGATAATGATAAACAAGGCATTTAGCATTGTGGGGGACGTAATGCCTCTTCTAAATCTGTTGTCTGGGGAAAAATGTGTGAATAGTGTCTGAAGGTGAAAGAGTGAAATGGAATTTTGAAATAAGGGAAGTCACGAGAAAAAAGGGTTAAAAAAAAAAGTGTATTACATTCTTTGACGGATTATCAACCACATGGGCCCCTAGGCTGAGCTTTATCAAGGCTCCCCCTGAATTTGCCCCACCCTTCGTCGAATAGAAGTGACGTTGGGTCATGTTAAATTATATCAATGTGTAATGTACTACATGTATGATATATATGTAAAAGTACTGAAATATCATCCCAATATACTCGCGTGTTCATACAATTAAACCAATTGCTGTACACTCAATTAAACCATTATTTTACTTTCGGGCCCCCTTCCCTTCCAGGCCCTTAGGCTTAAGCCTACTCTGCCTAATGGTTAATCCGCCACTGACAACTTATTTGTGGATTTCATTCAATGAAATAACTGAGTTTTCATCAACAATTGACACAAAAAATAATGTAAGTGAATAACCATTACATTATTTGTTTGTTTTTTTTTTACTTATATATATATATTTTTTTTTTTACTTAGTTGTACCAGGGTTACCAGATTTGACCAGAGGGTGATATAATCTAGGCTTTAACTCAGACACTTGCTCAACAGAGGTATTGGGATAGCATCGAATTTGAAAATCAAGCAAGTCTGGAAGCAAAGGTTCAATACCAGCCTCTTGGGGCATGCCCGCCTTAAGAGGTATTGAATCTCTGCCTGCCGACTTGCTTGATGCCTGCTTTGGATAAGTCTCCGAGCTAAAGCTCAGATTATCTCCCCTTCTAGCCAAATCTTGCAACCCTAAGTTGTACAGTGACACTGACTGTTTCTGTCAATCTGATATTTATAATCTGTGGATTTAAACTGAACTGGCCGAGTCTGGTTTCAGGGCTGCCAAGATGGTTTTAGCACTGTCTTTAATCACTGTTGGAATAAAAACTTCTGAACACGAAATTCTCTCTCTGCTGGTTTTGTTTTGGTTTTTTCTTTATTTGCTAATTTTTCAGCCATTTCTTCTTTCAGCTGGAAGACTTTTCTCTCAAACAAAATATTTTGATTTATAAGTTTTCTCAAGGAATTTTGTGAGAAGTGGTTATTAATTTTCAGAAGCTTTTTTGAACTGTTATCAACAAAACTGAGCACCTGATACATTCACATGAAGGAAATTGGACAAATGAGAAAAAAAAGTACAAAAAAATTTGTTTTACTTATCTAGTTTCGATCCTTTCTTGCTATAGAGAGGCCTGCAGGTTTCTTTGAACATATGAATTTTTCTTTTTACCTTTGCTAAAGAGTACTACACTTGAACCCGGCTTGGAAATAGCAAGAATTTATCATTAGGACTGATTGTCTTTGAATCTAATTGTTTGTTTTTATAGCAGGTCTAGCCCTGGAGGGAGAGGGGCACTAAAGTTGTCTTTCCTTGGGGGGGGGGGATCTATCTTCATTTTGGGTGTTTAGTGGAGTATTTTACTAAAATTTGATGCGCATTTAGAGATTTTAGGGCCTTACTTTTGTATAAACTTTTGATAGAAATTAGAAGAGGTTAAAGATTAGTAGACATTTCAACAATCAAGCAACACGTTTCAAACAAAAGCTGGATTAGTGGACAAAATAAGTAGAATGAATGAGAAAAAAATACAAAAACTTTTGTTTTACTTATCTAGTTTTGATCTCTTCTTGCTATAAATTGAATTTCAGGACCCCTAAAATTCACAGGGCCTCTGGACAAATTCCAAGTTTGCTCATGCAGTGGGGTGGCCTGCAGCACTTGATGATATCCTAAGACATGTTATCCCGTCCATGGTAGCTAATAGGTTAAGGACTCCAATCTGGTTTCCTCTCTGGAGAGAAGATAGGGAACAGAGTGTGTGAAAGGCTAGGAGAGTGGAAGGTCTCCATCTGGTTCTGTTCCAGGTCACCTTTAGGCAAGAGAGAACACTTATCAATTCAAAATCTTAGATATATAAACCATTTTGAGTATAAGATGACAACTGATAATCTAAATACAGGTATAACCGCCAATTTTCTAGCATCTCTGATTATTAGAAGACTCATTTTGTCAGACCAACAGAGACTACATGATAAAAATTCAATGATACACTTCTGATCCAATAATTATGCACTTCTCATATCTTCAAAGCATTAGGACTGTTAGGAAACTTAAACAAATATCAAATATGAATTGAATGGTGAAATGCAGTACAGGTGTATTAATTGAACAAATGCAGTACAGTACTTACAAAGAATTTTGAAATATTTCTACTCCCAGGTTATCTGTTGCTGGAAATTTACTGTCGGACCAGTATTTAAAAATGATTGAATGATATTTATCAAACTAACATCTTCATCTATCTTTGTTTTTTTATCGCATTTCAGCCTGTGCATTCTTTGGCCTTCATTTGATTTCTGTGGTGCCTGGTAACCCTAAAATGGAAGTTTTGGATAGAACCTTTTTATCATAACTAGAAGTGGGGAATATTGCCCTCGTCAATTTCTTCTTGTTACTCATGTTGACCTTCGATGAGATTTGAAGGTCAATTGCAAAAAACTTCAAAACAAACAAAGATGACAATCATCATTAATTTTCGACTAGTATTTCTATCTTCCATCTTAATCTTTTCTGCAAATATAGTGTTAAGGAATTGGGAAAACATAAAAGATACGTTTAAGGGATAGATCAGTGGGTAGAGCAGTTGATGTCCATAGACAGGCTTCCTGAAATAAAAGGGTTGCGTGTTCAAGCCTTCCCTAGAGATTATTCTTTATTTCCGATTTGCACTGTTTACTTACTGCTGTAGAGTGACAGTTTGAGTGGCTGCGATGAAAATTAACCAAAACAGGTCTGGTTTGTCACTCAATAGAAACTGTCTTTTGGCCGGATGCTGTATTGGGGGTGACCAATTAAAAAATTAGAAAAAGGGGTGATCAATGAATATTTTACTTTGCTCACCTTAATTGGGTGCTGATCACTAAAAAAAGTATGAATTTGAAAAAGAAAAAACAAGTGTGAACACTTCCAGACGCAAACTAAGAGACCAATTTAGCATGACATTACATTGTAAATTTGAACCCCCACTAGAAACCCATATTGGGGCTATATTTTAAAAAAAGAAAAAAAAAATTCTTTCCTAGGTATGATGAAGGGTAAATGTTGAAATTTTTAGCCTTGTAGCTCCATTGTTGCAGCCTGTATGTGTGATAGAAAGATATCGAGAAAGCCAGCCAGACCAACTTGAAGACTGAAAAAATGTACGTTGACGTTGACAGTTTTTATTGATGGTTACAAGATGAGAGTATTACTAGTCAAAAATCAATAATGGTTGACGATGCTTCAACTAATAATGAAATAATAATAGAATGATAGTCTGAGTAGTTGTAATGGAAAACAACTGAAATTAAGATGGAAGAATTACTAGTCAAAAATCAATAATAGTTGACTAGGCTTCATCTAATAAAAAATGAATCAAATCAAAGATGAAGATGTTATTCAGATAAAAAAAAATCATAGAACAACAACAAAACTATCAGAAGTTCAGATATGAATTTGCTTGGCATGACCTGACATGACATGACCATTATAGAGGATTCAATGTGCCAGAAAAATCTGCCAACGATTCTGTCTGTGAAAACTATGAAAGGACATTAACATTCAATGTTTAAAGATGGCAAATTCGTTTAATGTTTTTTTTCTAATTAGTTACATTTTCTTGCGAACCTTTTGTGTTTTCAATCTTCCTCTAAAATCTCTCCTACAGGTGGTTTACCCAAACTTTTATCCTGACATCAAAGGAACACTGGAAGACTAACGTATTTGATCAAAACTTTTTATTTTCCCCCCGCACGTCAAATTCAATCGGATCCGATCAAGAATCACTTTGAGCCACACAGTTACGTAGAACTTCCACGGCTTGTTATAAAGCCCCTTGATCTGTCTGCTCAAACCCGCTTTAATGATCTAAGGCTGTCACTTGAAGAGACGATCAGTCTTGCAAAATAATTAGTTTTCTGTGCAAGAATGATTGGTTTTCATCTCAGTATTCCAATGACTATCTCTGCAACCATAGTTGAACAGAGGTTATGTATTCAACCATTGGGAATTTGTTCACTTGTTTGTCCACACGATATCTCCAAAAGATCTCAATGAATTTCTAAGACATTTGTGGCAGGATTGGCCAGAATCGATTAAATTTGGGGTAGGATCCAGATATATCTTGGATTTTGTTAACATTGCGTAATCAAACATTGCAGATATATGGAAATTAAGTCATCATAATGGAAATCTAGTCCACCAACAAATATCTATAAACTAGTTGGTCTTGTGGTGTCATACACTGTTTATTTTCAAACCTTCCATCAGGTCTATTGAGTGTGTATACTAAATTTAGTTGGGTGAATCAGACTTTTAGTATTATATTGAATAGGTAAAAAATTAGACCATTATAATTTGGGTGAGAGTGAACACTGACCTCGCAATTTTTTTTTTTTAGGAAAGGGAAACCATATCCAAATTTTGCATACACATGCAGCCTATTTAGGGCCTACCGGAACCATTTAAGGATCTGGGTAAAGTCAAAAATTGAAAAAAAGAAATAGTTGAAGAGAATATTGATCACCATAATAAAATTGGTTGGTTCAATCTGTCTTCTAGTATTAAATGAAAATCAGTTCATTATTATCGGTGTGAGAGCAAATGCAGACCTAACAGATTTTTTAAAAAATTTTTTTGCAAAAGGGGAAACGGTATGTGAATATGTGCACACATATACAGTCTATTTGGGGCCTACTGGATAAGTTCAAAATTCAAGATTGCATAGGAAATTCTACAGGTGGGCCCTGTTTTGAATGGTATAGATAAGATTCCATTGCGATTATGTTAGAATCTCATACCTGGAGAAAGTAGAATTTAAGGGAGTTGAAATTGGATTTGGGAACAGGACAGTTTGTGGGAATTAGAGTTGGGGTGATTACACGGAATAGGTTGATTTGGGCCACCAGGGGGTTGGCGGTTGATTTGGGGCATTTTGTCCTTACCAGGCACATGTGGAGAGCACACTGATGAATCATCAAAATCAAGATTCTCAGATGTGCATTGCAAAAAGTGTTGAGGGTTGCATTTATATCTGTGTACTTTATTCCTTTAGTTTTTCCTGTTTTGTTATTGAATTGCATTTTTCATGCTTCTTTTTATGTTTTTGGTACATAAAGAGACACAGAGTAAACAAAATAGTTTGGATTGGAGAAAAAAATTTTTTTAACCGGCCGGCTTAGGATTGAAAGGGTGCCTTTAGAGTGAGACAGCCTTGTATATAGATCTACTTGGAAATGCATGAATATATCTTAGAAGAGAAGGTGTGTAATGTTATGAGGAAGTGGTTCAACTGAAAATCGACCATGATAAAATGATATGATTGATAATGAATTATTTATAGTCTGAGATCGGAAACTAGATTGTTCAGTTTTTAGTGATAAGGAAGTTAGTGGATATATGCGATCTTAGATCAGATTACAAAAGAACCACCCCCTGAAAAACATCAAGTCATCATTTCCAGTAATGATTCAGTGAGAGAATGGTGTTTGAGGATTTTACATCAGGGAAAATCTATTAATGCCCTAATGTTAATTTTATCATACAATCTATGCCCCCATTATTAATTTTTGATAAGTGTTTGTTTCTTGCAACAACTTAGGACATTAGTGAACAGTGTGAATCAGAAATAAAGGATAAATACTCAGTGGGACTTGAACTTACAATTCCTTTGCCTTGGGAAGCCTGGTTATCCTCTATCTTTGATCTGTTGAATATGTAAACGAATATGCATGCAAATGTAAGTGTTATTTATGCATAAAGCAGCATAACAAAGAGGAAAGATTTTTCACTGCGGGCACTGAGCAACCTTTAGATACTAAATTACAAGAGATGATTTTGTAGAAATAAAATAGTATCTCTTCCTCATTCTGGAAATTTTGTACTTGTTAAGGCTCTATTTAAAAACTTTTCTATTGGGCCGTCTTGAAAATATTTGAGACCCCCCCACATAAAGCAATGTACTGGATTTGGCCCTTGGGCCGTAGTGCCAACGTTGATTCAACTCTAAAAATTCATTGACCACTTGCAACTTATAGTAGAACTCTTCTTAATAATCACTTAATTAATCACTGCTACCAACAACAAACTGGTTTAAACATTGTTTCTGTGTTTAGGTTATTCATGTGTTCTGACATTTTGTACACTTTTTGAAATTTTGCACACATTGTCCTCTTAGCCAGTAGGGAAAATGTTTTTTTTTTGTTTTTTGCCCCCCCCTCCAAATGAGTTTTTAGTGGGATGTTCAATTTGCAATGCAAATTTATCCTTTACTTTGCGTCTAGCACTGCCTAATTTATGAGGTAAAAAGGAGCATATATGGGTGGTGGCTATTCATAATTTCCCTTGGAATGCTGTTCATATTCGATTCTGAAGGATGATCTAATTTGTCAAATACAAGAGTGGAGAGAAAAAAAGTTGAAAATAAGGGAAATTTGTCTTTTTGTATCTAATTCTACAGAGAAGAGAAAAAAATGTCTGATGTTTGGGAATTCATTTGATATAGGGGTCTTCAACATGAGGTGTACCACCCGTCAGTGGATGGTTTGCTATTTCAAGTGGGCAGCAGTTTGTTTTGAAGAAAACTAATTTCTATCTCAGATGGGTGGTAGCAGGTTTTAACCTCTTTAAAACACGTCAAAGTGGGCAGTGAGCACAAAAAGGTTGAACACCCCCAATTTAATTTAAAATTTGTTTGTGTTTCCATAGTTCCACTCTGAAATATTTCTGATTTCACCCACACTTCATTCAAACAGGAAATATTTGGGCAGTTTGTGATTGACGCCTACTTTTTATGAAAGAGACAGGATGTTGGGTTTATTTTTGCTTTTTTAAAGTTGGGTTTTTGCTTCTGCATATAGTAAATGTGACTCGTGTTCACAGACAGAAAGGGAGGAGGTGGCTTTATTTCTAATCAAGTTGAACATATCCGAACATGAAAAGTTTCCTTTTACAGAAACGGAAAGATAATAAATTAAGTGTATATGTGAGTGTGTTGGGGGTGGATTGTCCTTTTTTTTTTAGAATTCCTTATTTTTTTTTTTTCTTTTTAATCATGGTGAGAATAAAATAAGGCAACTTTTATGCATGTGTAATAAATGAAGCCTTTGTTGTGCATTCTTTTGTATCATAATTAACATCCTGGTCTTAGAAAACCAGAAATTAAGAGCTCATTGTTCACAACCTGCTTAAAAAAAAAAAGAAAAAAAAAGGTTGTTGTAAATGGGTCCTTTGTACAAAATGACAGCCTTCAACATTGCATACAAAACCTGAACGAAATGAAATTTTTTTTTCTTCCTTCAACAAACTTTAACTGTTGGTCTTGTTTTAAATTCAAAGATGATGCATTTTCCTTATTAATTTTTCACTAATTTTCTTCATTTTTATTCTTATCACAACACTAGTCGATCCCGTCAAAAAAAATCCATAAATATACAGGATTATCCCTGTAACCAAAAGTTGAGCATTCCTATAAAAGTCTTTCACAAGCCGAAATGGTGTAAAATGAAGAAATAACTACCTTTAATTTATATTAAAAAAAATTTCCACAGATAACAAAAAAAGTGTGGATGGTTTGTCAGGTTTTGTCATTAGGAGGTATAATAGTGAAAGGGACAAGAGATGAATGTAGAAGACAGAGGAAGAGGGTGTGTGCTGCCTCTATAATGGCTTGATGCAAAACAAAAACTGACTGCAATTATTCTTTTTAGGGGAAAAAGTGGCAAAAATTGAAGTTTCAAATAGCAAGGAGTACCTGTATTTTAATTCTATCAGATGATGTAAGAAAACTGAGAGACTAGTTTAAACAGAAGAGTTCATTGTTTAAAATGGGGGATAGGAGATATTTTCATCAGACAACTTACCGCAAAGGTGGAAGAGTTCAAAGTTACAGACAGAGCCGAGATATCATACTGTTCACTATATAAGTAGATTCTGTTTTCAGTTACTCCACATCAAATGAGCTTTGTTTTTGTTTCTTTTTCAAATCAGAAGGAAAAGGCTTCAAATTTTCTTTATGATTTGGGGGAGAACTATTATACATTTATAGAAACTGTCTCCACAGAGATGTTGTCCTAATATTCAGAATAATATTAAATGATAGCCTTATTGTGACACTGGTCAATGAATTGTCAAGCTCCAGTTCAAGTCAGAAGTTGTTCTAGTTACAGTAGAAAAGCCAAGTCAATAACAATCCTCACCAATTTTTGGAGAGTGAAAAAAATTACCATTCTTATACAATGATTTGAAATCATGACCATCTGATTAGTAGACTAGTGTCTTACTTACTGAGCTAAATTGACAAGGTTTACATATCTACAAAATTTATCTTACAAATACGCTTTTTTCATTCTTATGGATGAAAACATACATACTAAAAGAGAATGTTTTCATAATTTTTTCAATTTATCTATACAATACGGAATTTGCAGTAATCACCTTCAGTTAGAAATTGGAGTGGGGTTTGACCCTGCAGTAGCCAGGCTTGTTTCACTTGAATTTATTCCATTTCATTTACACCCCCTCCCCACTTTGCACTTGAACAGACATTTCTCACTTTTCTTTCACCTGCTACCAATTGCCGACACCTATTTCCTTTTTGTCCCTTTTTATGGATTATAGGGGGGTGGAATTGTGTAATGGCTATTGGCACAGAAAACTGAATCGGCAAACCAAGGCTGCTTGCATTTAATTTACACTAATGACCTTAGTAAAGGTATGAATCCATCTTCCCTCCCCCCATATATTGGTGAATAGCGGGGCAGTTGTAGTCCTTTAGCCTTGTAAAACAGTTCAACTAGGGCAAGGGGATATTAACTCCACCCCTTTAAACCTACTTGATACTGAAACCACAGGAGCATCATGCCAGCATCAGTATTGGTAGTGAAAGTGGTAGTTTTGTAGAGGTACGGTGCTAAACCTCATACTTAAGTTCTATACAAGACATGCATTTTTTAAAATCAGGCGTCCAACTTTTTTGTGTTGGAGAGTACTTCAGTCATGCAGCAGGCACCGATTACTTATCAACTCAAATTCATATTTGGACTTGATGATGAAAATAAATAGAAATTAAATATCATTATTGTGGCGAAATAATCAGGGCAAGTTTATAGTTTGATTTAATAATGAACATAACAGCTACATAAAAATGTTATTTACACTTTTATGTGTCAGAAATGTACAGTGTACATACTTACCGTCTACTCATCTCACTCGAGTTTTGTATATAAAAATACTATTACACTTCTCATATGAGTTTGGTCAAAAAATTTATACAGATGAAACTAATTGTTAACGGATTTTTTAGGGACAATAATTTGTTTGCGACCGGCATTCTTAGTTACATTTGTTTTCAGTTGCTTGTTGTGTACATATAAATGCTACTTTTGAATAAAACTTCTCCCTTTATGTTTATTTCATTCCTTTATGATTATCTGATTTATGGTTGTTCTTAACATGATTATGTCAAATGCAACACTTATTACCTTCTTTAGTACTTTATCTTATTTAATTTACAGTGGTTTATTCACAAATCCTTTGCCAGTTGACAGCGCCAATTGACAGTTATATAGGAGGAAATGTCATAAAATTCAGTTGTTGTGATGAGTATAGAAAATTTATGATTAATTCATAGCTGATATCAATATTGTAAAACTAGGTTAGAGATGAACTGCAGATGTTCCCTGGCTATAAATTGTTTGGGAAGAATGTTCTGTAATCCATGACTATGAATTGTTGGGGAAAAATGTTCCATAATTTATGGCTATGAATTGTTCAGGATGAATTGTAAATGGCTATGAATTGTTGGGGAAATATAGTTGTGGATGAATGTTCTGTAACTCTAAAATTCTAGCCATTGCCAGATTATAAGAGGGGGGGAGCAGTTGCCCTAAGCACCCTCTACACAAAAATATAATAATAATTAAATTTAGTTTCCCTAAGAAATAAATCAATAACTACTCTTAGGAATTCATTTCATTATAATAATTCATAATAAAATTACTGTTTGCAATTCGGGTCTAAATCAATTGGAGTATGAGTTACAGGTTTAAATTAGTCTCACCTAAAATCTACTTGGAGATTTGCTGGCTTATATAAACA
Organism: Thysanoteuthis rhombus; assembly: GCA_963457665.1. Taxonomy (NCBI): domain Eukaryota; kingdom Metazoa; phylum Mollusca; class Cephalopoda; order Oegopsida; family Thysanoteuthidae; genus Thysanoteuthis; species Thysanoteuthis major. Next base: position 41,987,073 of record OY735208.1, on the reverse strand, counting down.
TGTACTTAATTCATATATATAACTTATTTAACCTTGCAATGCATATATAACTTGGCAGTTCTAATTCATCATCATCAATCTTTTAACATCTCTCGTTGGACATTGACATTCCACAGAATCTGCCACATTCTCTATCACGGGTGTCGTGGAGCTAGTATTTTCTGAATTTGTCATGTTCATCTCTTCATCTTGTATTTTGTCAGCCTCAGTTTTGCATGTGATCTCTAGGGATCCATGTTGTGAGTCGTGATGTCCATCGGTTGTCTGTCATTCTTGCAACATGACTAGCCCATTGACATATGAGTTTTCTGATAAATTCTATGATGTCTCGGACCCCCATTTTCTTCCTGATATACTGTGCTGTCTTGTGATCTCTCCATGTGAGGCTGAGCATGATTCTTCCATATGCACGTTGCATGATTCTCAGTTTGCAGGTCTGTCTCTTGGTTAGGTTCTATGTTTCAGCTCCATATGACTATTGGGAGGATGCATTGGTTGTATACTCTTCTTTTTAGGATTATTGGGATCGTCTTGTTTTTGAATGTTGAGCTTGTTCTGCCACAGGCTTGCCATCCTAAGGTGATTCTCCACTTGTCATAGAGATTTGTTGTTGTAGGTAGATGTAGTGGTCTACTTTCCCCAGTTTTGCATCTTCGATTTTGACAGTTATGTCCTTATCCTCGATGTGATTGTTGCATATGATTTTTGTTTTATTGAAGTTCACGAGTTGGCTGACTAGCAATTAATGGACTTTGATGGGTAAATTTTGTGATTTGCATTGTATTTTAATTTCTGAGTATGAGGGGCCTACCGAATGCCCCTGGCCCTAATCCAGCACTGGCATAGTGCAGTTGCAAGCCTATGCTCCACAAGGAATTTACAGGGAACTACATGTACACTTGAGCTAATTTTTCTTTCTCACCTGCCTTCTTTCATACCTTCTTTTCTGCTGCTTTCTAAACAGACACAGTAATCAAAGGGTGTATTCCCTGGTGAATATGGTGGGTAAGTGAAAACTTCCATAACAACTTTTGCCTGGTCATCAAAGAAACATGTGGCCCAGCATTATCCTGATGGAATATTACACCCTTTCTCCAAAATCCTGGTTGATTTTTGTCAATTATTTCCCCTAATTATTCTAACTGGAAGCAGTACTAGTTCTAATCAATTGTTCAGTTCTCACAGCAGAGCACTTCCTTTCCATCCCATTAAGAACACAGCATCATCATCTTTGGATAAAGACCAGCCCGAGGTACGGTAAGTGGTGGTTCAATTTGCTTGCCCAACAATCTCCACTTCCAATTGCCAATCAAAATTTAAAAAAAAAACAAAATAGAATTTTTGAATTCAGTCAAGCAGGGTTTTTTTTTTCTCAGCTAAGTGGATTTCACACATCAAAGAGACTAACATAACCAAGATAGTACAAATGATTTTCATTGCTTGATTTGAATATTTTGAGTATGTCGGCTATCATATAAGTTTGATTTTTCTGTCTTGATCTGATTTGATTGCTATCAACTGATTTGCACCGACTGTAGAGCATCATTCAGCAAGAAATCTCCACTTTTGACATTTTTGATCATTCACATTACGTTTTCCCTAAACTACACAAATCTTTTTTTGCATTTGATGAACATTTCAACCTTTCTAAAAATAAGGAGGCATTATATGCCAAAACTGTTGCTAATTTTTTTCATCATCAGTGTTAGAATCAATAAACAAAAATAAGTAATTTTTAACAATTTGAAAAAAGAAATAAATTACACTCATTCACAATGAAATCAAAAGCTATCTTTAAATGAAGTTGATTAAAACTAAATGCTCCTAATGCTATCTGATGACAGAACAATCTTTTTGGCCAACTTAAACGTGATATATCCAATAGAACCATGTCATTCACCCTTATAGTATTAGTAGCAAACCATTGACCAAGCCTCTTGATTTAGTGAGAGTGTATTTCTGAAATTTCTGATTGTTTACTTATTTAAATAAATAATTTCACAATCCTAACAACTCAAAATGGTATTATCTGATACAGAAATAAAAAGCAAGCAAACATAGAAATTAGAACAAGACATCTCAGTAGCACAAGTCTGTTATATTTACAGCATAAAAAAAAACAAACTGTTTCTGATATACGGAAATCGAGAGTCGAATGGCATTATTTCTTCGAAATGCGGTTCTACAGAGGGGAAGTAAGTGTTGGGTGGCCATGGCATTTCAGGAAAAGGCTTGGCATTATGAATATAAATGAACTTATTCAAACTGAATCTTATTCATCACAGGGTTGCAATGTAGATGGAACTGGACTATTCTATCATACTTTCCCAGGAAATACATTGGCCAGCAAGCATGAATTCAGCACTCTTGGTTGAAAAATAGGTAAAGAGCAGATTTCTGCCTTAGTTTGCACAAATGCTCATGATTTGCATTGTCTGAAGCTCAAGCCTATCATCAGCGTTTTAACATCTATCATTAGACACAAACCTTCCCAAGGATTTGCCACTTTTCTCTATAATGGGCATCGCGGAGCCAGTATTTTTTGAATTTGTCTAGTTCATCTCTCCATCTCATATTTTGTCAGCCTCGGTTTCGCATATGATTTCTGGGGATCCATGTTGTGAGTCGTAATGTCCATCGGTTGCCTGTCATTCTTGCAACATGGCCTGCCCATTGCCATTCAAATTTTTAATAGATTTTATGATGTCACGGAATCCTGTTTTCTTCCTGATACACTGTGCTGTCTTGTGATCTCTCCATGTAAGGTTGAGCGTGATTCTCTGATGCACGCATTGCAGGTCTGTCTCTTGGTTAGGTTTCATATTTCAGCTCCATAAGTGACTATCGGGAGGATGCATTGGTTGTATACTCTTCTTTTTAGGATTATTGGGATCGTCTGGTTTTTGAAAGTTGAGCTTGTTCTGCCAAAGGCTTGCCATCCAAGGGTGATTCTTTGCTTGATTTCCTCTTCTCTTGAGGAGCGGTAGGGAAATCAAAGACACCAGTTTCTCTTAAAAACATTATGGGTCACTTGTCCATTGTTTGCGCCAGCTCAGAGAACGTGTGGTTTATTTCAGAGATTATTTCCAGACTGGTTCTTCGGCCACTTTGTCCATGATGTGATGAGCTTCCAGATAGAATCTCAGAAAAAAATAAAGACATTGTGGCTTCTTCGCAATGTTGAGAAGCTAGTTATTATGAATGGCAGAATCAGAATGCATTTTTCGCCTCATAACACAAGTTCACTTATTCAGCCAATGGACAAGGATATAATTGCAGTCTGTAAGAGGCTGTATGAGAAAAACCTTTCTGAAGAGATAATGGCTGTTTGTGGGGGGGGAAGGAGATGCAAAATAAGACACACAGGAGACTTGAGAATCTATGAGCCTACAACATTAGGTTTGCACTCTTTAACTTTGCAGTTGCTGGGAAGATACTAAAGACAATGATTTGTTGAATAGTTAGAAGACATTATGCATTAAACAAGATTCAGATTTTGAAGGATTTAACATCAGTGATTTTCAATGCACTCTTGAAAATGCTAGCAACCAGAAAACAAATGGAGACAGAGTTCATCCATGACTTGAAAAAGATGTAGTTGATCCTAAGTACTAAGTCCTGACAGAAAAAGAAATTGTGGATAAGGTTCTACAAGGTAATGCAGGGAAGGAATAAGACATTGAGGAAGAGGAAATTATACAGCCTATACTGTCTGAAATGAGGAATCCTATGGACACTTATCTACTGCATAAGCACATCTGACCCTGAAATTGTCCCTCAATATAAACCTTTTTGGCAATCCAGAACTATCATAGTTAAGAAAAAAGTGAAACTGGATGCTTTCTTGGAGCAAACTTCTCCGACTGCTTGTACCTCGCAACCACTTTGATACATACTGACACAAGTGCCTTTGATAATGTATATTTTCTAAAACTCTGCATCTGAGGATTCCTCTTCATTCTACATCGTAGGGCTAACAATTAGTCAAGATCAGACTATTTTTGTATTATTATAATTCTATAGATCTATATTCTACATCGTACAAAAGCTATTTTTGCATGGAAATATTTGAATTTGGATTAGAACAAAGTGGGGAAAAAAAGGAGGTAAATTTGCTTTTTTTTCTGGTAACATAAAATTTTACACATTTTTAAGATTAACAGACATCCATTATATATATATTTATATTGTTATAGAAACCATGTGTTATACATGTTGATTTAAGGGCTTCATTTTAAAAAAATTATGTAATAAGAGCCATATCTACACCCCTATGCTGACTTAAGATGCCTTTATTTTAAAATTTGTCACCCCACCACTATATATATATATATATATATATATATATATATATATATATATATATATATATTGATTAAAGACAATGATCATTCTGACTAATATGATGTCCCCTAAGTATTGTTGGATTAGTGTTGAATTATTCTTGAATCAACCTTAAAACAATATCAGTTAAGGTGATTTTTCACCTAATATAACATAAAATTTTATTTGTACATTTTCAATAACTTTCAGGACTTGAACTAGAGAGTGTTTCCCAACTTTTTTCACTTCGTAACCCATCAGGTATTTGGTGGAACTATGAAGGAGTTTTCTACAATCTTTTTCCTTATTAACACAAACATTATTATGATAGAATTGACATTATTATGCATTTTTATCAACACATGTCAAAAGACTGTGAGAGTTGCTAATTAAGAAGAAGCAAAAAGTTTTAAAAATCATTAAACTGATCTTGGTTATCAAATTTGTCAAGTACAACCAGACAATCATGAGGGTAGATGCTTGTCATGGGAAAAAAAAGGAGAAGTGGGCAGTGTGTGTGGCACAGCTGGAGAATATGCTTTGGCCTACCAGTGGACCATGTCCTACTCAATGGAAAACTCTAAACATATTAGTAAATTATTTGTAAGTACCAGTTGTCAACAGTTAGTAAAACCAAGTATAGCATTGAAAAATTAAAATCAAAGGGACAACGTAATTCCTCAACTCAACTAATATTTTTTAGTAACTATGAAGACAAAATTACACTCTCACCTTGTTCGTAGATTTACTTGGTAGATATCAAAGCAAAAGGATAAATATTGTCTGAAATTCTGAGGGTAGGGTTGGTCTTCAGCATCCTGCACTTCACCTTATATCTTGATTAGCACAGGCTTGAGAGCAGATTCATGCACCTGTCTTGCACGCTCACCTGCAACAGTTGTGGAAAACCCTCCTGAATCTTTGTTTGCAAATCCAAGCCATGATTCTCATTATCACATTTCGTCCGATGTTTTCTTTGGTCATATACACTGACGTACTCAGTAAATATAGATGGATATCCAGATTCAGAATCTACACTTATAAAATGCACATACATTTTTTGTGCATATGTAACAGATACTCTACTTTGATCCTGCAAAACAACACATTGATTCTAGGCAGAATTAGCAAAAGTATCAATCCATACTTGAATAATCCCAGGTACTATATGAATTATCTATAACAGATCAAAAAAGAAGTACCAAATGAATTATACATACTCTAAAGAATCACTCATCTCAGAATTTCTGACTATACTTAGAAGATTAAACACATCAATCAAATCATATTGATGAAAAGGATGAAGATGAAAATAAAGGGGAAATATTCCAAGCTTTATCTCAGAGACTTACCAAACACAGTCATTGTAATAGCATCAAAATTTAGAAATCAAGCGATTCTAGAGGCAAAGGTTTGATACTAGCCTCTTGAAGTCTGAATAACTCATAAAAGGCAACAAGGATTTTAAGAAATCAATTTTAGATTCAAAGAGACAATGAAAGATTGTGCAGATACTTAGCCTCCGAACAATTATTTTCTCAAATGATTTTTCAAAAGTATTATGAAACTAGAGCTACTTGACGACATTTAGTTGACACTTTGGGAAGTTTCCCCTCAGTGTCAATATGTTCAGTAATTGTTACACCATAAACCAATGCTATCACAATCATATCCCTTCAGGATGTTAGTGACCATAGATCTCTACGACTTTGAACAGTGAATTGCCACAATTGTTCTTGGGACAGATACTTGAATAGTTTCCTGTTGCCTTTTTTGCTTTGAGATTTGGAGTTGTTCTTCTCCTAGGATGGTTGCTTGCCAAGGCTAAAGAGCCTAGTCAGCCCTTTCATTTCACTTATAATTGAGGGGGAATGGATTTATGCCTTTCCAAGGGCACTAGTGTAAAGAGAACATGAAATTTCATGCTCAAAGACTTTCTCTGCATGGTTAATTGTTCAGTCACTGTGCACCCCCTGATGTTCTGATAACTTTGTTCCTCAATGGTTGCTTTGATGAATTAAATTTTAAATTTGACTTATTATATATATTATATATTATATATATATTATAAGTTACCGCCGTTCAAGTGAATCTTTTTTTATTCTGTTCACAGAAAGGGTTCCAATGTTGATTAGGTGTGGTAAGAGGAGTTCATCAAATTGGGAGTTAAGAAAAAGGTACAACTTGCCCACATTCAGGTGTTGTTCTGGGAACTTTCCTTCAGTGTCAAAATGTTCATTAACTGTTGCTTCCTAAACCAATGCAATCATGTTGATCCCCCAAAAGAAAGTCATTTTCTTTCACTTCTTTCACTCTTTTTCCTGATAATTCATACCATACCAGATACAAGCAGATTAAAAAAAAAAAAATAACCGGAACGAACTTCAATAATTTTGAGTTCTTGTAGACTCCTTGTGGAGCCTGGGCTGCATTGTATTTTTAGTGGCAAGTAGGTTTTACGGGGTGAAGTTACAAGCCTAACACACAAGATGGACTGTCTTATAGGACTAGAGGGCTCCAACTGCCAAGCTATTTAACCATAGATTAGGGAAGAAATTCATGCCTTCCCCAATGGCATTAATGCAAAGTAAACATGGACATTCTTGGCCAAAACTTGGTTCAATTCCATTTTCTGTGCCAATAACCGCTAAATGACTCACCTCCTCACTTCATTAAAGAAATCGCAATTCCCTGCCTGGAAATGTCAGGGAATTCAGAAAGAAAAAAAGAAAAGAACAACAGAAGGCAGTGATCCCGAGCAACATATTTTATTGATAGAATATATAATTTTACTTATGACCCAACATCACAGAATAAATATATTTAATGAACTATTTTTAGGGAACTGCGTTGGCTTTCTTTTCAAACTTTGTTGCAAAATGACGATATGAATACGTGAGGTTTTATCAACCTCTCTAGTATCAAATTTCTTCTTTCTTGATTGTGACTTCCCTTTATTAATTCTTTTTAAAGATCTGTCTGGCCTGCAGTTAGCTGGACCATGAAGGCAAAAAAGACGAAAAAAAATAAAGAAAAAAAAGACAAAATAAATGACTATAGAGAGAGGAGAAAAAAATCTCATTGTCAAAAACTAAAGCCAGAGAGAATAACCTTTAACCTTGCTTTCGAATAAAAAGACCCAAAATTAAAGAAAATGGGAAAAAACAAAAAAATGTGATGATAATGATTATCACCAGCAAAGTGTCTTTGGATGAAGGTGGCAGTGGCAACAGGTGCTTGCACAAACAGAGAGAGAGAATCATAAGTAATATTTCGAACGTCTGATTGGTAGATAATTTTTCTCTGTACAATAAAGCAGGTCACATGATACAGACAGTGTCCCAGGATCATCCAAATCCAACATTTTTCAGATCACTGGCTGGCATCAGAATCTGTTGGCTTGGAATCAAGTAGGGGGGTACGGGCAAGGAAGTTGAAGGAGGAGAGCAGAAAGTGAGTGGGAAGAGGGCATAAGAAGCCTGATATTAGAGAGAGAGAGAGACAGAGAGTGATAGGGATAGAAGAGAATGAGGAAAAATGGGAGTGAAAAGAAAGGACAAGGGGAAAGAGAGAGGAGTAGGGGGAAGAGAGGAAAAGGAGAAGAAGGTAGGTAAAGAGAGAGGAGGGGAGTTAAGAGAGAAAGAAGGCGGGACAAGAGAGAGAAGTGGTCGTGAATTCTCAGAAACAGAGTATAGTAAGTGCATCGAGAGTTCTATCAATGAAAATAATGATGACAATCTAGCAAAATGAGTTATCATGCATAAGAACCTTTTTTCATTATATGGGAATTTGTTGTTTTTTTTGTTTTTTTACAACTCCTCCAAGTATTAAAGATAAAATGGATTGTTATCAACAAGAGATTTACAATAAGAAACATGCATGCATTGCCAGATTTAGGCATAAGCTAAAAAAAAAAACAAACTGTACCATGGGGCCTCAAAAAATTTAAAAGGCATATATATATTTCCAAGTTTTGTGAGACCTTGTGGTGAAATTTTTCAACAAGAGAACCCCCCCAAGCTTTATATAGCTTAAGGTGTGTAGTATTGGGCGATACCAGTGGTCCATAGTTGAACAGGTAGCGTTGCCTCATGGCTATATAAAGTGGACTGCTTGACAAGTCTAAGAGTTGTGTAAAACCAGTCTAAGTAGGAGGGTCTCACCAAGTCTAAATCCGACACTGCCTGCATGACAGATTCCAGGGGTGCAGTAAAAGACTGAATTTGTGAAAGGGAGGAAAATGGATTGTGTAGAGAGAGATGTTGGAGGAGAAGTCAGCTGACACACAAGATTATTGGAGACTGATCATGTATTTGATCTCAAATCATAAGAGCATCACAGTTCCTCAATAATTAGAGCGCATCTTTCTCTTTGGAGGAAATAAATTTATTTTTTTCATAGGCCACTTGTTAAATTTTCATCTCTTTTATTTAAACCTTTTGATTCTACTTCTAGTTTAACCCTTTCAAGACTAATGTATTAACACATTTGATACCTGAACTTGATGTTCCAGCAGATTTCTGAAAGAGATCTACTGGACATATAATTCCTAGAACCTATATATATATATATATATATATATATGTATGTATGTATGTATGTATGTCACAGTAGTCTTGGAAGGGTTAACCAATGTTGAAAAACCCAACATTAACAGTTTTCATGACTTAATTATCTTTGTCCAGTTCCAGAATCATACAAAGTCACCAGAAATCTTTTTTAATGTCTGTTTTCACTTGAAGAAAGAGAAAAGAGAGGGAAGGCAGAGGCTACTGAAAACATTATTTTAGGTTTGTTTACCGGGTTATTGGCTTGTGTGACCAAATGGCAAGACACTGAGCAGGAACCTAGGAAATGAAATTCAGCCTCAGAAGACTAAGTTGGGAGTCTACCAATGAGAAATAAAAATTTTCCACCACTACAAGAGTGCAGAGGACAGAACACAAAATTGGCTGAGTTCTTATTGTTGACCAATAAAAAGAATAAAAAGATTCCTATCTTAGCAAATATATATTAGATATTGACAGTAATGGAAAAAAATACTAATTTTATAAGTTATAACGAAATCCTTTTGCAAAATTGCCAGTTTCTTTGTATCTTTTCTCTCTCTCTCTCTCTCTGTCAATGATTTGTCAGAAGTGATCAAAGCACATCAAGGGTTGGTGCAGAATGAAAGGGAGGGCTAAGAGTGACCAAAGATAGATTGAACTCAAAAGATGTCCTAAATTCACTAACAGCATTCCTAAATCTAAAGCTTTCTTAGTATCAACTAATTCCACTAGATTTCAAGGGTTGCTTGGGATAGAGAACAGTAGGAGAAGCTGCCGAACTACTCCTCCCCCTACACTCTGAAGAGAACTTTTCTGTATCATAATCATTTGCTTTCCTTTAAAATGTATTGATTTAACAAAATATTGATTGATCGTAGTGATATTATCTTTATCTATTTTATCAGATGAAGCACTTGTCAATCATAAATTTCCAATTAATATTTCTTCCAATTCAGTGCAACAACTCAGACCGTCAGTCTATGGCATAAAGCAGATGACACAGATTGGAAATGAAGAATATTTAGTAGCTCAACCAGTAGAGCCATTGCTGTCCTTAGGCAAGCTTCCAAAAGTAAAGAATGCAGGTTCTAGTCTAGCCCAGAGTTTATTCTCTATTTCCAATCTGGTCTCTTTACTCACTGCCTTGGTCTGACAGTACTAAGTAGTAGTAACGAAAATCAACTGCAATAAAGATAAATGAAAATACTAGTCAACAATTAATAACAATTGATTGGTTGGTTGGTCATCACAAGCAAACCAATTGAAACTTTGAGAATAGCATTTGCATGTAAAAATCTAACGCTGACCGATGAAGAGCAGTGAAAATTTTTTTTACCTTAGCAAAAACTATGAGCCGAGTTCAAACACCATCTGAAACTGTCTGTTTTCACCGCATACTAATATCCTTGGGAAAGGCATAAATTCCCCTCACTCCCTACAACCATGGGTAAAATAGCAGAATTGGGAAAGACCAGCCCTTCGTTCAGTGCTGAGAGGCTAGAAATGGACAGAGTAATGAATGTGTTCACAAAAAGTATTTTTAATCAATTAGCCTGCTTAGTGCAAATAACAGGGATTTCCATCGTTTTAGTTCTATAGTTGACTCAACAAAATTTTTCCTTTGTGATTGTTGGCACCTCAGTTCTATCTGTGAGTTGGGGCTTTCATCTTGCAATAGATAACTTGCAAAGAATTAGTTGTTCAGGATAATTATTACTATTCATTACCTTCCTCAGCTAATGGGTTAAGCAAAACTTCAGGAATGGTTTGGAATGATCAAAAGCATTTATCTTGTACCTACAGGATAGACATTGGCTGCTCGCTTGATGAGCACAAATGGGCTCAATAGCAGTGGCCATTAAAAGCAAGATAGGAATGGACTCTGATGAGAGCTCGGTTCCAGATAATCTTTGATGGTTCACGATGCTGAACACAGCAAAGCTATGATGAGCATCAATAGGCAGCAGGCGAAGAGACAGCAATTGCATCGTCAAAATGGATGTTAGGAAAGTTTCAAAAGAAGAGTGGCTCCATTTATCAACTGGATGTTGGAGTGACTTGGGTAGTTTACCTACCTTGTGTTACCTAATGATGAACGAGACAGTGGAATAGTATTGAAATGATCAGTCAGCTTATAACTGTTAATGTAACAGTTTTGGAAAATTGTTGGGTAGAGAGAGGTGCTGGTAGCCAAGTGGTTAGCAGCACAGAAAATGGAATTGGCAAGCTGATTTCAAATACCATCCGAACCTATCAGTATTCACCTCATACAAGTATCCTTGGGGAAGGCATGAATCCATCTCATCTCTTCTCTCCCCCAACAGCTACAATTGAAATGGCATAACTGGGAAAGACCAACCCATCATCCAGTACTGGAAATGGAGAGTGTTGAGAACATGTTCACAAAATGTATTGTTAACAGGGATCTGGTTATTAATGTTAGATTATAATAAAACATTACGCTGTCCTGTTTCTTCATTAGAAATAAAAATGAACAGAGTAGCAGACTTCATGGCTGAAACATTTCTTCAAGTTTACAAAGACATTTTACAGTAACAGATTCCACTCCTCATTTGCAATATATCAGACATCCCTGGCAACCATGTAAACCTGTAATTTGAGAGAGCTTAACAAGATTTAATTTTCTTTGGAAAGCTTTGAAATTTGTCTGTGGTTTTTAAAAGGGGAAAATTTGAAGTTAACCCTTCACATTCAGAATGGTAATATGATGACCTGTTCTCTAAAGAACACCCATTCGAATAGTGACCAGATCCCAAATTGCTCAACTCATTCTTCCATTGCAACTGATGGTATTCTAGTCTCATGCCAACATATATAGGCATGCAGAGCTGGAAAAATTCAAAAGCTGCAACCACATTCAGTTTTCGACAGTTGTTTTTGCAGATAGCTAGAGGAAGGGGGTATAGCGAACATAGATTGAGAATAGTGTGCATAGTCAGTAACATCTATATAAAAAAATATTTTCCAGACTCAACTTTTTAATCAATCAATGTACATATTTTAAATCAATATATTCCCATTCCTTAAACCATATTCCTGCCTTGTTCTATTTTGTAATTATTAAAATATAAGTGATAACAGTAGCCAACTGACCCCTGCAGTGGGGTAAGGGGGTAATGCTTAGTTAGGGGTCAATGTTGACTAAAACACAACAGAAATGGACAAAGAAAAACCATAAAGCAGAATAACAAATATGAAAAAAAAAGAAAAAGAAGAAGAAAAAAAGACCAATTAAAATGTCCCTCAATAACAAGTTGGTTGGTTAGATCCTGTGAAGGTATTCTGTATTGAGCACTACCATTTCGTGCAGTCAGTCAGCCTGAAAAGAACATTTCCCCACCCTAACATGAAGAACCCACCCAACAGAAAAGAAACATGAACAACGGGTGAATAACAAGAGTAAATAACATAACAATTAAAACGGCAAAATTATACAATCATGAAAGTCTGACCAAAGATACATTAGTTCTTGAGTGATCTAGCAAGGGGTGTTATAAACTTTAGTTCAAGTTTAAGTTTACACCTGAAACAGAGTTAAAAAAAACATCTCAAAAGAATCTAGATTCTTCTAATATTTTAAATCTAGGAAATATATTACATATCATTAATGAAGTGAGTCTGACTTTATATTAATGAAGTAAGTCTGACTTAATATCAATAAATTAAATCTGACTTTAATCTTCAGCATTCCTGTTGTTAAAAATATTACTTAATTCAGTATTATAAATTAAATGAAAATATCACTTATTTATCAAAAATCATTTAAATTGCAATTTCTCACACAAAGACATAACCAAAAACATCTATATATAGATGAAAAACATCTGAATAGGCAACACTGAGCAAAGAACTTGTCCCTCATTTTGGGATGTCAGTCAGTGATAGCTATTGATGCTGAAGCATCTTGAAAGCTGGTACTTTGTGTGAGTGTGCATTTGATGGTATGTGTGCATATGTAACATTTTTGCAGGAGTGGAAACATTATTATATGTGCACACAGGCGCAGAGGGGAGGTGCAAAATAGCGTCTCATTTAACGGCAAAGAAAATGGAATTGGCAAACCAAGTTCAAGTTTCAGCCAAACTGTTTATGCACATTTTGCATTAATGCAATTGGGAAAAGCATGAATCTACTTAGTATTGGTGGCTGTTTATTGACGGTCTGAGAAGTTGTGATGAAAAGCAATTAAAATTAAGATGAAAGAAATACTGTTCAAAAATTGATTATAAATGCTTTGTCTAAAGAATAAAAAAGAGAAGATATTACTAAAAGAAAAAGAGTTCATGAAAGAATTCACTCGAATCTTTCAACAGAAAAATGAAGCAAAATCTTCTAAGATGAAAAATGGTAAATATCTTCTGGTCAAGCTAAAAGCAAGAAAAACATTTTCATAAAGAGGGTCTTGTTTGACTTACATATTTTCCCTTCTATGTTAATAGAAGGTGATAAAAGGACTAACTTGTTTGGTACTACATTATCTTTAAAAATGTCACTCTGCCCCGAGATTTCTTGCATCTTCAAGATTTTCCTAATTTGATGGAGAACTATGGCAGAGGGAGAAGAGTATTTATCACCGGACAGATTACATGTTGGTTTTGATATTTGAAAATATAAATTTAAAAAGAGGAATACTTTGCTATTTATCTTCTTGCTGCCAGATTCTTGTAGAAGATCTTTTTAAAAAATCTTTCAAAATAAACTTGTTTCATCCTCTCTGGTGTAATCAGTAGGCGACTTGACTTTGTGGAGCAAAAAGTTTGTCCTGCCACTGCTGGGCACTCTGATCATTGAACAATACTGTATATGATGAAATTAGCATTTTATTTACATCAATTTCAGTCATACATGAACAGACACACAAGTTACAGGCTTTGCACAAAATCAAGGTACCCTTAAAAAAAAAAAATGCACAGAGCTAAAGACTCAAGTATTTTCTTTTAAATATTGCTCTAAGTTGAAAACTTTAAATATTCTGCAGCTTAGAACAAGACTCCTTAAACTTATTCACTTGCAACCCCATTTGATCAGACAAGAATGTTCATGATCCCTCACTCACACAGTTATAAAAAAAACAATAGGCACTAAGACTATATACAGTTAGATTTTAGTCATAATCTAACATTAATTAACATTGAAACATAACCTCCAAAAAGCATTTTAATAAAAAAAAAAAAGATGAGATTATCTTTAGTGGGATTGATATTTTGACACAATAAGTAGAATTGTGGCTTAACATTAGCAATATTTGCCACTACTAAATAATGACTGAGGCTGAGTTGTTCGGTAAAATTTTTCAACTCATTTGTAATCTATAAGTGCCAAGGTATTTATTACAAAAAAAAAAACAAAAAAAAACATCAATTTTCAAAAATGAATTTAAAAAACTTAAAAACCAAATTTATTTTAAAAATTAGAGAATAATATCAAGACATTTCACAATATATAAGCACCATAAGTGAAATATTTTGATACAGAGATTAATAAATTATTTACCAAATCATTCTTAAACAAAGAAAATAACAAACTTATCAAATGTTTCTAGGACTCCCAACTGTATTCAGGTGATCCCATGTTGGGTTACAACCCCTACTTCGAGAAGCCCTAGCTTAAAACAACAAAAGATGTTTTTGAAATTTTGTTATTTTTAACTTCCTTTGATTTGGCCAATTCTTAACAATATAATACAATGTGAAAAGAAAAAAGAAATCCAATACTCATGAATCAATTACTGCTTTCAAGTCAACATTTTTGTTTTTACTGTCCTCACTGGTTCAAATTATTTGTTCACTATTTACACATACATTTCATGCTCTTCCAAGTGATTTGAAAAAGTCAAAGCAGCTTTTTCAAAGTAAGCTTTCTTTTGTCTATTTTCCAGAACATGGATTCTTCCAATGCCAACAGAACACAAATGGTCAATTGGCTCAAATGAATGGGGCTAGGAAAAAGTCTAGAAAATTCTTCCAACAAGGAGTTTGAAAGAAAGTTATAAATATCTATCTCTATATAACAAATTCTCAAACAAGTTCAATTGAAACATTTTACTTTTTTTTTTACCTGAAAAAAAAAAAAAAAAAAATCTTTCAAGATAGTTTTTCCCCCTGCCTTAAGCGCAGTCCTGTCTATAAAGATAAGTAAGAAATGAACAAAGAAATCAATCGATAATGATGAGAATGAGTGATGGAACTCAACAGTATAGATTTTGCTATCCTCCTGCTTGCTGCCAAGAAGCAGCTGAAAGAGCCAGGTTATCTAAGATTTGTCACTGAGGCACTGTACTCCGCTGCTAGAAAAAATATGGAAATAACTGAGAAATTTACAGGATGTATTAGGTTTGTGCAAAAGTTCCAAGTAAAAAAAAAAAAAGGTTTCAATCTTAACTTTTCAAGAAAGAGTGCAGGGAACTTTAGAATGCAGCAAATAGAAATAAGGAGGTGCTGAAAGGTAAACAGCATAGGGAATGGAATCAACAAGCCTCTGGCTGAGATAGGGTGTGTTCACTTAGCACTAATGTCCTTGGGAAAAACATGGATTCATCTTTTCTCACCTTCCCCCAGTCATAGGTAAATAGCAGGGCAGACTGGGCTCTTTAGGTATGGTTGACAACTGATGAAAGAGTATTACAACCCAAGCTGACCCAAGGCTTAAGCGAGCGATGTAACTGCCAAGGGCCCTGTGCACCCCTAGCCCCAAGAATATATATATATATATATATATATATATATGAAAAAATAGAAATGAAAGCCAATAACACTGTCAAAGGGGAAAAGAGATTGTACGTGAAAATAATTATCCAATCAAGCAAGTTGAAACAAGTGAACAAAAGAAATTTAAACCTTCTTCCCTTCAAACGCTGAGCAGTTGAGAGAATGAACGAGAAAACAACCAAGATGAAGATAATAGTCAAAATAAATCTATGCATAAGAGAATGGAGTTTTATAGAATGAAGCTCCCACAAATGAACAACAAAAGGTTATCCTAGGCCTTTCATGAGAAACAATTTTTATTGATATAATTTAAAAAGAGAAAAAAAAAATCCCAGCCAGTACTTATAGATGGAAACCATTAATATTTCAAATAATCGAACTATCAACCGATCGAAAAATATAGAATATTCAAAGATCTTCATATGATTCAGAAGAAATAATTTTTTAACCATGAATAAGAAGAAACAGACTGAATAAAAAATGTGATATTAAGTGAAGTCGCTTTTGGTTTATGTCCCACAAGGGGGCAATTTAAATACATTGGGGGGCTATTTTAAATTGGGTGTGACAAGCAGAAGCGTTCCACGGCTCAAAATGGAGACATATTGATGCTTAACTGATTGATTCCTAATTATACAATACAATTAATTACTAATTTTATTATAGATTCCTTAGTAACCCAATATCTTTGTGAGTTATAAAAGCAACAATGCATTGTTGTTACTAAATTTCACTCAATGAAGAAATTACAAAAATCTCAGTAAGTGCCTTCAAATTCATATATCAGTATTTTTTAAAAATAAGAATTTATTTCTTTGCCAATATTTATCCACTCAAGACAAGTAGTGTAAACAAAAGGAAAGTTTGTCAGTATTCAGAGATATACCAGATGTTGTTTTTTGCCACATGGTATACAATTAAATTACTTTTCTTTAACATAGGAAGATAAACTTTGAGATTTATAAGTAGGGCATTGAGTAATAAAGGTTGAGAAACACTGTTACATATTTATTAAAATTACACTTCCTTTATTAAGGAACCTTATGAAAATAGTGTTTATGGTTTCATCAGAGTTTCATAGGCATTATAAATTTTTCAAGTTTCATTTTCAAACTTCAACTCAACAAAACCCAATTTTAGAATTAATCACAGAACAAACCTAGATCTTAGATTTTTGTCATACTCTTTTTTTTTTTTTTTACAAATTTCTAGTGCAAAATCATATTTACAAATATAAAGCTCCCAAGGGGAGATGTGAATAGCCAATTGGTTAACAGCATGGAGAATGAGATTGGTGAGCCAAGTTTGAAATCTGGCCGAGGCACTAATGCCTTTGGGAAAGGCATGAATCCATCTCTCTACCCTTCTGCCGACACATCATGTCCAACAACAGGCTCCCAAAAAATACAAAACAGGTTTATAACGCACCCCCATCCCATGTTCTTGGCACTAATCAATAAAAAGATAACTTTTTGATGAAATAAAAAAACAAGAACAAAAAAACAAGAACAAAAAACCCCAACCATTGAGCCCAATTACCTGCTGTGTTCTCTCTTTTCACAATGTTTTTTTCAAGATTGACTGGAATATCAAATTAATAAGAATAACAATAAAGTTATGAAAAAAAGAATGTAACTGATTTAAGAGATTTCACATCTATCAGTGTGTAAGTATGCGTGCATTTGAATAAAAACAAAAAGTTTCTGTCCAACCCAATATCAATTGCATCAAGGCAAAATATCTTTCCTCTCATTGAAATTGAGAAGGGGTGACAGATATACACATATAATAGGACAATTTTGATCTGCCAGTTATACTTTCACTTACTTTGCTTCCATCAAATTCATAACTCAAGCTAAAATGCATTCATGAAATGAATACCTCTGCCAAAACCACACACTAAATAAGAACTGAATGAAAATCAGTTCATATATAGCTACAATGCAGGGCGAGGTAACTTCAAGTTTCTATTTTTTGGAATATTGTCTTAAAATATGCAAAAGTACCTTCCAATTGAAAAAAAAAACAACAAATCAGCCCTGAAATTTAATCAATTCTACTATAACCTATGGCCCACCCTTTTACAAAATGTCGTTGGAATTCATTGAGAACTTATGGAGACATTGAGTTGACAGACAAACCTGAGTGAATATACGTAACAACATTATTGGCAGAGGTAAATCATGGAAGAGAGTTTTGTGACAAGTGCAAACAATTGTTAGAGTGCAAAGTAATGAGGAAAAAAAAATAAAATAAAATTATTACCAACAAAAGAAACATCTAGCATGTCACTCAACAGAACCAATTATATGACTGATAATTTTTGGCAGCACACTCTGTTGGTGGGTGGGTGGGGGATGATCAATAGAAAAAAAAAAAGAAAAAAAAAAATGGTAATCAAAAATTGTCCCCCGATTAAAAAAAAAAAAGAAAAGAAAAAGAAGTTTTTTTAGGCATTTGGAGCAGCCTGTACACATGACATACATTGCCAACCAGGCAGAATCAGCTGGACTAACTTGAAAACTGAAAAACCCGATATTGACAATCTGGGTTGATGGTTTCTAACATGTGTAAGAAATTGGGGGCAAATATTTGATTTATGAGGTGCTACTCAAAAGTTCCAGGAATTTGAACATTGCAGGAAAATAACCTACCCTAGCTCCTAGTTAACACAGTCTCTTTCAAAGTAGTCCCCTTGGGGATGCGTACTGTGGTCACAACAATTTCTCCACGATTCCACGAATCCCTGGAAGGCTTCAAACATGATGGTCTTGAGCATCTCCTGCGATCCATTCTGGATCTTCTCAATAGTCGTAAAGGGCAAGGTCAGGCAAATGGGGTCGTGGAGAACAACTACCACATTACTGGAAGTTAGGAACTGTCTGATAGTAGAGCAATTTTGGCACAAATCTTGCAGCAATGCGTCTCATGTCTAAATTGCTTGACAAAATGCATTGAATGCTACTATACGTCTATCCTATGGTATCACAATCATCACGGATAGTCCGTCTTCAATCTACGAGAATAGCTTGGTGCACTTCTTCAATGTTTTTTGGTATTGTGCTTGTTGAGGGTTGTCCAGAAAAGTTATCGTCTCTGATGGATGCTTATCCTTTCTTGAAACACTTGTAGTGGAAATAATGTTCTGCTTTTGGACATGGTGCTGTCACTAAAGGCTTCCCGGAGCAACCGGTGAGTTCCCAAAGCCGTCTTGTTGATCTCAAAGCAAAACTTGATACAGGTTCTTTGCCCATGAAATCCATTGCAAGAAAAAAAACAAAAACCAAACAAAATAAGAGATTTCAAAAGTAAGCATAACTTGGCAATATGTCCACTCAAGCACATGGCTGTTGGCTCACAGATGTACATAAGGTGCTGCTGGCTCCACAAAGTGGCAGATGGCCGTATTGCATATGGTTTGCTCCTATAATTCTAATTCCTGGAGCTTTTGAGTTGCACTATGTATAAGAAAGGCTCAATTTATTTTATGATGATCAGATTTCTGTGTATTCATTTTCATTTTATACTGAAAATATGGTATATCATAGTAAAAATTTGTAAGCACAATACTCTCAAAAAGCTCCAACTTAGAAAATAAAACAATTTCCATTCTAATTGGGACTGTAATTTCAAAAGTATTTTCAATCAAAAACCTCAAAGACAACATCAAAGAGAAATATACGTTTTCAATATAAGGCAAATACTTTTTAATCAAAACCCATTTTCTCAGCAGGATAAAAATAAGGAAAAATTCTTTGCTCCGTCACACATCTTGGCATAAGTGATTCCAATTTCTATTACTTCCTGACTGGAGAAAGGAAGTGAATACATCGAGCAGAAGCTGCCTTTGAATAACTGATTCAGATTGTGACACTATTTAGAGGGGGATGCAAGTGGCCAAGCTGTTGATGGAACAGAGAAGTGGATTGGCAAGCCAAGTTCAGACTTCAGCTAACAGCTTGTATTCACTTTGCACAAATACTCTTAAGAAAGGTATGCATCCCTCTATTCCCACAGTAATATCGTTATGGGTCAGCCTGGTAGGATGAACCCCTCCCCACTATCTTAAACTTAAATTGGAGGAAGCCTATGTCCAATAACCGTAAAGGATTACCACGCTGATAAAAAAATTAAACCTGAAATTGGTACTTGAAGTTTTTATGTGAGGTAAGAAATTTTCAGATAGCCTAACCTAGGCTGGAAATCTAAACT
This sequence comes from Thysanoteuthis rhombus, assembly GCA_963457665.1. Taxonomy (NCBI): domain Eukaryota; kingdom Metazoa; phylum Mollusca; class Cephalopoda; order Oegopsida; family Thysanoteuthidae; genus Thysanoteuthis; species Thysanoteuthis major. The sequence continues at coordinate 41,967,260 of OY735208.1, read as the reverse complement.
CATTGTTTTGCAAATAATTCCATCAAAATCTCTTTGCTACTGGCCTAAAACACGAACTGCTGACTATAATGGAGATAGGTCATGAAATACTTACTTGAGGATTAGACAAACTAATATCCTCAAGCATAAAACAGAAGGAATACTGCTATAAGAAGAACCAATACCTTTACCATAAGAGGTATATAAGACAGTTGGGAATAATTTTTTTTTTACATTTGGTCAATTTGAATTAGCTCTAGGGGGATTTGAGTATTGTGTGTGAAAGATTCAATGTCAGTACATTTACTCTGAGGCTTGAAGTATACTTAATACAAAAATATCTCTACTGGACTAAGTGATATAGGGTGAAAGTTTGAAAATAACTAAATAGCTCACTGATACCCATCTCTGAATAAAAAAGATTAATCAATTAAAAAGAAAAAAAACTCTAAGAGAGATAACTCCAAGTCTACTAACTGCTCGTTACAGTTCTTTATAAGAGGAATAAGCAAATAATAATAATATAAATTCTATTGATAGGAAGTGACTTGACATTGGGCTTGACTATTAAAAATTACCCATGGATCAAATAAAAACCTCAAATTAAATTTCTATTTTCCTTGAAAGGACCTAGTCTCACTTTATGAGCTTTCTAAGGATTTTTCAATGATTTTAAACACATTCATACACTTAGACAATTCAACAGATTTTGACCCAGACTTTCTGAAACAATTTGAGGGGGTGGGGGTGAGAGGAGGTATTTATTCTCCTCCCCACAGAATGTGACACAAGATCGGTTTAGTGTGGAAACTCTCATGCATATGTTTGGGCTGTTCAAAAATTTGTCAAGTTCTCTCAGAATTTCCCTTTTTTTTGGATGCCTGAGGCAATGAACCTGACCTTATCACTCCAAGTGCAATAGGAAGGTGCAGCCTGGGGGGGTAGCCCCTCAGGAACAAGACATTCAACTCTTTTCCCCTGGTTCTTGGCCAAACAACATCAATTGAGAGAGAGAGAGAGAGTCCCTTCTTTGTTCTAAATGACAAATCCTGTTATTGGCCTGTCAGTTCACACAAATAAGTACACGTATACTGACACTTACAACAGTGTCAAACAGCTATCTGGAATAGTCGAAGGAAAAAAAAAAAAAAAAAAAAAAACTTTGGTAGATTCCGTCTTTTTTCAATAAAATCAATCCAGACTTTACAAATGAGAAAAAACAATAACAAAAGAGCAATTCTTTTTTTTCAATCAGAAACACTAAAAGATTTAATTTTATGGTCATTGAATTTGCCATGACTCTTTTTAAGGGGTGGGGGAGGAAAGGAGCCAAGATTGTAGAAGGAAAAGGAAGGCCTGCATCAGATATCACAGAAAGCAAGAAAAGAACAGAGATGGTGCCCAGCCACTGCCACCCTTCCCATAGAAACACTGAGCCAGCTATGGACACAAGCAGACACCCTTCCAAGGGAATTCAAAACGGGAAGAGTCAATGTAGAAAAGGTAAATATTTATCTTTCATATTTTTCATATATAAACCCATTGTTGAAAGAGATGAAAAAAAAAATCTTAGAAAGACAGAAAATTTTTGAAGAGTTGATAATCAAAAGAGAAAAAAAAATTAAAAGCAATGAAATCAAATTTAAAAAAAGAATAGGTAGCACTCTGTAGGTGACTTTGTTACCCCGGCAAGGAGTTCGTCCTGCCACTGCAGGCAGCTATCACTGAATGATAGGGCATTTGAATTTCTTGACACCCATGAGAATAAATCCAGAGTGATGAAGGTAAGAAAAAAAAGATGACAGTTTTAAATGGATACAAACTGGCGGTCAAATGATTAACTACTTGATACTTGCTTTCCATATAAGTACTTTTAGTTCACCCACCCTCAACTGGTACTCATAACAATGATAGTATGTTACAAGTCCAGTCTAAATATAATATCCACAGTTGTGTAAGGTTATGCAGTGTAGCTGTTCATTTGGCTGAGACAGAGCAATACTTTCTGGAGAATACATTGATTTAAAATGGTTATAGAATTGGAGGTTGCAGCTGGGAGGGGGTGTCATCATGGGGGGGGGGGCAAAAACAGTAAAAGATGGTGGGGAGGAGAGAAAGAGAGAGAAAAAATGATGATTAGGAAAATAAAATGGTAGGAGGACAACAAAACAACAGGGAAATAAGTCTTGAGTTGACCTCGAAACATTTTCTTTTCCAAGAGGCTGTGCTGATAATCTCTTGAATGGAGAATAAAATGTAAGAAAAGAAAGAAAAATTGATAAAAAATTTATTCTTTTCAAAGACTTTCAAAGAAAAAAAAAGTTCAAGACAAAAATAGTGTTGGATAAGGGGTACTGTGTTGAGAATGTTTCCCTCCCGAAAGTTAAAAAAAAAAAGAAAAATTAAAAAAAAAATTAAAAAAAAAAAACTTCCCAAAATGTTGAGTAGGAAAAATTTTAGAATATGTATGGTCACTGTATTTAATTGAGAACAAATTAGGGAAATACCAACCCATGGTAAATATTCTAAAAAGGATAAACAAATTTTTATACCTCAAATCTCTAGTTAATAAAAATAGATTTGATGATAGAAACATTGCAACTATATATATATATATATATATATATATATATATATATATCTCAGTAAAGAAGTGAGAGGGTCAGAGTTTAATGAATAACAAAAGTGGAAGACAAAAGCTTCGTGAATAAATTGCTGTCTTTTTTTTTAATAGAATTTTTTGGCTTAGGGCCAACCTGTCATTTTAATATATTTTTAATATTTACTTTTCATTAAAATAAGAACTTTGTCCAGGATTTAAATATTTCAAAGTCATACCTATTAATCTAAACATATATATATGGCAGATGTGTGCGAATGATATTTTATATCAAATTTTCACACACGCACACACATACACACATGCACACACAGACACGCACGCTAACACACTCACATATAAACATATACAATAAATGTTTACATAAAAAGGAATGAACTAAAATATGCACACAGGGGTAATAACAAAAAAACAAAAGAAAGAAAGGAAAATTCAAAAAAAGGAAAAAGACAATTCATATACCCCAAAAGGTTGATATATTTCTGATATATTGTGTATGTTTCTACAAATGACTGGCTTCTGTTTAAAATCATTATATAATAATGAGCAGTTTGTGTGTTGATGTGGTTCTTCCAAACAATGGTGTGTCCGATGGCAAGTCAAAAGTTGCCACTAAAAAAAAAACATAATCGTAGCAGCAGCAATGGCGGCAACAACACAGCAGTTTTTAGATGACAATTCCAAGCCAAGATGTACCCGTTAAAACAGGAGTGTGGTTATTATAACAATAAGACGGGGAAGGAGAATGAGGAGGAAGGATTACAATTAACTCTTGAATTCATACTAAAAAATTCAAATTTCAAATCAAGGGGAATAATTTCTGATTGACATTACTTCCCTCGCACTTTCAGGTAATTTGAAAAAATTTCTTTTTCATTCAATTCACATAGGAGTTCCATTTATTGAAAATTCTATTCATTCGAAGAGTTCCACTGTTTTTAGGAGCGGTTTCAAGCAGTTCATGAATTTAAGACTTAAGTTTGGTAGATTTTTAGGGAAAGGGAATGAAGTTCTGGAGAGAGGAAGAAAAGAAGATCATTAGGGAGGGGGAATGGAAGAGTTCTTGAGAGACAGGCGAAGAAAGCAGAGTGATAATCCAAAGCTGACCGTGTAAGGAGGGGGGGGGATTTAAAACATGAGCAGCACCACACTAAGGCAGCACCAAAAAGAGGCTTAGATTTTGGAGAAAAATCAGGAGAGATTATCTTTGCTTTGCATTTTTGGGTGTTATATTTTGGGAATTGACTATTTGGCTCGTTTTATATTCTTTTAAAATCAAGTTCGTAGCAGCTCCTTTTTTTCCCTTTTCTTTCTAGATCATCCATCTACGTATTTTGTCATTTGTCCCTTATTTTCCTCTTACTGAGAATTGTATTTCTGCTCAATGTTTTCAATTGTTTGAATAACCGAGCAATTGGGCAGCCATAGGACAGTATACAATGGAAAGATGAAGAGGTCAAGAAGAAGAGGAAGTAGGGAAAAGATATCGAGAGAGAGGCAAAGAGTTGGAGGAAGAAAAGACAGATCACGTCAGAGGGTGAAATAGGACAGAGAGAGAGAGAGGGAGATAGGGAGGGAGGGAGGGAAAATAATGGTGCTCATCTCAAGGAGTTCAGTAGTTGCTCATAATTTAAATGCAAGACAAGTTGAAGTATGCATTAATATAGCTCATTGTTACTTGTGGTGACAAAAATAAAGAGCTGCTGAGTACTTTATATAGACATTAAGACAATTTTATGTAAGTATAACTTATAAACAGCAGAGGAATACATAATTCAACTTCCATTTTGTATTCAAACCATGTTTTTGTTTCAGTTTATAAAAGCTCCAGAAAATAGTTTTCTTCTCTTTATTTCTTATATATTAGTCTCCCAGGTCTAAATAATAAGTAATTTAAGTAATCATAATAACAATGATGATGATGATGATGAAATGACTCTCCATCTGTTGTCAGCATTTACAATTCTCTTCCACCCCTCCTCCTCCTCCTCCTCCTCCTCCACCACAACCACCACCACCACCACCAGCTTGGGCTCAAAGCAACATGCAGTGCTGTACAGGTGTACCCACCCATCACTGAGCAGTAGGAGTACCAGCCTATCCTTAGCTGTCACGATGAATAGAGAGACAGGTAGACAGAATTGCAATCAACCTTTTTGTACACCTGTGCAAGTCTACAAATGACCAGAAAGTGTCATGGAAGGTCAAATCATGGAAGAGGACGTGAGAGGGCAGAGGGAAAAGGGGAGAACATTTTTTTTTCCATTCATTTTAACCTTTTATTTTCCTTTTCTTTCTTGTTGCTTCTGGTTGGTATGATTTTTGTTGTTTATTTTCTTTTTTCATCCCCCAAGTCAGTTGCTCATATTTTACATAAAACTTTCTTTTATATTCTTTCTCTTTTCCATAAAATTCACTCTGTTTTTAATCTTTCTTTAAAAAAAAAGAAAAAAAAAAAGATAACTTTTTGTTGATTTAGATAAAATTTTTGTATGTTAGTATATTTTTTTTGTTTTGTTTATATGTCATATGATCTCAGGTAATTTGAATATACATTATATGGCAAATGAAAAATATCAATCGCGTTGATTGAGTTTTTTTTTCTTTCACAAATGAAGTCAGAGATTAGTTTGAATAACAATAACATTATGTTGTTGTTGTTGTTGTTGTTATATGGAGAGGAGGCTTTTTGAGGGTCATCATTGTTTATCGGACAGATTTAATGGCATCAAAATCGTCTAAATGGACACCTGGCACTCATCCTTCCCCAGATGTGTAGGCAAGGAGGTACTGAGCGACTACAGCCAAAAATATCGCAATTACACCAAAGCCGAGTAGAAACAAAATAGAGATCTGTTGGTCAGTCAATGGTTTCGACTTTGTCAGCTTCATCACAGTGGGTGGGCGGGACTCTACTGGCCGTACAGGCTCTGGTGAGAGGGTAGTGAATGGTGTTCCAGGGCTGAATGCCCCTGTCACATCTGGCAAGCCATCAGAGCAGATGCGGATAGCACCTACTCGCATCTGATAATCACATCTGGAGGACAAGTTCTGTACACTGAAGCTTGTCTCTGGGCCCCGGTACACCTGGAATAAAAACGAAAAAAAGGTAAACCCTTGAAATTTTGAATGTAGAGGTAAGATAGATTGTTAAAGGAGAAAGAGGTAAACTGGCAAGATCAGAAAAGACCATTGAGACAGGATTAACCTCCATAAATGGAAGCAGAGATGGAGGGAGGAGGAGGAAAAAAAAAGGGAATAACTTTTAGGGGGTAAGGAGAAAACATATAGCAAATGAGTGAAAAAGCATCAGCTCTGTGCTTATAAATTCAAATATGTAAGTAAAATCTCATTGTATAAGTAAAAATATTTTGAAGCTGATTCATTAGAAACATTATCTTTTTTCATTGTATATGGTTGGTTTGGACTTGTATCTGCCGAGAATAGAGCCTTTGAAAGCAGCAAAAAAAAAAAAAAAAAAAAATTCATTGTTGTATTGCCTTAAATGTGTCTCTTGCAGTCGGATAGATGTAGAAATAGAATAACATACAAGCATCGTTTGTAAAATTAAATATTCTTTTATTTTCAGCTTGCTCTTTCAAATTGGTTGGTGCTTTAAAAAAAAGTAAGATTGAAAGAGTGATGACTTTTTTTTGACTACGTGAAACAATCAGTAGAAAAAAAATAATCACGGTCGGATAGAAAACTTGCAATGGGCTACTGTCTATTACTACTTCTGCTGCTATCTAAACAAATATTTTTTATACATACACAAATATATATATATATATATATATATATATATATATATATATATATATATATATATAATTGACAATTGTGTCATCCACAGACAGCTGTTTTGTTGTATTACAACTCTTCAGTGTGGCTATTGACTATGCAATATCCCTTCCAGTACCGCAAGGTAGGGTCGAAACTTTCGCTCCAGACCCAGAGGCTGACATTTTACTCCTGCCCTACACAGAACTGGACAATCAGTAGGACTGAATTTTTGTGGGTTATTTACTAATGCACCATTCTCTATCCACCAGAGTGCTCCATTCCAGAGTTGGAAGAGCATTGCTATAGTAGCTTATCATGGATGAATTGCCCCACCTAAAAGTGCTCAACCCTAAAGAGGGGCATTAATAAATGGACATATGATCTGTCGGAATGATAATAGATGGTATTATATCATATTGAGAGTATACTTGAATTGATCCCCCGTTATTACACAGTTAAAGTATCATTTGGCCAAGACAACATAAAATGGAATCGCAATTAAAGAAAATGGGACTGCTGCAGGAATCTAACCTGCGACTGATAGGATAGCTGCTTCAACATTACCATCGAGCTAAACAGCTGACAATATTTTTTTTCTAGGTTTGATTTTTCAAAATAAAAACATTCTAAAATTTCAATCTATCAGTACAGAACATAGAATATCTTGTCATTTTTGATGGGTACTATGCTAGTTATATATATTTATTAGCATATACAGAGGAAATGCTTATCATGATCACTTTGGGACCAAGACTTTTAGATAAAGAATAACTAGCTGATAACATTAAGCAAAGGATATAAAAATTGGAACAATTCAAATTCATAGTTATGTAACAGAAATGTTGGGAAAAAAACAAACAACAAAACTAGGGAATTAGTCCGAACAAACCAAATACAATAAATTTCAGCAAACAATTTTTTTTTTTCAATATCAAAGCCAAAATTGTTTATGGCAGCAAGCTCACCGATTTGTATTCATGCTCCCCTTTTCCAATACACAAAATCTGCAGTTGGTAGATCACAGAGTCGACACCCATTTGTTTGCAGCCCTGCCATTCTACCATACAACTATTGATGCTGATCTCACTGACCTTGGGAGCTGGAGAATGAAACAAAAGAGAAATGTTACAGAAAAAGCAAAGAGAGAGAAGGCAAATGCTATCGGTGACATAACATACAAGATTGGCAAATATGAAGAAGGAATTGTAATGATAAGAAATGAAGTGAAGGTCGTTGGAATAGTTGATAAAGACAAGGCAGTCTGGATTAAAGAGAGATCAAACTAAGAGCTATGTTTTTTAAGAGTTGTTGCTTGATAGGGAGATGTGAGTGGCGTAACACATTACAGCAGAGTTAATGGAATCGGCGAGCTGTGTTCAAACTCAGGCTGAGACTGTTTATGTACACTTCACACTATTACTCCTGGGAAAAACATGAATCAATCTCTTCTTTCGCCAGCCCTGGATAAAATAAAAGAGCAGTTTGATCTTTCAAGGAGGACAACTCACAATCCAAAACCAAGGAAGAGTCAACAGGAAACCACTCTACCATCCCTCCAAAGAGCAATCATGACAATGCACAGTTTAAAACTGTGGAGAACCATGACTGTCCATGTCCTGGAAGGATATGGTAGTTTAATTATAATTCTTATGGATGAAAAAGTTATATGAATAAGAATATGAAGAAGTAGGAGGCAGGTTTGCCAGATTCGGCCAAAAAGGGATATAATCTAAGCTTTGAATTTGTGGAGCGAGTCTGGGGTAGAAGTTCAAAACCAGCCTCTTGCTCAATGCATGTTTAGGGTGAGTCCCTTATATAAAGCCTGGATTATCTCCGCACTTCTGGCCAAATGTGGTAACCCTGAGAGGATGTGACATCACTGTAGTATTGAAAACACTCAACTCTAGTCACGTAAACATTGCTGATATGAAACCAAGATTGAGTTCCTGAGTATCAAATATGCACCAAAATTCGAGTAAATCTTATCAATGCATCATACTCCTTACCTGTACACTTCGAAAATTTGATAGAGCCAAATTTTAAATAAATGTGAAGTGGCTGAACGGTTAACAGCTTAATGGAGTCAGCAAGCTGAGTTCAAAAAGTTTGTGTTCATTTCTCACCAATGCATTAGGAGAAGGCACAAATTATCTAAATTAAAAGATGTGAAATGAAGTTAAACAAGAAATAATTTCAATCAATTGAATAGATGATGGGGAAAGATTACCTTTAAGAGGAGGAGGTGGAGCTTTAGTTGTGGAGAATTTATAAATGTCAGAATATTCACCACAGCCTGCCTCATTAATGGCTAATATTCGAAAATCATAGGAGGTTAGCTCTGACAGTTTTCCAACTTTGTGAACATGGGCTGGGCCAGAATAAACCTGTTGGAAACTGAAATAGAAAAGATTCAATAACTCATTAGTCAAAGGAATAAAAATGAAAAAAACAAAGACTGAAAATATGAACACAGGTCTGGTTAGTCACAAAATAGAAACTGTCATGAGACCATGTCTTTTGGCAGCATGCCATGTTGGGGGTGATCCATTAAACTAACATTGTAAATTGAACCCACTCCCAACCTAAAAAAAAAGGGAAGCTTATTGGGGAAGTTAAACAAAACCAACGTTTTTTTCTCTATATAATATGGAGTAAATGTTCATAAGAATTCAAGAGTTAAAGGAAGACAACACGTAAGATTATTTTGAAAATTAAAAAGTAGCTGCCATTTCTGATTTGAAGGTTTCTGCGAAAGTTACAGTTTACTTATGTTTTATTTTTAACGGGTAGCTGGTCTCTCCCTTGTATTCACAGCCACAACTGCATAGAATGCTCTATATGGAATGAATGGAGAGAGGATCAGACCAATATCTGTTGGATAATGTTAACATAATTGATAGTGAGCAGAAATGAAAAATAAAACAGTTGAAGGAAGCAGTACATAAATAATGCTCACATCATATAATCAGAAGGCAAAATATAGATATCGATAATATATGGGGCCTGCTGATCAGAAAGGCTAGATTAGAAAATCTAAAAACATGCAGAGATACCATCAAATATGATGTATTTGGGAAAAGAAACAAAACACACACTTCCCAACAGAACAAGGTTCAACTTTTAGAGGATAAAACAGACACCAGAGGGAAACCCAAGTGTACAGCATCAAAAAATTCAGAATAAAAAAGCAACGAAAAAAAGAAAAATATCTTTTACAGAGCAATACTATGTCCATGTTTCGTTGCAACTTATTGAAAAGCAAACATCATCTATGCATAAGCACAGATTAAAACCAAAACTTGATGTCTTTCCCTTTTGTTAAAAACTGACCACAGTTCAATGGTTACTACACTGGTCAAGTAAATTAAAGATTGAGGTTGTTAACTATATAGTATTTTCCATAAGTCTTGGATTACAGCAATCCAGAAAGTCTGTTACTAAATGTTTTACTCTAAAATACTGAATGAGAGGAAAATGATTAAGCCTGGCTGCTGCAGTGTCAAACCCCATTTCTACATCTACTCCAACTTAAGATGATAACATCAACTTTTACTTATCATATGTAATTTCTGTTGATATGTAAGACTTGTCAGTTTGGCTCAGTTGGTAAGAGAGCTCCCTACCGATCGCTTGGTTGTAATTTCAGATAATGGTAGCAAAATGTACATTTTATATATTGGTTTGGTTCAACGTGATAAGGGAAACAAACAACGAAGAATTAATTCCTGCAAATCCAGACAAGGATTGTTCTTGTTCTCACAGTTGAAAAACAAAGTCAACCCCAGCTACAGATTGACTATTAGCCATTTTGCAGAGGTAATTTTCACTGAATCTGCTTATAATGAAAAAAGTGCTAAAATAAAGCTTCATGATTATCCAAGTGCATTGATGTTCTGTGTCTATTTCATATATGATAACCATACTTTTAAAAATGATATTCATAAATTAGTTCATTTCGACCAGGTATGTAATGGTAGCCATAGTTGATAAAATCAATATATAGAAGCTTTAAAACATTAAGATCTTCTAAATTTTGAAAAAGAAACAAAATCTATAATGTAATTTTATAATGGTCGACATTCGATTGAACCAGTTCAGAACTTTATCCAATGCCTGAAACAGTTCCAGTACGCCCAAAATGAGCTGTTTTCTCCCAATTGTTATCGTGCTGTTTACTCACTATTGTAGACTGATGGTCTGGGTAAATTGAGATAAAAAGCAAATAGAAGAATTTAGGAAGAAAGAAAATATTAGTCAAAGATTACTTTAAACTACAGAAGGAGGTGAATGTAATATTTATCCATTACACGATAAAAGCCCTGACTGACAAATAGAATCAAGCTGTCAATAATTATAATAATAAAACAGAATTTTTTTTGATTAGCCATAGAAGTGCAATGATGAAAATTTCCATTGTACTCAGCTTATGGGTAAATAACACCTCATTCTCCTCTCCCTTGTCAGGGAACTCACTTACCTTTTGTCATCTTTTCCCAACTCCAATTGGTAACTGATCAAATCAGGGTTGCGTCCATCTCCCCATTTCAATTTAAGGCTGTTGTGAGCTGTACTGACACACTCGAGGCTTGGAGGAGGAGGCGGAAGTGATTTGGTAACCACCTTGATAGGTGTGCTGAAGGCACCGGGCCCAATGGCATTAACAGCTTGGATTCGGATTCTGTAAGAGAAAATACAGTTCAATAGTCTATATTTCACCAGATGAAAAGGTTCACTAAAATTTCAATGATACCATAGATTTTTTTTCTCTTTCTAATCATTAAAAACCATCAACTAAAACTGTCAACATATGTTCTTTCAGTTTTCAAGTCATTCTGTCTACGTCGCTATGTATTTGTCATGAGTACAGGCCTCATCAATGGAGCTAGAGGAGAATTTAAATATTCATTCAGTATTATGTTGAGAAAAAATGTTTCTTTTGTTTGTTTACTTTGAAAATTCAGACTTTTTAGTCTATCCACTAATAGATCAACGCTACATGACATGCTGCTCAAAGAAGGTCACATGACCGTTTTTATTGAGTGAATAATCAGACATGTTTATCCTATCTTTTTAAATCTAGCAAGTAACAATTTATCATACAATTATGGACAGGGGGTTAAATTTGTGATGTTTAATTTAGGCTTGTGTTATTGCAGCATCTTTTTCTCGCAAGAAAGGAATAGCTTTTATTTAATTAAAATTGAAATGGCAACTGAGGAATTTCATCTAATGATTGAGATTAAAATAGATTTCAATCGGAATGTAAGTTTTGCTAGTGTCAAAGTTGTAAGCAAAGATGAGGATTCCAGAGTGTTAGCTTGTTGAGGAATTTAATTTCAACAAAGAAAAGGGCTGATTGGCTAAATTAGCAGAATGATCACACAATTTTTACACATAGACAAGATTGATGAAATCAGAGATACATACTAGATGAATTTAGAAAAGAAGAGAGTTCAATAAGGGCTGCCAACCAATTTACCAAGAACCCTTGTTGGCAGCTTTGCCCTTCCCATTGAGGGAAGTGAAAGAAATCCAGATAGGATGATGAAAACTCTGTAGGCGAATCCATTATAGTCTTAGGAGCTACAGCTTTCTAGCGATTCAGTATAGAGATATGAGATAGAGAAAAAAAAAAAAAAAAGAACGCAGATTATTAGAAAGGACAAAAGACTAAAGAAATTTAACCAACCATCACAGATCGTAACTTCTAAACCAGTCATGTTTGCTTCACAGATTACAACTATTGAGAAATTTGATTGAAATTTCTAACATTCTTAAAACTACAGTCTAAGAAACTGTTACAGAGAAAATCGAATAAAAACAAAATGTAATATTTCAACTCTGACTCCTTTTTTCCAAATGAAATTAGCTGTCAACAAAGCCGCAGCAAATGAAGAATGAAATTAAAACCCAAACCAGTTCCGATGATTGAAACCAACAAGGTATCAGCCAAATATGTCACAGGCATCTGTTCATCATCCCCATCTATTATGTTAGATATGGTCATGTCTATCCAGACTTTCACCTTGTTGGACCAGCCCTTCCATAGCCACCTGCACAATGGTCTTGCGTAGGCTGTTGTACTGCATGACATGACTGAACCAAGTCAGCTTCAACATCATTCAAACAAAGGCAAAAAAATATTCTGATTTTTATTTTGTATTATCCGGTATTTTTGGAATAAACAATGAAGACTTTTCAATGACCCATTAACAATTATCATTGGGTAGAAAAGCATGAAGCCATTAAGCAACATAGTTGAAAAGAATGAGAATTCACAGCAATAAGCTTATAATAATATCTTTCTTTAAAAATAATATAAGGTGAAAGCTCAACACATTTTCATAGATCTTTACTTTTCATCCTCGCACAAAGGACCTGATTGAAATGCTCTCAGTAAAAGCATCGGCAACTAATACACATGTTTACTGTGCAACAAGGCATGGAAATGGGCTGCACATTCATCTCGGCATATCTTCGCAATGGATCTCTACAGTGCAAGAATCTGGATTCAGTAGCACCATTGTTGCTGCTGTCACATCGAAATATACCAGGTAAAGCTTCCTTATTTTGGTATCATGCCAAAAGCACAGCAGGTAGAGAGTCAGTGGGAGGGCGAAGCTCATCACTGAAGAGGTTCAGGGAAAGGAGTAGAGTGATGAAGACGACAAACTGCGCTGCACAAAGCAACGCAAGCACCAAGGGGAATTCCAGCATATTTCATTCATGACTCAACACAGCAGTGAGATGATTGCTGCTGAGTCCCTCTCACCCTCTCATTTCACAAGGACTTTCTTTTTCTCGCCTTGCCTGGAGTTCTCCAGGTGGTTATCAAAAATAACAATTCTTCAGCTCATGGAAAATAATCGACACTTCACTGCAGATTATCTCAAATTTGAGGAAAAAAAGTTGAGATTTTTGCCCTTTTTTTTTCCCAGGAACTTTCTCATAAACAACTAAGAAGTACATAACACACAAATCAAAGTATTGAATTTTTTTCTAAATGTGTAAAAGCCAATAGGTGTGAATCACAGAATTTGTTCGAATTTAGATTTATCTCCTAGCTTCGAAGCAATTGACTATACCTTTCCCCAAGTAAATTAGAAAGCAGGGCTGGTAAATTGAAAAATAAAGCAACCAACTTGAAAATATGACAAGCAAATTGAAAAGACAAGCAAAAAATGAAACAAGGCATGGATTTTCAATTTGCATGAAATTCAATCACTGAATTTTAAAATTTGGTCAGCGTAGTTTGAAATCTCTTAAATGTATTTTAAGATTTGGGCGGCAAAATACTTGATTTGCTTGCTTCGCTTTTCAAATTGCTCAGAAAAAGGTATAGAATGAACCCTCAGTTCACAGAAAGAAAGATTAAGCAAATGCAAAATCTCAAAATCCAAATCTTTCTTCTTTTTCTTTATCTAAAAATCTGTGTCTTATTTTTCTATTTTGGTTATTTGTGATTCTTTTACCAAGATTTGTTCTGAGTAAATGTGGCCCAGTTACTATCCAATAAATAATACATTATAAATAAGCAATTACAATCATTTTGATCAGGTCAGGCAAGTCATTTGTTGGGCTACAGTGATATATATATATGTATATATATATATATATATATATATATATATATATATATATATATATATATATATATATATACACACACATACATACATACATACACACACACATAAAAACAATACAAATCAGGAATGCAATATAATATAATGATATAACATACACCACTATCAAAAATTACATCTTAAAACAGTTTGCAAATTTCTATCCATTTTAGTTCAATAATGAGAGAACAATGTTCCTTAGGGTGTGTACACATTAACCTTTAGCAATAAGTAAGCCTGGCAAATATTTTTTCTGTCACTGTAAGGGACTCTGATAACTAAATGATTGAGTATTTGAATTTTGTGAGGTTGAGTCAAGTAAATCTCAGTTATACAAGAATAGACACATCATTTACTGGCTTTAAAGTTACAAAATGCACAATATCTTAGCACCCCTGAAAAAGAATGCAGAGTGCTCAAAGTTAATCGAATCTTACCTGTATGCTGTGTCTGGTGAGAGGTTGATAATCCTGTATTCTGAGGCTGAACTGATATTAATCAGGGACTTGTCTCCAATGTCAATATTGTAGGAGAGGATTTCACTGCCATTGCTATGGGGCTCTTCCCATTTCAACAAGACATCTGTGGCAGTAGAGTGGACCCGGTAATGTACAACTGCAGCAGGACTAGATGGGGGCGTCTGGCACTGACACACTGGACTATATGGACTTGGTCCAGCACTGTTTATTGCCTGTTTGAAAAAATATTTTCATTGTTTGAAAATTACAAGATAACGCATTCTGGCTTCTTGACTTGCCAGAAAATTCATAGACCAATGTTACATAAATCTTACCCCCCACTTTTTTAAAAGAGAAATTTTGTATAGCGTTTCAAGATCCCCATGAATATTTTGCATAAACGTTTTAAAATGTTTTACAGTTGTTTATAAACAATATTCAACTTGAAGGATGAAGTAAGTTGGTCTAGTCCAGCCTTTCCAAACTTTTTTAGACTAGAGGAACACTTGAAATAATTTTCATACATCAAGGAACACCCACATAAAAATATATGTACAGCTAATGAAACATCAGTGTGTTGAAAAATTCATGTATTATATCATAAACTACTGGTGATACAAATCGATGAAAAATATGAGAAATCTGGAACCTTGACTATAAGTATTATATGATTTAAGACTGTTTTTTTTTTTAGAAATTTTTCTTTAAAAAAAATGAAAATGTAACATTTGTAAGAAAAATAACAGCTTGAAGTAGAAATATTTGTAAAAATTCTGTTTGCTATATGTCACCTAGACAGGCTCTGCTGCTTATGCAAAATTCCTTCATGCATAAGTTAAGTGATTTTTTTCATGCATATATAAAATTTTCATGAAACCCTTAACCTCTCATGGAACCCCAAGGAAAAAGAACAGTTCAATGAAACACTTGATTTGTTATTTTCACACTTGTAGTCGTCTCAGAAATTGATATTCAATCAATGTACAGATTATTTATTTAAGGCACACTACATGCATTTACACCAAGTGTAGAAAGTGGGGAAAATATGAACAATATATTACTTACCAAAACTCTAAAACTGTATTTTGTTGCTGGTGTTAGATTTTTTGCATCAAATTTCCGCTGGGGACCAACATGAAGCTGAAAGGAATCAATAGGGTTGAACAGATTTAATAACAATGAAAAGCAGAACCAAATCTCTTCATTTGATGTAGTCTTTGAACTTGAAAATCAAAGCATCAATAAGTCAGTTGGATAAAATTGAAAGGGTTATGACGTAGCAACTTGGCAATCTTTAATGAGATGATGGAAATGTTTCCTTGGCATTGAAAAATTACAGCAACACCAGTTTTTACATAATTCAGCACAAGAAAGACAGCAATAAACTCAAACATACAATAGAGAAGAGAAAACAGTTGACACCTGCTCATAACCAAATAATTAGTTCAAGCCAATAGTGTGTGGCATTTGATCATCTGAACACAAAAACCAGTCTTTTATCTAAAGTAGGCATTTGGGCATCCACTACAGGGGGGGAAGGACAGCACAAAAGAGGCATTTGCACAGGGATCAGGCCTTCTCACTGAGGGTGAGGGGGTTTGAAAGATGGAACCCAATAGTCCATTATGGATAATGGCTTGGTACAATAGTTTCATGTAAGCTCAACGATGTTCCCACATAAAGACTTATTCACTGATGCTAGCAAAATCATGTCAACCCAAGGTCAGGTTATGCGTCTCTGTCAACGATCAAGTGCACCAAGTGACATCTGGATCATACAGTGGGTATGACTGGAATGCCTGTTATGTAACACTCAAGATATATTCCAAATTTTTGCACTCTCCCACCCCAAAATTATATGCAGGGGATTTCAGATTAACACTGGCTACTAAGATTTTCTTGTTTCATTAAATATAAGCTGAAATAAAATCTTGCATTCAATAATTTATTACTAAAATATTTTATTCTTAGTTTTAAACAATTTTCTCTTTTGTGTTTCCTTTCAAATTCTGCATGACAAAAGCACAATGGATCAATTTTATGAATTACAAAGACCTGTTGAGAAAAGGTGCTTCTTTCCAGTTTCCTCTTACTGTAATACATGAAGAGTCCGAGAGTAAGAAATGAAGACAGAGAGCACTTGGTACTTTTCCTATTTGAAACGACAACAGTAACAAAAAAAAAAAAAAAAAAAAAAAAAAAAAAAGAAGTGTTGTATTATTCTGGTTTTTCTGCTTCCTCCCTATTCAACATTTTGATGCAACTTTCAAAGACTATCTTTCAGATTTCCTTCATTCTATACATCTTTGCTATTCATTAGGGCAGGTGTGCTGAAAATAATGAAGAGTTTAACAACAAAAGATTCTTCTGAATAGTCTATTTTTTTAAAGTTTTTTTCTTCATGTTGGCATTAATGTAAAATGCATCTTCACTTAATTCTATGTTGTATCGAGCTTGAATAAGCAGAAATGAAGACAGGTCTGGTAAGTCACTCAAAAGGATCAGTTACATGACCAACATCTTTTGGTAGCATGCCTTATTTGGGGGAATTGACTGAAAAATTTGAAAAGGGGTGATCAATGAATAGGTTACTTCTTTTGCTTTTGTTTGGATTACTAAAAATTCTGAATTTAAAGAAAAAAAAAGAAAAAAAAGAAAAAAAAAGATTACAGCTCGACACAGACTAGAAAAACTTACACAGTAAAATGGAACTCTTGTGAATTGAATAAAAAATTTTTTCTAAAGAATACCAAAAATGCAAGGCAAATAACTTCAATGAGAAGTCATTCCCGTTGGATAGCTTTCTAATTACTAGAATGAATTCAAGAGTTAAGCCAAAGGATCATCAAACAAGTCTATCCTTATGCCGTCTCTTACAAAACATCTATTTTGACATTCACCAAGACAAAGTGTCAAAAGTGAAAGGCAGGTCACTCACTCACCTGTGTAAAGTCTGCATCTTCTTTGTGTTGCCATTCTAGCCTGTAATCTGTAATTGTAGCACCATTATTCACTGGCTTTTCCCAGCTCACTTGTATACAATGGGGAGACTTACAGTTGGCTGTTGGTAGCTTGGGTGCATCAGGTACACCCGGGCCGCTAACAACTTCCAATGACTCAGACCAGGGACCAGCCTAGGATTCCAAGAGAAATTACCCATGATTAATTCCCAAAAAGACGAGGTTTATTTACATTTAACAAAATGATCTGGATCAGTAGGCAAGTTTTGCTTTGTTCAATATGTGAAATAACAGAATTCAGTTTTTAAATGATGACTTTGAATCCTTGGGTTGAGAAGAAGTTACTGATGTTTACCTAAAAATTGCCAAGTTATTATTCATGATAAAGATAACAAGGTTAATGGTGATTATCATTTGAAGATCTGAGAATACCTTTTTGAAAAGAAAAGAAAAAAAAAAAAAAAAATGAATACATATAAACTACCATATTTGATGGCATATAAGACCAACCCATTTCCCTCATGGTTCAAAAGGTAAGCATAACCTTCACTATTCAGTCTCACATTTGCCAAAACTAGGGAGTTTGAAAAATAGGTGATAGGGGTTTTACATGCTATCTATTACAGTACTTCAAGATATATTGACAACCATATGATTCAAGCACTATTCTTGGAGCTGATTAAGCAAGGAAATAAAACTGTGCAAAAGAGATCACTATAAATCTACAGAAAAAAAGAAGATGTATATATCCTTACAAGCCTACACCAACTGTATGTTTTTTTATAAATGAAAACGAGGAAAATGGCTTGGGGATGGTTCATTTTTAAAGGGGATTCTTGTTATTTTTTGTCTTGAAGCTGCACTTCCATAAGGATACCATGCTGGTTGACTTGGAAGTGATTGTATTTTATTATGGAAAATGAAAAGCAAACCAATTTTAAAAGAAAGTTATCCTCAATTTCATTTCATTTAATGGCCCAGATTGAGTTTTCATACATCTCAACCTCAACAAAAAAAACCTTTTTATGACAAACAGAATCTAGGTTCACTCTCCAATAAGATTCGACATCTGTTTCTCCAGGCCACTGTGGATTACACAGTATGACTGCCCAATGGTAAGTTTATTTTCATGGTACATAAGGTCTTTTTAATATCAACTCATCAGAAGGATATCATCTTTTCTATATTTTAGTTCTTCTAGCTTTCAGAAAGTACACGATATCAAGTGCTGATATTGATTTAAGCATTTAGGTTATGAACTAATATAAAAGTGAAATTTGAAAATTATGATTTCCAACAAAAATGCCAATTACAGAGGTTCTTTCTGAAAGGGGTCAGCTTGATCATGGAAAAAGATTGCACTTCCACACACTTGTTTATCTTGGTCACGTTTAGACAGAAAAAAGTTTATTTCAGTGTCATTTCATGTTTATTTAGGAATCCAATATTGTTTATCTCCAATTTAGACAATTTACAAGATATTTATGCAGCTCAGCAATCTCCAACTTGGCAGGATTTTTTATAGAATAAACAAACTGTACATATATATATATATATATATATATATATATATATATATATATATATATATATATATATATAAAAGTTTCATAAAATTCATAAAATTTCATGTTAATCATAACAAATTGTATTACTGACAATATTGAATTTATTCAATCATTTTTCCAAAGGTAGATGTAGATAGAAAAAAAAGCAGCGAGTTGTAAAAATAAATGAATAAATGAAATATAAAAAGAAAAAGAATAAAAGTGGGATTGTATTTGATGGGGATTTTTGAAACATAACTTGAAAGTCACACTAGACCAGACATTCTATTCAAAATAGCTGACATTTCTGAGGTCAGTTACTACCTGGATTCAAGTGAGAGAGAGAAAGAATCATTATTCATTTCTGATTATTATTTACCTTCATCTTGATTTTTTTCATTGTTTTTTTTTAATCACATTTCAGATGGCCCATCTACAGTAGTGAGTGGATACTATGAATTAAATGCACCAGCTGCTATACCAACTTGGCAACAGGAACTTTGATAGTTCACAGAAGTACAAATCTAACCTTTAAACCTACTTTCTATGCTGATATTTCCTGTAAAGCAACTATATGATTTTCTTTTTTTTTTTTTAGATGGGAAACTAGGTCACAAAGTTACATAAGGAAATGCATAGATAAATGTGACTCAAACCCCTTCCACACTTATTAGTTATGATGTGATAGGCTTTCCTTTCACATGTGCAATATGGAGGGAACCCTGTATCGCCTTTCCCACCTCATACTTTATGATAGTCATCAAAGTCGTCTCATTTATTTAGCAACATTGGTCTAATGTTCAATAAGAATCGCACAATTCTGAGATGGTTGGGGTATCAATGGCTGGATATTGGAGTTAATCTTAGGAACTCAAGAACCAGCCATATCAGCAATGCAAACAATGACATACAAAATATTTGCAGTGGAAGCAGTTTGGTCAACTTAGATGTGTTGTTCTGATATCATTCTAAGTAATTCCGGAGTCTTAATAAAAAATCAATTTCACCTGGGTAGATTTGCACAAGTGATCATCAGTCTTTTATTATCTGTCATTGGACTCAGACACTCCTACAGTTTGCCACACCTCTCCATTGTCAGTGTCATGGAGCCAATACTTTCTGAACCTGTCCAGTTCAACTTGCTTTCTCATATTTTGCTGACCTCAGTTCAACCTTTTATCACTAGGAATCCATGTTGTGAGGCGTAATGTCCAGGAGTTGTCAGCCATTCTTGCAACAGGACCAGCCCATTGCCATTTGAGTTTCCTAATGGATTCTATGATGTCTAAGACTCCAGTTTTTTTCCTTGATATTCTGTGCTGTCCTGTGATCTCTCCATGTGAAACTGAGCATGATTTTCTCATGAGCATGTTCTCAATTAGAGAGTCAGTCTTGATTAGGTTCCATGTTTCAGCTCCATCGGTTGTATAGCTTTCTCTTTAGAACTAATGGGATTTTCTTGTATTCAAAGATTGATTTTGCTGTACCAAAGTCTTGCCATCTAAGGATGATTCTTTGCTTGATTTCTTCTTTTGAGGATTCCATGGAGATTTGTTGTCTTAAGGTCTCGGAAATTCTTACACCAGACATGGAAGTGTGAAAGCAGTAAACTTACCCCAATTTTATTAGCACATTTAACCTGAAAAAGATATGGTCTCCCAGGCAACAGTCCTGCTACTACACATTCTGTATCTCTGCCTCTGTACACTTCCCGAGTTGTGTTGTCTGGGGACACCATTTGGACAATATATTCTGTTACAGCAGAGCCACCATCATTGGCTGGAATACCTGAATAATACCAAAAAAAAAAAAAACACTGATTAATTCACAACAATGACCAATGAATTTGAAAACATATATTTAATACTTTGGACAGAATTCACAGATAAATTCCAACAAAATGATATTACATGTTAATATAATAGTAAGAATAAAATAATCTGAATCAACTTTAAAGTTTTCAAAGATTTTTTCAAAATTCAAGATATAAATAACTAAAACGATCAATATTTCGTAAAATCATTTAAAATTTAGGTGTCAAAATAGATTACAACTGTATATGTGAGTATACAAGACAGACATTTGATTTGGAAAAAAATGTCATACTGCATCCAATACGGGGTATAATGATTACTTATGAACTGCCATAGGGCATTGATAAGTAGTAGTGAGCAGATGTCCCCCAAATACCTTGTAAACTATTTGTCTTATAGTCTGGCATATATAGTACTCTGTTGATAATTCTTAAGATGGTATCTGCAATTTCAGTCTCAATGAATTAGTGCAAATGCCCAACATTTTAATTGATTTGAAACTGAATTCAGTTTCCATTGATGTGGACTTCTCAATTGTTTCAGTACGCAAACTTAACAAATTATTTGAATTATGCTTTAACCAAAAAAAATACAATTTAAAAAAAAAAAAAAAAAAGGATATGAAGACATTATCAAAACAATCACTACATACCCCATCGTAAATTTAAGGATTTCGCCTTTGGTTTACCCTGAAGCTTAGGTGCTTGGCAAGGGCCAGGAGCAACAGGGCTGGTGGTAACAATAGAACTCTCAGAAAACTAGAAAAAACAAAATAGGGAAAATGAGTCATTAAAATTAGAAATATATCAATCAAACTGTATATGAATACTTTTCATTGTGAAAAGATCAAGAAATCTGAAAAGTCTTGAGATCATAAAAATTTACAGGAGTTCAGTTTGATAGGAAAGTCAGAGCAGAAGCACCGAGAACATTAGTGCAAATAAAAGTGATAGCAATACTTGCAATAATATATTTGTTGGCTGGAAAGTTCTTTCACTTTGAGTAAAAACAATTTAAAAAAATTTTGGCAAAAAAATTAATTTCATAGAACAACATATGTTCTGACAACATTTTTGTTCAAACATCATCTGCCATCTTTCAAGCAACTTTATAATTCCATCCCCCAAATACTTTTCATCTTCTTCAATGAAGAACTGCTTCAAGTCCCTTTTGCAATTTTCCAAAGAATTTAAATTTTTTCCTACAATGAGATCTGTAAAGACTAGACTAAATGGTATAATGAAGGTACAATATCTGCTGAATTTCGGTAGATGAGCAAAAACTTCCCACCCAGCCAAACTGTAGCAATTTTTGCCTGATCACCAAAGAAACATGTGGTCCAGCTGTCTATCCTGATGAAATATTACACTCTTTCCAATAGCTTTTTTGGTCTTGATTTTGCTTTAAATAGCTCTAAATGGGAGCAGTACTTTCTAGAATGAACTTATAGTAGAGGACTTCTTTTTAATCCTATCATATACTTAGCATCACCTTGTTTGGATGAAGACCTTAGGTATAGTAAGTGCCAATATATTTTGCTTGCTCCACTATCTCTTACATTCTACAATGTAAAGTATTCACTTTTCATTGCCTGTCACAATTTATTTGACTATAGAACATTTTGATGATGTCTAATTGTTTAATTCACACCAAAAGGAAAAAGAAATAAAGTCAAGGATATGACTTCTGATCATAATTACTTGCATCTTTGGTTAAATTTAAAAAAAAAAATTCTATCCATTCCTTTGGAGAAGTCCATTATATTTAGGAAAAGTTTCAAGCTGTTCATGAATTTAATAGTCAAGTAGCAAACTGCAAATGGAAATATGGTCCTGTAAGTTTTTTCTTCTCAATTCATGTGGAAGTCATACATCAAAGGAATGAGACTTTCTGTTAGTTTCTTGTCTGTAACAATAGACTCTCCCACTTTGAGGTGACAATTTTTCTGATGAAAACATCCCCCACACACTGTTTGAAACAATGGACTATTCCATTCAAACAATTTCAGTTACTTTTTAATAATACATCAGATGAAATTCATATATCAAGAATGTCTGAATAAGAGAATTTGGAGTAACCATTCCTATATATATATATATATATATATATATTATATATACACACACACACACACACACATGCACATAGAGAGAGAGATCCTGAAGAAAAAAAAAATCATCTCATAGGAATTTAAACATATTTGTGAATTTTTCCATGGGTGAAGGTGTTGAGATTTTCCAAGGGTCATTTAGTACTACAATCTTTGCAAGAAATTTTTTCCTAAAACCAATCACATCCAAACACTTACCTGTTTACGACCTGTTCTTTTCTTGGAAGCCGAATAAACAACTCAAAACAAAAGTTTCTTTTGGAAGAGAGAGATAGGTTGAAGTGGGGAAAACATGTTTATGTAATAATGTCAATGTGCGAAGATAATTACTGGAGTACCTACTTGGCCAAGATTGTGATACATTATTGGTTTCCAAATGTTTTGCTGCACTCATTGTTGATTTTGTGTTCTTGCCACAATGAAAAACAGCTCTGAGTGAACAACAACATTTATAATTGCAATAATAGTACAAATCAAAATAAAACCACAATAATACAAAAAGTATCAATAAGGATCATTATAATTTTTGTCTGAATTCCTGAGATGCTGGATTATCATTATTATACAAGCTTATAGATTTTTTTATCTTAGTAAAAGGCTTCCATATGGTGCTCATTTCTACACTAGGCCGACTGAGGAGGTTATTATAGTCTGGCATGTGTGCTAATTCTTTTATTCAAGGCTCTAATATCCTTATCAAACTCAACATTCTAAAATTTCACCTACTGATTACACTATGGTTAATGCAAATAATTACATACTCTGGTTCAGTTTATAAGTTCGTATTAGAGCTCCAACTTACCACTACTGAATTGTCCTACAGCATACATGGCTTAGTGGATGAAAGCATTAAGTGTATCTAGTAATCTATGTGGTGGTTGTGAGCTCAATCTCTGGTTTGGTAGTGCAGAAAAAAAGTACACTAGTCAGAGTAAGTCAATGCAAATCTGTATTAAATATCATTGTATGTGAAAGATTATGAAAGGTTGTAATATTTTTTGGAAAGAAAAAAAAAAACATTTTGTAAAGAGAATGAATCAATCAGAACGAAATTTGATTGAAAAAACAGAAGGACTGAGTGAAAGGGAATGTTTTGACATCTGTATCTCTCTCATTCCCATGTAACTGAGAGTCAGTGTAAATCTGTGTTAATTCCCTTCAAGACTCCAGTCAGTGAACCATGACTGTAGAGGTATCTACTTTTTTTGTTGAGGAGATGGAGAAGTAAAATATTGATAGGCAAACAAGCAAGATGAAAAGGGAAAGAAAAAACAACATCCAATACTTATCACACAGAGTGATCATGAGACAACACAACATATTAGAGAGAAAATGGGTTTCAGATATCCAAGAAACCGATAGAAAACTTAAATGGCAATGAGCAGGCCATGTTGCAAGAACATCAGACAACTGTTTGATATCATGACTCACAATATGGATCCTCCAAAAACATATATGAAATTATGGCCAGCAAAAGAAGAGATAGAATGATGATTTTGACAAGTTCAGGGTGTATTGGTACCATGACACTCAAAATCAAGAAAACTGGCAAATCTTGGGCAACATCCATGTCCGACAAATGACATGGTGATCACAATAGTAACAGACAGTTTTCATTTTGAATAAGCAAGCCTCACAAGCCATTGCTAGTGAGACTAGTTCCTTAAACAAGGCCTCATGCCAGACTCTAGACAAAACAGAATGCATATAACCCTAACAGCAATATAATATATCATTGAATGAATCAACAATAGCAAAAGTCCAAGAAGAACAACAACAATGATAATAATGATGATAGTATTCATACCAACAGCTACAGTGACAATAATAACAAGGACAATCATTTTTTTCTCAGGGATAAATAATAAAGAAAAAATTTGAATTTGGTAACAATAATAATCTTATTATCATCAGCAATCTGACCTGCTACAAAAGTAGAGATAATACTTTTATGTATTGAATTCTCTATTGTGAAAGGTGGCACTATTAATTTAAAGATACAAACAATACATGTTTTTCCCACATTCTTGCCACTCTTTCACAACATATCTCAGAATAGAAAAAGAGTTCATTGAAAAAGAAAAAACTAAAAAACCTGCCCATGCAAAAAACAGAACAAACTTGCATTAATCATTCATCACAAAAAATGCTTACAAATAATATGAGAGAGCAGGATACGGCCGGGTTGGATCAAGCTAGTGCAAGGCCTATAGTATATTTTTATAAAGGGGCCCTAAATTGATAAAATACACAGTAATATAATAATGCATTTTTTTTCACTTGCAAAGTAATCAAATTTTTCATTTGTCATACAGACAGATATGACAAATATGCTAGACATTTCAGTTATAGTATTACTTTGTTTTTATCTTTCTGTACCGGCTAAGACTTCATTTACAAATACCTTTGTATTCATGTATATGTATCACAGATACTACACTCATGTTGATTACTGTATTAAAATAATAACTCCAATTAAAGGTGATCATTAGCTGATCTGTATAGTACTAGAGCAAATGCAGAATCAGCTGACAAGAATTGATAGTTTGCAAGCATTTACTTCGGGGAACTTTTACACATAGTTTTACTACATAGTTAAGTAATAGACAAGTAAACATTTGAAAATTGACAAACTAATCCAAGTTGGATGAACATAAAAAATTAGGGACCTTATGAAAAAGAGCACATGTCCAAATGTTCGGTACGATTAAGGAAATAGCAACTAGTGTTTTAATTAACCACAGGTCTTATTTTTGAAGTTATTAAAATTGTTTTTTTTTCAACTATACAGCCCCAACCCAAATAAATTATCCTGAATATTGTGCATATGTTATGCTGAATTGGTGAAATAGTGTAACCTACTTACTTTTTTTGGGGGAAAAAAAAATGTTTGATTTCACTTCGATTAAATAAACTTTTGATTGGAAAAAAAGTTGTTTTAGATCCTCCTTTTGATTAAATAAACTTCTGATTAAAATAAAACCACACATTCATTTATAGCAAAAAAAGTTGAAACTACATTGTCACTTATTTTTGACAAAAAAAGTTTGATTTTACAAACTTTTGATTCTACCAGAAAAGTTATTTTATATCTTCATTTTGATTGAAGGAACTTATGATCAAATTCATTAGCAAAAGTAAACCACATGATAATTATGATAGTGAGTGCTTGCTCACAATCAGTTGACTGTGAGGAATGAATTAAATGAAATAAATATGCTCCTTATTAGTAATTCCATCCAGATTTACCTCTTTAGCACTCTGCAAGCAGCTCCGATAGTCAAACATAAAGTATGAGCTGTCACTGCAAGCAACTCTGATCGTCTAACAATGGCAGGTTAAAATTTCTTGGTTTATGAAGTCATATCAATTTTAGTTGTACATAAACAGATACACAAGACAGGCTCCCTAAGTGAGAAAGTACACAAAATCTTGGCACCCTTAAAAAGGAATGCATAATGCTAAAGACTAAAGGCCAGGTATCACAATGTGGCTTTGTTCAAATTGAAGACTGATGATAGAATAATTCAGGAGTGATATTGAAGAAAATGGAAATTACTTTAGAGTTTTTTATTATAGCAGAGTATACCAGCATATACTTTCACATACTATTACTGAATGAGAACTATGATAGTCTTTTCTTCAGTATTTTCTTTCAAATATTTTCAAATTCTGGTTCAAATTTAGCCAAGTATATTAATACACGAAAGCGTTCAGTTTTATGTATAAAACATGGATTCATGCAAAATACAAAATGAAACTTTGCCCCATTTTTCAATACTGAATTTTATTGTTTAATAAAGATTAAGGAAAACTGAGAATTTTGGTATGCAATGTTACATATTCAATGAAGTTGGTGGGCTGGATGGAATAAGGCTGTGGGCTAGGTTTACTAATTAACATTTTTATCAGTTTTTTTTCATTCATCCTCCAATTTTGTATATAAATTTGGTCTTTTCAGAAAAAAACATAATACTTAAATAAGAGAATAGAAAAGAAGAAACTTGATACGTAAGGAACAAGAATTCTGATTTCAAACCCCAAAGTTCTGAATTCAGCAGACTGAGTATACAGATGAAGAAGAAGAAAAAAAAACAAACAAAATAAACCAGAAAACAGAATAAAATTCATGTACATATAATTCATGTTAACCAAACCAACCATTGTTAGAACACACATGGAAATCATTGTATTGTTCCCAGATGTGCATTTAAAAAAAAACAACAAGTAACCTAAAACTCACAATATGTAATTACATATTACAAAACTCGGTCAATTTGACAGAAATGAGTGGGTGGGCAAAGTCCTGACTAGCTCAAAATTATTAAATGAGAAGGAACATGTTCACATTATGGTTAACACAAAGAAATATTAAATGTTACGAATTGGAACAACATAACCTTAACCCCCTCTTCCCTTTATCCCTTCTGATACACAAACATTCATACAAATTTCAAAAGTAGTCATAAAAAAAAAAAAAAAAATCCGGCTGGGTTGTTCGGCAATTATTATAGTCTGTCATCATACCAGACAAGGTCAGTGGGGTATCTTTAATGACTTGTTGGATGCTTATCATGTGAGTTTTCATGCCCAAGGCAAATTCCATTTTCCTGAATGAAGTAGTAAAGAATAATACCTAATTGTTTAGTCCTGTAGACACTTAGTTGAGCCTAGGGCAGCAACCAGTTTCAGCAGCAAGTAGGTTTTACAGGGTGGAGTTGCAAGCCCCACACCCAACCTCCTCCCCCTTTACCCTGGCTTGGGACCAGCTATAGTGACTGCCAAGCTGTAGGATTTTCGTCACAGTACTTTCTCTTAGATGGACTGCCTCAAAGGGCAAAAAGACCATTTATCCATAGCTGGAAAGAACTATTTTTAGGTCTTTCTTAAGGGCATTAGTGCAACCAATTTTCCTGTGGTGGTAACCACTAAGCCACTCCATACCTCCCTCTAATATCTAATTGGTGAAAATTAATGCTTTCAAAGGATTATAACTATTAAACTATACTACTAAAATTGCATGAGTTTTTCAAAACGCAAATACCAATCACTTCTATTATTGCAAGTATTTCATTGATAGTTTGCCATTGCAAAGAGGATGTTCTCACTAAGCAAGGCTTATGGTGGAAATTCAAGACAAAATTTATATTTTCAAAGATGTAAACATTGTGTAAATCTCAAGAACAAGTTTTCTCATGGAATCAACCATCGATATCTTTACATGTATTTTTAAAGTGGATTTATAATATGTCAAGACTTGTTTGAGTAATGCATTATAAAGCTCCATTTCAATCATAACAGACAAATATATGACAAACAAGACTGTTCTTTTGCCATATCCTAACAAACTTGTGCTATGAGAGAATAGCTATAAAGGATAACTTACTAAAAAAACACATATATCTATCTATAAATAAGTAGATAAAGGTTCAAAATATTTTTGTATCTTATAAAAATGATACAGTTTTCAATTCCAGAGTGGTTGAATCAAAAAGTTTGAGAAAAAATTTGCCTAGGCTGAATCCTATGCTTTTTTAAAAATAAGATTTTCATGAAAGAGACCCTCAATTTTTGATCATTGTATATTGCAAAAAGAGAAAGTTACAAGAAATTCAAAGAATTTTTTGAACAATTGAACTCATTCTATTCTAATTTTTGTTGTTCTTAGATCTTGGCTGATACATTCTACAGCCTTCTTCAGCTGTACTATCTGTATGTGTAAAAAGGTTTCTTTTTTTCAGTAATGCCAAATAAAAAAACTGTAACCAGCAGAAATTAAGATTTTTTGGTAAACAGCAATGCTTGTAACATGGGTAGAAGGGTTTTCTAATTCCTTTCTTTGTTGAACTAGGAATTCCCTACTGTGTTCCTGTCGAGCAGCGAAATCCACACCAAACTGAAATCCACACTGGCCTGATTATACATTTACTTCTCTCAGTTTTCACACTCTCCATTGGTGTTCTCCTTTTATTATTTAGACTTCCTCCCAAAGGAAAAAATATACTCTCAAGATATGAAGAAAATAATCTTGGAGAGATTTGAGAATTTGAAATATAATTCTACGGTCATCAAATTAATATTCAAAGCAAGGACATTAACAGTTCATATTATTCACTTACCTCGCTTTTACCTCCTGGTCCAGAACAAGCAACTTGCACCATGTACGTATGTCCTGGAGTAAGACCATCACATGTACACTCCGTTTCTGACCCTTTATAAATATCATGAAAACCTACAACACAAAAAGAGCAAGTATTTTTTATTGATTCAGTTTGATCTCTTCGGATAGGGATCTGGAGTTTAGTGGATAATGAATCCTTGTATGTTAGAGTTTTCCAGACAATCAAAATTATTCTTTTGTTTTTTTCACAATGTTTCAGATGATCCATTCTATGGGCTTCTTCAGATGTACTATCTATAGAATGGATTAGCAAAAACATTGTGGGAACAAAAGAAATAACAAAAAGGATATGTTCAATTGTCTGAAAATTTTTTTGAATGTCAAGAATACTTCACAAAAGAATCCTTGCAGTGTTAGGGCTGAAAAAAAAGTTGTGTGTTGTGGGGGATTCTAATATTCACCAAATTATATCCTCATCAAATTAAACACAGCATAGAATTTTCAATTCATTCTAATGAGAGAAAACTACATTTGAAATAGGATATTATCAACATTTGGAGACAGTTTGGTATTAACCAAATCTTAGTCACCAAATTATAGAGTGTTCTTCAAGCTTGCTAGTAATTTTCATATACCAAGTACTATTGGAGCAATTTAGTTGAGAAAGACAGACTGCAAGGGTTCTCATGTAATATGAACCAATTTTTGTACGTATGTAAAGAGCTAGTGTTATTCCAAAGCCCTTCAATCTGCCAGGGTGATCTAAAAGAATTCTCAGCTGAGAAAAAGTACCAATGGTTGAGAGAGCATTTGAATTGCAATGGCATATTGCCAATCGGGCAAATATTTTATTCCCATTTCTGTCATGAAGGGAAAAAGGGCATATATATATATATATATATATATATATATATATACAAAAACAAAAAAAAACTTCCAAATTCATAAGCTTGTCAACCAATAACCTAATTGATAGCATTTCAAATTGAATAATTTTCAAGTGAGTCAACGTTGCAGTCCTGTTAAGTATAAAATGGATGTCTCTCAAGGATGGAGAGGGGTGGTTGAGTGAGGAGAAACCACCAGAAAGAAAATATTGCAAATCAACAGGGAAGGGGGTTGGAATTGAGGGAAGAACTGAAAATCAGCATGAGCGAAACTGGAAATCACTCAGAAAGTGTATACATCCGCCAACACTGTTGTCATCATGATGATGTCTTTGCTGTTATTGCACTACACTTTGATTACAATAACATTACCGTGATAATGTCATGACTATGTTATTACATCTGAAAAGTCAAAATATTGTCCTATCCTGCAATGCTAACAAAATTGCTGATATTATGTAGACAAAGAGACTGACAGACCAACTTCAGTCTAGCTTTGTTGACAGAGGC
Source organism: Thysanoteuthis rhombus (assembly GCA_963457665.1). Classification (NCBI taxonomy): domain Eukaryota; kingdom Metazoa; phylum Mollusca; class Cephalopoda; order Oegopsida; family Thysanoteuthidae; genus Thysanoteuthis; species Thysanoteuthis major. The sequence goes on along the minus strand of OY735208.1, from coordinate 41,936,846 downwards.
AAAGATGGAATTCTTGAGTTGAAGTTAATTGTTAATCATTTTAGATTTGTGAGATGAATTAGGCATGGTCTTCAAATTGTTGCTCTCCAACAAAAATGTTGTGTTATTTAGTTGTGTGCACATATGTAAAAAACTAGAGTTTTTATTGCTTATATGCATATCATGTCATATCCTTGTTTTTGAATATTAATGGCATTCAAGTAAACAGCAGCTGAACAATAGTGTCTATAAACATACATCGAATCCTGTGCATAATAAAGATAATTTCAAGCAATTTTTATTCCTTGAGCACCATTAACACTTAGCAAGGACTCAAAGCATGTGTGGGGGACTCTATGAAGAAATTTCAATGATTTGGCCATGTCAAATCATCACGTAATCTAAAAAATATATTCTGAGTATATTGTGCAGACTTATGCTAGTAATAGACTGACTTTGTGGGGAGAAAAAGGTATTTCTGTTAAAGGAATAGGGAAATCTATACATGAAATAAGCCTCAGAATATGAACATATCTTGGTGCTGTTCCTCTTGGTTGGTGATATTCCATAGAATAACAATATGAAAATCAAGTACTAAAAGAATACTTTATATACTAGCATATAAGATTGACATTTAATTTTAAAAATTTGTTTTGCAAATGTCATACTGCATCCAATGGGCTGGTATCAAGACTTGAAGGCCTTCTACTAAAGCTCCAAATGAACACTCATAAGGATTGGAGGTGATGCAGTGAGTGATAGTCTTTTAAATACCTTTGTAAACCTTATAGTCTAGGATCTATACATACATACATATATATGTGTATGTATGTATGTATACAATCTGCCTCAGAACATGAACATATCTTGGTGTGCTTCCTCTTTGTTGGTGATATGCCATAAAAAACAATATGAAAAGCAAGTACTTTTAAAAAGGCCCAATACTTTTTTCTATTAATACAGAACATAATTAACCTTGTCTAGGTTCCGAGCCAACCAGTCCATTTGGAGGTAGAATTTTGAATAGGGTTGCTACCAGGCCAAACGGTTAGTCATATGCCAAGTGCTACTGACTGAAGCAACTATCCGGTGGTGGGAGGGGGCTTTTCACTTTAAATGATCATACCAATCCTGAATGCACTACTTCTGTTCAACACAAAATTGCTGTATTCAGAATTCCAAGTATTTCATAAATGCTATACTTTTACAATTTAAGCAGTTTTGTACCAGACAATTGATAGTGGTAGATCCAATGAGGATGGAACCCACTAACAGCGTCCAGTGAGATTAGATTTCTGCTGATCGATGCTATATAAGGCATGTATTGATCTATCTTTTCGCCCATATTATTCATTAACATAGCAATTTTTTTATTGGATCATGAATAGAGAAAGATCCAATGCAGATCATACCCACTAACAATGGCCAGCAAGATTAGCTTCTGATCATTGCTTCACTGGTGTTCGGATCCAATTTTTTCATATAATCAACTCATTATTCCAGATGGAAAAAAATTCAGATATATTTTGATCGAGATGTTTTTTTTCCTCTTTTTTTAGGAGAAAATACTGATGTTTACTAGGAAGAGTGTATAGTTTGAAGTGATGGGTAGGAGGTATTTTTATCAGCAAATTTTTTTTTCCTCAATAGAAGAGTCCAATTTTACGACCAGTGAACCAAAAAACATACTGTTCATAATTAGAGTGAATTTTTTATAAGTTGTTTTCATTCATCTGTTTTTTTATCTTTTCAAATTTTAACTATCTTTTCAAATTTTAACTTATTCCGGTCTGTGGTGGATAAACTTTTGGGCTAAGTAGGCTGAAGCCTACGAGTCTAACAAGCAAGGTGGGTTCAATAGCAAAACGAAATAGTTTGGTTGCGTTAACAAAAAAATGGTTCAAATGTGTGTACAAAAATTGTTCTGAGTGTATAGCGGAGTATTTTGGATATTTCATATTTCGGTATTTTAGCATATATTTTTTTAATATCTGGAACATTCCAAATATCATTTGGTTATGTACATTATGCAAACAGATGAACATTTAAAAGTAATGCTTTCAGGAGGTCAGAGGGAGCCTTACAGTGGGCCTAGATGGTTCATAATTAATCACTGACCCATGCCATCAGTCTCTACATAGTGAATAATCAGCAAGAATAGGATATAAAGGATAAGTTGTTATCAGCTTTCTTTTCTGTTGGGGAAATTATCTATTTTGTAAGTAGAGACATTCTAAAGAGGAGATTAGGATACAGCACTATGTTCTGCAATCATATTTGTCCACTGCTAGAGCAGCATTGAACCTTTGGCTTTTGATTTGCCAACAGCCATGGCTGTCTTATTGCATGAGCACATGGGGTCCCGCAATTTTAGAGGTCCTGAAAATCAATTTGAAAAAAAAAAAAAACACTCAATTTTGATGAGTTGGAACTAAAGGATGTAGGGGCCCCAACACATGGGGGTCCTCAAATATTCTTACGATGGCCCTGCCAACAGCAACAAAAAGCTGGCCAAGACAGTATCAATGAGATCATGATCCATTTGTTCATGCAGGGTAACATCCCATCATGTTATTTTAGCAGGTGATAAAAAATGAACGGCAGTTATGGAATGTTGGAAGTTGAAATATAGTAAACAAGGGCGGAGAGAGAGAGAGACTATCACTGAAATATTACCTTCAAATTAGGCAGAACTACACTTGACTCGTCTTTTTGCTAGAGTGACATTTATAAACAAAGGTCAATGTTTTTAACCATATTTTGCTAGGGTTTGGTTTTTTTTTGCTAATGAACTGCAGACATTTCTCCCTCGACTGACTGAATGAAAGAATATATTTTCTCTCTAAAATAACAAACATTGATTAATCCTATAATAGATTCAGCAACAGGGTCTGACTAAAGAGAGCCCTGAGTAAATAGCAGGGTTGTTTGAGCCCTTCAGCTCTGTAAGGCAGTCCATTTTAGGTGTTTGGATATCACCTCGGTCTCATGAAAAACCTATGGTGGTTACAAACAATGATTAGGTCTCCATGGATCATTTGAGAAATGGAGACAAAAATCATTGCCCTATGGGTTGTGTGACACAGGAACCACCTTCCTTGCTTTGCTACACTATTTGGGGTCTCAGTCTATCACTGATATGGAGTTTATCTTCATGTTACCATCAAAAACATTTCCAGTTGATCCTTTATTATTGATAGCAACTTCTTCACAGAGGTCATACCAAACAGTGAAAGTTAGAATGACATAGATGAAAAGTGAAGCACAATAACGAGTGGAAAAAAAGGCTGGTCTAAAGAAAAAAAAATTTTTCTTTTTTCAATTTTTTGTAGGGATATTAAAATTTAGGATAATTTACAACCGATCTCTGAATTATATTTTTTCAAAGTGAAGAATTTACTGATTTTGCTTACATTGGATTTATGTTTGCTTTAATGAAAAGTAATTGTTTCTCCCTTAATCAGCAAAAGACAAGAGTAGGTCTTACTTTGAATGGCATTATCAACAATAATCAAGCGGTTAAAAGCTAAGAGAAAGAGTCACACAGTGGACGAACTACTCTACCTTCTCAGTTGAGAGAGAGAAGAGTGGGGTGTGTAGGGGAATGAGATACTTATAACCTTGGTAGTTATATATCTATAAAACAAACATATTTACACACAGGAAAAAAATCCTTTGAAAGAAAAGCTGAAATAATGCCTCCTCTTCACATTATGTTTTAAGGACTTTCTCACCAATATTGGGTGTCACTAACAATTTATAGACTGTAGTCTTCTGACTTTTTATGATGAGCACACACTGGTTTGGTTGACACTAAACAAACAAGTATGCTATTTGAGGGGTGGGAGTGTGCGAATGTGTATGTAGACACACACACATACACACACACACACACAAACAAATCCCCTATTCAAGACTACTTAAAATGATGTAAAAGTGATATTTTAATAGCCTTTTTGAAGTTCTCTTTTGTTCAAACTTTGATCAACTGAACAAACACGCATGACAGAATTGATGGAATAACTATACAAAGAACTGGCCTAACTTCTCAGCCCTTAAAAACAAAAAAACAAACACTGGATGATTTAGTAGTAACAGATAGATACTGTAGGTTGTTGGCAGAGGGAGGGTGGAGGGGGAAAATATAGTAATTACAAGGCCCTACAGCAGGCTGAGGTTAACTTTGTTAATATCTACAAATAAATCCTTCCTCTACAGCATAGGAATACACAGTCATGAAATGAAGAGGAGGAGGAAAAATGAAAAGGAACTCAAAGGTACAACACCTACCCGATCCATCATCAATCTCAACATGATAACTGGAAACCTTTGAGCCACCATCATCCTTTGGAGGATCTGAAATTCAAGGGAAAAAAGTTATAGAAAAAGTACAAAAGCCAATGACAAAGGAAGGTCTCTAATTCAATGGGAAGGATGAGTCCTTCGTAAACATTTCCATAAATAGTTTATTGAAAAACATGACTATTCAAGTGAAGGTCACTATAACAGCTTCAGTAGATATTTTTTTCTAGGAGATGAAAATTTATATTTATAGATTTTAATTTTGATATTTTCAAAGCCTATTTTTAAAAAATCCATACATCCTGGACAACGTTTCCCTACTCAGTACAAAATTCATGCATGTCATTCCTTTGAGAAAAAAAAATTAATGGTTCGTCACTTGGTTACTATTGCTTTCTTTTGAGTTTGTTATTTTACATAATGTTGACTTAACTTTTATTAGCCGGTTACTCTTTTATATATGGTCTAACTATAGATAATAGCACCATCAAGAGATTTATAGTTCATCACTTAAAGCATGTTATTCATCAGTTTATTCAACAAATTAGGACTGTAAAATTTTTTTTTCCTTAGGCATATCATCTACATATGTAGTGCAAACATTAATCAAACACACTATTTCACAATAGCAAAAATTTGGATAATTTTGTTACAAGAATGACATAAAATGTCCTCGTGCGAAACCCTGTAAATGAGTTGATTCTCTAGTCTTTCATTAGATAATTAAGTAGTCTGAATTTTCAAAAAACAAATGTGAATGTTGCTGGACATAAGCTAATTTCAATTTAACATGAACTTATATTGTAAATCCCCTCCCCCAGAAAAACAAAACAAATCAACTATATATGTTGACAGTTTTGGTTGATGGTTTCTAATAATCATTTTATAAACTCAAAAGAGAATATATATTTTTTCTTTTTGGCAAATTAACTACTTTATTCAATTTTTTTTCTTCTATTGTTGATATCTCTCAGCCTTGCTTGAATTTTACCAAGTGAGAATTAAAATGCAAAGTGTTGCAGAGGGTTGAAATAAGACTGCCTGAAAATAAACGAAAGCCCTCATTTTAATCCTTTCAAGACCAAGTTCTCAATGCCTGAATCAAAATGTCCCAGTAGAATTCTATAAGAGATCTATATATACCAGCAGTCATAGAGACCTTGGACTATATCTCCCAGGTGTCGCTATAAAGGTTAAAGCACTTCATGCAATGAATTGTGTCAACTAGGGAGTCTTGAAACATAATTTCCACTAAAAATCAAACGATGATCTTTAGGCCTATTCTACCTACTGTTCCACTACTTTCAACACTTTAAAGCTGTTTCAGGCTCTAAATTTTTTCAAAACCAGCTTACTCACCATTGGTAAAATGTTATTGAATCAGTCTTCAGCAACTTTAGCTAACCTTGATGTAATCATCAGGGAGAATAAACAAATCTCAGAGTAACATAGTTAACACTGGAATGTAATTGATTGATTAGCTATTGTGGCAAAAAGACTTCTTTTGGCTTTGAGACCAGTAATATCTCTGCATGTATTATAGAAAACATTCACCAAATCAAAAAACACTCAGAGAGCACATGCCTCTACCAACAACATTGTGAACAAAAACTGAACAATCAGGTTACAGATCCCAGACTATGCTGTGACAGAAGCTTGTAATAATTGATCATTAGAGACACAATAATCAATAGTTAGAAAAAAAAACCACTGAACAAGTTTATTTATGAATATGACTCCACAATGGTGTCATTACTATATTATTACATCCGAAAAGCCAAATATTTTGTCTTATCACACAAGGTCTATAAAATTACAAGAAAACTTCCTTGATCCACACCCAAATATGATTATTGGAACATAAACATGGCACAAACTTCCACAAAATGTCATTGAAATTCATAGTGAAATTTTTGAGATATTGCGTGAACCAACAGACAAATATGTACATGTTTGTTGGCAGAGAAAAAAACATGTATAGTTGCAAATCTTCACCTTTCTTTTTGTGTAATTTTGTTCTATAATTAGAGTGCTACCACTCAAATTTGCTGTGATACCCCTTACTGTGTTCTGCTGCTCTTGAACTTGACCAACTTCCCTTCATACCATTTTACTGATGCTCAATACTTCTTGTTGGTATTTTTTTTTCTTAGTTTCATCTATGCTTTACAAGAGCAAGACAGGGTGACTGTGTCTTGTTAGTTATGATTAGTTATTGCATATATTGTTTTAGAATTCAGAAGTGAAGTGAATATGGGTTTTATTTTCATTGGTTTAGGCCAATGATAGGGACACATAGTAGTTTCCCAAATGTGATGTTCTTACTATCAGGTTCTCTTGTTGTTGCAGACTTGTTTTTGTGGAGCACTCACTTTTGATTTTTTCTAGAAATGTCTTCTTGTATCCTTTCATAGAAAACAATCAGGAATAGGATTTCTTCAGGTAGGTGCTGATAAGGAATATATTTTTTGAGCTCTTGATAGAGGACCTTAAAATATTTCTTCATTATGTTTCGGTTGATATTCGCATTTTAATTGCATGTCAGTGATAGCATCTTTTCTGTAAATATCGAAGTCATAGTGTCCTGATTTGTTATTGGTAATGATCATGTTAAGGAAATACAACTGTTAGTTTTTAATCTCTTTCTCAATTGTGTATTGAATACGGGGGGGGGGGGGGGTCTTGGCTATTTGATATTTCAAAAATTTTTTCTAGGTTTTAGAAGCTCATATGACTGCTGTCAACGTATCTTTTTTCTGTTGTTGAATGTTAGTGCTTGTGTGATTGTTTTTTTCTTCTATTGACAAAAAACAATTCTTAACAAGAAATTTTGTAATGCTTTTGTAATTCAAGATTCAAGTGTGATTCTTGTTCAATATGAAAAAATATGAAATATGTCAGAGAAAAAAGATGGCTACATCATCACCTGTAGCCCTTGAAAGACTTGACTTTGGCTATCTGTAGGTGACTTTGCTGAGTAAAAAGTTTCTCCTACCACACACATAAAAGAATGCCAAGTGCTAAAGGTTAAACCTTACAGAGTTGACAATGTACTGATCAACAAAAATCTCTATCATTTCACAAATAAAAAAAAGTTCATGAAATGCAGTCAGAGATAACCTCTTCTCTTAAATTTGGAAAAAACAAAAAAACAAAACAAAAACAGTATAGAAATAAACAGCAACATACTACTCACCCCAAACAATCTTGAAGTAACAGGCATGGACTTTGCCTTTCACCTGGGGTTTGCCAGGTGGCACTGGAGGTGCTGGTAATGTGCGGTAAGATACAGTATCACTCCATTTGCTTTGACCTTCATCATTTTTGGCTGCTAACTGAAATCAAGAAAATATTACAAGTTGATTAATAAAAAAAAGTTCAAGTGTCGATAATGAAAAAAGGCCATTTTTGCATCAGACTTATGCAAATAAGATCTTTTTTCATTATCAAAGAATTAAAAATTATACTTCTGCAGAGATAATTTCTTGAAATTCTTTATTCAGAATTCATCTTTTTTTTTATTGTATATTTTTATTTTAGCAAAAAATATAAAAATAGAAATTGAGGTAAAATCTAGCGACAACTTTGAATTACTTGCCTTATTCTAAGAATTGAAGCTATTTGCTATGTTAATTTGATTTCTGAAAATCCAGTCATTTGCAAAACATTCTCAACAGCAAAATCTATGTGGAATAAATATATAGAATGAGAAAAGAAAAACCCCAAGTTTTGACTGCAAATGGTGATGCTCTTTTCTCCCTTTCAGGAGCACAAATAAATTTTGGCAGCTAAGTTACAAATCACTTCTAGAACCTTGTGGCAATTGGCCAATTCAAATTTTATATTCGCAGTCGAATCATTTTCAAGTAGCATCATCGACAGCAGCTAAGGTTGATCCAAAATCAAAATTTCAATTACCCAATTAGATGACACATGAGCCCTCCCCGAACCTATTTCAGCAGGGAAGTTAGAGGAAAAAAATGCATTTCCCTGAATTCTCATTCATCATCCCTTTTTTTTCCAAACTACGCAAGTACTGGCCAATATGGGGCTGGACTGCAAAAGTTACATTTACCTTTTTATCCATTAGAGAAAAAAAAAAAAGAAAAGAAAAAAAATGGGGTTAGTCTTGAACAAATGGATAGAAAGAAAAGGATCAATACAGGCATCCTCCGATATAATGCAGTTCATTGAAGTGCAGTTCCTGATATGAGGCTGTGGGTTGTGGACTCCCAAAATTTTCATCCATCTAATCGCCCACTCATCTAGAAAACTGCAAATAGAATTTCACTCTGAACCTGCAGGCCTGATATTTCAAGTTGAGCGTTATTTTACTACACTGACTCAAGCTGGCAAACCAACTGTAAAAATGAAATGAATTAGACAATAACATTTCAGAAGTCAATGGATAAAATTTTCAATAAATTCAATTTGAGCTCTCCTACTCAGGAGCTCAGGTACAGGATATCTAAAAGTGCAATTTGGCAGCATCTTTATCATATGAAAGTCATATACGTATGGTTATGTGGTGGTCTATCTGGTCAGAGTCTTTCTAAGTTATAATAGATAGGTCCATGAGAAATACATTAACAGACTTAATAAAAGAATAGAAGGGTTGTTAATTGCGATAGTTTGTAGCTATAACAATAAAGAATACAATACAGGTTTAATAGTGTCACAAAAAACGCTGATTGTTTGAAACCAAAATAGAAGCAAAAAAAAAAAAAAATGAAAAAAAAAAGGTGTGTGAATTACTAACAAAAAGAAAAAGTCTCTGAGTGGTTTCGAAGGAAGAGAAGGGCGATTCTGAGTCTCTCCTTCACCTTCCTTTCCTTTTGTATCTTTTTAGATGTAGCCACTTCTGCAATAACATTTCAGACAATGACAAAAGGGTGACAGAGTTGCTAGATGTTTATTGCCCAAAAACTTGCAAAATTGACCAAGAATTATCAAATGCAAAAATAATAATGATGATCATTTATAAAATATTGTAATAAACACCAGGAAATTCTTTTTTTAAAATCAATACTAATGCAAAAATGTCAGAGTGGCTCAAAATTTGAACGCTGAAATTGGATACTTAAATCATTAAAGAGAGATTACCTTATAAATAAGCTTTATTCTCCTTAGTGCTGATCCATACATAAATAACCCTGTCATTTTTCATGGGTGTATGCTAGTTATTTAATAAAAAGTGAATATCAAAGAATACCCTTGCAAATTTCTTCACATCCCACTCGTTTTTTCTGGATTAGATATTTGCCATCTTCAATGTACAGCCCACCCTTGAATATGGCCCACTCTCACCAAGCAGTCATCACAGCCTGGTTATAAAGTGGTTAGGTTTCTTGGATCCCAATACCAAAATTACAATAAGGGATGCCTGTAGTGTTCTGCTCACTAACCACAAAGCAAATCTTTGCTAATCATCTTTCTCAAGTATTTGTTTTGCGAACATGAAAATATGGTGCCAAGATAATTGCAATGAAGTCTCAATAGTTTGAAGATAACTCAAATGACTGTTTGATAAACACCATTCAGCAAATCACAATGAGATTTATTTACATAATGGTTTGTCAGCATTCTTTCCCTATCACTGTTAGAATTTTATCAGATTAACATTCAATATATCAACAGGAGAATGGAAACAAACTTTCATGGTGCCACTTTTCTTGGCTATGGGCATATCTATCTACATAATGAACAGTGTGACTTTTTCTGTTTGTTTCTTGGTCTGGTACAATTGGCTCTTCCACTTAAAAGTAACAATTTTGCAGATGAAAATATTGTCTACCTACCATTTGAAACAATGTACTCAATGACTTGAATGAGTTCAGTCAATTTTGAAAAAAACCTCCGATGTAATTGATAAGACGTAAACATTCATTTATATTATCGACAGCTTTGAAGTAATGAATAATTAGATCTTGAAGTAACTCAACAACAGGATCTTCACAGAAAAACAGATGGATATTTTTACCAAAATTTCAATCCGCAATTTTTGGTAAAAATATCTACCTGTTTTTCCCATGATAATGAGATCCTTAGACGGTGTGTCCATGTACACTAAATAACCCTCCGGCCCACACAATGAAGTTTCAAAATGGAGTGCAATGTGCACACAGCCGATCCCATCCTTTAACCCAATGTCTGCCTCGGTGGCGGGATATATATTTCTTTTCTAAAAATATCTGGAAGACTTTGAGAATGATGTTATAAAATTTTTCAAGTTTTTTTTTTTGTCTGAATTGTGGCTAGCAAAAATTCATATGCACTGGCTCCAAAATGACTAGAATCAAAAGGTATGGTGAATCTTTGGGAGGGTCTATGTCTAACAATGGGTATTAAAAGACTGATGATGATATTAGTTAACTGTATCAAATCTGTGTGTGTATGTGTGTGTGTGTATGGCTCCAATTGCTCATGGTCAAATTTTGGGGGGTTGCAACCATGAAACATGCATGATCATACCACTACTCACTATCTAAAAAAAGTTTCTTTGATTTTTCAAAAACTTCTGTTTTGGGTCTCCATGGTCATTTTTGGACTAACAGTACCCATATCTTGTCCTGGTATTTTTTTTTTTTTGATAATTTGCATAAAAGATCAATTTTTTTTAAGGTAATCTTAAACAGAAAATCCCCCCTACCCACACAGTTTCAGATAATTAGTTCTTTTACATGTGTGGACTATGGTGATTCATGAGAGATACGGATATTCATTTTAAATCTACACTGACTTTTCATCAAATTTCTACTGGTTTTTATTAGCTGTTCCTTGGATTTTTTTTCCAAATGCAATCTAAAAGCAATTAAATTTCACTTTCCTCAGGCTGTTAATCTAATCAACATTCTGGTTTCAACACCTTGAAAAAATAGGTAAATAAAACAAAAATGTTCTCAGTATAACTAGTATTTTGCACAGCAACTCATTTAGATTTGATAATCGACAGTTCGGAGATGGTAGCTGAACACAAACCTGAAAGGGTTGTGAAATATGAAACCATTCTTGACAAGCAGAGGAGGTAGTTAGCAGGATGGTACATCTCAAGGTAGATCAAAGTCTCAAGATATGCTTTACTTTCACCACTGAAAGGGTTGAACTGACTAGATTTTTCAGTATAATAGATATTGCTCTTAGACCTTCTGTCTGGAAAGTATTCAGCCATTTGAGATATCTTGAGAACCAGTTGAGAAGCCTTGATAGAACTTGGCAACCCATCACAGATAACTTCACTTCACATATGTGAACAGATGCTCTCCCACGGTGTTAGTCAGTACTGAGATGCTATTGAGTGTGCTAGTGAACTGCGTGACCATTGCAATTACAATGACTGAATGGTCTTATGCAGTTTTTTGGCAAAACACAGTATCAGTCAGGTCTGTCAGTTCCCTTACAATCCAGACATAGCTGTTTGCGACTAAGGGATTGTCTCAAAGGGATTTCAGGCTATGAACGAAGGCAAGAAGAACATGATTAGGTAGCTGATGGCAATCCCGAAAAATGATTTTGCAGACAGTTTTGAATAGTTGAAAGGATTCTAAAATGAGTGTGTGGGGTCCTAAGACGAGTACTTTGAAGATACCCTTATGCTAGGGTTGAGTACTTTATAGACAGATCTCTTTTTTCAAGACACAGGGAACTGGCAGGATTCTTTTCATCAAGATGTAAATTCTGAAGAAAAATCTATAGAAAACTGGTATGGCGTTGTCACATGCGTGTGTGTGAGTTAAAAAAAAAGTATACCTGGTGCAATCGATGCTCACTGGAGTGTCTATCATGTATGGGGGTGTAAAAGTTGACCCCAAACTAATGTGTTGATTCATATTTAGTCTAATATTTGCCAGATAAGTATCTTCTCCAACGTGAGGCAGCATTGTATCCAAGTTCATAATGTTTAAACAGACTAATATGATCCATAAGGGAAAAAACTTGACATTTTTAAAGTTGACTTACACACTCATAAGCTGGCAAATAAGGTATGTCATTTTACGTTTCAGTAATACAAGATGACACTAACATAGATAGGCTGAGTAAGGTTCATCATTGGTGAGAAAAGAGAGTAATTCCAAATTAGAGAAGAAAAAGCCCTTTCTTTCCCAATAATATGTCAGACCTTCTACCATTCCATAGATAATTGAAAAATCTAAAATACAACCCACACAACAGTTATAATTACAAGGTGAGTAGAGTTGATTTTTCAAAGTTCACATTATCATCATATTAAACCCTTAAAGGATTTTTAAAATACTTTGATCTGGAACAATCGCCTTATTACCTGTGCCAACAAAGTTAAAAAGGTATATGTATTTCATTGAGTCTTTCTGTTTGTCTTTCCACGACATATCTTCAAAAGTACTTTATGAATTTCAGTCGAAATTGGCTAATGAGTTGATTAAAATTAGGGGCGGATTCAATTTTTTTCTTTTTTTGACTGAGAAATATCATTTAATTTTTTTATCATTTACGTATATGCTTATGACTGCCCATACAATATCTCCAAAAATTTCAATGAATTATTGGGCGGGGGTGACAATAGGCTATGGAAGAAGTAATTAAAATTTGGGTGGATCCATGCACAATTACACCCCCTCATGTAGTACTTTCATGTCCAAACCAATCATCAATATTTTAAGGCTGTCCACAAAATGTCTCCGAAAGTTCTCAATGAATTCCAATGAAAATATGTGGAAGGGTGGGCAATGGGACATGGAAGAAGAGGTGAGTAAATTTTCGTGAAGATCCGTGCAGAATCACTCCCTCTAACAATAGTGTTGGCAGAGGTATGCACTTTCTGTATGCTTCTTAGTTTAAGATATGCAATATGCCCATACTAGAATTATTTTTTTTTTTTGTCTATTCTTGGATGACAAAAAAACATGCAGAAAATAACACAATGAGGATTATCTCAAAATATCTCACCCATAGTGGAGAAAAGAAAAAAAGAAGAGCAAACCATTGCTTTATGAATATACTGAGCTAATGGAGAGACTAGAAGAATAATAAAATTGAGAATCTTACTATATTTATGGGGTGCTCATAAAAGGAATTGATTAGAAAGTGTTACAAATTATTGGGTGTGGTACTTTTTGAATCATGGAGTGAGGCACATGCTTTCTTTACATTGCTCACACAAATACCAGGTTTCTTTCTTGATTATTTTCTCATGCCAGTCACGCTTTCAAGCACAGACGACACACCTTATTAGGGCTCTTAGTGGGAAAATGTCTTGAGTTTTTTTGTTGCTAGAAGCTCAGGGCAGTACTTTTTAATAATATCTCTTATCATCTACGCTCTGCACTGCAATGGTGGAAGTTATGGCTACCCAGAATCATCTCTTTGGCCAACTAAATCACTCTCTGATTTAAAGTCATCTGAAGTTATTCCATTGTGAAACATAAGTACTGATTTACTTACTATCTGAGAAATCGCTATACGATACAAATTGGTGTATTTGGCTAACCATCATTTCAATGAATAGAAAAGCTAGTTTTCATTCACTAACAAACTCAAATAAGCAAAAAAAATTAATAACCTAAAAAATGAAAACCCTGCTTAATGCACTTGTGCACAGATATTTTTGTTTATTGCTCAAAACGTAGGGACAAGATTTTGCATCCAGCACCTTATTACTGTACTGAAAATAGTTTTTAGGCGAGAACTCTTGGCATAATCCCAATACACTAGGAAAATTCTGATGAGATTAATTGGTATAATCCGTTAAGGGGTTGAAGCAATGTCTCTACTGACCTTATAAACCATTCTTGATGCTATGCAATTTGAGACCACTATTTCCTGCATTCCTCAACCCAAGCAAATTTAGATTCTCCAGAATACCCACCGGCAAATAGCTTCTTCAAGATATTCAAGATAGTAAGTTTTAGATTTGACTACATTTTTATTTATATTTGCAGCAAGAAAAGAAAGAATTACGAGTGCTTTTTGATAATCAAATTTTATGATATAGGTTTGCCTTGTTATCCAGTTGTTCTGTCAACCATGCATAAAATGTAAATAATGCGAAGGTATGAAAATAAGCTCCTTATAATCAATTTGCTGTGATAGAAGACAAATCAACTCTTTACATGTAAGTAAGAGTGAAAACTACAAATGAAAAAGGATAGTCCGTCTCTGCCAACAGGTAGGATAAAAAAAATATGACCCCCCCCCCTTTCATTTCCCTTGCACCTTATATGACGGATTGTTCAAATATGACATGGGAGGGGTGACAGCCGAAGGGATCTTGAAAGCCCATTGCAGTTGTGACTTCTATGCAGAATCATCTTTCAAGTACAACATATTAAGTTGCTAATGTTGGCAATAACGATGTCTATATGATGAACTTTGAATGTTAAGCTGGTTTTGAAATCTAAAGCAGTGATTCTGAACATAGCCTGCATGCCCAACAAGGAGATAAAATAAATTTATTGGGAGGCAATTCAGAATTAAGGTTCAAGAACAAAAAGTGTCGCATGCCTCAAAACTGAGTCACGTTAGGACTTGACCGATTAATTCCTAATTATACAATACTGTTAATTCATAATTACACAATACTAATTTTACCATAGAGTCCATAGTGATTAATACTTAGCTCATGAACTTTGTCAGGTATGAAAGCTATGAGGTAATTGCGTTGTTACTAAATTTCGCACAATAAAGAAATTACAAAATATCTAGTAAGCACCTCGAAGTTAATACATCAGAATTTTTTTTATTCACAAAGAATTTGCCGGATGTTATATGATTAAATTATTTTTTTTATCGTGAGGGGGACATAATTTTTTAGTGCTGTTGAAGAGGGGAATGGAGCAAAAAAAGGTTAAGAACCACTGATTTAAAGCTAGTTTCATTGCAAGCACACGCCTAACACCTGTTTTTAGTGGATCACTGGAGCTAAGCAATGTTGAAAGGAAATGCAAGCAAACAACAACATTCCATAAGGTCTGGTCTATCTTAGGACAAATTTACAATCAACCATCACTATAGTTACTATTCACGGTGTAATCTGGACTCTTTTTCACATTGTTATGAAAGTCCTTTGTACTGGCTACTTTTACTTAACATATGGCAATCTTCACTAATTATGAACCAACGGGCTTCTGTCCATTTTATGGATTTCATGGAGTGGAAATGGTACGGTGGGTCATTTGAATATTTTATCAAGAGAAAAATCCCCAAATTTAGAATTCAACAACAACTGAAATTATGTCTCAAGTCATCTCATTCAAGAATATAGCAATTGAAAATGAAGGAGAAAAAAAAGAAAAAGAAAAAAATGTAATACTTACTCTAAATTTATATTCTGTATTTCTTCGTAATTCCACAACTTGATAACTTGTATTTGGCCCATTATATGAAATACGGAATCCATAACCCTGGAAAATGAAAAATTATCATATATAGAAAGAAGAGACAAAAAAAACCTTTACTGAAAGACAGAAAACTTTATAAAATATCTTACATACAATTACAAATTATAAATAAAACACACTCACATCTATATTTTAATGGTTTGATTTCAGTATTTTTGTAATTGTAATACATAAAAAATTGGCAGTGTAATTTCTGTTAGCCCAAAACTATACGTGGTCTAATTTGGAGAATAAAGCTATTTCCAGTTCAATTTACAACTTGATAATAGTCTGGATTTCATGTTTGCACTTCATTTGATAATCTACATGATGATTATCCGATACTTCAAGGGAGATAACTCGATGTACATTAAATACTTAAAATAGAGTAGTTTCCCTTTTTCATTTATTCATTCACAAATAATTATAATATAAATTCTATAAATAGGAATTAACTTAATGACCATCTAACTCAACTTTTAACTGAGTACATATAAAACATCAAATAAAGAAAGTAAATATAGGTACATTTGAATGATAGTAATGGCAAATCCAGAGTCAAACATTTTAAGCAACCTGAGAAGAATTTTTGCCATTTGAAAGGGCGATTTGATCCTGAAACACTTCAACTATGATGAATAGATCAATAACCCAAGTAGAAGGTTGTGACACCTTGAAATACTCTATCGAAAACTAGGGAAAAACTTGGAAGCACTCAGAGGGCACATTACTTTGCCAATGATATACCACTTTTTGTCAAAGCAGAGGAAGTGTTGAAATGAATGGAAACGATATCAAGAATTATTTATTGGATGAAGTATCATTACTGTTAATTTAATGACAGCTTCGGATATAATGTCTTTTTAAAAAATTTTTTTGTATTCCAGTGCAACAATCATGTTGAGAATAAAAACATAACTGTCAAGATAGAAGATGCAAAACTCGGCAAGGTAGACCACTACATCTACCTAGGACAAGGAATCTCCATGAGACCATCAAAAGAGGAGGAAATCAAGCGAAGAATCACTCTGGGATGCCAAGCCTTCAGCAGAGCAAGCTCAACTTTCAAAAATTGGACGATCCCAATAATCCTAAAAAGAAGAGTATACAACCAATGCATTCTCCTGATAGTCACTTATGGAGCTGAAACATGGAACGTAACCAAGAGACAGACCTACAAACTGAGAAGCATGCAACGTGCGTGAGAGAATCATACTCAACCTTACATGGAGAGATCACAAGACAGCACTGTACATAAGGAAGAAAACGGGAGTCCGAGACATCATAGAAACTATTTAAAAACTAAACTGGCAATGGGTTGGCCATGTTGCAAGAATGAAAGACAACAGATGGACATCACGTCTCACAACATGGATCCCCAGAGATCAAAGAGGCCGACAGAATACAAGATGGAGAGATGAACTAGACATATTCAGGAAATATTGGCTCCGCAACGCCCATGATAGAGAAGTGTGACAAATCCTGCGGAAGGTCTATGTCCAACAACAGACGTTAAAAGACTGATGATGATGATGAGACTTTTTGAAGAGCTTTTGGTCACACACAACCATACTAAGTGTGATGCTACTGCAGTATCCATAACAATTTGGGGAGGGGGAGAAGGATTCATACCTTTTGCAAGAGCATTAGTGCAATGTTACTGTAAACAGCCTCAGCTAAAATAAAAACTGAACTTGCAGATTCTATTTTTCATGCAAGAAACTGTTAGACAACTCCACACAAGTTCTTTTACTGGCTGGAATTTTTCTTCATGGAAATGATCAGAAATTATTTATTGGATAAAAAATCATTAAAAGAGATTTAAAGAGTGCTTTGGATAATTGTTGATATTATATTCTCTTTTATAGGCTGGAATTTCTTTTTCACAGGGACAATACAGATTGTTCGGATTCGGTGGAACATGAAAACTGTTACATGAACTAAATATGGATTTTTATGAGAGCTGTATGAAATTTAAAGGCTTTAGTCTTTTTATGAACAGAAACAAGTACAGCTTTTTTTTCTTATGATAAAAAAAAATAATATCAACATTCCGAGCCATCAGTGCTTGTGCAAAGCCACATAATAATATCACTTTGCGAACTTTCAGCAATTTTTTTGATGTAAATACCATATAGTTTCTTTTGCTATCAGCAAGTTATATCTTTTTTATTCAGGTTTTGAACAAAGAACTTATAGCTTGGGATTAACCCATAATTAATGTAAAGGCAATCATTAATTATAAGCGTTCAATTGAAATCAGCATATTCTTCAAGCTAAAAGAAGTTTACATGTTAGCCAAAGATATTAAAGTTTCTGAACTTTTACATATCAACTAGCTCAATGAGGTTATTTATACATGATTGATTACACAAATATATATTTCAATATAAATGTATTTATGGGAAATTTAAAAAAAGCATACCTCAAACAAAATTTACTTTCAGATTGATTTTTTACAACTCTTTGCATTTTCTGTTTTTCAATAATTTTAAAACAAAAAGGCAATAGATTAGGTATAAAACCCTTTTTTAACAGGGGGGAAAAAAGCGGGGAGGAAGGGGCAATTTTATTCACGAAAAATCAAAGATGCCTGTACTTGTTTTTTGCCTCTAGTGAGACAGAAACCAACAAATAAATAAAAAAAATGACATCCACTTTCATATAATAATATTTGTTCAGACTATTCCAACTGCTGAATTAGAATAATTTCCAATCATATCAAGGTGATTCAATCTATAAACAGTGGCCAATGTAATGAATGTAACATCTAACCTATTTTTTGTGAGGAAAAACTATTCAGTCAAGGTTCCACTAGCACTTTTTATAAGCAATCATAAGCATTCGGTGCACTCAAGTATGTCAGAAATTATAACAAAATATAGTAAACCCCTTGCTTTAATAAATTTCAGCTTTAATGAGTAAATGGATCCATCTGTACTGACTGCATATATCATGTGTAGTCACCATGGATGCTTGCTCACATCAATACGTTTTTCATTCTGGGTTTACCACATTGTTTTCTGCTTGCATTTTTGCGATGGCTTCTAAATGTAGTACACCTACATCTGCTCCTTCAAGAAAGAGCAAAAGGGATATATTGTCTCTGAAGGCAAGCCTGAAGTTATTGAAGAACATGAGCATAGCAAGAGCTAGGCTGAGCTCATGGAAAATTATGATCTCAAAAAGATGACGATCCACAACATTCTGGAGCTGAAGGACAAGATCAGAGAGAGCATAAAGAAGTTAGAGTCTGGAGTCTCAAGGGTGCGTAATTATCTAGGTCAAGAAAGCTGCCTTTGAAGGCCTGGTTAAAGCAGTCTTTCAGTTGTACAAGCAACAGCAAGCCGAGGGAGTGCAAACCCAAGGCCAGGATATTCAGCATACTGCGAAGAAGCTGACTGCTCATTTAGGCTATGAGAATTTCAAGTGTTTCAAGAGGCGACATGGCATTGTTAACAAAGCCATAATCTGAAAGTTGCTGAATGAGGATACTGAAGCTATGAATCCTTTCAGATGAACTGAAGCAGCTCGTTGAAGATGAGGAGCTCAATCATTTTCAAATCTACAATGCTGACATTTGGATTTACTGAGCTTTGTTTGTTAAATGTGGCAAACTACTGCGGGTTATCAAGTTCAAGTTGAACCAAAGATACTCACCATATATTTCAGTAGATAAGATGATATTTGATACATCCGAGAAACATCCCAAAACATGGTGTTGCCTTACAGGCCAGATATAAAAACAGTGACTACACAATGAGCTATATCCATCAGACTGAAATTGGAGTCCCATATCACCTGAAGATCATGTTATTTGCTGAAATATATGGTAACTAAATTTTTTTGAAATACAGGTAAATGTATCCTTTAGAAATAGATAATTACTTTATGCCCATATATATACACATTGTGTATATTGTTATTATACATATATATATTGAGTAACACTTTTCAATGAGCACACAAATACTACACTCTGATCCAAGGCAGTAGGCTGTGAGGTGATGCTAATCCTAGGAGTACACAAATACTTTGTTCTTAGGCAGAAATGCGAAACCATACCCTGTCATTTTTACAGGTAGTATGCTTGAAAAGGATTAAATGAAATCATTTTAATCTCTCATCAATCAAAAGATGACAATTGATTAGGCCTTTCAATCCTCAAAATTATAATACACAGCCAACAGTTCTTCAATCTTTCTACTATCTGAATCTTTCCAGCTGTAGATATCATCTATGACCAAATTGTACCTACCTAACCAACCAACCACCCAAACCACTGGCCCACAAACATTACTACATGCTGTGGTTCAGTACAAAGCAAAAATTCTGGGGTACACAAAACATGACACTGGAATTTTGGTTTTGTGGGAACTTGCAGCATGTTTACTCAGATCATTAAGGTCACAACATACAAACATATCCATTAGTTGTTATGACTCAAAAGAATACGAACACTCTCTCTCCCAAACCACAAAAGTATGATTGCCAAATAAGCCATTTTTTGGCTAGATCTGGCCAATTTCTATCTAATTAGCCAATAAAATCTACAATATCCACATAAATATGGTAAATTTAATAAAAAATGAAATTTGTTCTGGGGTTTGGGTGCATTATCATTTCATCTAGTATATAGGCTTCATATAAGTATATACACAACCAACATTGAAAAATTATAAAATTTAGCTGATTTTTTCAAAGACATTTCAAGGTATAAATAATAAACCATACTTGGGAACATTACACAAAAGCCATTAAAGCTTCTGATCTCCAGTGCTGGATTATCTATGTAGCAAAAGGAGCATATACCATAGGCCTTTCACCCAGTGCTAAATGCCTTTGAATTATCCATTTTGATTCTATGATTCTGCACTTGCTCTCTTACAGTGGTACTATACTGCCCTCAACTTTTATGAACCTATGATAGGAGTTATTTTGTAACAGTGATTAATCGGAGTGTGGTAACTATATGACAAATATACATGCATAAATATGAAGGTATTTGAAAAAGTTTCAACTACTGCACAAAAATCAGAACGAAATAATACTACTACTAAAACATCAGAAATATTCGTAGTATTATCAGGCTGTATAAAAAAATTCAATTACTTTGCAAATGAAGAAATTTCCAAATATATTTTCTAAATTTAAAGCCCATTTATAAGATATGCTACAGACTCCAATATAGCTTAATCCACCCATCAAGATTGCTGAGGTTTCAGACACCATAATTTGCTTATAGTGTGATGGTTAGTACCTCGGCCTTGCATGCCCTGGTTCGATTCCTGGTAAGAGTAAAAACTCTCCATTTGGACCAATTTCCGTGTGACCTCAGCTACACTTCAAGCTGTGGGATCAAAATGGAAATAACCCTTTAGTGGAGTAGCATCCTGCCAAGGGAATGATCATGAAAACTTGAACAGACTTGAAACTTGCAAAGATCCCCAGGTTGACACATACAACTTAATTTTCAAGTTCACATCTAAAATGCAGTCAAAAATATCTGAAAACACCTAGAAACATTGAGATTCTCTGGATATACACCTAAAATCTAGGAAATATACCACATATTATTAATGAATTGACTGTAACATTCAATTCATTAAAATATTACTTAATTTATTCAAGATATTACTCATTTTATTACTATGAATTGAATAGAAATATTACTAAATTCATTCAAAATCACCTAAATAGGAATTTCTGACATCTACGTGAAACCAAAACATCTAAATAAGCAACACTGAGCAAGGAATGCAACTCGCATTTTGATATGTCAGTCTGTCACTAAGTGATGGCAATCACAGCTCAAGATATTAGCGCATTCTAAAATGCACAATTGTACAAATACTGGTTCATGCAACGACCTGATACTTCATGGCAATGCAGACAGGGAAGCAATTCTCTACCTGGGTCCTTTGACCAAAATTCATCATCAACCATCAGAAGTTCTTTATTAGACACAGGCCTTCTCCAGGGTCAGCCAGTTTTTTTGCTTTTGAGCATCAAGGTACCAAAACATTCTGAATTTGTCCAGATCATCATACCATTCTTACTTTATGTTTGTTCTGCCAATGTTCTCAGGTGATCTGTGTTGTGAGTTGCAATATCCAGCTGTTGTCAGATGTCCTTTTGCAGTAGGGCCAGTCTATTACAGTTCAAGTTGGTTAATGGCTTCGAAAATGTCTTTAATGACATCTTCCCAGGGCAAACATTGACAATCTGCAGATGGAGGTGGGAGGTGTTCAAAGCATATTGCTGATGAAATGACCATTGGTCCAAGTAATTCTTGGATTACTCTTCATTGTCCCACTGTCTATCCTTAATTTTGCTCAGAAAATACAAGATAAGCACATAATGGGATGCTAAGGAGTAATCCAGTAATTAACTGTTACTTAATCAGCAATATACTAGTACCCTCTCCCTGTCCATAGATAGAAATCAACATTTGCTATGGACAGATGCCTTTGAAGATCATTTCTATTTACCTGTGTGCTTGTCTGTTTTTATAATGGACAGTCATGATAGCCAATCAAGATAGTAAAATTCATTTCCCACTGATATACACACTAAGATTAAGATCAGCTCTCATACTAAGAACCATACATGCACAGGAGAAAATCATGTTGAACATCACATGAAGAGATCACATATAAAATATATCAAAAAGAAAATGAGAGTCAGAGATATTCTAAAGGTTGTTGGCATTCCTATGGCAATGGGTATACCCTGTTGCAAGAATATCAGACAAATGTTGGAGATCATGACTCACAGCATGGATCTCCCGAGATCATGTACAAAATTGTGGCTGGCAAAAATGAAATAGCATGATGATTTAGACCAGTTCTGAAGTTATAGGCACTGTAATGCTTGGAAGCAAATAGAGAGTCCAGCAGAGCTTGGGTAAGGTCTATGGTCAACAACAGACTGATGGGGATGAAGATGCATACTAAAACACTGTAATTTGCCATTTTAAAAAAATTCCAGTCTACTTCAAATGATTCAAAACAGATTAGACTTCAAGTTCCATATAAATTGAAATAATTGAAAAGCAAAAATGATCATACTTGAAGTATCATTTATCTGAAAATAAAGAGTTAATGACTCAAAGGCTTCAAAATATTTCATGTTCTAATCAGCCCAAAACAATTGTGTTTCCCATATCTTCCCTTTTCTTTTTTACAAGCACAAAGCAGCTTATATGTAGTAAATGACTGTAAGACATATGGTTAACAATGGTATTTGGTCAACTACTTCTCACTGCAACTTATCCAAGCCCCCATAACAATCCATATAGTTTCTGTCAAAGGCCCCGGTCATAATACCAACACACAGGAGACAGTAGAATTTACATATTTTTTCAAATGTGATGTCCATGTTGTAAACCAGCATATAGGGTAAGTATCATTCATAATATATAATGTATTGAAAGAATTATAGTTCATATTGATCTTACTAAAAACACAATATTAGAAATATATAACAGAATAGATGGCTTGTATTACTTACTGTTGATTCATCTTCCATTTGTAAAACAAATGTTTCATCATTTGTCCGTTTTGTCCAAGACAAAACAAGGGAATTAATAAAAGCTGTGTCCAGTTTAGGGTGCTCGGGCTGAGAGGGAACACAGCCACTTGTGTGAAAACTCACAGGCTCACTAAATCGGCTGCAAAAGAAAACATGAACAGTTTGAATCAAAGAAACATCATTGGTTTGAAAATGTCACTTCTCAAGGAAAAACTAATTAAATTTAGGGTTTTATCTCATCATAATTCTCTAAATATCTGTCTCACTGAATGTATGACAGCCTACCGCAAAAATCACTCAAAATAACCCCATGAAATTTTCTGTATACACAAATAAAAGTCTTTTTTTAGCAAATTAGTTTTTGAAAATAACCCCCTCAATGTAAATTCATGTTAAAATGGACAAATTTTGTGCCTGCTGAAAATCTGATTAATTACAAAATACTGACTGTATTATTCCTAGAGCAGAGGAGAGAATAAAGGGAATTATTTAACCATCTTGCTAACAGCTAGTACTTAGGTATCGTTCATAGAGGGGTTGAGAGTGAGAGGAAGAATGACTTTTTTTTGTTGATCAGTATGTAAATTCAATATTTTTCTAAGACTTGTAAAAAAACCCAAAAGTCACAAATATCAGTCCTTAAAAACAAATTAATCGAAACTATCAGATTTTCATCTATTTTATTTCTGACAGCAGTTTACAATTCAGCTAGTTGTTCATAGAGGGGTTGAGAGTGAGAGGAAGAATGACTTTTTTTTGTTGATCAGTATGTAAATTCAATATTTTTCTAAGACTTGTAAAAAAACCCAAAAGTCACAAATATCAGTCCTTAAAAACAAATTAATCGAAACTATCAGATTTTCATCTATTTTATTTCTGACAGCAGTTTACAATTCAGCAAGTTGTTTGGAATCACCAACTGGCTCAACATATTAGTAGGATGAGTTCCTTTGGCAAAAGAGGTAGGCAAACAAAACCTTTGCTAATCAATCAATCTGACTATTTCTTTGAATTCCACAGATAACCAACTTTTGTTTATGCTCCATAGATGCCAAACAAAAATGCTAATATGAATTAGCTACAATATTAGAAAAAAATAAACAAAAAGTTGAAATAATTTTCTGAATTCACTCAATATTCAACTGAAGTATTGATAATATACAAGTATCATCTAAGAAGCAGAAAAAAAAAAGATTACATTAAAATAAAGAAAAATGGAAAAGAGACGCATAACTCTGAGCCCACTGAGCAAATTTGTAAAAGTTAACACAATTAGATTATAAAAATAAAACTCACATCCTATATGTAATACTCTTGCAGTCTTTGTTTTAGACGTATGTACACACCCTTACATAAGTAAATACCTAACACACGAAGTAAATACCTACACATACATGAATAAATGAATACCTACATACACAGACATACATGGATGAATACCTACATAAACACACACAGAGACAGATTTACATAAATGAATGAATACCTACGTACAGACGCATACATAAACGAATACCTACATACAGACGCATACACAAATGAATACCTACTAACAGACGTGTTCACAAATGAATACCTACTAACAGACGTGTTCACAAATGAATACCTACTAACAGACGTGTTCACAAATGAATACCTACTAACAGACGTGTTCACAAATGAATACCTACTAACAGACGTGTTCACAAATGAATACCTACTAACAGACGTGTTCACAAATGAATACCTACTAACAGACGTGTTCACAAATGAATACCTACTAACAGACGTGTTCACAAATGAATACCTACTAACAGACGTGTTCACAAATGAATACCTACTAACAGACGTGTTCACAAATGAATACCTACTAACAGACGTGTTCACAAATGAATACCTACTAACAGACGTGTTCACAAATGAATACCTACTAACGTGTTCACAAATGAATACCTACTAACGTGTTCACAAATGAATACCTACTAACAAACGTGTTCACAAATGAATACCTACTAACAAACGTGTTCACAAATGAATACCTACATACAGACGCATACACAAATGAATACCTACATACAGACGCATACACAAATGAATACCTACATACAGACGCATACACAAATGAATACCTACATACAGACGCATACACAAATGAATACCCACATACAGACGCATACACAAATGAATACCCACATACAGACGCACACACAAATGAATACCCACATACAGACGCATACACAAATGAATACCCACATACAGACGCACACACAAATGAATACCCACATACAGACGCACACACAAATGAATACCCACATACAGACGCACACACAAATGAATACCTACATACACATGCATACAAAAAAGAATACCTACATACATATGCATACAAAAAAAATGCCTACATGCACAAAGGCATATATAAATGAATACCTACATACACAAAGGCATACATAAATGAATACCTTAATACAGACACACACATAAATCAATGCCTACATACACAAACATAAATAGATACAAACACACACAAAAAACAAAGATATAATTCAGAATTTTTGATTTCCTATTTCTTGCTGTGTAAACAGTTGATGTTATAAGAAGAGAAGAAATAAATAAAACAAAATAAATAGACAATTTCTCATTGCAATAACATTGTCTGTTTATACAGCTTGGCAACATTTTATATTTAGAATGTGAAAAGATCCAACATCAAATGACTTAGGTTGAAAAACATAACACATTTACAAATGAATCTTTTTCAAAATTCAAATACAAATAGTTTCCCTTTGAGTTAACAAAAAGAGAAAAACTGACTAAAATACAAATCTAAAATTGCTTCTTTACAGTGGAAGGTAAAAAAAGAGATTCTAAAGAATATCTATTTGGATTTTACTAATTCAGACAAAACTATCCCAGTGTTCAGACATTTCCTAAGCTTCTTTTTGAGAAGTGTCATTAACATTCAAACTGGACTCATTATTTTTGTTGTTCCGACAACATTTCGGCTGATCTAGTCTATGCTTTCTTCAAGCGTACTTTTCTGAAAAAGAATGAATTAAAACATCTACAGCCTGTGTTACATGCATTGGCTCTCATAACAGAACAAAAAATTGTTTAGTACAGTTTTTTTTTTACTTGGAACCACTGGGATAAGAGCTGAAGACAGTTGTAGGATTGATTTGTCTGAAACATTGTGGAAACAACATTAATAACAAAAATAATGAGTTCATTAGTTCCAAAAAACTTTGAATTTGCTTTGAACATCAAGTAATTGGCTCAAGATTGAAATGATCTCTCTAAGGCAACAATGAAGGTCCACCAATTAACCTTCAGCACCTTGCATTCTTTTCCAATGATATTCAAGATTTAGTGTCCTTAGTAACTTTGAAAGCCTGTAGCTTGTATGTCTGTTTGTGTATGGCTGAAATTGACACGACAATGCAACAGTGAAATCCACATGTTTGTTTGGCTATCGGAGTTGCCTGCAGTGGCAGGCCAAATGTTTTGCTTGGTGAACATTGTTGCCTACCAAGTGCTAAAGGTTAAATGAGAGAGTCATATCTATCAGCAAACAACTAGTAAGATTTAAACTGCTTCCCATTTTACGAACACGACAAAATGGATTGCCCAATTTAAAAACCTAAATCTAAATTGTCTATTTTGCCACCCATGTAGGTTCTGAAAGAAGATGAGAGCTAGACCAGTCAAAAATGATGAATGAAGTGTCAACTGTTATTTGAAGAAAGCAAAACAGAAATAAAAGAAAAGAGGTGAATACCTTTTACCATTGTTATTGATGGCGGCTAGACGAAAAGTATACTTGGTGCCAGCCTGTAATTGTGAAATTCGGGACTGTTTCAGTAATCCATTATATATCTCAACAAACTGACCATTATTTAAGCCCTGGAAAAAAAGTTACACAACATCAATAGGGATGGTTGTACATGGTGTTGAAAGAATGATGGTGGAGAGGACCACATATGTCCAACTTCACCATGCATCTTTTAGGGTTTAAGAATCCAAATAATAATAAACAGACTTTTAAAAAAAAAAAGACAATAATTGTAAGAAAAACTTGATTTGTTTTCTTAATCGAAAACTATCAAAAATGTAGAACAGAAATTTTATAAAAATTATAATTACACTGACCTGATCATATTCTAAAGAATATGTTGATATTTTTGAACCATTTTCACAAGCAGCCTGAAAATAGGAGAAAAAAAAATGAATAGAAGATATTTTCATAGAGAGGAAGTTGTCTTATGAATAAAGGTGTATAATGAAGAGTTGATTGACCTCAAGAAACAAAGAAATTGAGATGGAAGTAACTGAGGTAATTTGAATTAAAGAGTTTTAATATTAAGAATTTAACAAGGCATAATAATTCAGATCTAAACACTTGGTTCCCTTGAGATAGGATTGTAGATATTATGATATTTGATCTCTCCCTAAATGGAATATCAAGAAAAAATGCATTACCCTGAATTCCCCTAATTCAGTTTTTTCAAACTCCTCCTAAAGGGCTGGACAATGTAGGTACATTTACCTTTTGAGCCAGTTTTCTTTGGAGAAAAAAAGGGTAGGGGTTTTATATGTTGTCGAGTATGGCATTTGAATAGAAAAAGCGTACAGATTGTAGAACATCAATTAAATAAACATTTTCATGTAACAAGTTGAAGATTTGTAGTATTTTATCCAGTATGTTTTCTTTGATTTGTTTTAGATAACATCGTAATTATCCCAATCTGCCCACTTTATGATACAAAACAGATTCTCTATGGCAACCATAACTCAAGGTATCACTTGGATGGAGTTGTACTTCAAGCAGAAGAACACCAACTATCCTTTAAATCGTAAGAGCAATGAAGTTTTGATGCCAAGAAACAAAATGCCTTTCATCAATATCTAACTTCTGTGTTCATTATGAGCTATTGAGAGAATGTTTGTTTGATAGAAGTGTTCCTTTACAGTTACTATACATCTGTCCATTCGAAACAATGATGCAAAACTTTTTAAATAAAATACAAGTATGGCTTATTACTCAATAGAAACTTTCACATGATCAATGTCTTTTTGGCAGCATGCCTTGTTGGAAAGATCAATTAAAAAAAAGATGATTAATGGAGAAGTTACTTCTTTTACGTCTTGTTGGGCAATGATCATTAAAAAGTAAAAATAAAAAAACAAAAACAAGTGTTAACACACACACACACACAAAATAACGGACAGATTCAGCATAAACTTACACTGTAAATTGGACCCCCCACCTAAAACCTATTCAAGGGTGTGATTTAAAAAGCAACAGTAAATGTTCAAATTTTCAGTCCTCTTTTTCCACTGGTGTGGGCTGTGCATACAGCACATGGATAGTGGATAGCCAACCAGAATCACTCAGAAACTGAGGAAACCTATGCAGACTATGTTAACAGTTTTGGTTGACATTTTTTAAAAGTGGATAAGTTTTCTTTCGATATGAACCATATACAGAGACACCTTGATTATCCAAAACTAGATGGGCAGGGAATATTTTCATTGCTCAGATAACTGATTAGATCATAAAAAAAGGAAGCCATATCAAATACAATCAAAGGACTGGTGAATCTTGTTTGGATAATCCGAAATTTGGATAATTGATGTTCAGATAAGTCAGGTTTCTCAATATATGGTAGCTATTCCCAGCTCAGCATAATAATTGACTGCATTCTTTTATATGTGATACTGCCTTTCTACAACTGTTTATAAAAGCCTGAATTATAGAAGTGGTGTATGGAGTGGCTGAGCAATTAATGGCAAGGAGAATAGAATCGGCAAGCCAAGTTCAAGCTATGGTTGAGACCTTGTTCATTCCACTTCACACCAGTGCCCTTGGGAAATGCATGAATCCATCTCTCTCAGCCCCATCAATGGGTAACTAGTAAGGTAGACTTGGCTCTCTAGCCCTGCCAGGTTATCTTGCCCTTAACACACCCATGGTGAAATCATATACCCAAATGACCCTGCACTGGGCCATGGGATAGGTTAAGCTAGATGTAAAATAAAGAAAAGTACATAATGTTTTTCCAATATTAACCACACATAGTAAATATTCCTTACTGAAGATATCAAGTGACAACATTCTTTCATGTTATATGTTTCATTTACTATTATTTATAAGAGCCCAAGTTATAGAAAGGTTTTAATAAAATATACAGAAATTATAGCTTTTGGGCAAGCCACGGTCAATCAATACTTTCTTGTGACAATAAGATAAAAAATGGTTACCTGTTGAACAAGTATTCACAACTGATAACAATTCTGAACAGGAAAAGACTATTAATAGATCAATGAATAAGAAAATATTTTCCCCATTCCAGATATAAACAGTCATCAAGATAAAAATAAAGGGAAGAAGTCAATGAGAAATTAAGTCTTGCTTAGTTGCAACATTTTTTCGGCAATGAATGGAATTCTTTTGTTCAAGGAGAGATGAATGACATACGAAAGACATAACTGTCAATAGTTGGATTACAGGCTAATCATTGTCAACAGGGTAGAAATTAGACCAAAGCACATGCACAAAAATAAATACATAAAAGACGATACAAAAAAATAACAACGAAAAGGCCATAATGATTGTGTTACAGCTGAAAAATAGTTGAGTCATGACGGGTGGTTGAATTATTTTGGTAGATAGGAAACACTGGAAAGGGAAGAAGAGTTTTAAAAGCTTTTCTCTAGAATCTTTCCTTATTATGAAATATTTGAGTCTGCCTGTCCAGCCGGTTTAACCCAGCTGTGATTCAAATTGACCAGTTTATCCAACACTTCTTCCTAATTCTTGCTAAGAAGTAAAGGTCAGTGTGGCACCAGATTGTATATTTACTCCTAAATCTGTAGTCTTTTTTTATTCCATTATTTGAAACAAGCTCTTCTCCTTTGACTGGTTGTTAAAAACAGAGAATGATTTAACATTTTTAAAAGTTTGAAGTTTTTTATGACACCCCCTCCCCACAAAAAAAGCAACTCAACAAGGCAACAGCAGAGTAGTTGCAGCCGTATACTCTAAAAGGAGGCCACAGGAACAGCAAAAAAATTAGTTGAACAGTTTAAAATGTTTTCAAAGTAAAGCATCTGTTTCTTAATAGAAACTCTCAACAGAGTATAGAGCCAGTGATGAAATCCCAGTTTCTGTTGCACGCTTCAGCTTAGTGATCCTTGCAAGTTCCAAGTCTGGGCGAGACCAGGACTTTATTCTTACAATTTTTCATGATCATTCCCTTGGCAGGATGCAAGTCCCTCAAAGGGATACTTCCACCCCAATCAGACAACTTGGAGCATACTTAATAAGCAGTGGAGTGCACAGGGGTATTTTTTCTAAGTTAGATTTTTCTACATTCTTTACTCATAACAGGAATTAAACCTGGGACCTTCTGTACGTATGGCAGATATGCAAACCATTCACTATTCAAGCAGACTTATGTTTCTTGAGAGAAAAAATAAATAGAGGAATACGACATTGTAAGGTTCAATGTAATATATGAAATGAGCATTAGAAAAACTAGTTTATGACCTGTCACTCTGCAGACAGCTTATCATGAGCGGTCAACAGGCTTGGCAGATGACTGCTACTGATACTGTAAGTGTGGCAGACACGTTAGGACGGGTTGGGGAGAATAGAAAGGTAGTTTAATAAGAAGGTAGAAAGGGACAGGAGGCGGAAAGAAAGGTATGTAGTTTAATGAGAGGTTAGGTCGGGAGAGGGGGAAAAAAAGAAAGTTATGTACTTTAATACACTAGTAGGACGTGAGAGGGGCTGATAGCTACCCCAGTTACTATATATAAGTTTGACAGACACTGCTCCCATTATATATACCAGTAAGTATATATGAGTGACAGGTGTCACACTGGCTGTTTATCTGTCACGCTATTGAAACCAGCGAATTTGGCATGCATATTCAATGGACTTAGGGCAAAAATCCAAAGTAAACAGTTATGAGAAAAAATTTTTTCAACAGATTTAGAATGGGGCTCTATTTACTAAGTACCAATAATGCTAAACTAGACCCTTACTTCCTGTTCAATATACATATATACACATCTTCTGTTTACATTCAATTCTTTAAAGGATAAAATAAAACTATTCCCTCGTTTCTAATATCAACCTGTTGGATACTGCATATTCATACACAGATCATATTTATATGAACATTTTCATGTAAGTTTGTACGTAGGCAAATCAATAAGTCTACTGCCTAATGATAGAAAAGCATGCATTTTACATAGCTAAAATTCATTATTCAACTAAATTGTTTTCCTTGTCAATGCTCTTAATCCAGTTGGGATTAATGTATTGATCACATAAATCCAATATCATTTAGTGAATATTCAGTAATCAACTATGTGTGAGGCTACGGACTTATTGATCCACCCATATAATATTATAATGAAAGTTTGAATACTGAGGATGAAACATGTATTGTTCCAATAATTCTGAAATCACTCATGAAGCTGCCAGTAGCTGAAAGATCTTTGAATATTCAATTGTAGTATGCATTTTAATTATACTAAAAGAAGCACTCATCTACACCAGATTAGATATTTCAGAAGTGAAAAAAAGGTCTAAAGCTTTCAGACTTGTAAAAAAAGTTTCCCTTCACTTTTGACCCCTTGAAAAACATTGGTTGGTGTTGAGTATGCAAATTTTTATAATTTTATCTATGGGTTGAGCTAGTTTCATTTTTTTTTCTTTTTTGAGGCAGTTTTTAATGTTCATTTGAATTCAACCTGAATTCTAGAAACAGAAATACGGTTTACCCATGGAATCACATCTCAGAGGGATACTGGCTTGCCTTTTTCTAGACTTTTGAGAATCTGGTCCAATCTCATCAAACACAGCTAATTACTTCTGATATAATTTCATCTGGTAGAACAACTCAACATCGTAGAACCATCAATAGAACACAAAGGTGAAACAAACGCTACCTTACCGTTCGATATTTTACAACACAGAACCAATGAAAATATACAACATGGTGTTTACTGCAAAGCCAATAATAGAAATGATCACGAAAACTTCAATTCCCACCACAAAATCAGGTATAACCTTAGGTTTTTATTCAATAGCCATCAGAATATACCCCCCCCCCAGGAAGAGAAATATATCAAAAAATCTTTCAGGTCCCTCCACTACCCCTATCCCTTCATACAAAATACTATGGAAAAAAAAAAAAGAAAAAAAAAAAAAAATCCACAAAATTTATAGAACCAAACAAGAATGACAACAGAAATGGGGAAAAATGCTATCTACTACCAATAAACTCAGAAGTTAGATGTCTACGTTTACATTTTGTGATCACTACATCAATAGTAGTTAAAGATATGATCAGGGGAACCATATGAAAAGCCCACCACCAAAGCCCACCTCTCAAAGAAAGATCATCGGAACTAATATCGGAGAGCTCTGATTTCAGATGACAATCTTAATGCCCTTCTTAACCATCATAATGAGAGAGGCCATAATTTTAACCTAAGAAAGGCTTAGAGGGAACATAATAATATTAGACACATGTATAGAATCCTCATTATTCTCGGAACATAGAACCATCAACCTATGACCAGGCCCCTTCCACACATTGGTAATGCTAGTCAAACTAATTTTAAAATAAACACACAAAATCAATCAATGCAAATACTAATAATTGATAAAGCTGGTTAATCATTCCTTGACTACTCTTAATTTTTCACATAAGAACACTTGATCAGTCCTTTATACTTTCTTACCTGCTGGAATGAGAAATGAATACACACAAGCCTTTGCACACACACAAACCAGCCAGCCAATAGTGATCACAACCACACATATACACATCAACTGACCATTAATAGACATAGATAAATCTGCACCATGTTTTACCCTCGCCCCAGTGTGAAAATGACAATGATAACCTCTGCCTAATTAATATTATTTCCTGGATGACAATTGTACCCGAGTGAAACATATTAGATTTGTAATTAATAGTTCCTGTTCAAAAAATAGTTTTTCTTTCCAAATTGTCAACTATTAATAGATGTGTATGTGCGTGTGTGTGTATGTAATAAGACCTTGAACAGAAAGAGAAATTTTCGAACTAATTTATCACACTAATGTGTGTACACACTCACACACACTTTGATTAGTGTGATAAATTAGTTCGAAAATTTCTCTTTCTGTTCAAGGTCTTATTACATACACACACATTATTATAATTCATTAGTTTTTTTCCAGCTTATACATACTTACACCAACCTGTACAGCAATAGCATATCTGTTCTATAGCAAAACTGACACTATACAAGATATTCCTGTACATAGGTTTATAGACTAAGGACAAATATACATATTCAAGATTATCAATAGGCAACCTACAAAATTTAATGTGCAAAATTTCCTAATGCTCCTATGCATAACATGCTGTCAACACAAAGTTTAATTCGGTGAATCTTTGTCATTTTTAAGCGTAGAATAAAAAAAAAACATTCTTGCGGTAAGGAAGTATTGAGGAAGAGAATGAAGAGTAAAGAATGACAACTTACATTCCATTTAAGGGTCAAGCTGGTTTTAGATTTGCTTGATAATCTGGGATGTTGAGGTGGATCCGGTTCACATGGGAGTGTTTTAAAGCTTATAGGCTCAGAAAAGTTCCCTTTGAAATCTTCAATCTTCGTGCAGGCCCTACAAAAAATTGAAAAAGACAAATTCATGAAGGTGTCAGAAATGCTTTCTGCCAAAATGGTGGCTCAAAAAGGTTTGGAAATGGCTATGTTAATTGGTACATTTTCATTGATAATCTATAATCTATTTTATACTCTGTATAAGCTGGTTTATAAGACGGACAATTAATTTTTTTTAGAAAAAAGAAAAAAAAAAGAGAGAACTATGCAAATATTAGACTGTATCCAATGCACTGGTATTATGACTAGGGATTTGTCTTCCAAAGGTTGATATGGACAATTATGGGGTTTATTGGTGAACCACTTGCCTTATAGTCTGGCACATATATACAATGAAAATGAATGTTTGCATCTCTAGGTTAAAAGAAAGAAAAACTCAAAGTTAAGTTTAGCCTTTCCAAATTCGTTTAAGAAAATATGATTATCTTTGACAAAAACTGGCAAATAAAAAGAGAAGATGAATGTGTGTGTGAGGAAGAAAAGAGTCACTTGAAAAAGAATTCCATCTTTTCAGTTCCTGATCCAAATGTTTACCAAGGATGCCAACTGGGCTCAGAAATGTCATAGACATCCAATTTAGACTTAATGTATGGTTATTGATTTGGCTGGAATAATATGAATAGAGCACACAACAATGTTTCTTTCTGATTTAGGATAAGTATCAAAAATATACTATTTATGATATTAAAAGCTCATAAAATGATTGACTGTTTTCCTTCAATTCGCCAAAATACTTTTTTTTACATCTGCCAATGAAGTTGGACGAGGTTATTTATTTGTTTTGTTGATCTGTCTTTGTCTACACAATATCTCCAAAAGTTCGCTCAGAATTAATATGACATTCAGTAGAGGTCAGGGCATTGGGCCAAGGAATGATCTAAGTAAGCAGCAGATCCAAGATTTTCTCAATTTTGTTAACATGAGATTGGAAAAGCTGAAAAATTGTCCTATGTAATAACATAGTAATGACATCATCATAGTCACATCATTATAAATAAATATGATGAATTGGATTGTAGTTGTTTCACAAATCATTGCTGATACATCTCTGATGAATAACTATTACAAACTTAGGTCATGGTAAAGTCTGGGATCTGTAACCTGATGGTTCAGTTTTTAGTAACAATGGTTTCAGCAGAGGTATGTACCCTGAGAGTGCTTTCTAGTAAGATACATTACTTTTGAAAATGAGTGTTTTAGTATTTTAATTTGTGCTAAAAGTTGTCTTCTATTGAAAATAATGAATACATAACACTGATCCTGGGGGTAAAAAAAAAAACATGAAATGAAGAATTTGCAGTGTTATTTGAAGAACAGTCAGTTTGAATTTTTTAGTTTTCAATTCCATCCTCACATATCAAAAAATCATTTGATAAAAAACACTGAAGAGTTTCTGATCTTGAATTTTTTCAAACATGGCAATACAACTAAGTCTGTGTCTTTGTGTGAACATCGTACAATGTAGCCCAAATAGTATAGTATTAGAATCAAGTGAGCCATTGTCTATCAGCAGTTATCTCATATAATATCCTTCTTAAGGCTAAAAGGAGTCGAAATAGGCTCCCTCAAAAAGCAATGGTGACATTGCAATGAAAATTAGGAAAAAGATCTCGTCAGTCATTCAATAAAAACCATCAAATGACCAATGTCTTTCAGTAGCATGCTGTGTTAGCAGTGATCAATTATCAGGCGGTGATCACTGGATTGTCCAAATCAAAGAAAAAAAGAAAAATTTTTTTTTCAATTTTCAGCCCTCCAGCTCCATTGGAACAGCTTGTATACATAACACATATTTGATAGTTAACCAGCCAGCACGGAAGAACAACTAAAAAACTGAATAAACCTATGTTGACTGGAGGACAGTTTATGTCGGCGGTTTATGGGTTTTAACTGACAACTTTCAAAACACAAAGTAGTTTCACAAAATTTTTAAAAAAAATAAGAAAAAAAGAAGTGCAATATCAAATTTTGAGATGAAATATTTGACGGACCCAGAAGGCCAATTACATAGTTATTTCAATGAAAGAAGAAAAAATGGATCAAATTATGTTATTTTCTGATAAAAACATACAGCAAAAAGCAATAAGTTCTGTTTTTACAGATAACACCAAGTTTTCAAAACTGTTCTTTCATTCCTGGGTAGTAAGTGTAATTTTCTGATTGATTATGTCTAAGAAGTATAGAAAATACCAACTATTCCCTCAAAATTTGCATTTGTAGACCGTGACAATTTGAAGTCTTCTTATTTCTACTTTGATGATGGGGAAATTAGCACATCCTTAATCACGTACAGTGAAAAAGCAATTACATAGAAATATTACAATCCCTGCCACAAAAACAAAGTTTGAAGGGAATAATAGCCATTTTCCATAATTTTTACACAAAAACAATTAGAAAATAACATTCACAAATCACTTAGCATGGTGTAATGTAATTTACATAAGTAGTTATGATATTGTTCTTGTGTGGTGGGGGTGAAAAACTAAGGAAGTTTTTCATGGCTTATTGACTCTGGAACAGCTGTTCTGTGTCAAACAGAATTAATATTCTTCTTATACTTATGAAGTTTTCTAAATTTTATTTCTCACCCAAGAGTCATTTCAAAATAAAACCTCAAATAATAGAGCAAATTAAAATCTACATTTATAATTTAAGGTATAACCAACTGCATTGTTGAAAAATCTAGAAAGAGGAGGAGAGAAAGATACATAATAAAAAGGATGAAAATAACTACTATATATATATATATATGGAAAGACATTATGAGTTAATTCATACTAGTTTCTATTTTCTCAAATATGTTTCATGGGACAACTCCAGTTGACAGGACAGAAGAAGAATTCCGAATATTATGATGGATATTCTACCATGAATGCTTTACTTATTCAGGAGGAGTAACAAAAGATAAAAAAATGATAAAGTCATTTAGGGATTATGGAGAAGAAGAAGAAACAATAACATTAGAGAGAAAAATCAAACAAAAAAAGGCCAAAAATGATGACTGTCACTCAGTGCCCTTGTGATGAGTTTGTGACAAATAATGACAGCTTTAAAAATGTCAAACAGGAACTGATTGGCTTCATCATAGCTTTTTTTTTCATACAGCGTGCATGTAACTCCTGACTTGACTTTGCATTGGTTATGTTTGTTGGCACAGATTTTAAAAAAAAAAAAAAAAAAGCAGAAAAATTGGTGCGACCTATCTCAGAATTCGGTTAATTCTAGTGTCTCTCTTTCAGCCCAGTGACTGATAAATCCTATCCGAATTCATACACTTCCCAAAGATATTAAAAACCGTCAACCAGGACTGTCAACCGCTGTTCCTTCAGTTTCCAAGTGATTCTGCCTGACTAGTAATGTATCTGTGTATAACATGTACAGGATGCACCAATGGAAAGGTTTGCAATAATTTAAGTAAGAAAAGGGACAAAGAAAAGAAAGAGGAAGAAAGAAAAAGGGGAGGAAGAAAAGGAAGAGGAAGACAGAAAAGGGAAAGGAAGACAGAAAAGGGAGAGAAAAGGAAGAAAAGAGGAAGAGAAAAGGAAGAGGAATAGAGAAGGAAGAAGAAGAGAGAAGGAAGAAGAAGAGAGAAGGAAGAAGAAGAGAGAAGGAAGAAGAAGAGAGAAGGAAGAAGAAGAGAGAAGGAAGAAGAAGAGAGAAGGAAGAAGAAGAGAGAAGGAAGAAGAAGAGAGAAGGAAGAAGAAGAGAGAAGGAAGAAGAAGAGAGAAGGAAGAAGAAGAGAGAAGGAAGAAGAAGAGAGAAGGAAGAAGAAGAGAGAAGGAAAGAGGAGAACTAAAAGATGAGGGAAAAGAGGAGAGAGGAAAGACAGAGAAAACAGGAGAGGAGAGAGAGAAAAGAGGAGAGAGAGAAAAGAGGAGAGAGGAGAGGGGAGAGGAGAGAGAGTAAAGAGGAGAGGAGAGAGAGTAAAGAGGAGAGGAGAGAGAGTAAAGAGGAGAGGAGAGAGAGTAAAGAGGAGAGGAGAGAGAGTAAAGAGGAGAGGAGAGAGAGTAAAGAGGAGAGGAGAGAGAGTAAAGAGGAGAGGAGAGAGAGTAAAGAGGAGAGGAGAGAGAGTAAAGAGGAGAGGAGAGAGAGTAGAGAGGAGAGGAGAGAGAGTAAAGAGGAGAGGAGAGAGAGTAAAGAGGAGAGGAGAGAGAGTAAAGAGGAGAGGAGAGAGAGTAAAGAGGAGAGGAGAGAGAGTAAAGAGGAGAGGAGAGAGAGGGGAAAGAGGAGCGGAGAGAGAGAAATGAGGAGAGAGAGGGGAAACAGGAGAGGAAAAGAGAAAAGAGGAGAGGAAAAAGAGAAAAAAAATGCGGGAGAAAAGAAGAGAAAGAACGCGGGAGAAAAGAAGAGAAAGAACGCGGGAGAAAAGAAGAGAAAGAACGCGGGAGAAAAGAAGAGAAAGAACGCGCGAGAAAAGGAGAGAAAGAACGCGCGAGAAAAGGAGAGAAAGAACGCGGGAGAAAAGGAGAGAAAGAACGCGGGAGAAAAGGAGAGAAAGAACGCGGGAGAAAAGGAGAGAAAGAATGCGGGAGAAAGGAAGAGGGAGAGAAGAGAAAAAGAAGTAAAGAGAGAGAGAAAAAGAGAAGAGAATACTCAATTCGAAACAAATAGTTTTTCTTATAGAAACAATTGTAAACAAATGCTGCAAGAAATGTATTGTTGCAGTTTCTGAACAAAATCGGTTCTTTTTCTTGATATATTATAACTTAGACACATTGATCTTCAGCAGTTCGTAACTGCAATTCTTAAATTAAAGATTAGCTCTCTCTCTGATATTTGAATTCACATCCCTTTTGCCTTAGGGATTTGGTAAATGCCCAGCTACTTTTACCAGCAAAAGTGCCAGGGAGCAAAACATTGATTCCATACAGAGCACACAGACTCTGATCCTAGATACGAGTACCACTATATACATAAATAACCCCATTTTTTTTCATGGATACTATGCTAGTTTATATTTTCACCCCCAAATTTAAAAAGTCTAATGACCTGTTTTAATAACTCAGTAAATCCTGCGAGTGTTCCTGTGTTTACATTGCACACAGATGGCGCAATGTCCAGTGTAAACTGCACAGCTGCTGCACATTGGTTCACTGCTTGCAATGTTTACCTTTGCTGTTCATGCAGGGATATGTCAAAGGAATAACTAAGTTGTGTTCAGCCCAGCACTCCACATGTGGTACCAGATGCATTACTGAATAAACAAGACACAGACTAATAACACAGCATATTCCATAACATTACTTGCATAATACTTTTTTAAAAAACAAAAAAAAACCCCAACTATTTTGCTTTACTCTGAAGTGAGGACTACAAAGGTAGGAAATATTTATTGAACTATATGGACTTTTTCAGAGAAAAATCCATAACACAAATTGTTTTTTTATTACGTTTTGTTCTTTTTACATTTTTTCCCAAGCAGCCATCACTTATTTTTCCCCCAATTCTTTTTTTTAATGCAGCTACATTATTCAATAGCACCCCTTAAGAGGGTGTGCATATATCTTTATCAATATTTGAGCCAGGGTCACCAGAGGTTATTCCTTGCCAGTTTTGCAATTTTGTACCAATGTAATCGAAATTTAGCAGAAGTGTGAATCTTTCCCAAGTGGAGGTCATAGACAATGCAAAGTTGACCTTTGAGGTCACCAGAAGTCATTACTAGCCAATTTTCTAAGTTGTTGCCACAATGTTGCATCGATAAAACTGAAATTTGGCAAGTGGGTAAATCTTCTCACAGCAAACCAAATAGGCAATGTCATGGGGTCCCAAGGTCATAGTAGCTTTTGTGTTATTTCTTGTTGATTTTCAAAGTTGTTAGCCACAATTCTGCACTAATACATAGATCTTTTCAAGGTGGAGGTAATACATATTGTTAAGGTGATCCTTAATGGTGACTGAAGTCATTTATGGTTCTTGGTATCTAATTTACCAAGTTTTTGGCCACAATATTGCACCTAAGAAACTGAAATTGGACATAGGGCTGAATGTTTCTATGACAAAGGTCATAAGCAATGTAAAGTTGATGTTGGAGGTGAATTATGGTCACCACAGGTCATTTTCTGTCATTTTTAGCCAATTTGCCAAGTTTTTGCCCTCCAACTTGGCATGGAAGTAAATCTGAAAGTAATAGCCAATGTGAAGTAGACCTCAGAGTTTATTCAAGGTTACCAGGTCATTTCTTGCCAATTTTCCCAAGATTTTGACACATTCTTGCATCTATTAGCTTCCCCATCCTTATTTTAGGAAAATTAGTAAAATATAATTTATTTATCCTAACATAGTAAGTACCCAAGCAAAAATGTTGGCATTATTTTTTAAGCAGAAAACAATGGTTAAGTATTGTACACTGATTTTTTGTACTAGTATCCTCATCTTGGTTGCTATCACAACATTTTGGTTGTTGCACCCTCCTCAGCCTTCTTCAGATTGGTGATTTTCTTAACCAGAGTAAATGACTTTCCTGCACTTTTCTGACCTAGGGATTGAATTCTCAATCAACAGGCAGGATAACAGATACACTGAACCAATGTTTTCATATACTAGATCATGTGACCCGTAGAACTATCTGGTATTGGAAATTTGGTGCTTTCAACCTAATGGGACTGTAGTGTAATAAGTGGTTATCAATTATCACAGGCACCTGAATAAGGCTAGAGGATACAATGGCAAAAATATTGCGCATGGCCATTTTGATAATATTTCAAGCTCCTGACAAAGCAATGTACAGGATTTGGCCCGCACACTGTAATGTCAATTCTAATTTAAGACAGAGACACAATAGAGAGTCAAGAACTGATTCTAGAGTAGAAGTTTTCTATATCTGAATTTTGATGATGAATTTTTTTTTTCAATTGGATTTCAGGGCCACTTATGAACTGCTCATGGTGTGCCCTTGTGATAAGATGGCCTTGACTGTGAATATAACAATCAAGATTAGGACACTCGTCCAAAAAGATTAGTGCACAATAATGACAATACCTCATCTCAGAAATTCAGACAAAAAACTTTTGTTTAGTAATTTAATCAAGCAGAAGGAAACTGAACTGCAGCAAGG
This sequence comes from Thysanoteuthis rhombus, assembly GCA_963457665.1. Classification (NCBI taxonomy): domain Eukaryota; kingdom Metazoa; phylum Mollusca; class Cephalopoda; order Oegopsida; family Thysanoteuthidae; genus Thysanoteuthis; species Thysanoteuthis major. The sequence continues at coordinate 41,895,956 of OY735208.1, read as the reverse complement.
CAGCTCAGAAGTGGGTCAGTAAGATAACATGGATTTTTGTTATGACTAGCAAATTGATTTCAGTCAACTGCAAAGCAGAGAAACACAGCATTACAAAATAAGCCTGTAAGGCAGACCATAGATGAACCAGTTCTTTTCTTGTACAAAGGGCAGTGTTGCCAACTTCATATCCATGTTTATATCAAAGATTGAGCAAAAAACAAATACATTTTGTAACATAATTCTCCAGATATATATATATATATATTCCAAAAATCTAGGAAATATATTGCATTTAAGTGTGACATTAAACTCCAACATTTATTTCATTGAAATATTACTTATATTATTATTACTTATTTTATTACTATAAATCAAAGAAAAAAATTACTCATCCAATTAAAAGTCATCTAAATAACAATTTCTGACATCTAGACAAGCAAAAACATCTAGATTTAGACGAAAAACATTCAAATTCACAAAAATGGATGTATGTAACATTTGGCTAGGTCACTCAGTGAAAGCCATCGATGCTAGAGACGCTAGCATATCTAAAATTCTTTTTTAGATAAGCTGCAGAGTAGAAATTGTTCAGAATAGATAAGAGAAATGGGTCAATAACAGGAAGATCTAATCAGACTTCGTGTTTACATTTATTTACATAACACATATAGAACTATAAAAACACTGAGTATATACCTCTGTTAATGCCATATACCAACTAAAAGAAAATAAAAACTGGATGAAAATCAGTTCATATCTAGCTACTATGTGAAGGAAGCCACTGTGTGGGTTTTGATTTTCTATATTTTGGACTATTATCTTAAGAAATATCCCTAAATTGAGAAAAAAAAAAAAAAAAAAAATTCCTGAATCTACCTGAAAATTTTATCGGATCTTCTGCTTATGGCTGAGCCTCCCACAAAATTTCATCAAAAATGATCAGAGATATTGTGTGGACTGAAAGACGAACACAAGTCTATACACATACCTCTTCCAAGTTTATTGGCAGAAGAGAAAATTGATTGTTAATCAAAATGTTGACTTACCTCAAAAAATATTCAGAAGCAGGCTTTAAATCTTTCAAGTTTATTACTCGTGATACACCTCTGGAGAAGAACGGAAAAATGAAGCTAATGAGCAATCAAAGGAATTAAAGAAAAATACAATTGAAAAGAGCAGGTTTGAAAATTAGGAGAAAAATATTCACAAAAGCATTACAATATACAAAGAATAAAGCAAAAAGTCATCATAGAAAAACATTTTCTAAATAAAACAGAATAAAAAAAAGATAAGGCACAATCTATCTTGGATGAAATACGAAAATAAAAAAATGATTATAATCATTTGGAAGAATAAAAGAGTTTTGAAAAGCGTACAGAATCCCATTCATAGGCAGCACAAGTGTTGCTTTTCATCTTAGAGTAACCAATATACCAGCAATTAGATTTCAATAGAAAAAAAAAAAATGATGATCCATCTGTTAGTACTATTGAGGGAGTTGCAGGGTCATTTTTCTAGAGTATTTTCATTATTATAATTCACTTTCAATATACTAAGCTTATTAAAGTTCCATCACAGCCCTGTTGAAAGTACTTTTTGGGAATACATTCCCAACTATCTGTTGACAGTCTTTCATGATGTTGGACAGGGTTGGACTTTCCTGGTTTGAATTCAAGGTTGTCTAACCCTCAGACTGGTTTGTCAACCAAGGCTGAAGAGCCCAGTCAGCCCTTCTGTTTTAGTCATAGCTCATTGGAGGAAAAATGGATTCAGGCTTTTCCCAAGTGCATGCAAATGGCCTCAACTGATGTTTGAACTCAGTTTGCCGATTCCATTCTCTGTCATACTGACCGCTTGACCACCTGCGCAACTCAACACTAACCCCGAATATCATTATGCACTCAACAGCTGTGGTCTGATTAGTAAATAATTTGCAGTAACTTATGCAACTCTAAATAAAAATTTCAACAAGATGATTCCTTGATCTGTTTAAAATCTAAATGGACATGGTGTCCATGTTGTAACAAATGAGAAAGAGTGTTAAAATAAGGGAAAGAGATATGTGAAAGTGAAAAAATATCTATCTGAATATGCAGGTCCAGCACAAAGGTTTCATTCACCCCGGGCGAGACTTTAAAATTTGTACCCCTAGTTGTATTCTAACAACTATTTCACCAAGTTTGGAGTGTGCCGCTAGGACTTCTGCACCCTAGACGACTGCCTAAATTTGCCTAATGGACGGGTCGGCTCTGTGAATATGTTATCTTATTTCTGTAGAAAATCTACTGAAGAATAAAAAGAAATCAATGGCTCAATGCAATCCATGTCAGGCTGATTGGATTAAAAGATGAAGTTGTGCATCAAGAAGAAAATGCAGAGAGAAATGTATTGATCAGTAAACGACCTGGGTTATTAAGGAGATGAAGCTAAAAAGCAGAGTCTGCTTTCTACCAGAAGATCGGCACAAACAGTTTGATATCACCACATGTATTCACATATAATAATGGTCTCTCATTCACTTCCACACACACACACACACACAGACACAACCAAGAATTTCTATAAATGGACGCATTCTAACCTCTTTGTGCAGAAAAGTTACATATTGATCAACACATGAATCAATTCATACATGCATACACAATTCAGAATCATTACACATACAATACATGCATGTGCATTACTTTATTCAAGAATATATATATATATATATATATATATACATACATACATACACTCTTTAGGATATAACCATTTTAATAAAATTAAACATCCAAGTGCAAAGCCAAAAAAGAAAAAAAAATAGAAATAATAATGAAGAAATAGACAATCATTGTAACACCTGGAAGAAAATCTTCAAATATTTAACCTATTTAAACTTTAAGGATGGATGCAAATAATATAGCTAAAACACAAATACAAGAATAGTTTTTTGAAAGCAAAATATTCATCTAAGTTTCATCTAAATGAGCTAGCAACTTCATTTCCTTCAAATCTTTTAGTTGCTTTTAAACACAACTTATTAAGGTGGTCAATCAATGGCAGTGATTAAATAGCATACATAAGAAATGAATAAGAAGAGAGCTTATCTCTAATTTCCCCTGTCAAAGATTGATGGACAGATTAAGTAGAGCAACTAAAAGTCTAGAAGAAGATACTAGTCAAAAAATAATAAGGAATTTACAAAATTCTATTTTCTTGTAGCTTTATACATTTTACAAAGCCTGAAATTATTCAAAACCAATAGTATAACTGTTGTATAAATTTTTTTCTGGCTAACCAGTATGTGGAGTGGGTTCCTCAAATTTAAGATTTCATTTGAATGATAACCAAAAGGGCTAAAGAAATAATGTAACATAGTTTAGAGGTTACTGACACAGAAAACAGAATAGGTGAATTGAGTGCAAGTTTTGCTCGGGGCTGCTTACATTCATTTTGCATCATTGTTTTGGGTAGAGGTGTGATTTCACTTCTCTTCCCGACTATGGATAAATAGCAGTGCAGTTGGAGCTCTTTTACCCTGTGTGGTGGTCCATCTTGAATGGTGGGATAGCAACTCCACCCAGTAAAACCCACCTATGATAGAAACCACAATGTGGACCCTATACTCTACTACAGGAATGTTTTTAAAAAAAATTTAAAAATGAGGACCCCCCCCCCCGCAAGAAATATAATTATCACTTTACTCTGTTATAACATGAAGAATTAAGATAACTAAAACCCCTAATTCAAACAACCTACTTCTAACTTAGTGAAGAATTATCACATTTCACCATTAAGAACACATCACTCTCCTATCATCCGATGAACTGCCAAATATGGCACAAAGCTGTTCTTAAAAGTGTGGGAAATGATAATGAGAACTTACGTATACACAGGCTTGTACTTGGATTCTCGTCCCTTTTCTGATAACACCAGTTCAAATAGAAGGTCACAGTCATTCTCACCACAATCTGGTGGTGCCAGGTCAATTGAGGCACTTCTGGGTTCCACTTCTTTCACCTTCAAATAAACAATTTGACCAATCTTAGGATAACATCAGAATACTCAATGCTTGAAATTATTCAACAAAATTTAAATTTAACCTTAGGCTAAAATTCTTCAAAGTATAACTTGCTTTTAGTAGGAAGCCACATATATAAAACCACCATGTGTATCCATATATTTCCTTTGAGTGTAATTCTTTTCTACATCAATTTTGTTTAACTTGATAAATAAATCCTAAAATCATTCAATGATGAATAATTTAGGTAATTTACTTCTTGAGTTTTTATATCCAATCAGTAGTAGTTCATTGAAAGATATGATTTTTTTTTATCGATTTTTTTCTCCAATGTATTATATACTGTCTGAAATTAGGATGATTAATTCTAACTAGTATCATCCTTCTGCTACGTACTGCATATTTCACTGGAAAATGGCCAAAAGATATAGTCAATAACTTTGAGAAGAGTCAACATTGCAAACTTCATTTGGACAATTGAACCCTTAAGTGAGGGTGATATGCTACTACAAGGTTTGAGATGATCCTTTCTACTGCCTTTGGGGGTGTATATTTTGTAAGGAAATGAGGTGTTTATTTAAAAAATTTTTTTTTTTTTAAAGCTGTATCATAAGAAAAAAAAGAAGAGATCCCTTTCCTGAAACATTGTGAAGTAGCGGGTTTGAGAGAGAAAATAGGGCCAGAGCGAGAGGTGACAAGGAATGAGAATGACTGCGAACAACTGTTCATCATCAGACTGAAATCCTTTGCCATTTACATGGACACAGAGTAAGGAATAGAAAGAAATAAGTCAAAAAACTAGAAAGCATTCAGAGAGCGCATACCTCTGCCAGCATCATGCAAAAAATAAAAATGGAATGCAAATCAGTCTATAAGATGCAAGTAACTGTCAGTGAGTTTTGATTTCCCATTTAGGACATTTTTTTCAATACATGAACAAATACCTCTCATTTAGAGAAAAAAAAATTCCTGGATTCATTCAAAATCTAACTAATTCTTCCTTAGTCTATGATCTATCCTTAGATGAAAGGTCATCGAAATTTATTGAGAAAAAATTCAGTGCAGCTAAGGTGAGGAAAAAAAAAAAAAAGGAAAAAAAAAAGAGCTTCCTTGTTGATTTTACAAGCACAGAGACAAATTTACTGTCTCAGAAGTCAACTTTTTTTTACAACCAACCATTTGAACTAAAAATATTCATAAACTTTTGAAATGAAGACCAACTGTAGAATCTGGACCCAAAATTGATTCAAGTCCCAGTGCAAATTTTCATATTATATTGTAATTGAAATTGAATTAAATCAAAACAAAGATAGAATGCATAATTCAGAACCCTTCAACTACATTAAAGAATATTGTGAAGAAATAGAATCACAAAATACTAGTTTTGATTAGATTAAATCTAATTTTGATCACTGTGTGATCTGAAAATTTGTGCTTTTGATTTCATGGGGATTCTAAATTTGATCTAAACAATCTTCATAGCAGACAGTAGATTTTTGGGATGCCATGCTAAGTACTTCTCTTTCATGGTATTTCTCAGGGCAATGAGATTTACTTGGCATTGCTTATTTTTTCTCTAAGTAACATGAGATAGGTTTTACTGTGTTACAGGATACCAACAGTGAAAAACAATCCCTGACCTGACCTATTGGAAGAAATGGAACCAGCCTGCCTTAGGAGTCTCACTCCTCCTTTGGAATCAGAATTGTCCGTCTCCTAAACTGGTTGCCAACTAAGGTTTAAGAAACCAGACTAACCTTCTATTCACCCCTAGCTGAGGCCAAGGCTAAAAAGTCCAGTCTGCCCTGCTATTTGCCCACAGCTGGTGGGGAAAATGGATTCAGGTCTTTCTCAAGGGCATTAGTACAAAGATAACACTATTTCAGTCAGAATCTGAACTCAGTTTACCAATTCCATTTTCCACAGTGTTAACTGTTAGGCCATCTGCACCTTCTACAGGAACTGAATGCTACTTGCATAATATTCTGGTGAAGAATATTAATTTAGGGATAGAAAATATTTGCTGGAGGGTGAGGTCATAATCTGATACAAACAACAAACTAATTTCTTTTTCTCATGAAGTACCCACTTGATGGAGAATTCATCTACAAAATAATGGATTTATAATAATTATCTTCAGATTTTCTATGTAGTGAATATCTCAAGTGTCTCTTATCTTAAAATACTCCCAAAGCTGTTCTTACTTAGAGCAGTGGAATGGCTTAGAAAAAAAATGCTTATATTTTCTTCAAGTGGTATTCTAAACCAACAGTTTGAAGAATAAGAATAAATTGAACTTTTTTTTATTTATTCAAGTCTTAGAAAAGAGAATCACATGTGAGTCTTTATATTTGAAATGGCTATATGCATAAAATGATATTCAGAGCATAAAGTCATACAGGCTATTTGTAGATGGGCCTAGAAAGTCAGTGTTTTGAATTCTGCAGTGTTCAGTTAATAAACATTGAAAAGTTGGCAAGAAAAGGGAGAGAATAAGGAGGAAGGGGAAGGGATTAAAAAGACTACCATTTTGTACAGTATAAATCTAAGAGATAAAATCTGAAATATTCTAAGAAATTAAATCTGTTGGGAAATTTCTTCAAAAATGTCTCCTCTCTGAGACTTTTGAATCTTACGAAAAAACAAAAAACAACTAATAAGTCACAAAATGGAGAAAGACTGTAGAGAGAAAGGAGTTAATATTTATTTACCTTCCCAAGAGGGCAAATTTGACATTAGGTCAAGTTTAATGTCAAGACCCCAATGTGTATGCATGCGTGGGTGGTTCCAGGAATTCTCTAGTTCCGTCAATACTTCCCTTTTTGGGACACCTCAGGCATCAGGCAATAAGCTGACCCCTCCAAGTGCAATGGGGAGGTGCAGTTTACAGGGATAGCCTTCTGGATCAAGATGTTGAATTTTTTGCTCTAGTTCCAGCAAAAAGATCAGAAAACAGAGTTGCAAGAACAGAAAGGGTTGGGGAATAACAAGAGAGATGTGAAATGGAAATTAAATAACAAGGAGAAAGAAAGGATGACTCGAAAGAGACATTGGGAAGAAGTGAGGTCGATTTAAAGGGCAAGTAAATGGAGAGAGGCACATAAACATTAAGTAGTCTTGGCATTAAAAATTTCAGTTATTCTTCAAGAAGTTATGACTCTTTTAGCTTACCTGGCATTGAGGGACGATTTTCTTCAATAATTCTTCTGTTAACTGAATGGAAAAAAAAAGGAAAAAGAATTTGCTATATTAAGAAATAAAATCAAGAGGCATATCTTCATTTTTAGCACTCAGTAGACAACTTAGTTTCATTTGCTGAGTAAAAAGTTTGATCTGCCACTGCAGGCAAATTTAATTACCGGATGATAGTGTGTTTCCATTTCATGTTTGAGTTGTTCAGTCAATTTCAGTTATACATGGACAGACACCCAAGTTATAGGCTTGCTAAGTTACTAAGTGAACAAAACTTTGGCACCTTTGGAAAAGAATGTACAGTGCCAAAGGCTAAATTATACATACCTGTAAAAGAAGTTACATTCAACTTAGAAGTATCAAGTTATAAATGCTTCACAAGATGAAATTATCATTTGGAAAATGTGATCCTGATAAAAATCTGCTTAATGCACAAGCAATACACACTTGTGTGTGTGTGTGTGTGTGCATCACACAGACAAAAGCAAGCATCCTGCAGTCTGATTTTATTGTAACTTCAATATTATATTTCCAGACCTTTCAAGCATTTGGATAGATTCCCATGCTCACACAAGAAAGGAAAATTCTCATGCATTTTTTAAAACAAGGGTTTGATTAATTGAATTATCATTATATTATTCAAGAAGATCATATACAAAACTTTCCAGATAACACTTAATTTCCCTCACTGATATGCCCTAAAACACCATTTTAGCCAATCTTAAATACAGAATTTCAAAACTCAATGATTATCATTCATTTTTAAGATTGGAACTTGATGGGTATATATTTCTGATTAGTTTTATAAGATGTCATATTTATTCAAATTTTCAAATAGTGATAGTTATTTATTGAACATCTTGCTAAAGATTTTCTGTTGAGTTAAATTTAGCAAAATCACAATCCTATCTAAGGTGCTAAGAACCATAAAGTTTGTAGTAGTTGAAATTCCCAATTGTGTGGTTATAGCTAAATGCGTGTGAAGTTTTTTGCTTCAAAATGCCACAGTTTTTCTGATGAAACTGCTTGTATCTCAAAGTAGATGCTTTTAGCTACATAAAAGGAAAAAATTAATGGAATATGTGTGATAGTTTCAAAATTATGGCATTTAGAAAATTGTTCCTGATCTGGAGATGTAGCAAAAAAAGCAATAAATGAAAATACATGGTGATCCATATTCTGAAGCTAACTTTAGGCATAAAATACTTCAGTCATCTAATTTGGTCTGAAAGTAGTAAAAATATCTTAGTTCCAGTGATTCCTTCTAGTTTTTTAGGCTTAAATAAGAGCATTTTTCATCAATTGACAAGCCATCTTGATAAACAAAAAAATTCCATCACGCCTCAACCCTTTCAAGACTCCTGGGACATATATATTCAGAGGTTTTCAAGACTTTAGAAATCTACTTTGACATTTTAGTCTTTAAAGGGTTAAAAAAAATAGTTCCAAAAATCCTGGTCATTTAAAGTATATCCATGCAGTAAAGGTTAATATGAGAAGAGCTGTTATATATATATATATATATATATATATATATTAGACAATGATAGGATCATATACAAGTGAGTCATTTCCCATTTCATTTGACATACTAGCAGTGGGAAGTGGGGGCGTGGAATGAGACTCTTCTGTTCTACTTCCAGGATACTTGAAAATTTTATCAATTATTCGAGTAAGATATTAAATATATCTGTATTTATCTATACAATGAACGGTGTGATTTTTTTTCTGTTTGTTCTTCTGTCTGTAGAAATGGACCCTTCCATTTAAAGGTAATAATTTTGCTGATAAAAATATCTCTCGGCAACCATTTGAAGCAATGGATTCTTCCACTTGATTCCAGTCACTTACAAATAACACCTCAGATCAAATTAAGATGGCAAAAACATTTACATAAATAATAAACAGATATGAAGTGGTAAACTAGAAACACAGGTTGATATTTTTACCAAATCATATATATATATATATATATATATATATATATATACATACATACATATATATTTCTTTTCATATAAAAATCATCACAAAGAAATTCAAATATATCTGAATTTTTTCAATGGTAATAATTAGTATACATATAAACAAAACATTCTGAAACTGAATATTACAATTAATTTGATTTATAACATGAAATTATTTCAAATACTTCTGAATTTACCAAAGTGAATCATCAATTATATCAAGGTGATTAAATTTCTTCTCTATGATAGGTAATGGAAAAGATCGAAATTTTTGCAAATATTATTAAAAAAAACAAACAAAACTGGGAAGACCTGTAAGTTGTAGACAATGAAAACTATTCAACAGATCCTTCCATTCATTCTTCATCAAGCCTTTTTGGCTTCCCCACGAAGTATAGACTTTACAAATTCATGGTGCTTTCCATCCAACAGAGTGGGTGAAAGTAGTGAACACTGTTGGCTAAAACAGAGGAACAACGCCAGGCATTTGAAACAAAATGTCTGAGGAAGCTGCTCTGTATTTCTTAATTTGACAATAACACCAATGAGCGTGTTAAGAGCCTTGTGGGTCCCAAGAAACCCCACTTCACCACTATGTAGCTGTGAAAGAAGGCTAGCATGGTTTGGTCATGTCACATGGCACAATAACCTATGCAAAATCATCATTCAGGGCACCATTGAAGGAGGTCACAAGCAAGGGCAGTTATAGGAGAGCCGGTTAGACCACATGAAGGAGAGGTGGATATGACCTTGCCAGAACTTTGATGCAACCATCAAATGCCCCCCTCCAGACTCGATGACAATGCCGTTAATGGACTGAGTGAATCAATCGATTAATGAATGTTAGACTTCTAAGCATTAAAACATTTTCAATGATTGAAAATGATTCATTTATTGAGTTGTTAGCTACTTGATCTCTAGTAATTGGCTTCATCAAACATAGTAAAATGGTTAATGTTTTTTTTGTTCTTTATATTTCAACAAATTTCGAATAATAAAATACATAGATGGATCTCAAGTCAGCAAGACTAAGTCATTTTCTTGTGCATGTCCATACTTACTATGCTATATCATGTAAGTAAAACTGTAAAAATTTGCCATGACAAACATACCTAGTAAGTCAGAACTATATAAATACACAGATAACTTTATGTAAACACTCACACACACACACTAATTCATATACATAAGCACATGTATACACAAGTCAAACCATAAGTTATGAGAAGAATTCCACTTCTTCTACAGCAGACAGGAAGGGATACTAACAAGCAGGAAGTCACAAGCATCTGCTACACTACGGGGACTAAGGGTGTGGTTTATTTAAACAGTCCATTATTGCTATAATACATTTTATTCAACAGATTAATGGGAAAGTTGTAGACAAGCAAGCAGGTATGCCTGCAATGAAGAGCATGCGCCACCCCCACCTTATAGGGATTCACTGAACACACCGCAGCATTAGGAATATTTGATGAAATATTCCACAAAATGGTAGACAACATATTTATGTGAGAATATCAAATATGGTTTACTGACATGACTCTTTAAGCACTTCATACCCCCATTGCACAGATTGAAATATAACTTGGATGGTTGGTGGACCCAAACATTCTTACCTATATTATCGCCCACTCATCGAAAAAAATACAAATAAAAAATGAGCTTTCCCTTGAACCTGTAAGCACAATATTTTGGGCTGAGCACTAATTTACTCCCATGTTAGCCCATTTGATGATAGAGGTGACAACTCCTACTAAAGAACATATTTGATGCTGGCAAATTAACAGTAAGAAATGAAATGAATTATATAAAAACATTTCAGTAAATGGATAAAAATATTTTTCAATATTATCATTTCTCTCTTTTCCCTTCAGATCCTTAGGTATCTCAAGGCACAGACACAATAGGTTCAAAGGGTTGAGTCATTGATATGGATTACTAAGTTGCAAGGTTCTGCTGACTGGGCTGCAGGTTCACAATGAATAAATGAATAAATAAAGTCTGAGAAAAACATTGGAGACGATTGAATAGTCAGGATTACAAATATGAATATTTCCAATAATCTTATTATTTCTATTTTCCACTTGAATTGTGTAATGGTTAACACATCTGCCATAAATACAGAAGGTCCTGGGTTTGATTCCCAGTACAAGCGAAGATTGTGGTTAATCTTCATTAGGACACATTTCCTTGTGTACTTAGCAGCTAATCTTGTGCACTCCGAGAGATTAGGGTGGAGGTATCCCTTTGGTGGACTTATATCCTGCCAAGGAGGGTGGTCATAAAAACTATGTTAAACCAGACTTGACACTCGACACTGAACTGAAGCAATGAAGGATATATTCCAATGGGAGTTGTCTTTTAGGAGACGGATGCTTTATTATCACCAGTATCATCAATAATTTATTGGCTAAACTTATCAGATATGACAGTAATAGTGGCTTTTAGTATGGTTCAGAAATGAGAGAAGGGGTGGTGGTGGGTGAGGAGTGGAGGGTAATGCATGATTTAAATGTGCATGGTATAACGAATATGTTCCACACGTCTACGTCTCTTAAATGAGCACAAATTTAGTTGCATTTAAATCTCAAGAGTGTGAAGTGGTCATTTTCATTGTTGGAATGGTATATATATTACCCTTGGTCTATATGTTTGTCCATCCAACTGACATAAAAAATTCTCGTAGAATTCCGATGAAATTTTGTGTAAAATTTGGGCCACGAGTCAGGGCTCAAATAAGTAACAAAATGTGTTCGGAACAAATAGGCAAATAGGTTTTTTCTCCAAGACAAGAACTTTCATCTTTCCACTTGAAGGAAGCACTTTATAGCTTCTCTGCGGCATATCCAAATAGCCAGCATCACTACTCTGAGGCTTAGGAACCAATATCGAGTAAAACTTATGAATTCTTCATTTCTGGGGCTGATTGTGAGTAATTTAAACTGCAGAAAGTGAAACCATAGATGAGGGGGTACCACTGTATAAACATTAAAAATATAAGCATCTTGCTTGAGCTTGATAAAATTTCCTTACATGATACAAACTATAAATCTTGTTTGTTTAGATTTTCATAGCCAGTTTATAAGATAGAAGTGAATACATGAAATTCATTGAGAAAATTTTGAGGGAAGCTGGGTTTGTTCAATCAATGAGCATACAACAGAATATAATAATTTCTTATCACTCATACAGGAAGTTTACCTAAAAATAAGCAAGCAAACCCCTCCCTCCCAAAACAAACATCTTAATTATATATAGACGCATATTTCTTCCCAAGTTTTCTATCTACCTAACTGAGATCGACTCTGAGATCTTATATCCCACTATAGTATTTATTGATGTGTTTTCATTTATCTGTTTTCTGTCACACTGAAGGGAATCGATATATAAATGCTGTGATTCGAACTCCAACACAAACCATGGCAGCCAGATGACTTACTGATAGGCCAAGGGTACACTGATGACACAGTATTGAAACTATTGCATTAAATATCAGATTCTATACAAAGGGGAAAGGGGAAGAAGCTAATGGCCTACATGGTGGAAGGAAAAAAAAAACAAAAAAACAGAAAAGCAAAAACGGTTTTCATTTTTGACAACATGGGTTTACTTTTTAATAAAAATATTTCATTAGTCAATAAAGATGACTTCTTATTAGAATTTGACAAACTGTCAATTTCATGCAGTCATTTTTGATGGCATTTGTTATATATCATTCTGCTTCAAATAATAAATGAAATGTCCTGTTCAAACTGGGGTCCTTATTGTGGTTCTTATAGTGTGTAAATTGAATAAAGGTTTCAGTTTGAAATTCTGAGAATGTACCAAATACGACAGACACCAGGAGAAGGCCATAAAGTTCAGTGTCCAAAACTTTGTGACTATAACAACCAAGACAAAGACAACAGTTCAAATGAATCAGAGTATAAGAAACTTAAATATTGTAAGAAATGAAAAAAAGTTACTTTTGGCTCAGGCAGAATGGACATTGGTTGTTGAACTATCTTCCTTTCTTCTTCCTGTTCAGCACCATTTTCTGTTGAAGATATGGTAGTATTAGTTGTGGCCATGTTGTTCTGGTGGTGGACTTCACCATTCACTGATATAGTGACTGAAAAACCAACAAGAAATACATTTTGAGATGAAAACTTCAAAATCATAGATTAATTTTTCAACTGGTTCTTGATATGACAAATGACAATATCAGAAGGCCTGCTATACAGATGATTTATGTGATTACTCGATAAAGCCAAGTTGGATGAAACGTTGAAATGAAGGAATCATCTGTACAGCAGGCCTTCTGATATTATCATTTCACCTTCATGCATAATGCATGTATTTGTTACACTTTTCAATGGGCACATGTGCATGGGAGCAACACTTTGATCCTAGGCAGAGAGCACAGATACTCTGATCCAAGGCAGAAGTGCTAATCCATACATAAATAATCGTTTTTTTTACGGTTACTATGCTTGTAATAGATCATAAAACAAATCAAAATGTAGATATTTTATTCATTCCTTGAACAAGTTAGGTTAGTTATCAAATGGATTTGGAATAGGGTAGCTAAAAGATTTAAAGGATTTAGAATGCATGAATTCTCCAGCCACCAATTAAAATTTGAGTACAACACAAAGAAAAAAAAGAGAAAGGTGCAGCTTTAGTAACTGTAAGTTTGCAATAAAAACAAGTATAGGGCAGGGTTGCCTTCTGGCATCAGGTTTTGATGGCATGGGTGTCAGAATTCTATTACTTGTATGAAAGAAGATCCTACAGGCCTGGTAAATTGGTACAAAAGACAAAAAGTCCAACCTTAATTAGAATGGCAGAGTGTGTGTGGTCAAGCCTCCACAATTGTACCACTTGGTACAGGATGTACAAAATGCTGTTTATTCATTTGAGAGCCTGGTACCACCAGAAACCTACAACAAAGCACACACACACACACACACACACATATATATATATATATATACACACACACACACACATTTTAACAAGAGGGATGAGCGTTGCTAAACGGGTTTCAGGTGACTTAAGAACCGGATAAATTGATAAAATAAAGAAAATGTTTGTTGAAACTAAAAGTCAGCAATAAATTGAAAAGAAACAAACCCTCATATCAAGATGTATGTTCAAGATGAAGAAAAAAAACATTCTTGAATAAAATTTTGGTTCTTATGTGAATTTTGTTTGATGGTGTGTTTTAATCATTGTATGTATTTCATAGAGATCAATTTCCTTGTCTTTCGGCTTTGTTTCACCCAGGATTTTCGGTTGTGTTTCCATCTGCTCTCCTAAAGTATCTGCTGTTTCCTGGAATGTCAAATCTAGTTTCAGGGGAGCATGCACATAACCTCACATACATATCACATTCAAGGTTGGGGGGAGATAATTCCCAAAACAAAAATGCACAAACTTGACATGTCTTTGAGAGGAGGAGCATGCCCTCCTGGAACTAGATTCAAGATTCCAGAACAGAATAGACACCTGGAAAGGCCAAATGGTACCAGGTCAGAATGGTACAAAAACAAACAGCAAAGATAAGGATACAAGTATGACTCAATTAGGATATAATAAACAATTAGTTTTGAAAAAATTACTTTTATCATATTCCTATTTCATAAAGTATGTGAGTAGAGAGAGGTGAATCCCAAAATAGAAATTTAGAGATTTAAAATTTCATCAACAGATCATTTATAGATATATCTTTTATATATATCCTAAGTGGTGATGTATGTATGTTCATACTCTTATAATTTAGGAGCTAACTATGCATCAGTGAAAAAATAAAGCATTATCGGAGTCAGCATATCTCATTCTATATGCTGCACATATTTTTAGGTCATACTCAGAAAACTTTTTACCATCTATATCTAAAAAGTATTCAGCCAGCAGTCAGTGTTACAAAAAACAGGTCATGTGTTTATACCCAGGGAGGGAATGGGGGCATGTCCAAAAAGTATCCAGTCAACAGCTGTACAATTCGGAAATTGAGCGAGACTGGAGGCAGAGGTTTAGTATCAGTCTCTTGAGGCCAAATCTGGCAACCTTGGTGCTTAGTGGCTGTAAATACTTGCTGTCCTTTGTCAAGATTTTTTTCAAAGAAGCAATAAATTAATTTCATAAGATTAATCTCCAGGGTATTTAAAAGAAACACAGTAAAACTTATAGTGTGACATCTCACCACATTTGAATGTTTACATATTATTTCTTGTAAATAAAAAAAATTATCATCAAACAATTCTATTTCTATATTTAGTGATGTCACTTCATAAAAATAATTGCTTAAAAGGACATAAACATCAGGACAGAAGGGAAACAAGATGCCAGATTTTGACATGCTCACACTTACATAAATTAGGGGAAATCTGCTTCGCATATTGGGAAAAAATGAACACTAATTAGCAGTTCTAAAATTAACAAAATGGTTGTCCCAGTTGTTGAGGAGAAATAATGAAAGGGATTGAAACAAGGGTGAGAAAGAGAAAGTTGATGGTGAACTTTCTGATTCCACTCATTAATTCCCATGCATTTAATCCTTCTATGTCTTTTGTTTTAGCACCAGGTTTCTTCTTGTTTTCTTGGATTGCCTTCAGGCATCTGTCATGTTACCTAATCAAAACCGTCATGACACAAATGGGCTGAAATAAAATTCTTGACATCAGAGACATGTAGTTAAATCAGACCAGACAAGTACAAAATGTTTCCTTCCCATTTTAACCAAACAAGATTAAACTATACTCGAAAGTCTACATTGTAAACAAGTCTAAATTATAATTGTGCTACTGATCCATCTCAGGAAGGGTGAGGGAAGATATAAGGCTAGTCCCAAGCCTGGACAAAGGAGGAGAGTTGGGTGTGGGACTAACAACTCCACCCTGTAAAACTAACTTGATACTGAAATCACAGCAAAGTGCTTGTGGTTCTATGCTCCACAAGAAGTTCATCAGAATACACACGTAGAGTGGACATTTTTAATGTTACTGCAATTAATGAAGTTTTAACCAATGAAAAATGTAGGTTATCGAAGTTCCTTCCTAATATATATCCACTAATAAGCAACTATAAAGTTTGAAAACAAATTATTAGAACCTCAACTTTATTATAAACTATCTATGTTGATATTATTAGCTTCTTCATTGATCAGTATTTCATTTCCAACTCTCAAATTCACTTAAAGTTGAATACTCTTCTACCACCAACCCAGACAAGAAAAATTGACAGAGAATGGATGTTTTTCTAGATGTTAATTTCTGTGTTAATCATAACTATACTGCTATGACAGTTTCTGATCATGCTGACATAGGGATGTTTTCCATGTTAGTGTTGTTTTTTTTTACATATTGAAGTTATGTACCAATAATTTGGGGGGCTGTAATACATGGATTATTATGGAATTAGCATAAAAAAAGAGATATAATGAATAAAAGAATATAGTATAATATAAAAAAAAATATTAGAAATCATTGTCTTCTTCATCTGCCTTCCTCTGATTTGGACCACATTAGAGCATGTGCCAAGGAGGTTTAATCTATGATTAAGCTGCAGTGCCTGCTTAGACTGTGCAGCGAATTCTTCAAAGGCAAACTCTGTTGCAGCTTTTGCAAGTTATGTCTGCGTCTGGCTCGGTAGATGCTGTTTCTACCCTCTGCACCCCCTCTACTCTTTCCACTTGTCCGCTCTCCTCCTCTCACTCATCTGGATGTCTGCCTTGGCAGTAAACCTCCATCGGCTGCAAACCGCAGCAATGGCTTCCCACCCCACTGGATTGATATTGCCTGCTTTCAGGTTTTGTTTATGAATGTCTTCATAACAAAGAATGGATATCATTGATAAAAAAAACAACAACAAAAAAAAAAAAATGGTCAAAGTATTTTTTCCAAGCCTTCATTTAATTTTTGATTAAATATTTTTTTCTAAAATACAGATAAATGACACATATAAGTTATGAGCATGATTAACTAAAGGCTTGGAAGAAAAGAGTCAAGACATCATTAAGAAAAGAAATATCCAAAATATTCTATTCAGACCAAAACTTGATAAGATAGTTAAATAGTCAGTGGCATATTGTCAAATGTGACAAGTAATAATGTCCCATTTTACTTTCAAGACGAAAATTATTTTATTCTTCTATCATTAACACACAAGACATATGAGGAAAGCTGTAACCTTCTGTTTGTCTCTCTGTCTGTAACCTTAGACTCTATAACTACAAAGTAACAATTTTGGTGATAAAAATATATACTACCCATCATCTGGAACAACGGACTCTTCCACTAGGACAAATTTTGATAGAATTCCTGATGAAATCGATAAGACAGACATTTATTTGCACTATTAACCCCTAAGTTAATGGAAGGACTGCTTCATTTCAACCTCTCATTCTTACAAGAAAATGGCTAAAAGTGGCTCAAAATGGCTATCTCTTTAGATTTTTATTCTTCTGTTATATTGTAATGGAACTTTCAGATAATATAGACATATGAATGATTTCTATGTCAGAGATCTTCTTTATGTATTAACGTTTGTACTGATATTCTTCGTCTGTTATACCTGGATTATTATGTGTATTAGCATCCCACAAAGAAACTCCAGAAAATTCTGTTAGTGAAGTCGACAAAGTCACTTGTTTGTACTAACAATTTTAGTTGTAATCATAAACAGGAAGAGAAGAGTTCTGATCCCTATACTGTCTATTTGAAAACGGTTTACTATTTCAGGTGGCATGCAAGCTTTATGGATAAGCATGACAAGTAGAACCAACTAATAATATAAGTTATGAATTATTAGGTCTCAAAGTAAGTGAGAGAACGGGAAGAAACCATTTCAACTCCAGAGCAATGCAGGTATATATTTTTACCAAATGCAACTTGCCCCCTATTTCATCAAACTTTCTTGACTATAACCTGAAATGCAGAATTTGGGGGGCCTGGCGATTCTCACATTGGACTTTTAAACTTTCATATTCTTCATAGCTGTACAAGAGACTAAATGGGTACTAAGTGAGAGAAACAATGCCTAAAACTCACAGCAAAAGACTTGAGATCTAATATCATGAATATACTCTCATAGAAAATAGTGCAGAGTGATGAATGCTGCTATAAACATCAATTTTTAACGATACATAAAATGAAAAAAAAAAACAAAAAAAAAATTGACAGTCCAGTGTATAAAAGGGGGACCATTGAGTATGCCAGGTGTCTTGTCAGAATTTTTTGGAAAAGTAATGTATTTTGAAATGCAATCCCTTTACAACTTAAAAAAATCTTTTGAACATAGTACCAACTTGAAAAAAAAAAAAAGTCATTACTGAGAAATGTCATCATTAATTTCTTCAAGTTTAAATGTAAGTAAGAATTTTAGTACTGCTCATACTAACTATGTTTAGGTCTCTATTTATTTCAGACTGATTTCTCTACATGCCATCTCTTCTCAGCTTGTGGGTGATCATGGTTCTCCACTTCATTTTTGTGAACTGTGTATTGCCATGATTGCTCTTAACAGGGATAGTGGAATGGTTTCCGGTTGCTTTCTCCAAAGTTTTCAATTTAGAGTTGTTCATCTAGATAGGTTGCCTCCCAAAGCTAGAAAGCAGTTTACCCTGCTATTTTACCCACAGCTGGGGATAGGAAGAGAGAGATTCATGTCTTTCCAAGGGGCATTAGAGCAAAGCCAAGTCATAGTCTCAACCAGAATATGAACTTGGCTCATAGATTCCATAGTCCACAGTGTTAATCGTAACACCATTGGTACCTTCTTCAGATTGATAAACCAATACTAATCCTGCACTGAGGTCCACAGTATTACACTTGAAGAACAAAGATGAAAAATGAATACAAGCCAATATTAATCAGCTGTATTTCTCTCATTTTCTCTTTATTACTTCAAGTTGAATGAAAACAGGAAATTTTGACTGACAAGTTTGTATCATTCAAAGGTGTCCAGAGATTGCACGAAGTAATACAGTTTGTACATTTGTACAAATATATTCATCTGAACGTAATGAGGTTAAAAACTCATTCATCTAGCAAACAGCTAAATAAGTTATCAACTACAATAGTAGCATGACGTTCCATCGGAAATACATAATACGAACACACCACATGTGCATAAAAATGTATGTGTGTGGATTTGCGGCCTTTGTGATTATATGGAATGTATGTATACAGTGTATGAATGAGTGTGTTTGTGGCATGAATGTGTAGGTCTGTATGTAGCATTTTTGATGCTATGACATTCGATAAAAAGTTGTAGTACCACTACAATACAAGCAAATATATCATTACATATATTTTGCAAATAACTTTCAAGAAAAACAAGGGGTGGCATGATGATATGGAATAAGGAGAAAAAAAATATGCTGAATATTTAGCAAGCTTCTTTCAATTCAAGAGAGGGATGTGACTTGAAAGCAATCATGTAAAATGCTGGCTTTTAGTTGGCTAGAACAACAACTACTGGCAAGAAATCAGGGGTGGATCAAGGTTGTCTGGACCCCTCTCCCCACCACTCAGGCAAAGCATGATTTGATTTTTTTTCTCAAGAAAGATGTCTCGATAAAAAAGTTTTAAAACTAAGGAGGCCAAATAATCTAGAGTAATCATAAATTATTCTAATGAACAGAATATTTCCTCCATTGTCTAATTAGATTGCGTAAAAAAAACAAAAGCCCCACCCCTTAGATCCATCCTTTGAAATAAGCCGCAAGTGGTGACTAGCAGCCCTGCATCCAGAGAGGTTATGTAAGAACAATAGCAGTCAGACGTTTAAGCAAGTGGATGAGTCATCAGCACCACCAATGATGATCCAATCAATAGATGCATGGGTGGCTCAACAATTGAATGGTTGCTTAGGGCTGCTGTTATGATGCATCATATGCAACCAGCAAGGGTGCAGCATCCTCAGCAGGATTGGTCAGTCTCTTTTGCATCTGGGTGTCCTGGATGGGCAAAACAGGATTTACGGAGTGTCTAACTTACACTTAAGTTACTATCTTGAAAGGGAAAAGAGAAAAGAGGGAAGAGGGGAAGAGAGAGAGTGCAAAAGAGAGGATGCAGACAGAGTGTAAGACAGAGAGGATGCAGACAGAGTGTAAGACAGAGAGGATGCAGACAGAGTGTAAGACAGAGACGACGCAGACAGAGTGTGAGACAGAGACGACGCAGACAGAGTGTGAGACAGAGACGACGCAGACAGAGTGTGAGACAGAGACGACGCAGACAGAGTGTGAGACAGAGACGACACAGACAGAGTGTGAGACAGAGACGACACAGACAGAGTGTGAGACAGAGACGACACAGACAGAGTGTGAGACAGAGACGACGCAGACAGAGTGTGAGACAGAGACGACGCAGACAGAGTGTGAGACAGTGAAGACACAGACAGAGTGTGAGACGGTGAAGACACAGACAGAGTGTGAGACGGTGAAGACACAGACAGAGTGTGAGACGGTGAAGACACAGACAGAGTGTGAGACGGTGAAGACACAGACAGAGTGTGAGACGGTGAAGACACAGACAGAGTGTGAGACGGTGAAGACACAGACAGAGTGTGAGACGGTGAAGACACAGACAGAGTGTGAGACGGTGAAGACACAGACAGAGTGTGAGACGGTGAAGACACAGACAGAGTGTGAGACGGTGAAGACACAGACAGAGTGTGAGACGGTGAAGACACAGACAGAGTGTGAGACGGTGAAGACACAGACAGAGTGTGAGACAGTGAAGACACAGACAGAGTGTGAGACAGTGAAGACGCAGACAGAGTGTGAGACAGAGACAACGCAGACAGAGTGTGAGACAGAGACAACGCAGACAGAGTTTGAGACAGAGACAACGCAGACAGAGTGTGAGACAGAGACAACGCAGACAGAGTGTGAGACAGAGACAACGCAGACGGAATGTGAGACAGAGACAACGCAGACGGAATGTGAGACAGAGACAACGCAGACGGAATGTGAGACAGTGAAGACGCAGACAGAGTGTGAGACAGTGAAGACGCAGACAGAGTGTGAGACAGTGAAGACGCAGACAGAGTGTGAGACAGTGAAGACGCAGACAGAGTGTGAGACAGTGAAGACACAGACAGAGTGTGAGACAGTGAAGACAAAGACAGCATGCAACAGAGAGGACGCAGACAGAGTGTGAGACAGAGAGGATGCAGATAGAGAGGACACAGACAGAGTGTGAGACAGAATGCAATAGAGAAGATGCAGACAACGTGAGATAAAAGAATATGAGGCGATGGAGAGAGAAAAATATTTAGAATAGAAAAGAAAAAGAGAAACAGACATGGTACCTCAACTATCTCCCAATACAGAAAATGCTTCTTGGAAATGAATTACAAGAAGGACAAATAAAAATTCTGGTCATTTTGCCTAAGAATTTGATATTTCATTGACAAAACTGAAGTAGCCACTGAGTCAGTGCACCCTTCCCAGCACATTAATTTACATCAGGAAATGTTGAGCAATATTTCTACAACATTAATAGGATCTATCTAAATAATGATTAGTGTGACTTTTTCTATTCATTTCTGTTAAAATCCACTTTGGGTGACAATTCTGCTGATGAGAATATATCTAATCCACCATTTGAAACAAATGACTTTTCCACACAAATGGGTTCAGCCATTTTTCAAGAAATCCAAAATGGAATTGATAAGATTGTAAAAATTCATTTACACTATCACCAGTATTACTACTATTGAAGTAGTGAACTATCAAGTTTTGAAGTAAGTGGTGGAATGGATAGATATTTTTACAAAAATGCATTATGGGCCTCCAGTGTGTATGCGCATATATATATATATATATATATATATATATATATATATATATATACTTCCTTTTCTAAAAAAATCATCTCAGAGAAACAAAAATATATCCATGAATCATTCTTGCATTCCAATATTTTACATAGAAAAAAAAAGTTTCAAATCAAAGTAAATTTGAAGTAATAACAAACATTGTATGAACAGTACTTAATACAGCAACCACCTCTACAAGTACTCTTTAGTGTGGAAGAACTTTTTCCAAATAACATAGTTCCATAGTAAGCAATTAGAAAATTCCTAACTTGCAATTAATTTGGCCTAATTATATGTCTCGAGTACGACTGACAAAAGAAGTTTTCTCTTTATTTCATTCCATTGTGTCAGTGTTTGTAGAAGGAAAATAAAAAATAAAATTATCATTTTCGCTTGCTATAAATAGGCTGTGTTAGTCATACGGAAAAGGTAAGCTTCACACAACATAGTTATTAGTATGTTTGATATATTCTTTGGCCTTCCTTATCTCTTCTTTACAATTTGCTTAGTACTTAATTCCTTTCCTTTTTTTTCTCTTCAATTTGAACATACTTGTTCAAGAGAAACACATGACTGTGTGTTAAGATCTCATGTTAGTGATTACAGAGATTGGAATGTTCTTTCTAGATAGTATTAGGAGCATTTAGTTTCAACTTCACTGAAAAAGATTGCTTTTGATTTCATTGTGATAGCTGTCATATCAGTGTGCATTTGAAATTTTTTTTTGCCAAAATGGACATAGTTTTTATTCATTGATCTTAATATTGAAGATGAAAAGTGAATATTTTATAACAACATGAGATGCAAGAGATGATGGGGCAAGTGAAATGAATCAGCACTAACTGTACCAAAGGTTGACTGTCATCCAAAGGAGGTTATGAAGTGTATACGGCATGATTAGAAAAAAACCGAAACATTTTGACACTTATTCACACTGTGAATTGGAGCACACACACCCCATCCCACCCTATTTTGGCAGTGGTGACTTTTGAAAACAAATTTGCCAAAAAATATTCCCGGGTAACATAGGGAGACACAGAAAATTTCATGAGGTTGTGTTATGTGGTTTATGCGGTAGGCTTCAACATAAAGACAGATGGGTGGACCGATAATTGTAAAATTGTAATAATGATTAGTGAATAAATCAAATAGTCTTAAAGAGATGTGTATACAATGATACATTAATTCTTTCCTGGTTAAGGAGTTATTTGGCAAACTAAGTTTTATTTCTTCTGTAGATTACATCTATATTCAGAGTGTCCATTACATAGAATTTCTGACAATAACAATAAAAGAAAAATAAGAGGAAATGAAATACAACTAACATTCTTTACCTGTGCTGTTTGTGCTTTTGTTACTTTTATTTCGACGTGGAGGTGCTCTGTAGTGATATCCTTCTTCAGGTTTTCGAGATTTCGATTTATTATACCAAGACCGTTGACGGTTCCTTTCTTCCAGAGAATTGATTGGTGGACTTGGTCCTGATAGAATGAAGGAAAATTCAAACACTTAAAAACACACATACTTGTTTTATTAACAAATGCTTATTGCCCTTATTTGATCAAAATGAATAACTGAGAAAATATTCAACAACTATATCTAAGCCAAATGAGACTTCTTCATTAGCAAAGATTTTTTTATACACCGCATTATTTCCATTAGGTTAGTCCATTTTATCTGGTGAACCTATGAGTGATGTTAGATATCAGGGGTCAGGGAGAAGAAAAATTCATGTTCAATTAGAATTTATTAATGTATATTCCATCATTATTAATAACCACCTTCCTACAATTTGCAAATTTCATAATACTGTTCTTATAAAAATCTTTTGGTTTGGAGGAAATGAATACAGAGAAGGTAGTTTCCAAGTTAGTTGAATAATATTGTGATGATGCGACCTACTAGTTTGAAACTGTACAAATATGTACTAGCATATTTTGTCATCATTTGGGCATTTTAGAACTGAAAATATCATTCAATTTATTGCAATCAAATTTCAGACATCACTTATAGAATGACTTGATACTTGAAAGCATGAATAGTATTACAAAGCCCAATTTTTTTATTCAGCTGAAAACTGTGTTGCAGAGAGAAAATTTAAAAGAAATTAGTAATTGGTAAGTTGTATATTGAAAAAAATATCTGAAAATTAGAAAAGCTGAACCAATAAAAGATACAATTTTGTCTTTTCAGCCTTATAAAATTCCTCTGTGAGGACCAGCACAAGACAGCGCAATGTCGTTTTCTCCCCCATTCCGGCCCCTACACACTTCATTGTTTGCTTTACCAGCAGTAGCCCACTCTGTATCTGTGTTCTTAGTCCTCTCCTTCCTTTCTGTTTTAGTGACTTAAACCCAACAAACAATGAAAGTGATAAGGTATTTTATATAAAATTTTTCTATCAATTAAATTTTTCATAAATCCCAATTTAATAAGAAATTTACTCGCTAATCTAAATCAAGTTCTATTTGTGGCTGCATCGAAAAAAAATTCTGAGAACGGGTCAATTGTA
Organism: Thysanoteuthis rhombus; assembly: GCA_963457665.1. NCBI lineage: Eukaryota > Metazoa > Mollusca > Cephalopoda > Oegopsida > Thysanoteuthidae > Thysanoteuthis > Thysanoteuthis major. The sequence goes on along the minus strand of OY735208.1, from coordinate 41,871,487 downwards.
ATTATGATCAACTCTACCAGCAAATGGCAACTAGACCCAGCCAGTACCAGGTCTACATTGAAAGAGAGGAGAAAAAAAAAAAAAAATCACACTAACCTGCTGCATGTACAGGGGGTGCAAGGCTGTTACATGTGTGTGGTGGTGGTGTCCCATGCATGTGTGGGTGGCCTGTGACGCCTGGGTGCATGTGGGATGCAGCCCCATGATGACCATGGTGATGAGGCGGGTACTGAGGGTGTGGCGTTGGAAAAGGCGAGCTATATGGGTTGTAATAATGGGGTGCATTGTTTGGTCCTCCCTGTAACGATAAAGAGAAAAGTGAATGACATCACATGTAAAGGAGAGATTAGCAGGAGCAGGCAAAAAACAAAGCATAGTATTTTGACGGTTAAAAGATGAAATCAAGCTGAAATTTCAATAGAGATTGTATTTCCTCAATCTGGCACTTCCTAGTCCACAAACTCCCAGCAGGTTTTGAATTTGACGCCATACATTCATGGATCCATCATTGAAGTTCTTCAATTTGGTGTCAACCCCTAGTTTGAACCATAATTTAGAAGTTCATCAACTGACTTGTTAAATTGAATTTGGATAAGCCAAACTGGAGTTAGGAACTGAATGAAAAAAAAAAACAACTATATTTGGTAATTTTTTATCCTTATTTTGGCAGAAAAATTAGATATGTATTTATTAATTTTTTCTTAATCTTATAAACTATTTTTAATACTGTACAACGAATCAAAAAGCATAAGAAAACAAAAAATTTTCATTATCTTAATATCATATATAAATTGTATGAAAAAAAAACAAAACAATTGTTTTCCAGCATTTTCTGTGGCCCAGCAATGACCAGGACCCAAGGTTGCCAGATTAAATAGGTACAACTTATATGTGTATATGCATAATTATATTCAAAACCTTACTGCAATGCTTTCATTATCTGTTTCTCAGATGAAGTGCAAGGTTACTTACAATGCCTAGGAGTGGGTCTTTGTAACTTGGTGAGAGAGCGAACATGAAACGATCAAATTTGATATTCAAAAAAGAATTTGCACCCCTTGTTTAACAATGGCTTATCCTTTAAAAATGTCAACAACTGCTTTTCCTCAAATAAATGGCTCAAAAGGTAAATGTAATCTTCTTTGTCCAGCTTGGCTAAAACTTGAACAGTTGGAAAAACTGGGTGATGAAAGAGAGGAATTCAAGAAATCATTTTCCCAATATTCCCTGTTGAAATAAAAAGTGGGGTCATCTTATAGGCCATCAATTATGGTGGGACATCACTGTCATCTGAAATAGTCATATTAGACAGATTTCTTCTCACCAAAACTTGAGTGGGAGAAAAAATGTTGCCATATAAGCATAGTTGCTTGTATTTTTATTTTCTGTATTAAGAAAATTAAAAAGAATGAATATTATTAGTTTATTTTAAAGCTAATAGATCCTTAGAAATTTTATCCTTATATTTTACGAATCATTTTCCCTTCAGCAGTAAGCAAAAACACTCAGAACCAAAGAGTTGACACCAATGAAAGATGAAATCAGGGAAATATTCCCAATCAATTAGCAAAATGTAATAAGCCAAACACCAGAACTTCTTCAAATGTATTATCATGACATGGGCCACGCTTGCATTTCAATAGGGGTATGCAGCCATTCTTTCAAACTTTTTGACCTTGACTAAATGGTTTGGGTCTAGACTTCAAAAAGCCAGACAACCAGAAAAGTCTTAGCAAACCAAAACAGATCAATAGGAATCAATACTAATCATTTTACATTCACACTCAGTTGTATTTACACCATTTATCGAAGCATTAGTAGTTTGCAGGAAAAAAGCCTTGGCAAAAAGTTAAAAGAAATTCTCAATCCATCTAAGATACAAAATTGAATAGTAATATGAATTAATGGGTATATCTCCATAGACACTTCAATTGTAGTAAACATGTGAGCACATATATACAAATAAATATTCCAACTACTGACAGGTATAATAGACTGAAGAATTTGAGAGTGGTTCAAGCTATTGAACTTGTTGTTTTTGTTGTTACCACAATATTTCTGTTGATCCATTGAATAGGCCTACTTGACAAGCACTTCTGCTTTCCACCTGTCAGTCTGTTTAAGCAAGAACTCTATGGAATAAGGTAGAATTACTACTACTTGCTTTACTATTCATTCCTTCAAATATTGCTGGGCTTCTATCCTGTTTGAGAAAGCAAGTTGACTGAAAGCTGAGAAGAATATAAGGATACATACTTTAAAACCTTATAACACACGACCTTAAATTTTGTGGCAAGTCTGGGACAGAGCATATGATCTGTTCTCTGTTCCAGCCAGCCTTAATGGTTACCCCTCCAATAGATAACGAACTTCTGAAACCTGTTAGACCAGGTGACCATCATAAAACCTACAGCCTAGGAACCAAACTTTAATCATCCCACTTGCCAGGTAAGTAATCCCTTGGTTCAATAGGTGGAGGCAGTAATATGCAGGCTGAAGCCCTATTTGAAAAATTATGCAGGTTGGTGGGATTTCCATATTCCCAATCAGCAGAGGAGCAGCCAAACAAAGACTCCAAATAGTTGTGGAATCCCCTCCCAAATCTGTGTCCATGAAGTCAAGCCATGACATACAGGCTTTAGAGAGAGAGAGAGAAAGAGAGAGAAAAAAAAAAGGAGTTAGAGAGGAAGGCAGGAAAAGGTGTGGTTTCACAAACTGGTAAGACCAGGAGGTGGAAAGCTTGGTGGTTTTTGAACAGAGGAAACAAATCTGTACGCAACACCAGAAGACGACAAATATAGTTGTTATGATATGTGGTTTTTATTTATACATAAGAAAGCAATTATATATTAGTACATATATGCGTGTGTGTATAAGCCAGTTTCTGGAAAGCAGGAAATCATATAAATACTGGCCCGAAATTGCAATCCACAGCAATTTGAGAATTCAGGTCATTCTATGATGACGTACATCAGATAATGATTAAATGTACCAAGAAATAAGGTTAATTTGTTTTCTGGGCTTTTGACTAACAAAATAAAAAGAAAAGATTTTTTTCTGTATTCTAAAAAAAAGAGTGGAATCAACAGTTCATTTTAAAACCATTAGAGGAAAAAAAGAGGTAGATTTGTTTATTAAAAAGAATTAAAGAAAAAGGGGAAGGAAACCTGTATTAAAGGAATAATACTTTCTTGATTCCAATAAAACAGAGTCTATCATTGAAAGAATAAGATAATGCTGAATGTATCATTGAAAAAGTATTTTTCAGATTTGCCGTTTTACTATATTTTGACAGATTATAACTGAGGAGAAAGAGATCCTGGCCCATGAGTGAGCACCCATAAGCTTGACTAGCACCACTCAAGCAAGCTGACAGGTTTACCATAACCCTGCTGAAATGCTGATGAACAATTGCGACGAGACTAAATCTCCGCCCTAATGGGCGGGATGAATTGAGTGGAGAAAAAAAAAAAAAAAATCAATCAAGATATAGCCATATAAATCAGTGTGGTCAATTTATTTTTGTGTTTTAAAAGTGATATTTCAGATTTTCAGAGTTTTCTTCTCAGCACTTAATATGAATCTTAAACAGAAAAAGCTGAAGAGAACAGGCACTTGAATTTGTGTCCATTTTAGTAAGAATTTAAACTGTAAATTACTTGGGGAGTGAATTTTCAAAAAACTACATAGCTTAAAAACCTTTTTCCTGGTCACATTTGCATAAACAGAAAATTTTCATGGGGTTATGTTGCGTGATTTTTGCAGTAAGCTGTCATATACAGACAGACATTTGGTTTATTATAATAAGATTTGCAGTATAACTTTATATTGACAGGTAAACTGTCAGACATGAAAAACACTAAGGGAGGTTCTGGCCTATGGGTAAGAACCCCTTAGGCTGGCTAGCACCATTAAAACAAGTTGATTGGTTCTACATATCCTACAAATACTGCTGAAACACTGATGAATAATTGTGAATATTATGAATTTATTCCATAAAATAGAAGTTTTTTAGGGGGCAGATCCAAGATTCTGACAGGGAATGGGTGGGGTCTAATCCCCACCCCTTCTTAGAAATTACTTCATCTGTCTGATTAGGCTACGGATATAATGTATTTTTGTTTTTCAAAGTTAATTTTGATTACTTGGGATTACTCATTTCTTAAATTTTATTCATAAAATTCCTTTATATCAATTTAAAAAAAATATATACTCCAACTTGCCTGAGCAGGGGGTGTTCCAGACTTAGATCCATGCCTGTTTATACAGTTCAATCTTGAGTTATGTATGGGAACTCAGATTTTTATCAAGTATCAAAGCATATTCCAAATAAGTTTTGGCTAACAAGCAACTTAGCTTCAAAGATTCAGGGTAAATTTTCAAGGTATATTTCAATTCAAATTCATGAACTACTTCATACCACTCTTAACACAGTGGAACTCTTCAAAGTATAGTGTAAGAGGAAGGTGTTTATCATGATTAACTAAAGAGAAATTGTTTTTGGAAGGTCCATGTGTTTAGAAAGGTGGATTTATGTAGACTGCAGGATGTTGCTAAGCCATCAAAGTGGACACCTGGATTAAATGAGACCCATCATCTAAACTTGGTCAATTTGCACAGAATAGCAAAGAAAGACAACTTCCATTCTGCTGGTAGGTTTCTTCAACCCATCATATTCTATATTTCTGCATACATTAAAGGTGATTCTGATTAGTAGGTATGACCATTATCAGTAGTAGTTCCTAAAACCGATTTTATCTTGGTAAGCAAGGTTCAATACCTCTTGAGGCAGACCCACTTCGATCGACACTATTCCAATGTCTGTGTTGGTTGTGTCACAGAAATGAAGCTCGGATTATCTCCCCTTCTGACCAAATCTGGCAACCCTGTAGAGTGTTTGTCATTTGTGTTCATTACCCAGCCTCCTACCCGATAAACATGAATTACCTGCAATAGGGGAAGCAGGTGTAACGCAGGAAAGCCTCAAGACTGCTGCAAGTGAAATTAAGGCAAGGGAAATCAAGATGGTATGTGGTCAGTGCATTGAGTACAATAATTGCCACATGACCAAAAATAAACTGGCAGCAGCAAGCTGTTATCTATCAACTTGGCCAGCAAGAGATAAGAAATGGACAATCTGAGTTCATTCAAATAATTCATTTAATTCAGAGGCTTTCTGTGGAGAAATATCAAATTACTATCACATTGAGTTTCTAGCACATCTGAGCCCTGGAGCAGCAAGCACCAGTTCCTTTTGGATCTATGAACTTCATCCTCTTTCATTTTACAAGACAAAAAAACGTCAAAAAAAGTATGTTTTGCCATAGTATAGAAACAAAAGCTGCTTACAAAATACATCAACAGAAACATAAAATCATCCAAGTTATCAGTAAAAAAAAATTCATACATTATATATGTAGTCAATATTCAAATAACCAAAAATGGCCAAATTTGTATGAAAAGTTTTTCCCCCCAAAGTAATTTCATGTGATTTCAGTCATTGAGATCTTTGTTTCTTCCTGAAATTTGTCAGTTATGAGAAAAATTAATTGCAAGATTTTGGGGGAGAGGTATGAGTGTGTGTGTTTGTGGAGGGGAGGTCTATTTACTGTCAGTTATGAGAAAAATCTAATTTTTGAGATTTGGGGGGTAGGGGGTCTATTTACAGTGTAACTATGATGCTTAACAAGACCCTTACTTTCTATCCATTGCACAAACTATTTATAAGTACACAATATTATCTACAATTCATACACTTAAACAAAACTGTACACAATCCATCTACAAATAACCACCCACATCGGAGTGACGTTGGAAAAATTCCATGGCCAAGTTGAAATGGCATGACTAATGAAGCAAATTGTGGGAGTAGATCAAAGAGGTCTATAACATAAATAACATTAAACTTACCTTAAGAGTTGACATATTAAAAACTAATTAGAATCTAACCGTAAACTGTAGTAAGATGACCAGATGTTACAAGACCAAAAACAATACTTAGCTCTCTTACCATTGGTTCAAATCTTGACACCCAGCAACAGTTTGACATTTGAGGCTGATCTTTTAGGAATCTATGCTCAATAGGACCATCCTATTGCATGAGCACACAAGTAATTTCAATATGTTGGGAGTGAGGGGGTTGAGGGGCTCTGGTATACCATTTTGCCCAGAGTGGCTCAAATGTTCTTCAGATGGCCCTGAAGCTCAAGCATCATTAAAAGTATGAATGTATCACTGAAGGGTTGCATCAGGTTGTGTGGATGTTAGTAAAGATAAATGATGTCATAAGTAAAATTATCATTCAGGCCTCCCCCATTATAATGCAGTTGTTGGAGGAGCCAAGAAAGCTGGCTGCATTATAACCAAGTCATGATAACTGCTGGCTGATCATGGGTGATACAAAGGTGGGCAGTAATAAGTGAAAGACAGCTCTTCATAGATAACATTCCTCGGTCACAACTGCTAAATACAAAGATCTTCATTTTCCTAACAGAAATTTACCCTCTGCTCTTCCCTGTTATAACTATATGACCCAATTTTCTGTCTCATTGGTGGTCTCAAGTAAACGGATAGCAGAACAGAGAGTATAAACATAAAAAAAACTATTGGCATTGAAAGTGTCAAGTCAATTTTCTGGGTGAGTGTGTGTGTGATATTATAGGTATAAATTTAGGGATCCACCGATCAATAACCTCATAACGTAACACACGCTTTAACAATCTGTGTACCCATATCAGGGGAGGCCTGTATCTTCTTACAAAGGGGAAACCACTAGATCTGCTTTTTGACTAGTAATTTCTTTCAAGATAGAAATGAACATTAAGAACTGAACATGAAGTACTAAACAATGGGATTTGATCAAAACTATCAGGGTTTCAGGGTTTTTATAGTCCAAGATTATTTCAATATTAGCATAGTATCCATCAGAAATGATGGGATTATCTATACGTAGATACATACTGCATTTCACATATGTGGATTCACAAGGTGGGATTCAATTACGCTGGTGAAAGCAAAATCAAAAACTACTTTCTACTAAATGGTATTTGAAAGTCATGATGGATTCATCTTCAAAAGAAAAAATCTTCACCTATCGGCGTGGAAGGCAGCATTAAAAAAAAAAAACACCCACACAGCATCTTCAATAAAATACTTGCATAACCGATCTTCTGATTTCAAGTAGAAGTCAAGAATCAGCATAGATGGCTTAGAAAATATTTTCATATGTAAGTTTCAAAGGGAGGTGCTGAGTGGCATAGCGGTTACTGGCATGGAAGACAGAATTGGCCGAACAAGTTTGAGTTTCAGTCAACAAGTTTGAGTTTACATTCATTTCATACTTAAGCTTTTAGGGAAAAGCATGAATCCACTTTTGCCTCTAGCTATGGATAAATAGCAGGGTTGTTAGAGCCCTTATCCTGCCTTGTAAGTCAATCCATCTTGAACATGAGGCTAGCAACTCCATCCTGTAGAATGTAGGGGTGGCCAAACTTGCAAAATATCAGAGCCATATACAAAAAACTTCAGATGTTTGCGAACCCCTATTCCTTTCCTTAGCCCTAAGGAACAAAAATGCCTCACTCAAATTTCGTATTAGAAGTGAGGTTTAAATTCTCGAGTATTTCTATACCAAACATGAACATTAAACTTACATTTCAATTCAGTAGAGTTGCAGTTCATACGGAGCAAATGATTATAAAGTTTGAAATTTTAACTTATTCACCTTCTATATACAGTGATCAGAAAGAGAACTCAGCCAACATCTTTCCACACGCTGCATACAAAATGTCAAAAAACTGTGTGTGGATCGTGAGCCATGGCTTGGCCACCCCCTGTTATTGTGTGTATGAATAAAAAGGTACAAAAAAATCTTTTGTATATCATAAGTGCAGAAATTGGGCATATTTTTCTTCTGGAGTTCTGGTTGTTGATTATTTGTCACTGAAGACGGAATGTTTGTTGATGGTAATTGCTACAAGACAGAGAATGAACATTTGGGCTTAGAGAAAAATACCTAATTCTCAAAGGAAAGAACAATTTTCAACTTGAATTCAGTCACAACTACTGAAAAAATATAGATCCTGAGAAGTGGCAGATATATAGATAAAAGTCTCGACTAGAATTACAGCAGAAGTTTTGATCTAATCATGTAAAAATTCACCAAGATCTGGTATTTGTAAGAGTTGATAAAATGATTAGAAAAGAAAAATTCTACATATAACAAATAAGCTTTGAAATCCATTTCTGTATCCTATTAGGCCTATTTTCATAATTTTGAATTCATATCTGTAAGGAGGATGACTTCAGAAATATAGAAAATAAAATTAATCACACCTTCCTGCAGACACTCCCATGACATAACCTTTCCCTAGAAATAGATATCTATAATCAAAGCCATAAAAAAAAAAATACAAGTAACAATTGTACTTGAAAATGTGAACAGAATCCTCATTTTCATGGTCAAGATTTGGTACAGATTATACTGTATGTTATGGCTGAAGGTTATTTACCTCTGCAAGCTAAGTTGGAAGTGGTATATGTTTTTCTAATTGTCCTCACCATATCTCCAAAAATTCTGAAAATTTCAATGAGATTCTGTGGTGGAATGGGTCATCAGCTGAAAAAAAAAGGATTTGGGGACGGATCCAGGGATTTTCTCAACTGAAAAATATTTTTTTACAGATTTCAGGACAATATGGAAAATCCCCTATATCATAGCTTTATATGAACTGATTATCATTCAGTTTTTAGTGAATGGTATTGGCCGAGTGTTTTCTAGTAGGAGACAGTTTCCAGGCAAGACCTGTTCATCTTTCCCTCAGACAATTAAGTTCTTGCCTTCCTTTTCAGAGCTCAGATCTGGATTAAAGAATTCTTCATCAACAACTGATCTATACGAGAAAGTTCAATCAAAATGTACCACTCAACTCCCTCTCCAACTCTAGGACCAGAGCCAATGCCATTAAAAAGTGCCTTTTCATTTTACTTGGGAGTGATCTCTAAGTATTCTAGAGAAGTCAGGGTACTAACTTAATGGGGGTAAAATCAAACACCTGCTGGGACATTCAGAAAGGAAAGGGAAGAGGAAGTGGGGGCCCCTCAAAATGGTTCCCTTTCATCTCATCATATATCTCTCCCTTCCATTCCTAACTAAAAGAGCCAAGAGAGAGAGAAAGGTGGATGAGGGTGCTATATCTCTTGAACCTTCATCCATCCAGTAAACAGATACCTCCCAGAAGTGAGATTCTCTTCAAGATCTGAGTACACTAGTTCAAAAAAGAAGGAGGGAACCAAAATATAAAAGAATTCTGATAGAAAATTATGGCAATAAGAGAAAGGTCAAGAAATGGGTTTCAGGAAAGACAGATTTTGCAAAAACCAAAACACCACTTATTATTAATTGGAAGGAAATATAAAGTTTTGAAAATCTCCAACAAAAACACATGGTCACGTTCAAATTCAAGATTATGAGATTCTTATTTTCAATCTGCTCAACACACTATACCCATAATAGTTGGATCATAGTTATTACAATAATAAAGTGGAAACTTCATTCAAATCAAACATGTGTCCTTGAGAGAAAGAGCAAATATGGGTGATGCTGTTGGAAAAAAAGCTGAGCTGGTGACTATCCAAAAAGAGTTCATTAGGAAGAGAGAGAATAAAAATCATGATATATGCAGTATTAACGCACTCATTGACAAATGTTATATATATATATATATATATATGGAAAGACATTATGTTTCATAAAAGTGAAATCTTTTTTTTGCACAACACCTTCCAATGAGAGCACAGATAAATTCTGATTCAAGGTGGAAGCTTTGGGGAGCAACACTATAATCCAATGTGCAAAATACAGATACTCTCATCCTGGACAGCAGTGCCAATCCATATGTAAATAACCTTTTAATGACTACTATGCTAGTTTATGAATATTTCTATAATATATTAGTCTTACTTCAAATCAACAAAGAATATCATTGTTTTTGACCCAGGGGCATAACGAATAGAAGCAGAAATTAATGACTTTTAGGTTGAAGATATTAGCATAGTAATAAAATGGAAAAAAAATCATAAAACAATCATTTTCTTTCAAAGTGAAAGCACTGTAATAATAAGATGTCTAATAAACCTCTATGATTTATTACTTATTTGATGAAAGACAGAGAGAGAGAGAGAGAGAGAGAGAGAGGGAAATGCAACCATATAAGACATCTCAAGTTAGGAACCAATAGTTATGACTAACCATAATCATAAAAGTTATGATATAACAGAATTGCAATTACTTACACGTGAAATGATCATAGAATATAAAACCTGACATGGAAATAGGTGAATGTACTCGAGCAACTAGAACCAAACCCTCTCACAACCAACATATTGGCTTATGTTTTGCAAACGAGCAATCTTGAAGAAAAAACAACAACTTGAAAAACACCAATCTGATCATATGATTGAGAGTGTTGTGGGATATTTTACTTGAGCATTCTATCATAATCCATCTCTGGCTCTCTTGGCCAGTCGAAATTTCAGAGTCTCATTAACCTTACCTTTCGGAAACATGTTCCTTATTTGGTCTGTTGCCAGTTTCCCATGACACTGGACAAGGGGTGGACTTTCCCAGTCTGAATTCAAAGTTGTCTGTCTTCTAGACTGCTTCACCAAGCTATTCACCCATAGCTAGAAGGAGAAGAGATACCTTTCCCAAGAGAAGTAGTATGACATGAACACAAATTGTCTCAGAGTTTGAACTCTCCTGATTCCATTTTCCATTCTATTGTCAAATTAATTTCCTGCATCTCCACAAAGTATCAATTCCCTTGAAAATAAGTCAGATCAAATGCAGAGCCTGAACCCCAAAATTGATTTAATTCAAAAGACCATGATCAAAGTTCTATTTAATCAAAACAAGGAAAAATGTGATACTATTGCTTACAATATTCTTTCCAATTAATTGAAAGTCTGGATTTCAAATTTCATTCTTGTTTTCATTTATCATATTAAATTTTGATCAAGGTGTAATATGAAATTTGTGCTCTTGACTTTAATCAATTTTGGGATCTAGATTCTACATTTGATCGAAAAAATCAAAGGTAAGACAATTAACAAGCATTTGCAGAATCACATAGAGATTGGATTTTGTCTCTGATCCCCACTTGTTGGGCTGATTTGTCTTCAGAAAGGAAGAAATTCAGAAAAATCTTCCCAGCAGGTTTTCCAAGTAATTTCATTGCTCCACCCTTTTGCCTTTTCCCCATCTGGATGACTGTTCCTGAAGCCAGAAGAGAATTCTTCACATTCCAATGTAAAAAAAGTATATATATATATATATATATATATATATATATATATATATATATACATATATATATACTCTTCTCTATGGCATGAGAAAACAGCTGACATGTAATTTCCATTAGTTTTATTCATTCATAGTATCTTTTATGCTTAGGATTTTCTCTCTCTTACCTCTTTCCACCCACAAAAAGAAAAGGAAGATATTAATTGGACATAATTAGATGAGAATAAAGATAAGGAAAATAAAGAAAACAAGGAAAGGTAATACATATTATGAAATGTAAGAAGATGAGGAGGAATACTGTGAAACTCAATGTGTATTCACATATATTTTGTGCATTAAGACTTTTCAATGAGCTTAGATACCTCACTTCGATCTTAGGCTGAGGTGATGATGAGCGAAATACTAATTCTAGGCAGAATGCGCTGATACTACACTCTGATCCTACATGGCGAATGATTCTTTGATCCTAGGCAAAGTGCATAGATATTCTCATCCTTTGCTGATAAGTGAATGCATAATGCTAGTAAAGGAAATAAATAAAATGTGAAAAAGAAAGGGCAAAAAAAACACTACACCTTTTGCTCTCTGAACCGAGAAACAGAAGGTCAATGTGAATAGCTGGTTTTCAATCATTCTCAAATCTGGTTGGTTGTTCCAAGAGATGGTGAAGGAACAAATTCTTTACACTTACTAGTGACCTGGGAAGAGTCAACCCCACCCCGATCCCAATATGCGCTCACTCAGATACTTGAGAGAGAGTCAATATATGTATATATAATTTGACTCTCTCTCTCTCTCTCCTCTCAATATATATATATATATAAACACACCCACCAGTAAAAATACAGGTCAGTCTTTATCCCTTAGCCCTCTGGCTTGTCAAGCATTCATCCCTCACCTCCGAACCAAACAGCAGTTTATAAACTGATGACTAGATAAATAAGGACCCAGAAGGGAAAAAGATGCTGAATGAGATAATTTGGAGAAAACCCTTTAAAAGTAACTAATCTTCCATGAGCTGGAAGGTAAAAAAACCACCAAAGTGAAATAGAGGGAAAAAAAAACAAAAGTAAAAAGGAAAAAGCTGGGATGAGTGTGAGAAGCCATGAAAAGAAAAAGCAGAGAAGAGAAAGAAAAAATGAGGTTTGGTTAGTCACTCAATAGAAACTGCCATATGATCAATTAAAAAATTGGAAAAAAGGTTATCAATAAATAAGTGGCTTCTCTTGCTTTTTGTTGGGTAGTGATCACTAAAAAATTTCAAATGCTGGATTAATACAAAACTGAGAGAAAAAATATTAGAAAATGGTTTCTATTTTTCCAAGAATATCTATTTAAGAATAAGCTAAGTCAGGAGGACCTGGATCAAGACAAAATTTTAAAAAAAAGAAAAAAGAAAAAAAAAAGTATTTTTATTTTTCCAGTAGAATGTTTGCACTGAGAATAAGCATTGTCTACTAGCAACATTCATTGAAGACAGATCTATACAAACTAATATTGTTCTTCTGTGGAGCCAACGAGATTACGGGTAATTTCAAGTGAATTCCACCTGCTACCAAACATATGAAAAGCAGCTGCTTATGAGCAGCGCATGCATTGAGAAATTCAAGGTTTATCACACAATCCGCTCTTTCATCAGAAGATTTAGTTTGAATGCAAATATAGACCATGTTGTACATGAAAGTGGCAGAGCACAGAGAATGGGATTGGCAAGCAGAGTTCAAATTCCAGTCGAGACGGTTCAATTTAACTTGGTACCGATGCCCTCAGGAAAGGCATATATCCATCTTTTCCTTCTCTCCAACGCCTCATGGGCCTACTTAGTTAGGGGGCCCATTGAACCCTAACATCTTGCCATAACATTGGGGAGGCCTGTCTAATAATTATGTTGAGTGTCCTTCAGATAAATTGAATCAAATTCCTGCTAAATCAACTTTCATATTTATAAACTGCTTACAATAGACAGTTGAACTCTCCAATTAATATTACACATAATGGTAAAGGAGGTTCAGAGTGACATAATGGTTACTGAAATTGATAATAAAATCGGTGACTGAGTTGAGGCTCTGCCAGTTATGTCAACCAACTTTGGATATATGGCATGGCAGTTGGAGCCCTTCAGCTCTGTGAGGCAGTCCTTCCAAGAGAAGATTACACCAACAGGAAAAAAGCCTTTGGGCCTGGGGCTAGCAACTCGACCTGTAAAAAAGACCTACCTAGCTACCGAAGCCACATGCAGCCCTATGCTCCACTAAGAGCCCACCGCAAAAAAACTATAATGTATTGGGATGTGAATTAAAAAATTTTATACAGGCAGAAATTCAAGTATACAGGAAAGAATTTTATAATGTACAATCAAGACAAGAGTCTGCATTTGCTGGAGAAATTGTAAATGTGATTGCAATGTACCCCCCCCTATAAAAAAAACTTAAAAAAAACTTGATGCAAGCACAAAAAATTAGAAGCAAAGAATTTTTTTAACAACCTTCACAAAGGCAGTAACTGAATACTTTGAAATGTTATGAGTGGCGGAAAGTATGAGTCTGGTTAAGTTGCATTGTAAATAGAACCCCTTCCTCTAAAACCTTGAAAAATTAACTTTCCTTGAAACTGTATGTAAGCGCAAAACACTACATCAAGATGCACCAATTAGCATTGGAATGGTGTTGAAATCTCAAAAACTGTAGGAGATGTGGCGCCAAAAATAACCAGAATCAGAATAAATAAATAAAAAAAAGTACATGGGACAATAGTGTGTTTGCACATATGTGCAATCACACTAAAAATGACTTGAAAACAGATTCAGAAAAAGAATTAAATACAGCATCTCAAATTGATGTTAGGTAGACGTGACATTATATACCCACACACAAAGGGGGCTTTGATAGAAATAGAAAATTTTAAAAATAGAAAAAGCAAATCTTTGATATTACACATATTCATTTTTGCAGTGAATATGAAGCTTTCATTTAATATACACGCTTAAAATTATTTCAGCTGGTCTTATGCTTTCACAGTCGGCCCTATTAGTCACTCCAAGGGAATTTTTTTTACCCACGCAGTCTAGACAAAAAGAAAAGTATTCTGGAGTTATACAACCAGTCACTTCTCTCTAACTTATAATTGCAAAAGGGGGGGGGGTACATTTTAGAATAATTTTTATTACTGAGCTACATCCCCACCCCAGATAAAATTTCCTCCTACTTAGCAATTTGTTGTTCAAAATAGTTAATCCTATTCTCTCTAGTTTTTGCTGGTATTTCTTTAACTGCTCTGAAAGGGGAAAGACCAAAATTCTCTGACTTGGTGAATGACACCAGGTCAAAAAGTGACCTTCTGGTGACCTAAACTGAAAAAAGAGGAGGGGGAGAGAGAGAGAAGAAGTCCTGATCTTCACTTGGTGTGGGCAGTGTGAGAGAGAACAACAAAGATTAGAAAATTTGTAGATTGCTAGCTGGCTAGGTAAATAGATAGATATATCCCATGGGCATTTTAAATTTTAGAAGCATATGGATGTATTGGCTATTACGTACAGGAAGATTGCGTATCACTATTATCCAGATCAGATTATGAATGACATTAAAAGCTAATTTCTTCAAATTATGGTTTTCCCTGGGCTCGAAAGCTGGAATCTCATGTGGGCTGATTAGTTGATGGCAGGAATACTTATTTAATGGTAAATTATTTACCATTAGACTAATTTTGTTTTACTGCTCAACCCCGACCTCCCAGAAAAAAAAAAAAAAAGCACTTTATATATAGCAGTCTTAAAATTTTCCGATTGTTTTTACTTTTGAAATCTGTCCTCAATGTAGTGGGTTAGGGTTGAAATTTTTGGTCAAGATTAGTTTTGTTAACCTCATATCTCCCAGAAAATTTTTTTTTCTTTCAATTTCAAGTGCTTTCAATCCATTAGGTCCTACAACCTTTCAAAAATTTGTTACTTTAAAAAAAAAAGTATTTTGACAGGGCATCAATTGAATCAGTTAAATGTAAGAAAAAAAGCATGTGAATTTGTAATTGAAGTTAATTGAAAAATGGCCCTCAATATGAACCTCTTTTCGCAATTCAAAACTATCATAGTTGACAAAGAAAATAGAAGTAGCAAACAACTGAAACTGGACGCTTTCTTAGAGCAAACTTTCTAAACTGCTTGTATATCACAACTGCTTACAAGCAAACAGACCTCTAATAATGCATATTTCAAGAGATTCTGCAGCTGATAATTCCTCTTCTCTAGATCAGAAGGTAAACAACTACAGCTGGAAGCTTTCTTTTAGTGAACTTCACCGACTTGTTTTGTATTATAATTCAATAAATTCATATTCAATATTGTAAAGCTACTTTTGCATCAAAACATTTGAATAGAATAAAGAAAATCATTTGATTTAAGACTTGATATCAATGGACACCCCATTTGCCCCTATTTGTCTGTTAAATTGAGGGTTTATTGTATTTCTTCTATCTTTAGTTGTCTTTCATCAAAACCACCCAGACCGTAAAAAATGAATGATTAGCTCTTAGTGAGATTTGAACTCACTTCCTGAGGCAAATTCTTCATTTCTGATCTATGCTTTTTATTAAGTGCCATAGACTGACGGTCTCAGTGGTTGTGATGAAAAGCAACTAGAATAAAGAACAAAGAAATAATTGTTAATGGTTGAAAAAGCATATACTTTACACAAAAATAATCATTTTTCAACGTAACATTCTTTGTATATTCATATAACCCAACACTTCTCTATTAATCACATTGTACATTATACAATGAAAATCATTGAAAAAAATTTAGCAAATAACTGTGATATGCTATAGACTTATTGATCCAACCTTGTATGTATCTCCTAAAATAAAATCCTTCAATGTCTTTTCAAAATGATGAATTTAATGAAAACACGATCGATCTTGATCAAACAAAATCAATGAGTTGTTTTCTTTTTAAACAAACATTCTCTTTCATGTCTTTTTTTTCTTGAATCAACTCACATAAACACATGAAAAAGAACTAAAAGTTGGTTTTTATTTGACATTTCAAACATTTTGGTAATCTAATACATAGGCATCATAAAGCAAAAACCACCACTGCAGCTGGCTAACCTTAGTTTTATTGTTTTGACTTGACTGACTCAATACATACAGACTGATGTTTTATTGTAATATTCTGACTTTCTGATTAATTTCCATTGACATTGCTAAGTGAGATTTTGAAAAACTAAAAAATAAAACTCGTACCCAATGTAAAAGTCGTTAAATGGAACTATTTTAATACCATTTCAATTTTGGAACCACCACATCTCAAACTCTCTATGCTATATCAAATTCTCATCTTTAAATAGTAACAATAATTATTTCTTTATGGTTGAGGTGATTATAGTAAAAATAAGCCCACACAGGTTTCCAGAAACTACATTTATTTCAAAATGATTTTCCTTTTGCAGACCTCTTACATGGGTGTTGCCTTAGAGAACTGTTGGTCTAGGTAGTCTCAATATCAGATTCTTGAGACCCTGCCAGTTGATATTTCTCTAAAAGTCTATCAGTTCCTACTTCAAGTTGATTCAGTGAATGATAAAATTTGTGGTTATCTCACACAAAATTCTATTAAGCACAAAGTAATCCATTACTGATAGCTATTGTCTATTATTTTGAGAGGAGTCATTATCATACACACTTTCGTGGACAATTGAACTGTTTTTTCATGTTGTTCACACAAAGTTTCAGCAGATTCATTCTTCAGCCTGCTCCAAGTGTAATATGTAATATCTCTAAAGGGAAAAGAACCTCTTCTGCTGCTCTCTTTCTCCAGTAGTGTTAAATAAGAAATAGTGCCTAACAGAAAATTCTAATGTCAGCAGTAATGCTTGAAAACCAATTATGGTCACTAATGCGCCACCCAACAAACCTTCTATGGCAGAGCTAGGTACAGACGGAGTGATGAAGTCTTTATTTGTTAGGCCAAGATTTCCATACCTTATATGTGCTGAACAGCAGAATCCACATCAAGTAGAATTCCATACCAGTCTGAGTTATACAATTGGCCACATATTACTGATAGCCACAGTATGCCTTAAGCTAAAAACAGCACTTTTTCAATCAAGTGTTATGTATACAAAAAGGATTAAATAAAAAATCTAAATGAAGTATCAAGACCTAAATAGATTGAGAATTTAAAAAAGTTTAAACCATATTAAATTTGCTTTTTCACAAAAAGCAGAACTGGCCGAGATGTATAAATGGACATTTGAGCAATGGGACCCAGCCATTCCAGGGTTCGGATTAGTAGTCACCAAAAGAAGACTTGATTGGCTGGGTATGTTTTATGTATGGCGGATGCCGTCTGAGAGGCTTCCTTACACATGACTCATGAGCCAGCCATAGCCATCATGGAGGAAACTGTGGTTGTTGGCCAAAGCAGATGATGACAACAATGACAAGCAATTGGAAGAGACAAATCATACTGAAATGAAAGGAGATAGAATTCTAAGCAAGACTATAAGGTATTGTTTACAATATAACTATAATGCTGAACTTGACCCTTACTTTCCGTTCAATATACTAACCTGTATGTGTGTGTGTGTGTATGTAGAGAGAGACCATGAGAAATTTGACAAAATGAATATCAGATAATTTGATGGGTTTTTATATGAATCAGAACTTTAAGATGATTATTGAACAACAACAAACAGTCAAGTGAATAAGATTAGATAAGGTTGAGAAATTTGTCAGGGTTACTAATATAATCTACACTTGAGATAAGTGAAGACAAATTATCCATGACAAGAGCAATCTCTTCCACCAAAAGAAAGATACTCAACTCAAATAAATGGTTATAACCGTTTGTTCGATAATTTTCAAAATTTGAATAACTCAATGCATCATTTCCTTCAATAATGATACAAATTTCATAGCATAATCAGGTAAGTGATTCTATGAAATACTTGATCATTCTATTTCGATTATAATTTTAGCTTGAGTTAATATTAATTAAAAATAGTTACCAATATCTCAAGAGCTAAATCTAAATTCTATTTTTGACAACCTGATAAAGAATATTTTTGCCTGAATTTCTTTTGATGAGGAATTATCATCATCATCATTATCATACAGTAATTGCATCGGAATAATGTCCTCATCTTGGTTGTTATAGTCATAATGTTTCAGCCATTGTATCCTTCGCACTTCTTCAGGTGTCAGTGGAAGTTGGTAACTTTCTAGGACTTTCCAACTGAATTGGTTATTTAGTCCACAAGGGTAGATTGTTCTGATTCTACTGTCTATGCTAGAGGATATCTCGTACCAGTTAATTCTTTCTAGTTAATTCATCCTTGTGATGTCACTCATCTGCCTCTTTCACTGAAACTGAGTATATAACTTTTTTGCACTGCCCAATCCAGGAATTGAGCTCATGACTGCCACGTTTCTAGATACGCTTAACCGACACCCTTTTTTAGTAACCTGGCAGTAGTAATAATGTTATTTGTTAGCCGACACCACTGAATGACAGCAGTATTATTCATCGTACAGTGTGGAGATCTTCAAGTGAAATAATTCGTTCATTTCATTGTTTGTCAGGGATGAAAGAATCAAAGTCAACAGTTTTTGCCAAGTTGTTATAATTGGAAACTGTTTGTGCAGTCAAGCAAAAGTGCGAGGAGAAAAGATGATTTGAAAAATAGGAAAGTACAAAAAGCACAATGTGAGAGGAAAGAAAACAAATACCTAATGAGTAGAAACACCACAAGATCAGAACATAAGAACAAAAACAAACAATATTTGAATCATCTTGCATGAACATTGTTTGATAAACATCTTTCAAGGCCTGACTCAGGGAAAACAACACTAAGGAACTATTATTTCCGCAAATTTAACAAAGTTATTTGTTCGGCAAGCAATATAAGCATCAATATTACTTGGTAGAAAAGTCAGAAAAGATTACTTATTTTTATAAACAGCTACAACACAGTCAGATACATTAACAAATAAAAACAGAAAGAAAATGGTTGGGTGATAAATAGAGTTTCTTTCAGGCTGTCTATATCAATGTTCTTAGTGATAAATATAACGAAACAATTGTAGAAGTAACATTTATTTGGAAAATACAAAGACTATATATGCATATATACATAAAAAACATAGATTTCATACGTAGCAGTGGTAAAGGATAGATAAAAAAGAAACCTTAGACACGGATTTGTATTTTTTAAATCTATTTATTGGAATGAAGTGTTTATCTGAAAGTTTGAGGAGAGCTCTTCCCATCTCATCAGGAGTAATAAGTGTCATAATCTGTAAACATCACTTATTGATATTGGTTGTAGAGGAAAAAAGGCAGGTGGGAGTGAAATAGAAAAAAGAGTCAAAGAAAACAAGAGATAAGTAAGAGTATGATGTGAAGAGAAATACACATTGCAAAATGAAAATTGATATAAAAGAACAAAGTTGAGAAGGGAGATGACAAGTTGTGTAGTGTTTATTAGCATGGAAAATAGAATTAGTGTACAGACTTAGTTATGGCTGAGGCTGTTCATTTATACTAATGTCCTTGGGGAATACATGAATCCCTTTCTTCCTCCAGCTACGAATGAATAGCAGGGCATTTGGAACCCTTTAGCTCAGTAACACAGTCAATTGAAGAGGAAGTTACTTTGACAGAAAAGACCTACAGCTTATCAGTTGCCATAGTTGGTCCCAAGCTCTGTAAATGAGGAGGGCTTGGTGTAGGGCTAGTGACTCCTTTCCATAAAAAACTACACAAGTTGTTTACAGGGATAAACAAAAACAAAAAAAAGGTTTCAAAGGGAAGATGAAAAGAAAAGAAATAAGAAATAAAGAATGTACACAGCACGTTCTGCTCTATGCTGATGCATTTCCATAAATAAAAACAAAAACAAGAAAATGTCAGGAAACAGGAAAGCATTGATCTGAATTTTAGCAGTAATCTTAGAGGAAAAAAGCAAGTCTAAAAAAAAAAAAAAAATAAAAAAAGTAAAATAAATACATTGAAGAAAGCTTCCCTTTCTTTTTCTCGACTATTATAAAAGAAAAAATACCTGGAAGCATGAAGTCTGACAATCAGGTCATTAGTTTTTTTAAATCTAAATTTTTCTTTTAATCTTGTAACTCTTCAATTCAAAGCAAAATCCTCAGTATTTATCACAATAACAGAAAATTCAAAACAAACAGCCATTGGGCTTCAAGGGAAAGAGGATTTTCTCACTGGGACAGTGGTAACCCTCTTAACCTTTATAAGCTGATCCTGTGGAAAATCCAGGGTATTGACAACTTAGTTTATCCATTATCTCATACCTCCACTCTTCTCTCACCCTTTGCCTGTATCTTCTCATTCTCTCCCTTATCCCTTCCAATCTTGTTGCCCATCCATGCTTCTATCTAAATGCTATACAAACATGGAATAGTTTCATGAGAAAATCTTCCTAACCCCTCAGTAAACTACCTTACTTTCTTTCCTCCCCTCTCATTAAACCACCCAATTTCTTCTTCTGTCCCTTCTTTTCCAACCCTCTTATCAAACCAACCAACTTTTTCTCTATGTTATTAGCGAAAGTGTAACATTCAAATGCAGGTACAACAGAATGATATATAAGGTATGAATGAATTTGAAAAGAATTTCATCCCTAACATAAGAAAGCTTGTTGACAGTACATAGAAAATACACTGACAAATGCTGGTAATTTATATAAATTTACATAGAATATTTTTCTCATAAATCAACAGGTACTTTTTACATCATCAGCTGAAGAAGACCGATTCAATCTAAATATCTCACTTGATGTGATGTAATATACATGTTGTCTACACCTTAGAAACCATTAATCTCCAAGACTGTGCCAGAAGCAGTTCTGGTTGAACTGACTATTAAACATTAATTGTATAAAAACAAAAAACAAACTGGCAACTGTGCTGGCAGCAAAGGAAGTAGTTTGGTGTTATATGCTTAATTGAAAGTTTATAAGTATGAACAGCCATACACACAACTGCAGCTGCACTGGTCAGAAAAATTACAGTATAACGAATACATTTTTATCAGCTATTTGCAGAATTCATCTGAGAATCTAGAAAACCCAGTTCACACTTGCCATTTTTGTTTACTTTAAAAATCCAGTTCAGGACTGGTACAATGACTACAAAGATGAATAACTCCTGTGGTAATTCTGAGGAGCACAGGCAAATTTTATTCCATCAAGGTGCTGGTGGCCAAGCAGTAAGCAGCACAGAGAATGGAATCAACAAACCTAGTTCAAAAACATCAGTGACTATCTGAGTTCACTCAGCACAGATACCCTTAGGAAAAGCATGAATCAATATCTACTCAGCTATGGGTGAATAGCAGGTAATATGAGTGACACTGCTGTGGTGCTTGTCAATTTTCACTTATCACAAACCACAGAGAACTTCGAAGTTTAGACTAGTGATAGTAATGCGGAGGGACCTTGTTATACTTCATGCCCAGGCATGGACGGCTTGGCATGACCAGTGTAAGGGCACTATCGAAAAAAAAAAAAAAAAAAAATGAATGTTCAAAGAAATCTTATTTCACCTCCTCCTCAAGAGAGAGAAATTGATCAAATAGAGTGGCGAGATCTACTACCATCTCAGTTGTATGAAACACACAGGAAAAGGAACCTTATAACCTGTTGTTTGAAAGTTTAACAACTGATTGAGTTCATATGGCAATTTCTATTTGGCCTTGAAAAGGAAATATACTATGAAGAGGAGGAGTAGAACTAAAGCCAGCAAGCGATAACATTTCACAAGAATAAATGCTTACATTGCAATTTGAAATGAGCATCAATGTTCTTCATAACATAAGAAATGCCATGTAAATAACAGCAGGTAATAAAAAACAGAAGACCTTTAACAAGGGAATACAGCATATAACCATAAGCAATTGTATCCATTGAAAAAAAAAATGTTTCAAATTCCATCCAAATGCTCTTTCAATAAATGGTAAATAAAATATGAATCAACTCAGTTATCCATCTTGTTTTTATCACATTTTCATTGGTGTCTCTAGGTCATTAGAATAATTTTTCTGTGATATAAAGATTATACCTGCAGTCAAGAGGTAACTGGTGGTTGTAATAAATAGAAAAAGGTTGTGTGAGTGAGTATATATAAGACAGAATGCTTTGGAAAATCTCAGAACTCGAAAACTAATGAACTGGAGGAATATGATGCAGCACATATATCCCATGGATTTACAGAATAATAAGAGGTGAATCAGTCAACTCATTTAAAGGACATATTGAAAGAAGAAACAGGAAAGAGAACAGACTGTTCAAAAACTGTGACATATTGTCAAATTTTGACAACATTTGTTTCTGTAATAAAATTATTTCCTTCCAAGTTAATCCCCATTAAGATAAATAATGATTGCATCAAAAATGAAATAAAAAATATTGTCCTAAATGCAACATAATTCATTGTAAAATGAAAAAGTTCACATATATAAGTGTAAACATTGTATAGTCTGCTTTCTTTCTTTAGTTCGTTACTTTCTATTTTTATACCTTGAGAATTGATTTTCTTCAAAATGGAATAAGACGTAGAGTGATGTAAAAAAGAAAAAAGATATTCCTTTCTTTGCCCCCTCTCTAAATTGTAGCTTTCTATCTCTAATAACACTTTCTCTCTTATTATCCCCTTCTCACATCAAGATAACAGCTTCCTTTGTTTGTTAGGAATGCTGTCTATCTCTCTCTATCCACTATCTCTTCAGGACACTCAATTCCTTACAAACCCTGTTAAACATTTTAAATTTGGTTCTTAGAACTGATGACTAGTGTCATAGTTTTAAAAAAAACTTTTTTTGGTCAAGAAAGTCACCTGTTCATAGTCCTTCATGACTAAGCATGTGCTGAAATTGAAATTCGACCAAGCAATTGATAATGAGCTGGGATGGAAAATTCATCCATGTGTGGGGCGTTCTACAGACCTTCAGACTATCACTTTTCCAGTTCATGCAACATTCCTTTATTGTTCAGTGGTCCCAATGTGTAGGAAATATTGTAAGGTTCCACAGTTTGAAGGAGCTAGAATCATGAATCATTCTTTTTTGATGGATTACATAATTAAGGTGAAAGGTGGAGTATGGTTATGGAAATCCAAGAAAAATACTTCAATGACAGAATAATGATGAATATGAATTTATATGAATAAAAAGGATTTTGAAAAAAAGAAAAAAAATCTGCGAACTTATACATTTTTACATCAGTTCTTATCAATCTAATACAGATACTGGCTGGTGTATTATCCAAGTTTATTGAAGAATGAGGTATAAATGGAACATTTCTACTCTTGTGATCTCAAATTTCCACAAAAATTCTAAATTCTGAGGCGAAATTCTGATTCAGCAAATGTGTTCCTATATCCACAAATATAACGTGTGGTATGCAGAACTAATCTAAATATATTAAGATAGTATCAACAATGTTGCCTCATCCTTCCTCATTCATATATTCGAATCATAGATACCAGATGAGATGACAGAAGCTGACAGAAGACTTAGATTTGGTCATGTTCATACAAAGCAGCACATTTCAGCACTCCCCAACCAGCTCACTTACTTCTGAATAGTTCTCAGTTTGATTATAAACAGGGGGAGGGGGAGCATACATAATCTGTTGGATTCTCACAGATAACAAACTAGTTCTATTACATAATTGTTTTCACAGATAAGACAAGAATGAGGGTAAGGTAAAAAAAAATACAAAACTAAGCTAGTGGCTTGAACTAGTAAGAATAAATTACCAAGTCAACAAAAGATTAGTAAGTCATTTTGTGTTGATGTCCACCCATGAAATTTCTTTGGATACTTGTCTAACCTAAAAGACTTCCTGATCTCAACACTGAACTCAAAATGCTGGGGTTATATTGCAAACGTTTTTGATATAACGAAGTTGAACAATTCAGTCATTCAAGTATTATGAATAAACATTAAAATAAGATTAGATAAACTACGTAATCCATCAATACCTTCTTTTTTTCCTAGCAATTGAGCCTTGGTCATGTTGTTAACAGATTTGAAGAAAAGTGGTCAGTTTGAAGCACACCCTCTTTTGCTTCAAATAGTTCTGATAGCAACGCTCTTGCAGCAAAATTTTTTTGCCTAAAAGAAATCAGTCTTACATCTGAGAAATCAATGATACTGTAAACATTACCTTTACCTATCCTATAACCCAGGGCCAGTTTTTTTTTGAGTACCAGATATTTAATCATGGGTGTATCAAGGGTGAAGCACAGCCATCTTCCAGCTGGTTTGGAATCAGAGTTGTCAGTCTCCTAGACTGATTGCAGACCATGGCTAGAGAGCCCAGTTTGTCTGAACTCATACTTTTTCCAAGGTCATTAGTGTGAAGTGAACACCAACTGTTTCAGCCAAAATTTGTACTCAGCTTTGCTGATTCCATTCTCTATGCAGTTAACCTCTTGGTTACTTGTCACCTCAACATCTCATAACTAGAATCAGCTTGGTGATACATAGGGTGTAATAGCAAAGCAAATTTACAGAGGAGAAAAAAATGTCAGCTTCAAAAGAAAACCAATTGAGTAGAGCCAGCAAACTTGAAAAAAGGCGTACTAAAGCCATTCTTTCAATGTTGAAACTTGAATAAAAATAGATAGAAAATGTCTTTTCCCAATAAATTGTTTGCCTGATGAAGCCCAAGACAAAAAAGACATATCAAAAGATATCACACAGATGTGAGAAAAAAAGAAAGCGAAAAGTAATTTGTGTTTAGAATTTGGTCGAGACAGGTCAAGAGAGCAACCTTTTGGTGGCAGTTTAAAAATGTAGCTATTAAGAATATTTGATCTAAAAAGAGGAGCTCTGAAAGATTGGTCACACTAATGATAAGTGAGAGGAGAAAAATATAATCCTGTTTTTATCAAGAGATGAGAGAAAAAAAGTATGCAAGACTGGAGCCAAAGTGAAATGGTTCTTGGCGGCCCTGACATGAACTTGTAGAGTCAACAGTTAATAAGCTAGATTAGAGGAAAAGCTAATGGAAAACTAACAAAATATCAACAAAGTATATGAATTGGAAAGAAAAAAAAAAAGGTTAAAAACACATACACAGTGACTGGCTGTGTGTTCATGGATAAAGATCAAAGCAGCTTCTTCAGTAGGCATGTACATAGAAAAAGATTGGATCAGTTGAATATCCTGGTTGGCATCTTAATAGTGAATAGCACAACATGTCAGCAATCCTAATTCAAGACTTGGATGCAAGGTCTTGGCGGCTTTTCCCCAAGGACATTCTCATTTTTTTGCACCACCACCCCCGCCACACTCTCTAAAGTCAACACCTATGATTTTGAGGTCAGACGGTTGGGCAGACAGCTACCAGTCCCACCTACAAAGCAACTGCAGTAACCTTGAATGTGGAAGGCAGACAAAAACAGATTCTTCACTAATCACATTTTCTGCTGTCCGTCTACTCTATAACCCCTGGGATCTTGAGGTGTCAGGGGTACCTGGTACTGCCGGGAATTAGTGATCTGACATCATATCAATGGATATCACAACAAAGTACCACCTGTGGCTGAGATAAGGTGAACTGATCAACAGAATCCGGCTTCTGCTTTGTTCTGTTCTTATCTTGTACACTGTTGCAGTGAAAAAGTAGCTAGAATCAAAAGTAAATTAGGATTGGCCTAAAAGTTTGTACTATTTTTGTCATTAGATTGTATAGGAGCATTTAGTGTTAACTAATTTCATTCAGAAAGATCGTTTTTGAATGTGTTATAACAGCTGTTAAATGTGAAGTTTAAAAAAATTGGTGTATTATTGTTTATTGATTCTAACATGGAGGATGGAATTACCAAGTTGCTGAAAGATGGCTGAAGATGGTGGAACAAAAGAGTAAATATGTTAACCAATAAATTTGATCCCTGGAATAAAATCTGTCTTTTATTTTTACTTGAAGTGAATCAACTTCTTGGCTAACAGTATTAGTAAACAAAAGACAAAAAAGTTAGTCTTGTCTAATTGATCTGACTAAACAATAACCATGTGATACATAATTTTGTTGGATTATTATCTCTCTCTCTCTCTTTTTTTCAATTTTTTTTTTTTTTCAATTCCTGGACATGACGATTCACTGCACTAGTATGATATCTAATAAAATCATTTAGTATCAATATCAATTTAAGGTCATGTTTAATGGGAAAAAAAAGAAGGGAATTATCTATGATGGAGAAAAGTGTAAGAATTGACATTACTTTTTTTGGCTTGCCAAAGATTGAATAAACTTTTTAGTCAAGGTTTTGGCTAATGAAAGCTCTGCAATGTCTGATTGCTAATTCATATTTTGCCTAATGAATAATACTGAGAAAGAGAAAAAACATAATTCAATCTAAATATCAAGGAGCTCCACTGTAGAGATGTGTCTTTTGTTCAAGTGTCTATCTTATCACATAAATACCCTTCCATTATTCACGAAAGGAGAGAAAATATTTTAAAATAATTTTTTCATTTTTTCTTTACTTCAAAAATTTCTCCAATATTCTATCAGTCATTATCTTCATAAATGTTCCTTTTCAAGGTAAGCTACAGGTCAAGTAAGATGGATTCTCAACAATAGCAGACCTGCCAACTAAGTCAAAACACAACCATGTGTGTGTGTGTGTGTGTGTGTGTGTGTGTGTGTGTGTGTGTGTGTATACGTGTTTCTTGTGAGTTTTCTGTTTCTATTGTTTCCTTCTACCCACTAGTCTGAGGGCAGCTGAGTCAAGTCAATGGAAGTAACATATAATTTATATGAACAGAATAAACAGTAATGCGAAGAATTAATATCTAATGAATATAGTAGATTATGTTAAAATGAATCTGGAGATCATGAGTGGATGAATTTTTCTGGATAGCTTCAAACTGAAGCTTGATCTATTTCAAATCTGTTTGAAAGATATCCATTAGTAAGAAATAAAATACAGAACACTATTGTTTCACTTCACCTATTTAAAGGGTGTTAAGTGGGCACTTAGGATGATAGTATTTAGAGCTCAGACTTTGGAAAAAAGTAATCTTGTCCAAAGTCTCAGATGATCATTGGACTATAACCAGCAGAGCTCAAATCAGCTTTGGAACAGGATGAAACACAAGATAACTGCCACAGTAATTTTCATTTCATAGTTCCAAGTCCATGTACAGAGCTCATACAAGACCACTTTTTTCCCCAAAAAAATATCCCCCCCACCTGGGTCTTACACGCAAACTTGAGGAATAGCTAAGCTGTTCTTGTTTTAAATGACAGCAGAATTATTATTATTTTCCTGCCATCTCAGAGGCATGTATTGTCAAGTCTTTTTCTGCCTATACTGTGGGGACATATCTTAATTAAATTGAATGCTTACCCATAAATACACTAAATATTTTTCCCTAATATCCCTTGCGGAAGTGGACAGTGGGTCTTACAAGCCATCTAACGCAGTAACTTCATGGCCCCATAGTTCATAATTTGATAGCATCAAGTACAAAAAGAATTCTCAAAACATTCAAAAGATGTTCCCAAAGAATATCTCATTCTCTTTGGCTGGATGCCATTTTACTTATCAACTGAGAATAAAGAGTAAGTAACAGAAACCAAAAGGTTTGCTCTGCTCTCAGATACAAAACTGATGGACTTCATCACAAGCTTTCGAGATGTAATGCAACAAAGGAAACACAATTAATTCAAGAACCAAGAATTTACTCAATTTTATCACCGCTTTATCTAGTGATGAAGGAAACATAAGGGAATAATGATAATCATTCTATCATGGAAAGATGAAAAAAGTCAAATCAGAAACATCAATGAGTGGATTAGATCAATGAAAGGTGAGGTAACCCTTAAAAAAGCATATTTGATCGAAAGTTTTACAAGGAATTATAAAGCACCCAGAGAACGCATACCTCTGTCAATGCCATTTCTACTAAAAACTGAACAATAAGGTTACAGATCTCAAACCTGCACTTGACAAAAGCTTGTAATTATTATTATTGTCATATTGATGACATCATTGCTATTATTGCACCACGCTTTTATCATGATGTCACCATGATAACTTCATTAGTGTTATTACACCTGAAAAGGCTTTCTATCTGTTCTATCGTGCAAATTTTTTTTTCTTTCTGGATTTGCCTATAAATTCAATCAATTGTTCCTTGGCCTATGGCCAACCATTCAACAAAATATCATTGAAATTCATTGAGAATTTTCTGAGATACTATATAGAGAAACATGGGAGAATACATAACTTGTATCTAAGTTTGTAGACAGATGTGATGAAGAGTCTTACGAGGAATGATTAAAGAAAATGGGGTTGCCTCAGCAATCAAACCTGCAATCGATAGTTTTGATTCCAGCAGCCTCCCATTTTCTTTAATTGCTCATTATATTTACGCCGTCTAGGCCAAATGAAACTATCACCGTGAATTAACACGTGGTCATCTCAAATATAGTTTCAAAGTGATATAGCGCATTTATAATAATTTGTCAGTCTATATATCCATTTCTTAATAACACACACACACATATAAATATATATATACATATATGTGTGTGTGTGTCTGCATATTATATATATATATATATATATAAAAGAGAGAAGAGACAGAATATGGGAAGTAGCAAGTATTCTGTCCTCTTTGCCACCCATAAAGATAGCACTGCACCTCCGAACAAGTCAATGTTGTATAGTTTCACTTCCAATTACAGTTTTCAAATCTCGTTTTGGATGTGTCATTTTGAACCTACTTGAGACACTTAGTCATTTTTAGTATTTCTTGCAGCCTAAGACAACCTTAAAGGGAATTTACTCATCAACCAACATCTAGTTTTCTTTTTCATATCACATTTGAGCAAAGTTCATAAATTCTTTCAAGTCTAAATGAAAAAAAATCATTTCGAACAGTACTGATGAAATTAATAAGATAAATCATGTGCATGAATATGTAGAGTGATAGTAAAGGCATACCTTGATTAGTGTGGTCAATTTGTTCCAGAACATTCAGTACTGTTCAAAATCGCTCTGTTTGAGGTTTCATAATTTAACATGTTCTTTTCAATAATTGGCAACAATAATTTGTACAGCAATACTGTAAACATACTATGCCAAAACCAAATATTTAAAGGTATTGTTGTATTATGAATTTGAAACCCCCAAGTAGAACTATTTGGTAGCTTAAAGATAGGGAAAACAGGTTGCCAGCCCGTTTACTGAAAACTTTGAAAATTAGATGTCTTTATTTCTGGTAATAGAAAGCCAACTCTTCTTTTGAAGGACAATGAAAGAACACTGCAGTGACCACTCCAGGGTACAATCCTGGAAAAAGCATATTGAGAGCCTGAGATGCCAGTTGACAGAACCCCTATTTCAGCCTGGTTGATGTAGTTCGAAGGAGAGCAGAGTGATATGTTTGGTATCAGTATGGCTACAGCCAGAAGGAAGTCAAAGTTGGCATCCGACTGTCTTAAGGGGGCTCAAGGAAAAGCATACACATATATTTAGAAAACAAATAAGCAACATCTTGGCATTATCTTATCAAGTAATGCTAAATGATGATAATTAGTATCAAAACTAGATTTGCCGGGTGTAAACAGTTCAATAAGTTAATTAGTGATGATAATTGGTGGTGTGTGGATATCAATTCAGAAACATACATTACATCAATGCGTAGATCATGAATTAACCATAAATTATAGTGGATCATATTTTTGTCAACTTTGATAAATAACAGAATTTAAAAAAATACTTTTTAAAAAAGTGGGGGAGAGAGCACTGTAAGTGTACAAATATTCGGTTACTTACTAACTTTTTTTATCAACTAATCACTTCATTGAAAACAAATTCCTGGATCCACCCCTGAATTCAATCAACTTTCCACAAAATTTCATTGCAATTCACTGAGAACCTTTGGAAATATCAATAGGACAGACAAGTTAATACATACACCTCTTCCAACTTTGTTGATAATGGTAGATGAAATATATTGAATGTGATTAAAGAGGAAAAAAAAGAAAATGATCCATCATATTATCCTAAATACAAGGGGAATTCCAGTAGGAAATAAAACCAGTAAATAAAAATGTTAATGATGCAGACAGGTGTGAAGGGTGAAATCTTATATTTGTTGTCAGTTATGGTAAGCCAATCGTGTATTAAATATAGGCTATGTGATTCTATTTCCTATGTAAATATGTGTGATTTACATTATGTAATGCTTGTAAATCAAATATATCTCCGTATACTTAATCATTCATTCATTACACAATTTTTTCACATGATAATTTGATACATTTGTCTGCAATACAGATGTCAAGCCAACTGCTCAATTTATCAGTTAATTATCAGTAATTGGTTACCTCGAGATGGTTCCTGTAATTGTTGTCCGTAAGCTTCTAGAATCAGATTGAAATAATGCTTGACAAAAAACTTGGACTAATTTTTCAGGATCCTTCCTTCAACAAAGATAGGAATCTTTAAAAAGGAACAATATATACATTATAGACTCACACACACACACACACACACACACACAGAGAAGTGAATAGACAACTATGTACAAAAAAAAAAAAAGCTTTGTTCATTTTTTTAAACAATTCAAGATTATTCTATTAAGCATATCAAAATTTGGTAGATAAGCCACTAGCAAGCTTTAAAAAATTTTTACTTTGTGAGGTATTGAATTTATCATTTCTACTATCTCCTCTTATCTGAACAGGCTGCTTTCAAAACACAAAGCTGAAGGTTCAACTCTTTCAGGTATTAAATTTATCAGATTTACTTTTTTCTCTTTTGCAGTCAAAAAATGAAAAGAAAAATTAAAAAAAAATTTTTTTTTTTCTTTACAGAATCCGAACAGGTCTGGTCAGCTACTCAATAGAAACTGTCATGTGACTAATGTCTTTTGGCAGAACACTGTGTTAGAATGTGAATAGTTGGGTGATCAATGAATAAGTTACTTATCTTGCCTTTTGTTGGGCCGTGATCATTAAAAAAGTCTGAATTCAAATTTGAAAGGAAAAAAAAACCCAAAAATTAACCAACAAAAAAAAATGAAAAAAAAAAAAAAAAAAAAATCATGCAAGAAATGCCGCCAGACACCAAGTCCTGGTCTCAACCAAATTTGAAACTTCCAAACCAGGACTAAGTCACAGACCATATACTCCAATAGGAGTTGTCTCTTAAGAGACAGACACTTTACTAGAACATTAAGAGAAGTCCCATCAACAGAATGGAAGCATTATTCTGAATTGATATCCTCCAAACTCCAGGAACTTTGAATGAGCAATGCTCTAAATTACTTCTAACTATTATCAAATATCTTCAGTGTTCAATAGTGAGTAGCAAGTGGTTCAAACAATATTTTAGGCTGGGCAGTATCCACACTCATAGTGGTCCACTGTTTAAGAATTGAGTAGATGACAGTGTTCTAAAACTTCCAGGATCTAGTCCACTATCTCTATTGCCCTCTTTTTTCTAAATTGAATATTATTGGGTTCAAGTGGCTTTTTTCTCTTGCTACTTAGCCGTAATATCCTATGTAAAGAAGATAACATAAAGCCATTCCTAGGCTGATTTGAAGGACACTCCCACATCTAGCACTGAAGTGATACTATATTATTTGAACCAATATATTTTTCAATTATAAGCAGGTGATTCAGAAGAAAGTTCAATAGGCACTTGAACAAATTAGAATTACTGATAGCAAGTTGTTTGGAGAACCAACTCAAAACACAAAGGAAGAAATAAAAGCAAAAATAGAAAATCCACCATTCAATTCATATTAGGTAGACAAAAAGTGAACTTGCATATACATTTGCAGTGAGGCATATACCATTAAGCAACCACAGGGTCAGAAAGGCCAACACAATTATGACACATATTTTCAAAATTATATTAAGAACAGAAGCAGAAGAAAAACTGAGTGACACGTGAACAAAATGAAAAAAATAAAATAAAATAAAATAATAATTA
Organism: Thysanoteuthis rhombus; assembly: GCA_963457665.1. Classification (NCBI taxonomy): domain Eukaryota; kingdom Metazoa; phylum Mollusca; class Cephalopoda; order Oegopsida; family Thysanoteuthidae; genus Thysanoteuthis; species Thysanoteuthis major. Next base: position 41,839,203 of record OY735208.1, on the reverse strand, counting down.
GGAACACTTGGTACAAATAATTCAATTAGTGAATATGTTCAAAACTGAAAGATAGCATTGATTCATTAGTTCCATTATTGAATTTTAAAATATCTGAATACTCTCGTAGTCAGCTGCAATCGTGGTCAAAGGGCAAAGTGAGTGAAGAGCTATAGGCTAATTAAATTCTCTCTTTGGTGTAGAATCCATCAAGGAGGGACAATAAAATCTTGAGCTTGGACAGAACAGTTCTCTCAATTGCTATTAGTCAATTACTTTTAAATACAAAAGAGGAGCAAGGCTGTATGAGTGTGCGTATTAATTCTTCCTACAAAAATTCTAATGGATAACTGGAGGTATTTTCAAAAATTTTTGAAAAAAGCAAATAGAGAAAAAAGCTCTCTGACCAACTTTCTAAAAATGAGAGAAGAAAAGAAAAAAAAAGAAAAGAAGAATCAACCAACTGAACACTAGCACACATTTAAATCTACATTCTGTAAGCAAAAAGGGAAGAAAATAGGGGCAGTGTATTTTTTTTAAAATAGAATCTTCTTAAAATATGATCAACTGAGAAAAAAAAAAGAGCAATAATACTGAAACGTTAAATAAGAATTTTTGTAATTGCATCACTTCAAGAGTTGAATACAGAAGAGAGTTTACTATTGTGCATGGTTTGGAAAAGAAAAGTAAGCTTATGAGAGGCATTTCATAGTTCAACAGATGGTCTGTATAGAGCAAGATAAAATATTGGGTCTTTGTTTTGTTTTTTTTGTTCCTCTCTCTGAGTGATAGTTTGTGTTTACCGCTGACATTACGACAGATGAGTTTCGAAAAAAACATCTTCCATCTGCGATAACGCAACTACGGTTGAAAACTATACCCTTTTTGCTTGAGATCAGCAGCAGCTTGCATAGTTGACAGTTCAAATTTCCATGCAAAAATACTTTGCTTGGACAGATTGACTCTTATTTTTGTTTAGAAGAAAGAAATATGAGATTCAAATGAACTGAAGTTGAATGTTAACAGTCTCTACCTACTCACTTGTATCAAATAACCAAATAATCAATTTATATATGTACGTGTGTTTTTCGTGTGAGGTCAAGAAAAATTCTTATAGTAAAAGATCAAGGTGATTTTACAATTATATAGATTGCAATGTCCAAAATACCTATCATATTCAAATTTGAACCAGTAATACTGGTTAGAGAATCAACCACATCACTGAAAGTGTAATGGCACCTTTTTTAAATTATTTAGTCCAATGAAGTAGAAGGCAAGAAATAGATTTGATCAAAACCACGTAGCCTAATTTTCTAGTATGCGGGAGAATAGTCTCCAAAAGGTATCAAAATATTACATCAAAGAAAAATGTAAAGATAGCAGTGTGAAAAGAAACAGGTTGTATCAAATGGAGCCTGAAATTGATCATAAATGACGTGGTAGATAAACAATCTAAAAGGATAACTATGCAAATATTACACTACACCCAATGAGCTGGTACTATAACTAAGGGATTGTCTAATGAAGCTCAACATGGACAGTTATGGGGCTTGGATGAGTTCCAGTGGGTGTTAGTCTTCCAAATATGAGTGTTAAGGATGAGAAATAAAAATGAATGAGTCAAGGAGATACGCAAGTAGATAATTGCCAACATGGCATACAGATAAGAATCAAATTGACAAATCTAGAGCAATTAAAAAACAAACAAGACATCTCCCAAATTTAGAGTTGTCAGGTTCATTATATTAGCATAACTGTAAATTTTAATACTAGAGGCCTCAGAGAAAAACAGAACAGTTAGAAGATTTTGGGAGGCCAAGAGGTAGTAAGTAAATTTTCATTGTGAATTTATCATATGTGATGGCATATGAGACACACACTTCCATGAATAAGAAAAATATCCTCCAGGTGTTATATGCCACGTTAACATATCCAGTAGGTTTCTGTTTCCCCTTTCAAAGTATAGCATTGTTATCATTATAGAAAAGATTTTTCCTCCTATCCAAGTAGTATATTGTGTGAAAGGTTTTTCATTTCTGCTATACTCTATCACACCCATAAATACACTAAAAATATTTTTTCAAAATATTTATGGCTGAAATGGGGGATAGAGTTCTTGTAGGCCCATGAGTCTTATACGCCATCAAATACAGTAAATAAAAGAAAGAAATCGTTGATCCATATGGTAAATTCTGCATAAATCATATAGATATAAAAATCAACAACAACAACTAAAAAATGCTCATGTGAACAGTACCAATATTCATACAAAAACAATGCTTACAGGAGAAAAAATGCCTTCACTTACTAGACCGGTCTTTTTCTTCTTCACCTTGTTAGTGGGTTCCATACTCTTAGTCTCAGCAACAACTGGACATGAATAAAACTGTCTTTTATTTCTTAAAAAATCTTTATCTCCAGTCTGGAGCAAAGTTTCTTATCACTACTATATTTATACCTCAAGTTATCAGTATACATAATCAATGAAGGTAGGTATGTAGGTAGACAGGCCGATGGATTAGCGGTGGGTACCCGAGGTAGGTATATCCACTTGCTCAAAAATGGGTTTCTTTTTTTTTTCAAGGTAAAAGAAAGCAAAGTGAAAGAAACAGTAACAAGGAAGTAATAAAGGTGGGCTCAGAGCCAGTGGATAAATTAATTTTAAACTGAGAAAAAAGAATAATCATTTGACACAATTATAATATTTGAAAACTGGTTAGAGGTTGAACTGGCACAGAAGTCAAGTAAATAATAACTACGACTGTCTAGTTTCTTACTGGTTGCTTCAAATGAAGCAAAATAAAATATAAATGATATTCAATAGTAACGTAGCCCAGATGTTCATGCAGTCACATCTCTATGTAGTAGCACAGATGTTCATGCAGTCACATCCTAATATAAAAGCAAAAATATACATGGCTCTTTCTTTTTGTATTGAGAAATCCAATAATGAATGAGAAAAGTTGTTGGTGATTTTCTCACAATACAAAAAAAATAAATAAATAAAAACTCAATAATCACAAATCTTTCAATCTTTTTCCAGACAATCAAATCTATCTCCATCATTGATATTGTAAGCAACATTTTAGCTGATCCATTCTTCAGTCTTCGTCAGATGTATAATTCAAGAAAAGAGGCAAACCTTTTTTTTCTCCATGCAAGAAGACTGGGCAAACCCTTCTTGTCTGAAGAAAAGTTAGAATGTTAATGACTCTTCTTAATTCATAGATAATCACAAATCTATTCAATTTGTTAAAAATGAGAACTTTCTGTAGGATGCCATGAATATAAGGTCATGATAATCATCTTTGTCAATCCTCTATTATCAGATAAAGGAACTGTTCACAATAGTTGCTTATTCAAAGAAAATCTCAAAGTACAATGTGCAGCTCCACATCGATAGTAGCCCAGGCAGAAATCATGGACAGGAGCAGATCAACAAAATTATGGATAATTGAACTTTAATGATCGCATTTGAATAGGGGTTTGGGGAACTTAGTGGCTAAATACAGGTTAGTGTTAGATAGATTGAAGGGTTTTTGATAAGCATACCTGGTCCTGGATTTAACCTGTGGCCAAGAAAAACAATAAACAATGCCCAGTCCCTCAAGCGTCAGCACTAAAAGGAGAGGGGGTCTAGATTGTCCTGTCACTTTCGTGATGTTGTCTGGGCAATTGTTGTTCTTGCTAATATATACGCATGTGCGCACCGATTTTCTCATGGAATGATTGTAATTGATATAGAGAGTAATAATAAAAGAAACATTGTGAAACGTCTGATTGCTTTGAACCTCTCAATTTCTTTCAACTATATAACTAGAGTAAATAAATAAAACTAAAAGGAAATAAAAGAAAAAAAGGAAATGCGTCTGTTTTGTCACTCAATAGAAACTGTCATGTAACCAACATCTTTTGGCAGCTGGCCATGTTGGGGATGATTAAATGAACTGGAAAAGGGAGGGGGTGATCAATAAATAAATTACTGCTCTTGCCTTTTGTTAGATCACTAAAAAGTCCAAATGAAAAACCTCAAAAAGAACAAGAATGAACATTGCCAGGCAAAAACAAGCATGCACTTAAATTGTTAATTGAATCTCGCTTCCGAATAACTTAGGGGTGAAAGAAAAAAAAAAAGAAAAAAATAAAAAAAAGGAAAAGAAAAAACTTTTTTTTCTAGACATAATAAATAATAAAATTTCAGATTTCCAGCCCTCTAGTTCCATTTGTGCAGCCTGCATGTGGCACATAGATAGCCAGTCAGAATCAATTAAAAATTGGAGAAACCAATGTTGGCAGTTTTTGTTGATGTTTCTTAATAAGAGACCAAAGTAAGGGGGTGGAGAAGCAAATAGTTGGAGGATGGATGACCTTATGGCTGGGAGAGGGATAGTGATAATCATAAGTGGTCAAATCAAGTAGAAAGTGGTCATTCCTGAACTCTATACAAGTTTCAAGTGGTTACCATTAAATATTGTGCACATGACATACATTATCTTAAAAGTCATATTTGATTATAGAGAGGACTGACCAAGATGAGCTGGAGAAGGACATCCAACTGGTCAACAGAAAGTGGAGTGACACCAACAGACTGGCTGAAGACAGTTGAGTGGCTGAGTCATATTTTGATATTCATCAAGTGAAATGTATTCAAATCAAAGTAACAAATAGCATCCAATTTCTTTTTCTTTAGTGGATTACATTTATCCACTAGTTAAAAATATTTTCCAACAAATATATCAAGGTCTTCAGACTTTAAATACGAATATACTGGAAGGTCCTTGCTGATGTATGTTTACTGTGGAGAATTTGAATCATCCAAGCATTCCTTAATTGATGAGAGAAGTGAATCAATGTGCACTAAAAAGCTTTTGAAGAAGAAAAAAAAAGAAAAAAAAGGGTAGTATGGGGATAAGTACAAATTCTGCTAAAAGGAGAGAATACATGTTGATACAAAAGGCAAAAATAAACCAGACAAAACCTGATGGTGAGCATGCAAGGAAGAAATAATAAAAATAATAATACAAAAGCTCAAGTTAATTATGTGATATAAAATAAATTGATTGCATCTCTTGAATGAATGTCATCCTATTCAACAGCTATACTATACACAAAAGTAATAAATAATATCTAATTATTGAAGCAATAAAAATCACACACAAATGTGAGTGTTAGCTGATCATAATAGTGAATAGGCACAAACAACATGAACCCAGTTTCAAACAAGTGAGTCTGTACACAAACACACGCACACTATAGAAAACCTCCAACTCCTGAAAAATTCAATAACTCAAAATTCCAGACTCTGAATAGTTCAAAGAATGTGTAATCCAACAACTGAGACACCTAGGGAACATGCTGACTGCCATGGAATGATAGGACATCAATTCAAGCAAGAATAATAGTATAAATTAGAATATATGACACGTGTCAAATCAACTTTATTTTGAATGAAGACTTTAACTATAGCAAAAAATCCAAATTTCGGTATACATGCAGGTGCCTACACCAGCAGTGATTGACACACACACACACATCCTTTAGCTGTTTGAGGTCAACACATTTATATAAATGTTTAAAAAAAGACCATGAGGACCATAAATGTGTTGAACAAGAGACCAATAAAGCCAGAACACATGAGTATTTCCTGTTGACAGTCATAAGAGGCACACAGGCAAGAGTTGTGGTTGGTGCTCATTATATAAACCATAAAAAGTGACACATTTACAAGCTACCCATTAAGTAAGAGGAGAGATGTGACTGGACAACCCTATACACATTCAATATCTGAAGAGTAGAGGGGAGAAACTATCCATACTGCTGATGCTGAAGTAAAATATTAATAACTAAAATAGATCAATTGTACTCAAAACTTGCAGATTTTCAAATTGATAAAAGTTGATAAAGGAGTCAGCAACTCTGATACAACACTGTTCAGGAAAGTAAATGTGCGAATGTATATAAAATATAACAATGAAGAAAGCTACAGAATAGCCCCCCCCCCCAACAGCTCAAATGTATGACTAAACCTTTGGATTAACACAAATATTGTTATGAAAAAATGAAAATTTACTGGCCCACTGGAGATAACATGACATGCAATAAACTCTGCATTAAATCAAAAGTCATTTTGGAAGCTAATGAAAAATAGACAATACAAACATAACATTTTGGAATTTCAATTTGATCCATTTGTTCACCAAATATGTTGATGAAGATTATAAATGAAATATATTCTCTCTTCTCGTCAAGAACGTAGTGCAAGAACATCATTTCACTATTTTTACAGATGCTTAAAAGTAAATTTTCAGCTTCAAGTGTGCAGTCTGATTTGGTATAAACTACTTTGCTGCGCAGAATCATCATATATGCTGGACTATCAAATGATAAGTTATTTGGAGAACTACCATTCACTGTAACTCATGCAAGCCCCATAACTGTTCATATCAAACTGCGATAGATGGCCTGCTGGTCATACCACGTGAAATTCTTTAGTTCAGAGTTATTTTTTTGTTTAGTCCTTAAATTTGTTCCGTGTTTTGTACTTGTCATATCTGTTCTCAAAGTTATTAAATCAATCGTAGTTGTTTCAAGTATATTTAGGTCATAATGAACTGGGGTGTTCAAATTATTGATAGTTCTTAACAAGAAATTCTTTGTCATGTTCTTCCTTTAGTGCTTTTTGTATATTTTGCAGTTGTCTCTTGTAAAAAATATATCAGCTGGGATGTATTCTCTATTCCTTGATTTAGTTTGAATGTTTCTTTCTTAAAAATGTTAATTCTAGTTCATGTAGTCTTTAATCAAATGGGAGATTTGTAAGTCAAGACTTTTTCTGATTCTCCTCTTGGTACATTTTCTCTCCCACTCTCTCAGATGACTTTTCTAAGATATGGACTCCATGCTAGTAATGCATATCATAATATTTTCTAATATACCAGTACATGGGACACACTGTATTATTCGTATAGTTTTTAAAAAATAACAAAATAAAAGGCCCATCTTAAATACCAGCATGTATGGTAGGTGACAAATATAAAATGCTCCATTATAACTGAATAACTCAAGTCTATAACAAAAATAATAGATCCTTCGAGTTGATTAAAATTCATGCATCAGAACATTATTTCAGTATAATCTCAGAGATTGGGGGGAGGGGGCAACTTTTCTATTCACTGTGAGAAGATTGACCCAGTCTGGGCCAAACCCTAACTGACAACAATTACCAGCAGTAGTTGCTTCTGCATAACACCTAAAATTTACAAGTTTCTTTTGCCTTACAAGAAAAATACCTACAAATAGACCTAAAATTTTATAATAATAAATTTTATTCAATATCTTTCATATCATAATAATAACCATAGGATTAAGTTATTTTGTAGTAATACTTGGGGAAATATTTGAAGAGTGAAACTCATGAAAAGGAAAATGGAAGAGACAGCATTAAAAAGAGAAACAAAGTTGATACTCTCTCTAAGGATTGGTATTTTGTGACGGAGAGACAAGCTTCCGGAATAATTTGTACTCAATAACCTTACAAATAATGAATCAGAGTAATTATTTGATAAAAATGAAGGAACAAACACAATATTACCATACATTGAGTATGCCAGCTGATAATTATGTTTTGATGCATTGTTAACAAATTTACCAGACATGGTTGCTATTACATATACTAGTATAGTACCTGTCAAAAATGATAGGATTATTTATATCAAGTGTAGATAAATTGATGATTGGTGCAACACACTCCTGATTCTCATTTGGCTTTATATCAAGTACGTAGTACAAATCAAACAAAGGTGCAGGCAGACAGTAAAGCTGTTATCAGCAGCTGCCATTCAACCTGTACCTGCAGCTTGCTTGGTCAGTTGCCAACTTGTAACTTAATTAATCCCAATATTCATGCTGCCTAGTTGCTTAAACGGATTCACTACTTGCCTGCCTTACCTCCAGGTCAGATGTTCAAATCATGGAAACATATTGTTGATTTCATTTTTCTGTTTTCTTTAGCATAACAGAAACCAACAAACAGAGAGTGATAACAGCTTTTATATAAGATTTGGCAACAGAACAAGAGAGAAAACTCTGAAGGATTTTATTATATCGTAAAAGACTTAATCAAAAGCAAATTCAATTTGTACTGAATGAGCAAAAAAGATCATGCAAGTGAAAAGCTCATCAAGACTAGTGATTGTTTTGTAGTGCATGAATTCAAATTTGAATTAATAGATGATCAAGATCTTGTTTTGACAAATGTAAATCAAAGTAACCACACAGGAAAATATGTTATGACTCAACAAGCAGGTAGCTCATCATTTAGAACATGCTATTATATTAAGCTGTTAAGCAAGGGTTTCACATTCAGTGGGATTAGTAAGTTTTGATTTATAGAGACCATTCACATAGCAAGCAAAATAATTGGTAAAGAAAGGAGAGAGAGAGAGTGAAAAAAGACTCTTATGAAAAAAAAAAAGTACAAGAACTTTCCCTGGCTTTAGTTTTGACCAAGTACAATGACTGTATTCAATTGTAGCATAACTTGCTCTCAGTACTCCCCCTTCATATTTACAACCGATCAGGTTTCTTTGTTATAAGATATTCTCATTAATTATGTCATTATCATTCATCTTCTATCATAAAAACATTAAGGGTAGCTTGGTTCCCAAAGTTATACAATTTTGTAAATTCGAGGTAGCTATTTATAGATCTATGGGGTGTCTACACAAACTTACATTCATATATCAATTATTGTGTTTTATTCAGACTATTTTTCTAATTTTTACTGTTTATTTTTCACAACATTTTGGCTGGGTGGGGAGTCTGTTGTGTTAACACTTGGGGAAAGCCAGAGGGTACACAAAAATAAACAAAACCAAGGAAAATAGTCTGAATAAACCATATACAATGATCAAAACATGCTGTACCACAAAATTCAGATAAATGTTGGCCTAAAGTTTAGAAAAAATTTAAACCCAAGAAGAAATTTAGGATGCGCGAACATCTCTAGAACTGATGACTGTCACTGACTGACAGGCTGACACACCAGAACACTCCCACCACCTCTCGTTTTCTCTTCCTCCTCCTATATTTCTGAGAGTGCAATAGAGAGAGAATGTATTAACTGTTTTTGCAAGATCTTTACACAAGAAAAGATATCTGCTTCCATCAGTAGATTTAATTTGTGAAGAAAAAACAAGTACTAGTGAATCTATGGACTGACTTTCAGGCTGGTTTAAAACTAATTATTATTACCTTTAAGAATGCATAAAAATCATGTGAGCATAATTTTGGTAGCCCAATTGAAAGTTACAAAAGGGAGAACTGAGAAAAGGCTTTGATACCTAACAATACAGAGATGCTTATGAGATCTTTTTTTTTTTTTTTTTTAAAACACAAAAGCACCAATTTACTACATACACTTGATACTTCAAACAGAATCTGAAACTTGAAGAAATGGCACATAATTCACAAGTTACTTAGGGTTAAAGGAGAAGAAAAATTATTTTTCATATTTTGCATATTTGTTAAGATATATTCAAACTTTTTGAGACAAATTTCTTTTTTTTTTTCACTTTGAAATACTCCGCCATCTGCTGATCAGTTTGAGAACTAAACAAAATGATGGGAAAGAATTCAAACCTTTTGCTCCAAGGTATATGAAGATAAAAAATATGGCATTAAGAATAACCCACTGCACAGATACCAAAACTTCAAAACAGATATGAAATTTTTACCACAATGCTTTGAAGAGTTAAAGGGTGAAGATCTGTTATGTTTGTAACTGGTGAAAAATGAAAATAACTACTTGTTTTGTATCAAAACAAGGATAGAGCAACTATGATTAGATAACACCATTTGTTAAGATAAAAATATATATCTTGTGTTTTTGACCTTTAGTCTGACTTGAGAATATAACTAAAAACATAGATGATCTTCAGATAAAGTTTGGCAAATACAATATATGTGGCAGGTAAAGAATACAATAGTCAATACTGTGCTGATGACGCTCTATGATTTATTGCATTTTTTGGTTTCATGGATGCAGTCAGGGTTGCCTTTTTTGGAGGGAGGGGAGTATTTTGGTTTTTTTTTTGTTCTAATTGTAATGGACTTGACAATATTTAGATTTTTTTTTTCCAGGTGTTAAAGTACAGTGTAGCCAATTGAAATGCTCTTTTTGGAAAAAAGATTTCAATTTTAGAATTACTTGCAGAATTAAAAAAATCACATTTAAATTGGCAACCCTGTGCGCATCCCGATTCTGATGTATAAAATAGGTGAAGAAGAAGAGGAAGAAAAAAAAAAAGGAAATTTTTGCCTATGGGATGCAGGGTAAACTTCCAAGACTTACTTGGGGAGGAAGATAGAGCCTTTGATGCCTTTGGTACTTATTTACTTGTTTTCCCCTCCAAATATGTGCAACTACCACTGCATTGATAAGATCAATCGTAGTCAACTCATTCAAAATGTGTGTATGTGTGTGTGTATATATATATATATATATATATATATATATATATACATATATATATATATATATTATATAAAGCGAAATACAGTATAAAATAAATACACATTGAACTTGCTAGACAGGACAGTATGGTTAGAGGTATTTAGGATGAAACCCTATAAATAAACAAACCTGAAAGTCTGAGCTTAAATGTGCTAATCCTTTTCTTGTGTGAAAATCTAGCAAGGACAGTTGCCAACTTCATTTTCAAGTTTACAACTGAAATCGAGTCAAAAAATTTTAAAACATCTAGATTCTCATCATTCATCTTCAAGATTAAATAATTTGATCAACTTCTCTAATTAAAGACATTTTATGCACATGAATATCAATAAACTTCTTAAATAAACAAGTACTTAACAAACTTGATATAATAGTTTAAAATAAACTCAGGAAAAATTCATTATATCGTAAAAAAAAAAACAAAAAAACACTCTAATAAAATCAATTTCTTGATGGTAATGATGTTATTCATTCTATTGTTTTGATAATATTGAACCAAGATTGATTGCTCTAGATCAAAAGAAAATAAGAAAGGGACAAATTATTGAATTTACAAACAATAAACACTATCACCTTGGGAAATTATAACAGAAAAACTGCCCTAGAAAGATTTCCCACTGGAATAATTTCAATTTCATACAGAATATCTATTTGAATAAAAGTTTAAAGCATCAACATTCATCTATTGGCAGGGTCTTTCAAAATTCTTCAATGGAAAACATTTAGAGAAGAGGTGGGGGTGGATATGGATTTTCTCTTTCCAGATAAAGGTTTTCTTTTTCCTCTGACTAATTCCAAACATCAGGTTGGGTCAATGTAGAAATGGCTGCAATTATTTGAATCAGTTGTGTAACAGTAATATAATATCCCCAACAACATACTGTCTTGGGGATATTATATTACTGTTACAACAAAACAGATTGTCTCAAGTAGAGTTTAGAGAGAGAAAAAAAAAAAAAAAGGGTGTGTTGTGGGGGCTGTTTTCCTACTAGGCTGTGTTATGGCTTGTACAATAGCTGAAGAATTCCTAATTTCTAAGAAGGAACTAGCAGGTCACTTTTACATTATGGTAAACATTAATTTGGAGACTTGTGATGTCCCAAAAAAGAATTTTAAGGGGCAATATATATCATACAGTCTTTATGAGGCTATTATTATTTTGATTCTGACGTCTGCTTTTGTGTGAAAAGTTCATGTCTAAACAAATGTACCATGTGTTTATGTGATCTTGTCCTATTAAAATTGCTCGCATTCTGGAAGCCATCACTTCACAAGCATCAGTATTTTTCAACATTTTTCTATATATAAAAGAAGGAAAAGCTAATAACAGGGGAACATGGGAAAATTTTTGAAATTATTCTAACTCAAATCATAACCAATTTACATGCTGATAAAGTCAACAATAGAATTTTCTCTCCAAATTGACTTCACAGCTAAATGGTGAGGACACTTTTTTTTCTAAATTACTGTACCTTATGGTGTCAAGTTTCCAGTGAAAAACATGTTTTGGGGATAATTTACTATAAATAAAAAATTAGAAAAAAAAAGGGTCAGATTTTGCGAGTCAAAACAATTTCTTAGCCCTGATAGAACTTCTGGCAAGAAATTTGAGAAGCCTGAATTAATCATGAAGAGCAGCTCATTATTGACAGGAGGAGATATGCTATAATATTTCTAAAGCTAAATATAAAGATTAAGAGGAATAAATTTGTCAAAATGAGTCAAAAATTTTTTGATGAAAGCTGAATGCTTAGCAGATTTTTTTCACCAATATCTATCTAATTTTCAAATATCTTATCTCTTCATTGTAGCTTCAACAAAAACAAAAGCCTTTGATCACATTAAAAATTGCCAAGGGTAGAACACCTGATATTCTACACTAATTTGAAACTTTCACAGTCATTAGCTTACATTTAGGAGTTAAATAAACAACCAAAAATACTTGGGGTCATTTAAAACATTTTTTTATTGATTGATGTTATTTTTTATGAAAAAATATTGAACTTATCAGTCAACTCAAGCTGTTATCCATCAGAACATTCCTGAGAAAATTTAATTCATCATGACTATCTATAAAGAGCAAGTGGCCAAGCAGTTGCCGGCACAACTCAGAGGTTATGATTAGGGAGCCTACTTCAAACTCTGGCTGAAACAGCTTGCATTTACTTCACACTAAAGCTGCTGGAAAAAAGCTCTTTCCCTTGCCAACATGCCATGTGTCATCATGGCAAGGTCCATCACACTTATGTCTTACACTTACTTGGGGAAAGCTCATGTCCAACAATGTACCCTAAAGGCTGATAAAAAAAATAAAAATAAAAAAGCACCCGATACTTAAACACCGCAAAGTACTTCAAAAAAATCCTTTGAGAGAGAAAACAGATAAATTGATTTTCTTTCCTTTTCATAAAAATTGTCATTTTTTCAAAGATAAGGGAACAAAAAAGCCAAGCAAAAGGGTTTAGAGATGGCAATGTTTGTTAAACTAGCTTTCTGTATATCTTTCAGGGTGACAAGATTTTGTGCACTTGGTAACTTGCATGTCCGTTCATGAATGACTATAAATTCAAACACTAATGTTTGGCGATTAGAGTCAGCTGCAGTGACAAGACGAACTTTTTGGCAAATATAGTCACTTGCAGAGTACTAGATAGAATCTACTCACATCTAATCATTACCGAATATTTTACATGAATTAACAAAAATTTGTTTAAAATAATCAATTTATAAAGAAGCAAGTTTGGAAAGAAAAAGACCATGATAGATATATTTTTTATTTACCATGCAGATAATTATACAGAGCATGGATTCATTATGCAAGGATCTATTAATTTCTTTGTAGGCTTTAGTTACGATGGAGCATTTAATGTTTGTTAATTTTACTCAACACAGCAAAATGAGTTAGGGAATCATGAACAGCACACTTTGCACTGGGCAGAATATTTTCTTTCTAACTGTTTGGAAAATTGTGCGATAGAATTCCAGCTCAATGTTTTTGTCATGGGGAGAAAAATTTTATTTATAATATATAACAAATACAACTACTGAAGCACACGGTCTTCAAAACAAATAAAATGTTATGATTTGCAAAAGAAACAAAATATCAACTATCCAATAAAAGAAAACAGGTTTGGTTAATCAATCTATAGAAACTGTCATGGGACCGATTGGCAGCATACCATGTTAGGGGTTGCCAATAAAAAAATTGGAAAAAGGGAGTAATCAATGAATCAATTACTTCTCTTGACTTTCATTGGTCAATAATCACAAGAAAGTCTGAATTTTCAAAATACCAGCGTGAATGCTGCCTAAAAAAAAATAAGGGACCAATTTAGCTCTAACTTGTATAGTAAATTGAACCCTCCACCATTAGATTATTCTGGGGAAGGGAGAGGAGTTATGTTCAAAATTTCAGTCCTCTAGCTGCATTGGTGCAGCCTATATAATTATGACACATACATACATAGATAGCCAAGCAGGACCACTAAAAACTGAAGAAACCTATGCTGACAGTTTTTAATATTTTTCAAGTTATTAGTAGAAGAAAAAACAAACAACCCATCAATGTTTATAAGAAAATAGAAACATGAAAGCTGCAGCATTTGACAAGTGTATATGTATGTGTGTGTGTGTGTGTGTGTGCGTTGGGGGGGGGGTCTAGGTTCATATCATACAAAGCAATATCAGAACATTTACCTCAATGCCACGCCTTCTTAAACAAAGCCGAGACACATCTTTTGTGCGTAATTATAGCTTGGAAAATTTTAAAAATATCTCAACTGAAAAAAAAAAGTTGTATCGAATTTTATTTATGCCTAAAATTTTCAAGATTTTTCTTGATTTTCTCGCCCTTTTCACCTGCATGAGAATTTTTTCAAGAGGAGGATAGCAGCAAATCCAAATTAAATTTTTTTTGGCAGAGAATGATTAAAAAAAAGCTGAGTGGGGTTGGGAGAAGTTATTGCTGGATGATGACCATCATGCAACAGCAGGAAGAGCATGTCTTATTTACATCGTCAATATTATCGGCAACAGTACAGAAGAGGAGAAGGAAGAGAGAAAGAACGAGAGTAGTAGGAAGAATAGCAGCAGCAGCAGCAGCAAGAGGCCTAGGTGGTCCACTGACCAGGTAACAGTGCACGTGATGTGCTGCGTGCAGGCCACCACCTGTCTCCATGGGTGGGGCACGTTACACATGGCTGGAAGAGAGAGGAACAATAAATACATACATAATATCCTACCGTCATGGGGGGCCCTGGAGGCATTCCTGGCATCTGGGGGGCTAATATCACATTTGTCAGGATGCCATGTTCATCCACAATCTGCTGGACCATGTGGCCTGGGGCAACCTGCATTGGCATAGGCAAGGGTGGGCCATTATTGGAAACCATTCGCACTGTTGCTGGACCTGAAGAGATAGGAAAGACAAACAGAACTTTAATACGGTGGTCATATCCATGTCAACAGTTTTGCATATTTCTTTATATAAAAGCAATAAAATATTAGCTGAAAACTGCAATGAATAAAAAACAAAAAAAATATAATAAAATAAATCATTCGATCGATAGATAGATAGAAATCAGTTGTTTTAAAAAAGTGATATTCATGATTTCTACAGTTTTTTTTAACTTGCTTGAAACTCCCTCTTGGGTCCCATTAGTACAACATTTGGGTCATCGAGAGAAATGAATTTCTGCCTTTTTTTTTTTTTTTTTTCAATTTTCATTTTGCTGGTAACAGTAGTAAGTGAAGAGTCAAGTCCAAGTTGAGAGGTAGGAGGACAAAGAGTGGGTTACCGAGTATGGATGTTATAAGTCTTTCTCCTTTTCTTCCTCTTTCTTGGAGCTTCTTATAATGAGCAGGAACCCATACTCAGAAGAAACCTGGAAGTGTACACAAAGACACAGCTTTACTGCTGAGTTTCCCATTTCCACTGTGACTCTTTGGCGTGAACAGACAAATAAACCAACAAATTTCATGATACTGGTATTTATATGCATAGATGAAGGGGAGAAACTAACTATGAAGTTGATATTATTTGAGCTGCATTCACTTTTTTTTTTAGAAGTGGTCAACATTTTCAGAATTCTTTCTAGTGGTCAAGAAAAACTGTCCCATCTGAATTAAACTGTTAGTTGAAACAAACAAAAGTCAATGTTCATTTTTTCAAGAAAATTACATAACGAACACGGAAAAGATCAATAAAACATCCGACTTTCTGAGAGAATCCATTGGTTAAGCATATCTAGTAACCTGATTGGATGTCTTGAGTTCAGACCCTGGGTCAGGCAGTATTAAAAATCATACACTGGTTTAGTGGAAGAGTCAATTGAGCAACATCATAAGGAAGAACTGACTTATACGAGATTTTCTCTAAAATGGACAGCAGATTTAGGACAATATACGTTTTTGGATTAAATAAAATATTCGGTTTGAAATTCAGAATTTTACTGACCATGGCAGACACATGAAGGTTGGAGGATGAACAGCCAGAATGTTGCGACCATAATAACCAAGATGAGGACACGTCCCGAGTTAATCAGCGTATGATAATCAATCAGCTAATTCAAAACATCAATTCATGCATCACTTTATACGTTATTTCATTTGAAAAAATTAGAAAGCAATCAGAGAGCGTATACCCTTGTCAACGCTGTACACCAACTCTATCAAAAAATTGTTCCAGGATTTGCCCCAAAATTTGATCCATTCTTCCTTTCTCTTTGACACACACTTCAATATGATTTCATTGAGAACTTTCAGAGATATTTTGTGGAAAGACATGATCAAATACATAAATGTATGAAAAAAAGAGAAAAATATTTTTCAATCAAGAAGAAATTCCTGGATTACCCTCAAAATTTACTCACTCCTTCTTTACCCCATGTCCCACCCTTCCAAGAAAATTCATTGAAATTCATAGGAAACTTTTGTAGACAGACAGGCAGACTTGAAGATAAGAAGACACAAGGTAATACCTTTACCTTTCCAACTTAATTGGCAGAAGTAAAGAATGGATATCTGAATGCCAAGAGAAGATAAGAAACAGTTTCATTGTAATTTACATTAGTATATAGATATTCTTATATGGTTACCTTACAACCATACAGCAGAATGTGCATTAATAAAGATTGAAATGAGGATTTCTTTTGTGGTAATTTCTCCTAGAGAAAATATGGTGCAGATTTACATTGAAAGTTTAGATCAGTAGTTTCGAAACTGGGGTCTGTGGACCACTAAGGGTCTGATAGATGATTTTCAGTGGTTGGCAGCAGTGCTCCCTCTAAACTTGACATGATAAATCTTGTGGAGAAACATCATCCATAAGAATTTCAACCAATTTTTCAAAGGTACCGAGAAAGACAGAGAGCGATAGAAAGACAGATAGACAAAGACTGAGAGAGACAGAGAGACAGACAGAAGGATACAGATATACAGAGAGAGAGAGAGAGAGAGAGAGAGACACAGACACACACACACACACACAGATGGAGGAAAAGGGAGAAAGAGAGACAGATGGAGGAAAAGGGAGAAAGAGAGACAGATGGAGGAAAAGGGAGAAAGAGAGACAGATGGAGGAAAAGGGAGAAAGAGAGACAGATGGAGGAAAAGGGAGAAAGAGAGACAGATGGAGGAAAAGGGAGAAAGAGAGACAGATGGAGGAAAAGGGAGAAAGAGAGACAGATGGAGGAAAAGGGAGAAAGAGAGACAGATGGAGGAAAAGGGAGAAAGAGAGACAGATGGAGGAAAAGGGAGAAAGAGAGACAGATGGAGGACAAGGGAGAAAGAGAGACAGATGGAGGACAAGAGAGAAAGAGAGACAGATGGAGGACAAGAGAGAAAGAGAGACAGATGGAGGACAAGAGAGAAAGAGAGACAGATGGAGGACAAGAGAGAAAGAGAGACAGATGGAGGACAAGAGAGAAAGAGAGACAGATGGGGGACAAGAGAGAAAGAGAGACAGATGGGGGACAAGAGAGAAAGAGAGACAGATGGGGGACAAGAGAGAAAGAGAGACAGATGGAGGACAAGAGAGAAAGAGAGACAGATGGAGGACAAGAGAGAAAGAGAGACAGATGGAGGACAAGAGAGAAAGAGAGATAGGGAGAAAGGCATAAAGAGAAAGCGATAGATTAACTAAGAGAATTGTTCAAAGATATCAGTATCAATAGCAATGATGTAGATCTGAACACAGACGCTTGAACAAGTTCAAAGAAAAAAAAAATCAAGTCATTCTTATCCCGATCTCAAGCTGAAACTTGCACATAAAATTCTATCTTCGAAGATTTTTCTCACATATTCAAATATCATAAATTGAAAATTGAATTTCAAGACAGCAAATTTTCAATTAAAAATATAACAAAGTTTACCAAGTGAATCACTTCAAAATTCTTCTTCGAAAATGATCAGTACAATTGAATGACAGACAAGGGATTAGTGTTTGACAATAGTGTTATTCTAAAATTACGTATTTTAGAAATATTGAACATACCCAGGCATGAATCAGTCTGTTTACCTCTGGCTATAGATAGCAGGGCAGACTGGGCTCTCTAGCCTACACAAGTCATACACAAAAGCAACTAGTCTAGGAGAAGGTCAACTCTGAATTCAAAACCAACCCACCAGAAAACAGTGACAACAGATAAGCTGAATTAGCTATTGCCTTCCGAGAAACGAATATGACCACACGACAAGGCCTTTGTCCAGCAGTGGACCTGAAATGGCTGCTGTTGCCAATGATGATATATGAGAGAGAGAGAGAGAGAGAGAGTGAAACCTATACACAAGTCACGCACAATTGAATCTTACAAAAATGTGAAAGTAAAAACTGTTGATTTCTCTGAGTTTTCCATTTAGTTTACATGTAAAATATCATGTTTGACCTTAAATTGAAGTTGTGATTACTAATTTAACTTTGGGATAAGCAGATTTTTAAAAATTCATTCTATTTCATACATATATTCCCCCCACTCAACAAAGTGCTCAGATCTTTGAAATTCAACTCATCAGCACAGATGCATGGGAATATTGTTTTACAAGCAATAGATACTTTGAAATAAGATTGACATGCTGCATTACTCAAACTATCTGATCTCCTGAACCAGAAATGTTTTTTCCAATGTGTTAGGTATCAGTAGCATATCAGTGCCAAATTATTATTCGTAAATTGGTAGCATATCTAAGCAAAATTATTATTCGTAAATGATCGATGAAATATTAATTGAATATTTGTAATATCATCAGGAAAATATATAATGAATATTTTTCAGATAAACATTCCATAATAAATAGTACATTGGGGTAAGTATCAGTATGGTATGAAAAATAGAATGCTTCTTCCAATAACTTTCTTCACATGTGCCCTATTGAGCTCAAATTACACCACAAATAAGATACAATATTGGCAATAATTCACACAGAATATGAAATACATTTACAGTAATAATATTTGAAAGACACAGACAAAAAGTATTTGCACGATTAATATAAATCATTATAAATTGGGTGAATATTCTTATATAATTTATATGTACTCTATCTTCATAGAACTATTTGACACACTCATACAACTTGATAGATATTCTTGGCAACATAGTGTCGTTAAACTCATTTTTCAAAACAATCATATAATTCATACAGCAACTGTCTTTAATTTGTTCCACTATGGCGAAAAATAAGGAGTTCAGTATCAATTTGGAGCAGTTAATTGTTAGTCAGCACAAAGCAGATAAGATACATGACAAGATTTCCAAGGGGCTGTGTATCACTTAATTGATAGTACAGTCCATAAAAAAAAAGAACTCAAATTGGCTGGTGACATGAAAATCTCCCACTTGTTGGTTGTCTCCCTAAAGTTTCACCAAGACTCATGTGCAAGATAGTCAGGGACATCAGTTATGCTCCATGGGAAGATGCAACTAATAATTTGAAATCCTATGGTGTAAATGTTAGTCAGAGTACAGCAAATAATGTATTGCACTGTGAGGGACTGAAAGGCCATAGACCAAGAAAGACACTTTTAGTGTCTTTTGAGTCATTTAAGCAAGTAATATATGCAGTGGAAAAAGAACTAGTAATTAGTCATCCCACCCCCATATTGGAGTTCCATTATGCTATGGGGTTGCTTTAATGCAAGAGGTGTTGGTCAACTTGTGCGGATCAAAGGAATAATTAAAAAAGAAAACTATCAGTATCAAAAAATTTGGCTTGAAATCCCTACATGGGATGAATTTAGATATTCCAAAAAGACAATGATCCCCAACAAGTCAAAACTGATGACTCAATGGTCGGAGAGGATCAATGTTAGGCCATGGTCTTTGCTTTCACCTGATCTCCAAAATTTAAATGAAAATAGTGTGAATTAAAAAAGAATGTTAGGAAAAGGAATCCGAAGAACATATAAGAATTAAAAGTTCAGCAAAGAAGAAAGGAGGAAAATTTCTGTCAACCCAAAATGTTTGGCAAAAGTAATTGAAAAAGAGGATTCAAAATAAATTATTGATCTTCAGTGGCTCACGTTATGTTTGAATAAATTATTAGAAGGATAGGCAAAGCCACAACATTTAGGCATCATAGAGGCTTTATATAGTTTCTCTATTGTAAAATAATGCCGTGGGCAAAACATTACCTAGTAATATATACTACAGCAAGAGGCCAAAATGTACGTATAATATATATTATGTTGGGTGGAGATTCACTCCCCCCTCTCAGTTGGATCAAATTCCTTTGCTGCTTCAGGCACAAGAGAAATCAATAGTTTCATGTGGAGAGACTCAATTTGCAGTTACATTGCAATCGACATATTTTCTCTTTAATCAGAGAAAAATAAACCAGGCCAATTGTTATTCTTCTTGTTTCCCTGACTGACTTTCATTCTTCAATGAATCATCATGGAATGAAGAATTGTTTCATTGAAGCAGCACTGATTCTTTCAGAGTCTGTCCAACTGCTGTTACCATTCTTATAGGATTTAAAAAAAGATATTTTTCATTACAATAAAGAGTTCAATTATTAGTAAAAAAAAAAAATTTAAGAAGTTCACAAGACAGCATCTCTTCTTTATCTATCCTTGTGTCAGTTTACATGCTAGGTTATGTCTCTTCACAATCTCATTAACAGAGATGTTAAAAACTGAAATCTACCAATATGATGAACAGTGGAACTTTTACTGTAGGTCTATTTGTTACTCAGTATAATTTCTGTCTGAGTGCATAGATACTACACTTCGATCCAAGCAGAAAGCCAGGGAGTGGCAGTAAAATCCCAAGCAGAGAGTACAGAAACTAATCCTACGCAAAAGTGTCGGTCAATACAAATCATAGTAATTTTTCGAGGGTATTATGCTACTTGAAAATAAATTTTAGTAACGACCAAATTGCATTTAATTTTGACATGAAAATTCAATTCATGATTAAATTAGACTAAGTAAAAAAAATAAAAATAACCTAAATTTCACACCAAAAATAAGACAACACTGGAAAATAGAAAGGGTTTAGTTAGAGAGAAAAGCTGTTCACTCACTTTTTCCTAATCTTATATTCTAGGGTCAACAGAGATACTTGCTAAGTCTCAGATCACCTTTAGGCAAGGAGCAGCACCTGACTAGTTTCCTGGCATAAAATCAGGCTACAGTTTTGGTGTCCAAATGATGTAAAGGTTAGCAGCAGAAAAGGTCATCCTCTCATGCTGATGTATAAATCAAGATTTCCTTCTCTCAAAACATGGTAAGGAAGAAAGAGAGATTGTTTGTTAATTCAAATATTGATTACCTAGAGGTATGTATATTTTTGGAATTACCTCCGTCAACTTATGTCAGTCCTTAGATGATTTGTTCAACTCGTACATTTCCATAAAGATAATTTATACACCAGTGTTTCTTAACTACTTCAACGTGCTGATAGGGGAGGACGGTTGTCAGTCAATTGCGAATACCTGTTAAATCGAATGTTAATGGGGAAAGGGCATAATCTACCTTTCTTTTTTTTCAACTCTTTTCAAATTCAAAGATTTTAATGCAAAAATAGCTCTTATACAACATAGAAGATATATCTATTGAGATCTTTTAAAGAGTAAATGCCACACAGATTATGAATACAAAGAGAAATTATGAATCTATATATATTTAAAAATAATTTGTGACAAAGAAAACATTCACTTGAAAGAAGAAAAAAAAAAGTGTGATGACTGAGACAAAATTTTTTCCCTCTATAGGATTTAGTGTCATTCACCTGTAACTAAATTTTCTAATGCTTTTTAACTCTCAAAGTTATATGAAGAGAACAGAATGTCAATTTCAAGCAAAATAACTCATTAAAATTATCTCCCTTTGACCTTTTGAAATTCATTTTCCAAAAAATTCAATTCACAGAATAATCACACTAATTTTTATTGTTTTCATTAAATAAAGAGTTCAACAGCAATTACAAGCTGATTCGTGAATTTAAGAGTTAAAATCATTTTTTTTTATTCCCCTGTAAGTACAATTTCAATTAAGTTTTTTACATGAGCAAAAAAATATTCATCTCATTTCTAGAGTGTTTGTTTTTTTGAAAACTAGGGATGACAAAAATGCTGTATATTTTTGGAAAGAATGTCTCATTGTGAATATTTACAGCAAAAAATCACCTTTTGAATATAGAAAGGAAAACCATCCAAAGTAATTAGGCGATATCACATTTCATGTTTTATTCACCTTTCATTCACGCTTTGGTGGATCATCTGAAAAAGTTTGAAAAACACTGTACTCCATCAGCACTGAATTCATGAACCCAGATATAACAGCCTTTCATTTTGATTTAGCAAGCTGCAAAACATAGCTATATTGAGTGCAGAGAAACCATTACATATAAGTTAACGTACATCATAATAGAGTAAATATATTTCCTCCATGTAAGGTGCCTTTTTATCTAAGAAGTTCCTCCAAAAATCACCCTGCATCATATACTCTGATGGTTACATCTGAAACATCTAAATACCCCTACTGGACATACTGGTTCCTTCATGTCCCAAGAATGAAATACATGATTATAGATTATGAATTATAAAATTATGATTACCAATCAAAATATTGTCACCCTATTTAACAAAAAAAAAAAAAAAAAAAAACTATAGCCAGCAGTACATTGCTTCATTTACTTTCTTCCTAAATATTCCCAGCCAAAATATAGGTGCATATTATACGCTGACGGATGTAATATGGCAGATGAAGATTTGAGTGGGTTTTCCACACCTAGCAAGCCTGAGTTCCGTACATTGAATAAGCTTGCTTGATGAAGTTCAAGGTGAAATGGGGCACAAGATCTATTCCACTCTTTGAACAAATGATTTGCATGCCATAGCCCATCAAGGCAAGAAATACAGTATTATTTCCAAATATTCCTTCCGATGTACATTTCAATCCTGTTGTGATGGGGAGGCAGAGGATAATCTAGTAATTCAAAGTCAGATGAGTCATACAACTAACATCGAAATCATTGGAACACATCCATCAATGAACATATCCACACATATCATTTTTTTTCTTTCTTTTAAACCAATGGTTCTTGACCTGGAGAGGGGAAGGGCATGATTCATTTCAAGAAGGGGCACGAGTCTACAAAAAAAAAAAAAGTAAGAATTTTTCTTCTTATTTTGGGAATTCTCTCAATATGTGTTCGTATAATATTGTGACAACAATGATGTATTAAATTTTTTCCCTGATTTGCTGTACCTATTTCCAATTAATTAATTCTTTGGTTGAAGGTAGAACAGTAAAGAACCACTGGTCTAAATTCTTTCAACAATCATTTGTTGAACGAATTATTGCTCAATGTGAGAAGGATACATCACTGCTATTCAAGCATTACAAAATAGTCAGGTCAATTCAACAAAATTACAACATGAACAGCAAGGAAAATTAGGAAGTTTTCAAAATTAAACATGTCCAGCTTGAGTTTATTCAACAGCAAGAATTTTTCATTAGAGCCATAATATTATCTACATGAATACAAATACAACCATTACATACCTCAGTATATCATTTGATTACATCAAGTTAAACTTTGTAAAAAGTAGGTTGTTATTCACTTTCCCCCTCCTTTTAGAGCTTATGTTTAGATTCAAGTACCATGGCTTGGCTTTATGGACTGAGATTTTGGAAGGTTTCCCCACATCTTGCAGGCAGTCAAGTGCCAATGTGGCCTGTACATGGAACATCCCTCAGATTCAGGAGATGAAGTTTTAGGTGACCTCAGCTTTTCAACTAAGGGTTTGAATGCCATAGTCCACTGAAGAAGGATGATGAGTGCCAATTCAATAAATGTTTAGATTACAGATTATTTACAATTTTGAGTTGTTTTTTTTTCTTCTTTTCAGTATAAGCTAATTAATCAATTATGAAAATATCAAAATTAATAGCTGGTGAACCTTGTTACTGAATTATCATCCAATTAGATCATAAAACTAATAATTTTATTCAACGATGACACACAATTTTCTTTTGATGTTTGTACTTTCGTATGAACCCTAACAACTGTACAACAGAGACTGTTTAGTTTGCATCAAAATCCAACTGTCTTTGAAAGATTGTTGTCTGCGCATGGCAAACCGGAAGAAGGGTAGGTCTTGTTTTGGTCTCCATAATGTAAATTGCGAAACACAGACTTTGAAATAGAAAGCATTATAGGTGAGGGTGGGTCAATGCAGGTGTTTTCTCCTCAAATCTGGAGAGGTGTGGGTAGGGAGAAAACCTGTAATAGCTAATAAGCAAGAGATGTGCTACTTCCTCCTTTAAAAAAGATTCCCCATAGTCGGTGCTTAGTCAATATTTCCCAAGAATTGACTCACCAGTCTTCTACAAAACTCTGTTGTGTCATTCCACCCTTGCTAGCTAAATAAAATCCATAAGCAGCCAGTGCAGCTGAAGGATGGTTTATTATTCAACTTCATAAGATAAGATACAGCACGGGGCACTAGTAATGATAGACAATGGCAAGGATGGACTATGCCGGCTGCCTTTTTTCATCTTCATTTTTGTCTGACAATAGAAATAACTGGACACCATTATGTGGTATCTGATCCATTTATTGGATGATCTCTTATAGACTTGTGGTGGCTAGGGGTGATCAAGAAAGAAAATGGGGGGGGGGCTTGGATTTGCAGAAGCTCTGGATGATATTGTGTTAGCACACTGTTTCTTAACATTTGTAACTGCTTGCTCCCTTGTGATCACTGTGACACTGGATGTTCCCTTTATACATCCTGGTTATAGTCTATACCCAAGTTTATTGATCAATATAGCAGTGCCCTTATGATTAACGTTTTGTTGTTACTTCTACATTGAAGGTAACTCATATCTTAAAGTAATGGAAATTCTGTGGCTAAAGCAATTTTTCTCCTTAAGAATTACGTTTTACCCCACGAAAATGGTTCTATGCATCAGATATTTTGAAGGGGCTGGTTTTAAACTGTATTTTCAAAGAATTCTATGAATCTGGGAGTAAAAGAGAGATTTTTTTGGTCTGGCAAAAAACTAACACGCATAATTTCAAAGTATGTAAGCTTAAAAGAGAGAATAAAAGATATATCTTCTTTTTAATTGCTAATTGTTGTGTTTTGAATGATGACCTTCACTTGTATGTATGTGAGATATTTTCAATTTTTGAGAAATATCAGATTTTAAATCTATGCCTGATTTATTCAAAATCATAAAAATTATTAAAGAAATTTCAATTCTAACCAAAGTCCCGAACCGAAGTCCCAGACCCTAGACCACCACACTTGGGACATTCAAAACAGTAAAAAAGGTAAAACTAATAAATGATAAAAAAAACTAATAATCGGGAGGGAGAGGGATTTAGAACTATAACAGGAAAATAATATTTGTTAATGGAAGTACAGTTTGTATTATATGTACATAATACAATTCAAAAAAATATCATCTGTGGTTGTTGATCACACAGCTCCAATGGAACTTAGCCTATACTTTAAATTATGATTCTGAGTTTCTGATGGTAGCTGAGTAGATAAGATGACTGAATTCGAATCGAAAGGTAATGCGATCAAATCATGGCTGTGATTACTTTTTTTTTGCAATTAATACGTTTGTTGTGTGATAATTGTGTACATTATTTTTCCAATACTGAATACATTTTAAAGATATAAATCTAAATATGTAAATAATTTCTTTTTTCCAGATTAAATATCAGTAGACCCCATTTTGGTTATCCACAAATGGTCATTACAATAGTTGATCAACAGAACAGACTTGCTTTTTTCCCCTCAAAATTATACAAGAACATTATATTATGAGCAAATGAACATAATTGATCAAAGGAAAGGATAGTTTGACTATGACAGGAAATACTGATTTTTAACAATGCAGATTTGCCAATAAATTATCAAAAGTGACCAAATGAAAGTTTTAGCTAAAATGAAAATTGAGCAAGGTGAATTTAACATTTCAGGAACAGGTAATTTTTGCATTCAAAATTGGTATTCTTGCACAATACATGTGTTCATTAAATTCTATTATGAATGGAGATTTCTGCTGCTTCGTTGATTTGGTTACAATATATTCTAGACTCTCTATTCATGAATTAGTGGGCATTTCTAGTTGCTATGGATATTACTTGACTAATTATGCTAAAACAATTATACACTGATTTACTTCGACTGGTGCCCTCATGTTGGTTGTCATAGACACAGCGTTTTCGGTCAAAGTATCTTCATGTGTCTGTTACTGTAGTTACTAATGCGGGAATTTCAAACTGACCCTCCACTTTAGAAGATAATTCATCAGTTGATTATTCCTAATCATTTGCACTTGAGATGCCGATTGTCTGCCTATCCAACTGAACCAGAGTATATGACTACCTGGCCCAGGGATTGATCTCATGACAAGCAGATAACTAGGTATACTTGTTTAATGCTTTTATCCACTGAGCAATTGTACCATATGACACAATGACTTGGAGCTTTTAACCTAATGTTGCTTGTCTGCCTCTTCAACTGAACTGGAATATGACTTTTTGCATCACCTGTAGTATAATCAAGAGGTGGAATATCAGAGTCTTAAGCTCAAAGTCTATCCTTTCCTTATTAAAAGCACCCCCATATGGTGTTCATTTCTATGTTAGGTCTACTGAGGAGGTTATTAGGACCTTGTATGTGCGTCAATTCTTTCAATTGCCTCATCTTACCACTGCTGTTCTCTATTATTCTCACCTCATTCCTGTTTTCTTTTTTCAGATTAAAAACGAAAAAAAAGACAAAAAACAAATTCATAAATTCATTTTGGCAATTACCAGGAAAGAGAAAATCTATTGAATTTAGAAGATTTCTGGCACAAATTGACTCTAGGCTATCAATACTGCCTAAAAGTGCAGATATTTTATTTCTGTGTCAAGATAACTTCATGATCCTTAGGCAACTTCATTCATCCTTGATCCAAGTATGACATACCTGGCAACTAACAAGCTTGTTAGTTTTTGACTGCATGAAAAAAGATCAACAGAAAAAAATTGGTTGGTACAAGGGAAGCTGAGAAATAAGGTAAGAACTCAAATGCATCAACAATTTGAATAAATTGAGGTGACCTTCTCATATCCTAATTGGATCAATTAGGCTCACTGTTCCTACATTTGAATAGAATCAAAGTGGGTATTGAAAAACTTTCACAAATTACAATTGAGCAGGAGTGAAAATTGATAGCGAGAGAAATTGTTGAGAAAGTTTTTGCAACACTTATATAACAAAACTACTCTAATCCATTTTAGTCATGAAAGAATCTTTTGATATGAATGAACTGATTAAAATGAAAAAAATAATAAAAAAAGACTTTCTTGGTTTCTAGCGAAATGGAGATAGAAGTTATTTGATGGGACTAAATTTTACAAATTCCGAAAAGGTAGTTTTCTGTACAGAGTAAATCAATCAGAAGTTGAAGACAAAAAAAAAAAAAAAAGAATATATTCATCTCATGGGTAAGAAAAATGAGTCAATGATAATAGATTCAGTTTTCATCCACTATCTAAGAAGAGAGTGTTCCTATATAAGAAAAACCTTCTAGAATTTGAAGTAACGTGAAGTGGAATGACCTTGAGTTTAAACAAGAAAATTTTTGAGCATCCCCACACCATAAAAATGGTGATAATGTTTGTTAGGCTGAGTCGGCAGAGGATGGAATCGTGAAAGGTACAGGAGACTGGGGAAGGGGGTTAGGGCAGAGAGGGAAAGAGTGTGTGCTGCCTCAAACCATCTATTTCAAGTACGAACTGAAACCATCCAGGTTTGTATAAACACTGCCAGAACAAGACCAGATCAGCTTCAAGAGTAACACCTTTAGTAGAATAGCAAAATCAATGACATGTAAGCATCATCAGGTTACTTATATTTGCTTCATAATATATATATATATATATATACATATACATATATATATATATATATATATATATATGTGTGTGTGTGTGTGTGTGTGTGTGTATACATATATATATATATATGCATACAGGTGATTATTTTACACATACACACACACATTATATTATATTATATATATATATATATTTCCAATCAGTACCTAAGAGTCCATTGTTGGACAAAGGCCTTCCCCACTCAAGACATGGAGGGATGAAGGGCCTTATCATGCTAAGCTGACACATGACATATTGGCAGGGGTGAAGAGGCAGACACATGTGGTTCCTAAGGGCATTAGTGAAATGTTAATTGAAACTGTCTCAGCCAGAGTTTGAAATATGGTTTGCTGATCCCATTCTCCATAACATTTACTGCTCGGCCACCTCATTTCTATATACTTGTCTAATTTGTTGTTATAGCCCTTCAGCAACAACAACAAATATTTAAAACTAAGTAGGACACAGAAAGTAGAGGGAAAGTGAGGAGAAAGAAAACCTAACGCAGTGTTGAAAAAAAAAATTTAAGTTACGTTATTTTACAGGGACAAAAATATGATTTTTCATAAAACAAAGTACAATTTAGAACTACAGCTATGAATTTTTTTTTAATTCTGTTGAACTGTTTTCGGTATTCCCATAATTACTGTGCCATCACTTCTTACCACTTTTTTCCATGTACCAAATCTCGCCTAGAGTTTTTAGTCTTACTTTTGCAAGAGGCACATTGTGAGAAAGCCTTGTTCTCATAATTAACAAGCTGGGAGTCAGATCAT
Source organism: Thysanoteuthis rhombus (assembly GCA_963457665.1). Lineage (NCBI taxonomy): Eukaryota > Metazoa > Mollusca > Cephalopoda > Oegopsida > Thysanoteuthidae > Thysanoteuthis > Thysanoteuthis major. Next base: position 41,810,542 of record OY735208.1, on the reverse strand, counting down.
GAAGTGAAGTGAAGATGCCAGCTGTAATCTGATTGTGAACTGAGTTATAGTTCAAGTAACCAGAAGTTATTCAATCACCTTGTGTAACAAGAGACCTTAACAACACAAATACAAGAGTAGGCCAATCAGGATCACCTTCATATGAACATTGACTTCACTGAAACCCAGCAGATACAATAATTTGCAAGACAAATTCAGCGTTTTTATCTTCAAGACATTAGATGGTCAAAATGGAATGGTTTAAAATTCACCATACTACCTTAAGGATAGAATATTTTCATTTTTTGAGAAAAGTTGTCATTTTTCAAAACAATGAAAAATACTATGAGCTGAGGCAATGTTCAGATTTATATTTAAAGACAATAGTTGCAGAAATACTTTTCATTTTCTGATTCAATTCAGGAGAGGAAAATTTCATTATTATTTATTGATACTTATGACTAATAATCATGGACAACTAATTTCATTGGATCAATAACCAAGCACTCAGATGCAAATATGCATTTTTTTCTTTCGAGATATTTGAATTTTAAAAATATGATTTTCAAATATTTCATGACTACCCAGAAAATGCACAGGAGTACATTGAATTGCTTGAAATATTTTGATGTAATACAATCAAGGCATTACTGTATAAATTAATCTAACTAAATATATGAAGTGATTTTCATTGTCCTTATTTATTGTATGGTGTTGGCAGAGATATATGCTCTCTGCATGCTTTCTAATTATTGTTTCAACAGTGAAAGTAATGTTCTAAATATAACGTGTCACACATTGAAACACTCCATAAAATCTCCATGCATTCAGATGCATCAAGCTGACAGCAAACAGATTGCAAAAGTAGCATTTGCTCAGGGGCCTGCAATTTCAAGGGCTCTGCACTAATACTTACAAGCTATCTATTCCGTTGGGATGTTGACTTGGTGCTATTACTTTAGTATTAGTGCTTTCAACTTAGATGAACAAGAGAGTGTTCAAGGTTAGCAATTTTAACCAATTATCACCTTTAATTAGGGTTAATATTTCAACTCAATAATCAATGGAAGTGTGGTATATATGTGATGCACAGACAACACATAGACAAAAGTATTTGAAACTGAAGTCACAGCTTTCGGCACTTCAAAGTGCTGTAATACTAATACTGAACAGCCAGGCTTATTTGTCATATTATCTGGCTGTATAGCAAATGCAAAAATTATTTACCAACATTCACTATGCAAGTAAAAAGAATTATGTATCATTCATGTTGATTATTTCAAATTTAATGGCCCTTCCTACACTAGCTCAATTCAGCCATAACTGAGGCATAATTCCTAACAATTTGAAAGCAACATGATCAAGAAAGCATCCTTAAGAATTCCATTTGTAAAATTGGTGTGAAATTTATAAAAATCTTCTATTCTGTAAGTACTGTCAAGTAAGAGACTGAAATAGACTTTGTTTTCCTAATGTAACGACAATAATCCTCACCTAATTTATGAGTCAACTCTTTGTAGTCCACTCAGAGGGTGTAATGGTTAGTATGGCTGCCTCACATACTGAAGGTCCTGGGTTCAATTCCAAGCATGAGCAAAGACAGTGGAAAACTTTTCTCTATGACACATCACCTCCTGCACTCAACAGCTAACTGAGTACACTCAAAGCCATGTGATTAGGATAGACGTATCCCTTTAGTGGACTTGCATCCTACCAAAGGTGTGTTCATTAAAACTTGTAGGTTTAAAAGTGCTGGTCTTGACTAGATTTGAGATTTTTAAGAATCACCAAGCTGATGTATGCAATAGGAACTGGGGCTTTGTCACTAGTCCTCATACTCCATTGAATATTGTCCCTCTCATGATGCTTTACATTAAACTCTTCACTGTTAGTCCGTCCTGTCACGTTAAACCAGATTGATAAATAAAATCAACATTTTCCCACTGTAATCAGCTGAGTCTCTAACCGGCTGAGCCAAACAGACAAATCTTGCAGATCTATGAATTTTTTTAATAAATACACTATACAAAAGTTGCTGTCATCATCTTCAGTAAGAATAGAAGTAGGAGTGGCGTTCGACTTGACCAGGCTTATTCACAATATATTCAGTGATATTTTTCTAAAGATTCATATTAATGTGCAAGATCTCTTTCATTAAAAATAAACTCAAGATGCTAATGAATTAACAATTTCTCATAAAATGCAGTTTTTTTTTTTCAAAGCTTTATTAGTCCTTATCTTATTTAGGAAAAGAATTTAAATGGAGTCCATATATTTCAAGTCATTGTGATCAGCTTTCGAGGAGGGGATGGATTTCATGTGTCCACACCCTGATAAGAATAAATGCTCAAATTTCAAGCCAAAAGAAATTTAGCTATGTTCACACTTTTTTAAAATTCTTTGAAGCATCATTAGTTATATTTCATCCCATTATGAAGTGTTGGCAGGTATCTGTATGATGGGACATTTTTGATAACACTTTTTCATCTTCATATATCTAGTAGTATACAGGTTTATATTGTTACACCATTTTGTTAAGTACGCAGGCTGATCAACAGATGGGGGAGTAGTTCAAAGACTTTTGGAGTATCTATCTCTGAAGTTGAACAAGTGCTTTAATAATGACCGAAAAGCTGTTTCTGCTTGTTCTGTAAAATATTGTTAACCCAAGTATAAGAATTGCTTTCCAAATGAGCACAAAGCAAACATGATTGTTAAATTATGTTCAATGCTTCTTTTCAGAAGCCCTACATCTAGATTTGTTCTTCTGAACTAAATTGAGGAGTTTATATAAAAGAGAATGCAACTGATTAAACATGATTCCAGGTATGCAATACTTAATGCCTTTCAGCTTAATGTCTAACCGCATATATGTCAGAGGTCCATCCGGTCTTGATAGAGTTGAAAAACCTTGATTGGATGATGCAAGCATACATTTAAAAAAGTCAACAAAGCAATCATGCTGCCAGCCCTATAATGGTACAGTACATAGCAACAGTGTATACTGTGCATAATCATTATCAGTCTTTTAATGTCCGTCATTGGACATAGACCTTCCCCAGGATTTGCCACACCTCTCTATCATGGAACCAGTACTTTCTGAATTTGTCTAGTTCGTCTCTCCATCTTGTATTCTGCCGGCCTCGGTTGCACACATGATCTCGGGGGATGTGTGAGTCGTGATGTCCATCGGTTGTCGGCCATTCTTACAACCTGACTAGCCCATAACCATTTAGGTTTTTTATTAGATTCTATGATTCTCTGACTCCCATTTTCTTTCTGATATACGGAGCTGCCTTGTGATCTCTCCATGTGAGGTTGAGTATGATTCTCTCAAGTGCACATTGCATGCTTCTCAATCTGTGGGTCTGTCTCTTAGTTAGGTTCCATGTTTCCTCCTTAGGTGACTATCGGGCATAATACTCTATAGCAATATTAAACATGAATGTCACTGGCTTTTGTATCTTCAGTACATTTTATCATTTTAATGCAGATTCTCCTTACTTACAAACAGAAGTTTTGTGTCATATGAGGCAGCATAAGGTTGACCATGCAACATCTGAAATCTTTAATATCCCATTCTTACAACAAAATTAAAATCGTGAAATAACAGATCAAGTTTTTTCTTATTATTGCTTGAAAGAAGTCAAAATTTCTGTCTAAGATTTTTTTTGAATTCATCAACTACAACATAGACATAGAATTGAAATGTTCAGTTTGAGGACGTCACAAATTTGCTCACATTTTCTTCATTATATATCTATGGTTATTTTTTACTGTATAATTACTTTATTCCATCAATATTTTTGTAAGAATACTGTATCAAGAGATACATTATCATACATCTTTACTTGTTTTTTTGTCTTTACAAAACTTCCTCCATCTATTTTTGGGGTTATCATTTCTTTCCGTTTCATGTCAAGAAACAATTACAGAACACCTAATTCTTTTGATAAAATGAAATTAATTTCGACTCTGCATTGCCAAAATGAAAAAAAAATGATAATATACCAAATTGCAAAATGTTATGGCATGGGAGTTTATAACAAAAGGTGAATGTATATAAAATTTTGTCCATGCTTATCAATGCATATTAATGATGCACGTTATATTATTAAAAAAATGTGCACATCATGTTGAGGCTATGTGCAATATAGAACATGATTTGGGCCATTTACACAATAGAAATAGCTATGGTCCAGTATACCACAATAGGCTTGTACCATATACAGTAATATACAATATTCACTCAACATCCCACTGTCTGGAATGTAACCCGGATATTAAGTGATGCATACCTGTACTTGTCTAAAATATAAATTCAAATAAAACAAGAAACTAAGGCAGTGCATACCTCTGCCAACACCATAACCTAAATAAAAACTGAATGAAAATGTGTTAGTACACAGCTATGATACAGGGAAGGTAATAATTATCTTTCAATTTTCCATAGTTCAGACCATTGTATTATATATGAAAAAATATCTTTCAATCACAAAAATATTCCTGAATCTGCACAAAAATGTAATCAATTCTTTTTTAGCCCATGGCTAACCCTTTCACAAAATGTCATTGAAATTCATTGAGAACCTTTGCAGATATTGTGTTGACACAGAGAGCAACATGAGTGAGTACATATACCTCTTCCAACTTTGTAGGCAATGATGAAAAATTATAGATATAAATTTCATTAAAAGAAGCTTAAAAGAAAACCCAAAAGTGTCAAAATAATTTCGTACTTGACTGTTCTGGAGGTTAAAACCATGGAAAACTGAGGCTTGGAATTTAGATTAACTTATAACCAAAAGGAGTTAGTGTTCAGTTCACAGTTCACATGGAACATTTTACATAACTGCTATTAGAGCCTACATGAATAACACAGTAATTACAATCATTTGAAAATTGCAAAATTTCAAATATAATCAGCTTAAAATATCATACAATATACAAAGAGCCTATATATTTATGATTATGAATGCACAAATAAACTCAAATAAGTTTCACTAATCTTTTGTTATTTGGAAATTTTGAAAATTACTGCTCTGAAAAAACAAAACAAAAACACAAAAAAATGTATAGGTACGTGACTAACATGCATAACTAGTAGAGGGTCAAGTCAAATCAAGGCTGCTTAGTAGAAAAGAGGGTGCAACTGGACTGATGTAATAAATATGATAGACTAGACTAGCATATTTAGTGCATTCCTCAACAACTAATAGAGCACAAGGAATCAATCATCCTGACAACTTTGGAATTTGAAAGGGTATTTATCACATAATTCAAAATTGCTTTCAGTAAACTTTCTAAACCTCAGAATTAGGTATTGTTTATTCTTGGGAGAGGGGGTGATCTGAAAGAATGGTTGTGGCTTCTCTTCTTAGTGGAGAAATGAAATGTATTGTAGTGAAATAATTTCCACATGGAAACCTTGAAAGTTTAAAGCTTCAAAGCAAATGCAAAGTACCAAGTCCTCATGAAAAGTCACGAATACTGGTCTTATAGAATAATAACTAGAAAGCACTCTGAGAACACACTCTACTGCCACTCCATTTGTCACTAAAAACTGAACAAGAAGTAAATGCAAGTGGTAACTACTGCTTGCTTTCAAAATCATTTCCACTCTCTAAAACCTGAATGAAAATCAGTTCATATAGAACTACGATGGTGGGGTAATTGAGAGCTAGGATTTTCCATATTCCAGACAATCGGCTAGATATAGAAGAAAAAAAAAAATCCCTAGATCCATCCCCAAATTCAATCAATCCTTCCTTAGGCCTTGGCCAAGCCTTCCTAACAATGTCATCGAAATTCATCAAGAACTTTTGAGATATGTATGAATACATTACACCTGTAGATATTAGGGGAAGAAATTCAAGGGTCAGACAATTTTCTAATATCAAGTCTTCTATTGTTATATTATCAAATTAGGATGCATTCTAATAGTCTTTTTTTTTTTCTACCTGTCATTTTATGAATGAAACAAGAGAAAAAGTTAGTCCAAGTTGCCCCCGCCCCCATCAGACAATTACTTTTGGTAAAGAAATCTGGAAGAGATTTTATCTATTGAATTTTGATTTAGTACCCTTTCCTTTCCGCAACCAAGGAGACTGAGAGAGAGAGTAAAAAATACAATGAAGTTGCTACAAGCCAGTGCCCAATGTCATAGCAGTCTATCTAATGTCAATACACAAAGACATGACAGGTGGTGTTACTTTGATTCAATTGAAAGAAACTGAAGGAAAGTAAAAAGAATAAGAAAAAAGAAGAAAAAGAGAAAAAAGATAAGTAAAATTAAAAGGAAACAAAACAATGACTAATAAGCAACAAGTATGACAAGCCGAGAAAAAAAAAAAGAGTTAAAAAAGACAAGTAGACCACTGCCCCACCACCATCCTCACGACCATCATCACCCCTTCCCTACCCTTCTCCCTCCCACTCCTCCAGTGTTTGTTTGGGACTGGAGCTCTTTGATCGTGGGAAACTAATTCCCTGAGAATCAGGGCTTGCACTGCCTCAAGAAAGAAAGAAAAAAAATCCAGCTTTTGACTGAGTAAGCAGTCCAAGATGGTTAAACAATCATTCCATTTTAAAAAGAAAAAAATGTAGAAGCCATGATCAAACTGTTTACAAACAAAATGATGATTCAACTAAAAACTTTTAAAAGTGTGTATGTGTGAGTGAGTGTGCGCCCGCAAATGCATGCATGCTAAACTTTAGAAGTACGCAAGTAAGTGAGAAAAATCAATTTAGATATTCATTTTTTCTTTCCTTGGCCAACGATGTTGGGTGAGGTACAAGTATATTAAGTGTGGTTGATCCATATCGAAATTTTCTATATTATTCAAACTGCACACTGATTAAGTAATTGTAATTTAATGTGCCCCTCCCCCCAGCTTATAATTAGTTACAACAATTCATAAGGCATTACCTCGACCGTACTACATCAAACCCACATTATTCAAGGTATTGCCGAGCATGAATTCACTTGTATCTGCTTGTTTGTTCACACAATATCTCCAATAGTTCTTGATGAATCTTGATTACATTTTCTGGAGAGTTGAACAATGGACGGAGGAAAAATTGATTACATTTTGGTGCTGATCGAGGAATTTCTTTACAGTTACCACCCTTGATCCTAGGTATATATGAACTGATATTCATTCAGTTTTCAGTGACAATGGCATCGCTATCTCTGGGAGTGCTTTTTAAAAAAGATTTCAGTCAAAAATTTTATTCAAATAGTTTTCAGGAGGGGTAGGGTGGAGAAATAAGACTTCCCTTGCAGAGGAGACCCCATTTTTTTTATCTGCTGCTTCTTTGAACTGGACATAAGATGCATGTTAAACAAAATCCAGCCAAAAACTAGGAGTGGTGCTATTCAGGTAGAGGACTGCAACTACTCGATATAAGGCAATATCGATGACTATAATTGAACTCTGACAAGAGCGTTGCTGAGTCGCTGAACACATGATGAGCACACAGCCAAATTGAGAAGTCATGGAATTCAGTACCTCAGCAATTTTTTTATATTTCAATAAAATATAATGCAAATTAGTTCTTCAGAGTTCGAAACATCTTTGTGGTTTGCGAGCCAGATTCAGCAGGAGTTTTTTTAGACATTACATACATTACTATCAAGAATGTTCAATCAAGTTAGCCTTAATTTTTAAATCTTTATGTGGATAACTTATCACTAGTGTTCAGAATTGCATTATTCCAGATTTTTCAAATACTTGAAGTATTAATCTTCCCGAAAAATGAATGAAAAACTTTGTTGGAAAAAAAAAAAAAAAAAAAAAATCTCTAAATTTAAAAATGTTAGCAAGTGAGAAGGGTCTTGAATCTGATTTGTTCTTCAGCTTGTGTGCTGATCATATTGAGCAAGTTGTTTTACGGATTGGGATTACAAGCCCTAACCCCTTTTTTTTCTCTATTTTTTTTTTTTTCATAGCTGGGGGGGGGTGGATTCATCCCCTGGTTTTGAATTCAGAGTTATCTTTCTCCTAGATTAGTAGCCAACTAAGACTAGAGAGTTTACTCTGCACAGTTGAGAGAGGAGAGAAGAGAGGGATTTATGCTTTAATTATGAGACGCTTACATTGATATAGTAATGATCAGAAAATGGAGGGGGCGATGTTTTCCCTTGGAAGCTGATATTCAATGGTGATGAAAAATATCTGTATGAGAAAGCTTTTTGCTTTTAATTCCTTTAAGAATATTTGTAAACATCTTCAGGTGCCACAAGGCAAAGGAAATAGTGTTTTTAACTAAAATGGCATTTGAGAGATGGCATTCAAGGAGGGAACTCAAGTTGAAAGGATGCAAAACTTCCATATCTATTTCATTTCATACCTAGAAAAGAAAAATGAATATCATTAGCCTTTAGCACTCTGCATTATTTTTCAAGGGCACCAAGATTTTGTGCACTTAGTAACTTTGAGAACCTCTTACTTTTGGGTTTATTCATGACGAGACTGAAATTGACATGAAAACATAACCTTGAAATTCTAACACACCATAGTTCAACTATGCCTACAGCAGCAGGACAAACTTTTTGTTTAGCAAAGGATGTTACCAACAGAGCACTGAAGGTTAAATAGTTAAAGTTCAAAGTAGGATTTATCATTTTTTGAATAGTGATCATGTTTACTTTCATAATTCAATTTGAGTTAAATGCACTAAGTAGTCAAAGTAAATTCACTGACAATCCAGTATTTTGATCTAGTCATCTATTTGAGTTATAAAAAAAATGGATTTTCTCTTTTTCTCAAACAGATCATCAGAAATGCAGTCAGAATAGTTTTTTTAATCCTCTAAATAATAATTCCATCTAGTTTGGGTTATATGTGTGTAAAACAAAAAAAATTAAGAATGAGCAGTTGAGCAAGCCACTTGTATTGTGACTTATTTCGGTCCAGATAAGCAATTATTCTAAGGCAGACAAATGTCCGTAGCGATGGAAATAAGTGATTACAGACATAAGGAGAGTCTCCTTCCTGGCACTTCATCCAAAGTGGGGGAAAAAAAATATTAGATAAAAGTGTGTGTGTATAAATATAAATATATAATATATATATATATATATATATATATATATATATATATATATATATATATATAAGCATATGCGTGAGTGTGTTTTATCAAGAAATGGATATATGATCTGACAGAATGATTATAAATTGTGTTATATTATAACGAAACTCTTATTTGAAATGATCTCTCTTTATTACTACGTGAATGTATCATTTGACCTAGACAACGTAAATAGAATAAACAATTAAAAAAATGGGGCTGTTGAAGGAATTGAACCTGCAACCCATAGGATTAGCTCTTCGATGTAGCATTGCTCTTACCATTGAGAAAAACAGCTGATACATTCACCGTGTTTCCTAATAACGTATTTGTCCTGTTGAAAGAAACTAACAGAGATCGTGAATGAGCAAAATAAAAAGTCTGAGTTGAGACAGTTATTTGGGCCTTTGCATTACCAATGGCTATTTAGCTCAATAGCAAGAACAATGCTACGCTGAAATGACTACCCTATCTGTTGCAGGTTTGTTACCTGCAGTAGCCCTATTTTATTTTTTTTATATAATGATACATTCACCATATAATAATGGGGGATCATTTGAAATAAGTTTTTCAATATAATACAACGCAATTAATTACAATTCTGTCGGATCATATATCCATTTCTTAACATAAGAAATAAATAGTGTATATACAGAATGTGAATGAATGAGAATGAAAATTTGGAGTTGAAACAGTTATATGGGTCTTTGCTTTACCACAGCTGTTTAGCTCAATGATAAGAGCAATGGCCCATTGATGTATATATATATATATATATATATATATATATATATATTTATATATAAGAAAATGTGCTCCAGCACAATGTGTTAACATTATCGCAAACTTAAAAACACCAAACAAGAATATTGTAACACTAAAAGACAAAAAAAATATCAATTCGGCATTATTTTTAGTGGCATGTAACAACATATAACTTAACTTTGTAAAATAAGATTTTTGCCACTATTCTTGTTTTTACAATAATATTAACACATTGTACAGTAATGCATTGATCTTACTAGTCCTGTTTTCTTTGGGCTTTTATGATTTTTTCTCTATTTAGAAGTCATTCATAACTTTAAGTAAACAATTGGGCTGTTATTTGAATCAAACTGTGATCTACCTGCTGATTCTTGCATAAACATAAAATCAACCCTTTTAGTGCTAGGGCATTTTTGGCTATACAGCAAAAAAAACAAAACAAAAAAAAACTATATGTTAATAGTCAAAAACAATAAAAAAACAGTATGACTGAAATAACATCAAATAACCAATTGAACATCTCTCAGAGGTGCTACAAACCACTGATTTTTGTAAAACTGCCAAGTGGGGCAATATAGTGCAACAAACAGAACCAATTGAAATTCAACTAATTAGTTCATTTACATACTAATGAACATCTGGACAAACGGTAAAGTTCTGACTTCTTGCAGGTGTTACCATCCACCAGAATCACCCAATTTAAACTATCAAAATTGCTCAATTCCTGGCAGATAATTATGCCAAAAATAACTAATCAATATATTAAAATATTTAAAAAAAAAAATGATTCTACATTGCTACCGCTGCTCCCAGGATCATCAATATCATGATTACTACTATTGTAATCATTTGTGTCACTCATCCTCTCATAAAAATCTTGAAAATCTTCACAGAAAAAAAAAAAAAAAAAAGAAAGTTACCCACACCCTCCGGCCAGGAATCTTACATAAACATAGCTGCAAATCGTAAGATGTATCCGGCAACCTGATTGGTTTGTTTGGAGGTTGCTTGCCAATCAGGAAGAATGTTACATTTTTAGACTGATGTATCCCCTGTTTAGTATTTTGGGCTATGTTATCAAGTCCAATATACTGGCCTGGTAATGTTATAAGGGTTAACAGGAAACAAAATTATCGCTGTCAACAAAATCGACTAGATGTTTATATGAAGAACACGCTCAACTTCTGCTGTTTCTATTCATTTGACAGATTTCTAGCATAATCAAAAGCAAGTTTAAAAATTTGCAATAACTTTATATCTTGTATATTTCGGAGCAATCTTCATGACTATGAGCTATACAAAAAGTCACCAAGAATAAACTATACAAGATGAAGTACATTTTATTAGAATTGATTGAATTTTTCAAATATGATACATTAAAATTGTAACTTGGTATAGAAGAATGATCAAATCATTAAAAGCACAGGGCTATTGTGTATACCTTATCTACTTTTATAATATGCCACAAGGTGTTTAATTCCTGTCTATAACATTTATCAAGGAAGATAACTATCAAATACTAATTATAGAGTATACTCCCTTACTTGATTATTTATTCATTTTTTTTTTCAGATGAATAAAATATTCAGTCTTGGATCTATCTACCATATCTTGCAGAGTGATAGCAGTTAACAAAGTTAGAGTTACAAAATGGATTTTACTATGAAGTACTAATTGCAAGGCAACTGCAGCTCTCTGTCTATATTGGCTGCAGAATGTGAGCTGTCAAAAAGTAGAACTTCAAAAGTGCATTAGACATTGAAAGGTTCAATGGGAGAGGAGGAGGAGAAAGAGGAAAGGAGAAATTGGCAAGAGGAGGGAGTTGTGGGATGGTTGGTGGAAAAGAGGAAGAGGCGGTTCCAATTAGCAGAACTATGGTTTCCTTTCAGATAAACAGGAAGAATTCAGGCACATAATTGATGTTTTTGCTTTCAATACATTCAAAATAACTTTCAGCTGAATAAAGATTCCTCCAAGACAAAAAAAAATGTCGAACAAGAAAATATCCCACCTGCTTCTCCGCTCAAAGACAAGACAAAGAATTACGTGGATTATTCTACAGGAAGGAAGCAAAAACCAGGGTCTACTTAATTTCTATGCACAGAATTTCATCTGGCGCTCAAAAGATGAAAAAAAAAAAAAAGTATCACTAAGGTTTCAGATTCCTTATAAAAGGAGCTCTGCTACCATCAATTCTAACTTCATTATTCATACAGCACATTTTCTAGAATTGAAACTTATGAGAACAGATCTCTAGTCTACATTTGATAATGTTGCACTGCTAAACAAAATAAAAAGAAAAGAAAAATTTATCAATTGCAAAATTTTCAACTTCAAGAATAAAAGGGAGATACTAATTTGAATACCAACTAACTTGCTACACCTAAAAATCATATTACATATCTTTTCCTACCCTCTAATTAAACTACCTAAATTTCTATTCTTTCCTTTGCTTCTGTACCATGTCAGTCACACTTGAGTAACTTTCAGCGAAGCCTATTATTGTACACTAGCTATGGGTCATGGATTAGTAACAACTTTCTTCCACATGGCTCAAGGCTCAGATAGCTGAACTGAAAATCCCAACACACCAATACTTTCAATTATCATTTCCTTTCAATATAACTAAAATACCTTTTAAAAGTAATATCATTCCATCCTTTAGCAAGAAAAAATAACTTTGAAAAGTAGGTCAATTTTACCTTTAGGTAATACAGAAAAAGATTTTCGACTGCATTTGTAAGATTTTATGAAATATAATTATTCCCATGGTTGTCTGAAGTGTTTCAAATGCCCAGAAGTATATAAAAGAATTTGAGATATTCAATAAAAAAATGTTTGTATCAATTCAAAGGTGATTAGATAAGGTGTTGAATGTTAGATATTCCAAGTAGTTCTCATGGACTGTTTATACACATGTACAAAAATATATTTCCTTTTTTGTTTTTTTTAACATGTCTATGATAAGTTCCACCTAGTCTTGTATTCATTTTATGAGATCATGGAGCAAATGTTCTGCTGAAGGGCAGGAGGCAAAAAACTACAGCCTAAGGGTCAAATCCAGCAACCAATTTGATTGAATATGTTATTTTGTACACAATAATTCTTTATTTTCTTCATCTATCTTTGGTTAGCAAACAATAAAATTCAGTATCAAAAAAATAAAGCAAAAGCTTCATTTTTTACTGTGCCCGCTAACAAATAAATGTTTTATAGATAAAAATGTTCTGACACTATACATTCTGTTATAATTTGTGCATCAAGGTTTTCTGGAAGTTTTCAAAGCTCAAATTTTCAGAATTATGATAGTTGTTTCTAATATTGCTACACCTAACAGACCTGATCTGTACAAGGACATAATGGGGCAGATAGATAGGGAAGTTGGTATTCAGATGGAAGACCAGCAATTTTTATTTGAATCTCTTAGGCAAGATACTTGCTGTAAATTTGCGATGAATCATTATTCCAAGACAGAGTCAAATGATTGATCTCATTCTTTTTATTTCTCTTGTTGTTTCAGTTGATCTATTCTATGGCCTTCTCAACATGTACCATCAGTATGGATAAGGGAACCAGGTTATCAAATGCAACAGACACCCGAGGAGTGCAGAGTACATCAACTGAAATATTGTGATAAAGACAACAGAAATAATGGTACTTTCCACTGGAGTAGTAATGACACACCTTGGCTCAGAATTGTGATTGGTCCAAATGAAGTGGTCTATATAACAGGACAAGTAAATTTTGTCTTGTTGATACAAGGAAACTTTTCAAGGGTTTGGATAATTACAGCAAAGAATTACTGTGATATGCATAACTAATACTGCCATTTGAGAACACAAATTTTTGGTCCACAAAAATGATGAGCTTTTGAAATTCCAGACATTACGTTAGGTAAAGATAATAGCCTTTTCTTAGTAAGCATACCACACACACACATACATACATATATATATATATATATATATATATATATATATATATAGATAGATAGATAGATAGATAGATATGTGTGTGTGCATGTGTAAGTATGCACATACCTCCAAAGGGTGTTACAAAATGAATTCACCATAAAAAGTCTTTTGATAACATCACTTTGAGACAGTCTGTATATAAATAGAATAGCCACAAATTTTAAGCCTCACTGCATTTGGCCATGGTTGATTATTTTGCTTTCTCTTTTCTTGATGACTAAGCACTGTGGAAGGGTCTTTCATACAGGAAATACCTATCATGGTTATTTATCAGCAACTATAGAAATCAGACACATAGACCTTCTCCAAGTCTCAAAGGTGACAAAAATAAAGATCAATAACAATCAGAAAGTCTGCTAGAACTTCCTTGAAATAAAAAAAGAAAAAGAAATATGTACAAAGCAAAAAAGCCATTTTCTCTATTCTCGGAAGAATATGATATGTTTTTATTTCCTTTTTAGTAAACATTGAAAAGTTGTAATGGCATGTGTGGAAAAGCAAGATAATGAAATAGAATTCTAGGAAAGCCAGGCCTGGAAAAAAAAAAAATTCTGCTGATGACTGAGCTTGATTGTCTGGCCAGAGTCAATTGCTTATCACACTGACCTGGTAGTGGCCACCAGTGACTAAACAGCTGAGATCATCTCAAGCTTCATAAGAATTACAGCTGGTTAGTTGAAAAAGAAAAACAGAGGTATTGCATTAGAAGCACTAGACTAATACCCGCCCAAATGGACAGGTAAATTACTGAGTGCGTGCGGGTGGGGGGGTGGGGGGGGGGTTAATAAAGTAGATAGATGTAAATCAGAAAGTGTTTGATTTGATTTGTGTTTAATAAGTGATATTTCTGACTTTTAGAATTTTTTTTTTTTCTTTCACCATCTTGGAAAAATGTGCAATGTATACACACACACTGCTTGAAATGGACTAGTAGTCATTCTTCCTTTTATTTTCAGCCCCTCTCTAAGAACGATGTTCAAGACTTAGTTGATAACTTCCTTTTACTTTCAGATCCTATCTAAGAATGATACCAAAAAAATCAGCTACCAATATCTGGAAGCAGGTTGAATGCTGAAAAAACTGAACACAAGTGCCCATTTTAGCATGATTTTACATTATCTCTCCCCCGAAGAAAAGAAAATTGCTAATAACCTTTCACATTGGTACTCACAGAGAATCTCATGGAGTTATGTTGTATTTTTTTTGCGATAAGCTGCCACAGTTGGACAGACTTTACGTGAATTATGATAAGATACAAAGTCAATTTTTCTCCTTTTCTGTAGAATTCAATGGCAAAAAGAGGTAGGATTTTGGTCACAGAATTCATACACATCCCACTCCCTTGTTGCTATAATGAAAAATTCATATGGTTTAAAATCATCATTGGAATTTGCACACTCCCAAAGGAAGAAGCCTTCCCACGTACTATCCCACAGATGTCTCGTATGTTGTGGTTTTTTACTAAAGGGTATTGCTGTACTCGCCATGCTTGGCCTGTGGGTTGGCAAGGGGTTCCCGTAGAGGACCACCCCTAAACAGACTGTTCAGTCCCTCAACTTGAGGATAACTATTGACTGTCCATAATTACAGTAGTATATCTTATTTAAAGTTCTCTTTACTGATTGGCACATCTCCAATTTACAGAAGGTGAAATGATCAGCTTTTCTATCTCATATTTATCAGTTTACATAAATTATTTCAAGAAAGTAAATGACAAATTGAGGGCTAAAAATATGTTCTACAGATAATGAGATTGGAAACTCACCCAAAACAAATATATATTCCTGGGGCGTGTATGATTTTGAATTAAAAACCAGCTTGTTTCTAATTTGCCTAGTACAGGCAGACCTTAAATAGTGCAGTTAATTGGTTCCCAAATTTCCGTACTGTTCAAAACTGAATTGTTCCAGTTATAATTCATTGTTTGCTTTTTTTTTAGCTGATACTTAGTAAAAAATGTGTACAACATACCTAAACCATACATCAAAACAAGCACTAATCAAGACTGTACTATTCAAAGTTTTACTGTAGATTTCTATCAAGCAGAGGCATATTTGTTGCTGGTTACTTTCGATTCATGAGAAACATGCATGCATCTGGTGGAAGAGTTATAACTCGAGCTTCAACAAAAACATCGCCTCTAATTTCCAAGCAAGGAAAATTCAAACGTGTCCAGTTCAAGTTTATTCAACAGGAAGAATTTAATATCAGAGCCTTGATATTCTCTGCAACCATTTTTGAGGAGTTACAATCATTTGATCACATGCATTTTACTCATACCAAGAGTAGAAGTAGGTTCTTATTCACTCTCCCTACTTTTGTAGCAAATGTTTAGAATACAGTTCATTTACAATTTTGAATTTTTTTTTTTTTTCAGTATAAACTAATTAATCAATCATAAAAATGTTTAAATTAATCAGTGGAGAGCCTTGAACTTGTGACAGAATTGTTAGCTATTTAAATTATGTAACAATGACACACAATTTTTTTCCGATATCTGTAATATTTGTATGAGCCCTAACAAGTACAGAACAAAGACAGCTAGCTTAGTTTGCATCAAGATCTACAAGTTCTCATGTCCTTGAAATCAGATTCACATTACTTGCAGCAATAGTGGGTTGATCTCAGTAAGCTGGTTTGAACCTCTGCCACCAGACCCATTAGATTTCCTAATTCAAAGCTCTCGCAATGTTTGCGTTGGGTAAGTATCCAAGATAAAGATTGGGTTATCTCCCCTTATAGCACAATCTGACTATACTGCAACGGTTATCCTCAATTCATTCAGAACGTACATGCACGTGGTAGAGTAATACGGAGTTGATTTTTCTTGAACTTCTGTACTTCAAGTTACCTCCTATACACAATATGGTGCAGTGAAAATCTACTCGAGCAAAGTGTTCCCAAAAATACAGCAGGGGTCCATTCTTTATTCACACAATCAACAGTAAAAGAAAAAAAAAAAAATTTCGTAGAAGAAACACAATCCAGGCCCAACATCTATCTTCCTTACTCGAATTCCTGGCAAAGATACATTAGCGTTGATCTTGTTTGTTTATTCCTGTAGACTCCTTGAGAAGGGACACCTTATGACTCCAGTAGCAAGTAGGTTTTAAAGGGTGGAATGCTAGTCCTATGCCAGAGCTATAAGTTTTTTTTTTGTCAAAGTAACATTCTCTTAAAGGGACTAACTTACAGGGGTGCTAAAGGTTTCCAATTGCCCTGCTACTTATCAGTAGCTGGAAGGAGAAATGGATTCAGGTTGATTCTGTTTTCAGCACTTCTAGCATTACTATGAAGAAAAATTGAATCCATGCAAGGAATATCTTAAAAGCTGCGTTTGAAGTTCCTTTGCCCAAACATTAACCCAAAGACTCAATTACTTGGGAGAGTATGTTTAAAATAAATAAGAGAGTATAAAATAAAGGAAAATGGGGGAGGAGTGGTCATCCATGAACTGGTTAATATAATAAAAAGAGTAACAAAAATCATGAATTACACTTATGCAGATTGACTGATTAGAGAAGCAAAATTTTCACAGTTATAAATATGAATCAGTGCCTTAGATGAATGAAGAGGAGGAGCATTTAGTGCAACTAGTAGTAAGTGATAGATCAACTGTTAGAGCGTAGACCACCTTGTAGAGTAGCCATTCTCAACAGGGCTACATGATCCTCTTGGAGGTCCTGGCACATTTGAATGGGGCTACAGACTGAAAAAAATGATGAATGAATTTCTGTTTCTCTGTTCATGTTCTATCTCTATTTGACAGGTGGCCCTGGAACTTGAGATCTCTTAAGGGGACCTCAGCTCATGATCAGAAAATTGAAGTCAAGTGACAATTTACCAAGCTGAAAAGAACAGATTGAAGAACCCCAAAAATGCATTCCACCTAGAATCTAATCCTTTCTTCAAAATGCTCAAGTAAATAATAGTCGTCATAAAATTGGAAAAGCATCAAATTATTTTCAGAATTACCTGAACGGCGATACTTTGATCAGTGTGGATTTTGATGTAGTATAATCATAGTATTGCTTTATAAAATAGTGTAACTAAGTAAAAGCCGAAAAAAAAACCCCAAAAACAAAAGAAACAAAATAAAACATCGAATCTTAATAAGGTCTTGAAAAATCTCAGTAAAGAACAATTTAGAACATATTAACTGCTCTAATCAAGGTATATCTGCACTAGTTATCAATGATATGGAAATCAAAAGTTGGGAAGTAAATTTCCAAATGTATTTTGGAAAATTTATGGAAAGAAACCAAAAATGTACACTTTTTCTTTAGAAATTTGTCTTCTCTGTAGACAACATGTAATATCAAACCCGATCCTCTTTCTTCAAATGGATCTTTAAGGACTTCCATTGTTTAGCCATCAATAAATAATACAACTTTTTTAACAGTAAAATCATATACGTGTTCCATATTATATTTACATATAAAAAAAATCTTCACAAAATGTAACAACTATTATGGGACAGGGGCAGTACACTTCAGTCCTTGATTGAAGCTATTAATTTTTTCCAAAATTTTCCATTCTGAACAAAAACACACTATTGAAGGTCTTATTATTATTTGTTGTTTTTTTTTTTTTCAGCTTACACTTAGTTACAATAATTTATACAGCAATATCTTCACCATACAAAATCAAAACCTTTATTCTATTCAAGGTATTGTGGTATATAATAAGAACCATGTCTGTCAAACGTAGTGTCAGTAGCAACCATCAGCCCCCTTTTTACCTTCTCAAATTACCTTACATTTCTCCCCTCTTCAATCCTACCTTCTCATTGAATAATCTTCCTTTTCTCCCCTCTCCATTCCTACCACATTTGTTATGCTTATTGTATCAGTAGCAGCCATCGGACTTTAGTCTGGTTCATAATCCTGACCTCAATTATCTTGTACATAGTTTGCCTGACTTTTCACTCGCTTGAAGAAAGACAATTTGAATAACTGAACAGGCCTTTCTTTCATACTTCATAATTTACAGAAACTACCGGTTAACCTTCCTTCCCTAAAATGAATGTGTTGGAGGTATGTCTATATGCTAAAATAATCGATGCTGTCCAATGAAAAATGATATGATTAAACCATAGATTTACCTACTTCTGTTAATTCAAATACCTGAAATAAAATTCACTTCATTGTAAATACTCAAGCAACAAACATAAATACTTTTGTTTTTCATAAACTTTATGTATTTATCGTAAATAAATGATACAATTTACAAAATTTACAATAAATGCCTCTTTTTTCCAATGAATTGTAAACATCCCCATTACACTAGTTTAAAAGAAAGAAAAAAAGAAGAGAAATTAACAGATTTTTGTAAATATTAAAGTATGAAAGAAAGGCCTGTATTGTTACTGAAATTGTCTTCCGTTGTTTTTCAAGTAAATGAAGAATCGGCAAAGTGAAAAGTCGGCCAATCACCATGTGGGATGATTGAGGTTGGGAATCTAAAAGTTGGAATTTTGATAGCAACACGTTCACTTATAACCTTCAGAGAATATATGGGTCATGTACTAGTAAGAATAATTTCAGTAGTGTTTTAACAAGTAACTGAACAGTAAATTATTTTGTGTGGATTTTCTAATAGTGTAATAACAATGACAAATCAAAAAGGTGAATGCTCCAAGACATGAAAATCTGTGAATGGATGGGGGTATATATTGATCATATATATCCTGAATAAATAATTTTGGGATGACATGGCTATCAAATTGTTACAGGAGGGGCCAGGTAAAAACCAAGTACAGAAAACGTAATAGGTTGCCCAGAGAGCAATGGTGTTTTTAAGATAGAAGTTTGAAACAGAAAAAATGTTTGATCAAAGTAGATTCTGTCTCATTGAATGAACTTTTGCCAAAATATAAATATCATAGTTTCTGGAGTCAATAATTCTTGAAAAGTTTGTGTCATTGTTGAAGGATCGCTGCCTTACTGGAAGTCCATAATCTTTAAAAAAAAAAATTGCTGATATCTTTGAAACTAATTCTGAACTCTACCAACAGGAACTGATCGTTGGCTACATGTTAGATCGATGTTTCATGCTGTTTCAGCAGCTTATCAGCCAAGTCAAAAGAAAACTCTAACAAAATCGTTTTTACCTAATCTGTTTATGGATTGATAACATCAACTTGTGGACAGTGCAAAATTAGAAAATTACTACTTAAAAATAATGATTACTCTATAAATGATTTGTAAGAACTAGCTTGTAGAAAAAGGTGTCTGATCGTCAAAGAAAATGCCATAATTTCAAGACAACCCAAAAGATCACAAGTTCACCAGATCAGATATTGATTAAATATGAAAACAATCAACTTCCCACCAGTTAAAAAGGCCCCTAGTGAGGTAGGAAAAACAAAAAAAAAAGGCTTCAGAGCTTATATTGAATTTCATCTGATGTCCCCTTCAACCAGATTATTACAAAATAGAGAATGTACAAATGTCTATAACTTTGAGAAGAGTTATGACCATTCAAACTTTTGTTCAGACAATCGAATCTTTTCTTACCTTTTTTGATGTAAACATAATGTTTTGGACAATCCATTCTTCAGCCCTCACCAGGTAAATAATCCACAAAAAGAGGCTAACCTTTCTCCTTCATACAAATAAACTTGGCACCACCCCTAAGTTGAGAGATTCAATTGTCCAAAGAAAAGTTTGAAGGAATTTTCATATTTTAAATTCATCATTTCAGAAAGAAAAATGCACAAAGCATCTTCGTTTGTAATTAATGGTCTTCTTTGAGATAATTTCACCAACTGTGATTATTCTCTTAGCAATTTTAGACAGATCTAAAGATGCAAATCAGTTCAAGTTATACATTCAATTCTTTCCATTAAGTGAACTGAATGATCATCAATCAGAGTTTATTGGCTGTTTTGATGCCAATCAAAGATTATTAGCAAATAAGGATTTCAATATGAAAGATACCTCCTTACAAACCTGAATTGGAGCAAGTATCTTCTTATACATACCTATCCCATAACCCAGTGCAGGGGCTGATGGATCACTACAGATGATTTTCATCATGGGTGCATAGAGGGCAAGGTAGTCTGATGGAGCCAATCCATCAACAGTCTAGTTTGGATGTCTCTCTCCTGGACTTGTGGCTAACCATAACTAGAGAGCCTAGTCTTTCCTACTATTTTACCTATATCTGGTGGCAGAAGAGATAGATCCATGTCTTTCCCAAGGGGGTTATGTCAAGTGAATGTTAACTCAGTTAGAGTTTCAAACTGACTCGCCAATTCCATTCTTTGTGCCATAGACCATGGGTTTGAGAATCACTAGTTTAGAGTTATAGACACAATTCATTTTAGGCATAATGAATGTGTTTATTATAAGTGAAGCCCAATGCTAGGCTCAAAGTAATTGTGTAACTTTCACCACCAATTAATCATGTACCACATATTCAAGTGAACGAGAATGCAGTGGCAGCATCCAAATATCCCCAAAATTAGGGCAGTCATATAGGCCAGTGATAAAACAGCGAGCTAAATACCATAAAATTCAGAATGAAATTAAGGTCTTGCCTTATCTGAAGGTCGCCTTATCTATATATGGTAAAACTGTTTTTATAACAAAAATACACATTCCAGAATTAGCACAAGTTAATACCCTAGAGACCAAAGTAAATCAATTTTGTTCCAAGAGTTGACAAAGTTTATAATCTATAAGTTTTAAGAGTGAATGGAAGAACTCAAAAAAAGTTCATCTCTAAAGAGGAGCAGCCACTGCAAGAGAGCAGTAAACATATGTTAAAAAAAAGAGAAAAAAATTTGCAAATTCTTCAGACAAAGCCAAACACATTAAGTGAGTCAACAAAACTTTCTGCATTAAAAAAAAAGACAAAAAAAACCCAAGGTTCTATTTCCCATCATCACACCATGATTTCCTTCAAGAAATATGATCAGGCTTGTCCCCAATTTTTCAGGTCTCTTTTCTGCCCACGACAAAGACTGGTAGATGTAAACATGTTTACTTATAGGAACCTAGTTCTCAGAGTGCAATGAGAGCCATAATTTAGAACACCAGATCAAATTGCATCTCCTTTTACAAAGAGCAAGAAATTCACCCCTTCCCACTGTCTAAGTTGAAGACAAAGTTATAATCACAAAACTGCTGACCAAATATTTACTGACTTACCATATATACAGGCATATAAGTAAAGCACAAAGCTAAGATCTAATTCAAATTTAGTCCAATATTCACTGGATCAGTTGACTCTCCAACATAAGGCAGCACTGCATCCATCTGACTGTCGAGTTGATAGGATATAAATTAACTAATATAACTCAATATCAAAAATTCTTTACGCTTAAAAAGTCAACTTATACACAGGTATATATATATATATATATATATATATATATATGCAAATACGAAAGCAAAAACTCAAGATTTGGAGAATTCATTCATTAGTTACTGTATTTGCTGGCCAATAAGATGCATAGTTCACAGGGGTACTTGGAGAAAGTACCACTCACTGGAACTCATTCAAGCCCCATAGCTATCCATTCCAATTTTTGGTAGACAATCCTCCAGTCATAATACCAGCACATTGCAAACAATATTTTCAATTATTCAAATGTATCTCTTGCAAATATGGTAATGCTTTATACTGATTATACAAATAAAAATTCATATTCTAACTGAACCATAAATGTGTGTCAATTAGCAGCAGTTAAGATTATACTTGGTAAAAATTTTTGAAATCAAGAGAATAATTTAACAAATTAGTCAATATTTTCACCAACTAGATGCTGGTGATTTTGAAATATTCATAAGTTTTAGTTTTAGCTTGATGATATGATTTAAACAAAATGAACTTTTTATAAATCCATTACTGATAGCCATAAAAATAAGGGATATAAAAGAATATTTTGACAAACAAAATCAACCAGTTGTTGCCTTGACTATCGAAATAAATCAATTTCCTTTTAACCTTACCTCTTCTTGAACTTTTGCCTGAAATCAACTTGTAGTCATTAGTCAGTAATTTGGTTCAAGATTGAACTGATATCCAGCAACTAGGTTTCATTGTTTTTAGTTTTATTGTTAATATAAATCCTTAAAGCTTTTTAGACTGAAAACTCATAGAAAATATTCATCAGAAAATGTTCAAATGTACTGTACATGGATACTTGGAATAACTTACAAAATGTTGTCAGACATAGTAAAGTAAGACACGAAGAAGAGCGATGTGTTATAAATTATATGCATTGTTGATCTAAGGTCAATAATAAAGACTAAAAAACAAAATTTAAAACTAATCTATGTTTTTGCTATGCATCTGCTACTTACAGCAATTTCACTTTGAATTTACCTATTATTTTGAGAGCCAAATTTGATGTTTCAAAAATTGTGATCCATACTCAAACTGTGTGATAAGCGATTCTGCGTTATATCAATCTGCATTATAATGCGCCTACAGTGTATATGAAAACATATAGAGTTTTGTACAAAACTGAAGGAAACAATAAATCAGTAGTATCCTAGTTTCATAGTCCGGTCTTAAGTGGCATTTAGTTCAAGATCAAATTTTAGTATCAATTCTTATGCCAGAGAAATATAGAAATAATTCCCTAGTTCCGTGGACCATGAAAATAGGATACTGCTACAAATTCTATGGTCATCAATATGATCGATAACTGAAAAGCTATAAGTATCATCTTAATCTAATTTTATAATTCTATTTGAATGAAAACATCACTGATAATTCACTCTTCAAGTGTACAAAATTATCTCAGGTAAACTTAATCTGTAGTCTGACATCTTCAGTTCAGATTATTCATTCAAGAATTTTACATCAAAAAATTATATTAGTATTACGATGAAGATTGTTACCTAAATACCAAGAGCTGGTATCCAGGTAACAAAAACCAACATCTGGTAAATCTTAGTACAATGATAATAATTCATCTCAGAAATTCAGACAAGAATTGCAAGATCTAATGATTATTTCTTTTGACATGAGTGAAAATGCACTAAAGGGTTTACAGCTTAATTTCCAAAATATTTAAAAAAAAAAATATGCAAAAATTCAGTTTATCATAAATATTTACAGATAGATGCTCATGATTCAAGCAAGATGCTATCCATCCTCCCAGCTTTTAACCTTCAGAGAAAATTCAAACACTCCTCTTAAAACACTGACCCCTTCACTGTTTATCTACAAGATTAGGACAAGTGCTTTCCTCCCATACAGTTAGATTTGGTGGTGCAAGTGTTAGGGAGAATTTTCTCAAAGTTGCGGTTAAAAAGCAAATCTTGTTTGAGTTTTATTAGATAGATGTTTTAATCATTGTATGTGGTCTTGTAGGACTTATTTCCTTGTCTTTTCCTCCGACCCCAAGAAGGTGAGGGGATATGCCCTAAGTGGGTGAGGAGAAAACAAACCAACATAGACAAAGAAAAAGGTCAAACCAAACAACTTACATTTTTAAAGAATAAATACACTGATGAGGGAGAAATTTCTCTAAGAATAGGAATATTTTCCGTTTTTCATTCATAGAATTAGATTCGAGGCAAAAACAAAAACAAATGTTATTCTGGTTGATAGGGTTTAAAAATTTGTTATATCATGAATTTTGTGAAGTTGAAAAACATGATTCTGGAATAATATTAACAATTTTAGCATGTTTTACTGAATTTGTATTTCCAAGATACCAATACTGAACTAAAAACCAAGCATCTGCTTATACAACCACTTCCACTGCTATTCCTTACAACAGAAAGAGCACATACATAACTTGAATGTTGATGCTGACCAGGATTACGTTATATTCAATAGGGAATAATCATGTTAATCATGTGAAAAGATTGCTAAACAGCAAAATATATGGGAGTGCAAAAGGTTGTCAGAGATATCTCAAAAGCGATCAGCAAGTCTAAATGGCATGCGGCAAGAATAACAGACAGTTGCTGGACAATGTGACCCATACATCCTTCAAGATCATAAGCAAAATTGTGACCAGCAGAGAAGAAGAGGGTGAGATGATCTTGATAAATTCGGAACATTTTACCATTGTGATGCTCAGGTGAAAAAACTGGCAGACCTCAAGGAGGACCTACGTCAAATAACAGACTTCGATGACTTATCTGAAGTATCAATAGCTGAATTTACTGAAACACCGGTATTATTTGCATTATCATTTAGGCATTATACATTTGAATCAGAGATTGTGTGATTGTATGTATACATATATCATAATACATGACCAACATTAACCGTTGAATTCTATGGTAATGCTGGTTTCCTTTTACAGTGAAGGGATACCAAAAAGTAACTTTTTATAATCTTCAATAGATTTTAGGTCAGTAGGCTATCAATTTATAATCAATGAAGTTGCTACAAGTTTCTTGAAGAGTAAAAGAGGGAAATTAAGAATGATTAAGATTTAATCATCAGTAAGCTTTTTATAATCCAATGTTAATGTTCTATTGCTATAGAAGTGTTCGGTTTCTTGAACACAATCCTTACAAAAGATTCAGTTTCTCAAGAGCTCAGGAAATGGATCAAGTCTAATATGTGATTAGAATGTAAAATTTGCTCTTTTACCAGATCTCCTTATTTCAAGGAAGAAGATTACACACACTATCAAATCAGGATGGAGAAATATTACACACACACACACACACACACACACACACACACAAACATCTGAGAGAGAACTTCAAAATTTTCCAATTAAAGAAAAAAAAAAGAAGACATTTTCACACATGGGTTGAAGGGAAACAAAGAAAATTTTTAAAAATCAAGAATAATCATTATTTGAAAATAAAAATGGATTGTGGGGTGGCTGAACAGTCAATTCTACATGAAATAGAATCAGTGATCCAAGTTCAAAGTCCGGCTGGAGTATGTTGACTTCGCACTATTGCTCTACCTAGATAGAGGCATGAATTTCTGTTTTCCCCCACCCTCTCAGCTACAGGTAAGTAGTTGGAAAGACTAAGCTCTCTACCTATGATTAACAACCAGTCTAGAAGTCGGAACTAATTCTGCGACCAGCCTGTGGAAGGATGGGGCTCTATCAGGCTGACTCACCCATGTTGAAATCATCTGAGGTGCCCCAATGACCCTCCACTGGATTACATGATTTTAAAAAGAAAAAAAAAATTGTTAAAAATTATATGTAAGAGGAAAAGAGAAAACAAATTCCCATACAACCACATTCTTTTGGGATGGGCAATAGCAGACTCATTCGTTACAGTGACAGATGGTGGAAAGAAAGAAATCCTATTCTTTTAGGAAAAGATATCAGAACAGATGTGTCTAACTGGCACACAACTGATCATGGCTATTTTCCATTCTGGATGATAAATAAGAGATAAGCACTTAAATAATCCTCGAGACAACTTCATACTTCAGAACAGTAAGCTTTTCTTCCAAACACACCCTTTGTATTTCACCGTTCCTCATTGGCTTATGACTTAAACCTTCTATCACATCAGTAAGAAAGGATAGTCTGAGTCTACATCAAGTACCTGACAACTTCCTGAATACTAATTGTAGCCACTTTATTACAGAACAATGAGTCAATACATTTTGATAGGTCAGATTTTTTTTATTGCAAACTATAACTACAAATCTATTCAATCATCAATAATAATTATAAAAAAAGAATCACAAAATCAGTCCAAGAATTATTCAAGAATAATTTGAACAGATCTACCACTATGAGAATTTTTAGCAAGAGAATTTCTAGGGTTTGCTCATCTGAAAATCAGGTCAACAATGCCATAAGTACACAATGTTTCACCAACAATACAGTATGAGAGAATATAAGCACACTCTGATTTCAATGTATGTCATTCTGGGCCAGAATTAGTCTTTTATATTGCTCATACAGTTTCATTTTGATTATGTTGGTAGTCATACAGGCTTTTATGAACTTTGGACCAACTTCTAAATAAGGAAGGGTCTCATAGTCAACATTTATTGAGGTTTGTATATCATTCAAATTCATATTACTACCAAATAAAAAATTCTTACGGTTTCAATGACAGAAATTTCATCTTAGAATATATCAATCGTGGTAATTGGTTATAATCTAGTTCAATGGATCAAAGATAAAGCATCCAATGACACAATAGTAGCTGGCATTTATCATGACTAGGGTGATAGTTGTTACTATGTGTCAGATATGGTAGGAAGGAGAAAACCGAGCTAGGTAGTTTAATAAGAAGGTGGAGAGGTAAGACAATGAAGTTAGGAAGTTTAATAAGGGGATAGGGAGAAGGGCTGATAGCTGCTATGGATACCCTGTGTGACAAATCAACCTCATTATATATGCTATCATTTCATGCCTACTTTGAAGAGTTATTAACTCATAATTTCAAATACTGCTATTGACAGTGAACTCTTTGGTGAATAGAATTTTAAAAAATGGAACACATCTGAGAATAGAAAAGAGAAAACCTTCATTTTAAATCACTAGAAGTGGAAGAAAGGTAACTTCAGTCATGATTACCCTCCATAACATATGAAACTTTTCACATGAATTTAGGAGTTGAAATGTATAGATTCAATTCAACCTCATAAAGTTACACGTTGGAAATTATATTAGTGAAGAGTTGCCTCCCCAAGATTTTGTTGAGGTGGTGGCTGTTCTTGTTACAGGAGGAAAAAAATCAACTCAAGCCTCCAACTGACGGGAGTTTCGACAATTTAAAGCTTGTCAAAGGATGATTCATTGGTTAGGAGGTGTGAAGTAAAAATATCCATATACTGAGTGAGGGATGAAAAGAGTGGGAAAGCATTTGACAGTAACATTTTGGAAACACAGAGGACTTCGAATTGATACATTGAATCAAGTCACATCAACAAAGTAAAGCTATTGCCTTGTAACATAATTGATCAGAAATTTGAAGAATTGAGCAGAGGTCATCAGTGGTGAACTCTTTTAGGGTAAGATAAGTCAGCTGATAGTTCTGATCTCTGCCACTCTTCTTCTTTTTTCTTTCCAAGAGCCTGTTCATATACAATGAGTAAATAAATGGCAGACAGAATACGAACATATTCTAAGGTTAGCAAAAAGTGATGAACAACAACTAGTTTATAGGCACTTATTAAAAGAAGAAAATCAATCATTTACTGCAATAATTCAAATTTCTTACACACTTTGACTAGAGTCTTCATCTTGATTGTTATGGTCTCTTCATTGTATCCTCTTTTCTTTTTCAGGTGTCTATCATAGTTGATAACTTTTAGGGAATTATGAACTGAATCCTTTATTCAATCCAATGGGTAAATTGTTCTTGTTCCACTGTCCATGTTATAGGATATCTAGAAACAGTCTATTTTTCCTTCATCCAATTGACATTGTTTTTTTGCTACTTCCACAAGCTAGAATGTAACTTTAATAGGATGAGGACAGTAAACCAGAAAATGACTCCTCATCCAAGAAATGCAGGCAAAATAAAAATTTGAATCAATATTTCATTCAGTCTCGATCCAATGAGTAAATTATGAATTTCTTGTTTTATAAGTCTTACAAAGAAATAAATCAAACTTCAAATTTTCCTTGAAACCAATTTCAAATATTCTCAGACTGCTTTATTTGTAGATATAACCTGTAAAGATTTGTCCACATTTCATGTAGTAGTTCTCTTTATTAAAAAATAAACATGGAAAGTGGCTGAATTTACAGTTTCTTGATCCAGTTTCAAGCTATGGTTAGATTCTCATATATTTGGTTCAATGAGTTGTTTTATAAATTGCTAAATTACAGTTTATACTAAGGTTTGAAACAGAATTGAAGAATACCAGTAGCAGATCCACAAATAGTGGCTGATTCAAAATATGCCAGACTATGAGGATTGCCGGACCATGAATTATCTTTTGACTTATAACAATTTCTCCCTGTAAACCTGAAAAGGCTAGTGCTCTCATACTGGTCATGGCATAAGCTGTCTCTGCCAGGGCTTCCCATATCAAAAGTTTCTCGTCTCAGTTTGGGGTAAATGAAAGACTTGGATGTGACAAATACTCGAAGTTGCGTCACTCACTGCACCATATTCTCAAGTAGTCACCCATCTGAGTACTCAACAGGTTTGATGTTGCTTAACCTCGGTAATTGTGCAAGAACTGGTGTATACAACATGATTTGGCCATAAACTAAACCTGAAGAAAAACACAAACAAACATTGCTCTTATAAATTAGTCTGAACTAAGCAGAGTAAGACGCAGAGAAGATTTTGCAATAAATAGCCATACTTACACAACTATTTTTAATTTTTGATATAATGCTAGTGAAACTGAAATTAAAAACACGGCATTCATTACCTTAAAAAATCTTCAAGAAACTGAAACCCAAGTTTTCACTAGCGTTTTTACATCTAAGCTACAAAACATGAAGCACAAATTATTACTTCATGTTATTTGCTCATTTTTCATGAACTGTTGTCTTAAGTGAAATGCAAGCACCCTAGAGGTCTATTTTAATAACTTAGCTGGCATCTGTACTGGACAAAGATCCTCACAACTCTTGTATACATACCCCTCCACATGAAGAGGAGAGAAGAGAAAAGCATAGGCTAAGTGAGACCTGTTAATTTATCTAACAGATTCAAGGCTGTTCACTTTGAAGTTGAGTATATTACTTAATGGTTCTAAAGGGAGACAACTATGAAGTAGTGAAAAAAAACAATCTTCCGACTATCACCAAGGATACAGTGAAAGATAAGCTATTCCAATAACAGACCTGTATGCAGACAGTTTTAGGGAGGCCCTGGCACGCAGAACCACTCTGTCGGGATAGTTGCTGTCAGTGTTATGGTTGGAATTAATCAGGAAAATGTAGAAGAGGATAGGTCACATTGAATTATTATTAAGCCATGTAAACTTCGGGAATGAGCAAGCAAGAAATAGGTGAAGATGAGAGTTGGATTTTGGAGGCAAAATAGGATAGAAGCCAGCTGCACCAGTTTCAAACATTGCCAATAGGAAATGGTCATTATAGGCTGCCAGTTCGTGTTCACATCACCATAATTCCCTTGGGAAAGGCAGGTATCCACCTCTACCCCTGCCAACACGTTATGCGCCAGCATTGAAGGGTACCCCCAGTCACCCCCCTATATTTTACATTTACTTGGGGAAGGCCTAAGTCCAACAATGGCCCTTAAAGGTTGATGAAAAAAAAAAAAAATCTACTTTTAAAGAACATTAGTCAAGTAGTCTGGCTATAGTTTACAAGAACAGTCATGAAATTTTGGACGGGATTTGTGTGCAATTATCTTTTCTATATCTCAGCTAACAGTCTGCATTGCATGATATCTACAAAAGTTCTGTCTTTCCATAAAATATCTCTCAAACTTTTCAATGAAACGTTGTGAAAAGGTCAGTAAAAGAAAAAGTGATTAAATTTTGGAGTGGATCCATGCACAGTTACCTTCCCTATGACATTGTTATCAGTTCACAAAAGGGTCTCATTTCTGAAATCAGGGTTAATGACATTATAGTGTAAATAGCTGAAAATGACTTTTTCTTAGGCATATGATTCTCTTGTAAACTCAACTTTTCTTACAAAATGCCCAGATTTGATAAGTTATTTTTTCTGACAAGGGAATCATAGCAAAAATCTACCGTTTTGAAAAATGACCAGAATAATTTTTGCCACAGATCTAGAATGTTTACCCAAAAGACTTTTTATATGTCAAAGAGGATACCTAGAGGGGTACAATAAAAGTAAATTGGCTTTTGCTGCATTTGTTGTAAGGCCAAGTCACATTATTACTGGACTATTTCCTGTGTGAATGCCATGCAAAACATTATCTTGAATTTTCCATTAAAGTTAGCAAGCTACAAGGCTGAAGATGTTATCAAATATTATTAATGTTTTCATATCCACCCTTTCAACATACATGGTACCCAGGGCCTGCCTTAGGAGCAGCAGAGCCCAATTGGAAACATTTTTAGCGAGGTCCCTAGTTAACACTTAAAGTCAGAAAAAAAATAAAAATATAAACAGTGTAAACACTGTTAAATCTTTGAAAATTCAGAAGAAAATTAATATTGTTGCTGTTCTCTGTATATCATTATGTTCATTTGCAATGTGGTCTTGAGTGTATTTGACAAGACTAGAATATGTGCAGGGCCCCCTTAGGCACAAAACACAATTGAGTCCAATTGGCTGGTACCACTAATGTTTGACCACCTAAGGTAGTACCAAAATCTTGATTGGCCCCTGGACTAAATGACCCAATTTCCAAATCCATATTTAGAATTCTCAAATAACTATTGTGGGTGATCTCTTTTACATTGCAACTTCTCCAGCTCACTGTCTGTGTATGTAGAGCTCTATTGATATAAGCACCCAACAGGTGGGTAAGGATTGGTTGTGTTTGTTTCTAAATGAATGTAGGTAATGAAGTACATCTGCATGCCAGAGTCTCACCTTAGCATATCCAGGTGAAGGGCAAGGCAGGAGAAGAATGTATATCAAAGAAATGCTAAATACTTACAGATGGAGAGGCCAAGAGAAAAGAAAAGGAGAACCACAAATAACAATTAGAGGATTCTCTAGTAGTAAGACTGGAATTCCATTCTGATATCAACTGGGATGTCTTTCAACAAGAATATTTAGCTCTCTGTGTGTGTGTGCATGCACATATAAGTTCACTGCACAAATGGGTTTTATAAATAGGTAAATATTCACTTTCTCATCATAAAAAGGTGAGACAGAAGTGTGGCCAAATGGTTAACAGTGCAGAGATTGGAATTGGTGAGCTGAGTTCAAACTTAGACTGTGGTAATTAGTGAGCACTTAGCACTAATGCTCATGGGAAAAGCATGAAACTATGGACTAATAGTAGGGCAGACTTGGCTATCAAGCCATGGTTGGCAAACAGAGTAGAAGATGGACAACTGATTCTAAACCAGTTACAAAAGGGATGAGCTCTGTCAGGCTATCGCGCCCTTGACACACCCATGATAAAATCACCTGTGGTTCCCCAACAACCTTGCACTGGGTTATGAGAGGTGAAGTATCCTGGGAAGGGAGAAAAGAATAAAAAGCAAGATCGATGACAGTACGAACTCAATATGCTTCAAGTATTGAAATATTCAAATATTCTCCACAGTGGTCAAGAAACCAATTTTACATCAAATTAGTTGTAAATAAGTTCAATGTTAATCTAACTCTTCTCAAAACATCTGCTTATTTGAATTCAGTAATTTCAACTCTAACATTGTTCAGTTACAGGAGACAAAGGAAGTTTATATCAGTGCTCACTCAAACATCTATTGATCAAGGCAATTCAAACTGCACTCGGGATTCCAACACATGGATAATGATTCACTATAAGTCTATCTGTATCTGATAGCCTACCACAAAAACAACAAAACTTGAATCCATTAAATTTTTTGTATGTACCAATAAGAGCCTGAGAAAGTTTATTCGCAAATTAGATTTTTTTTTTCAAGCCTTGTGAGTGGGGGGGGGAGATTTACAATGTAAATTTACATCAAAATGAACACTTTTTGGTGCCTGATTTTTCAGCTGATTGGTATGCTACTGAAATTAAGCAGTGAGGACTTTGTATCATTCATAGAAAGGGGGAGGGTAAGAGGGAGAATGAATGTTTGTTGATTTGAGTAAGGACCCCATGTTGTCAATAGGGGGAATTAGGAGGGAAAATGGTTGATTCTAGGCATTGAGAGCAAAATGAAGAGCAATATTTCATTTCATGTGATATTTTTTTTAACATACATTTTATATTTTGCTGAGACTATTAAAAAAGCTCTGAAGTTACCACTATCACTTTTTAAAAACAAATTAACTGATTTCTATCTAGTCAATCAATTCTTCTCTTTTTTTTTTCTCTCCACAGCATTTTACCTTACCTGTTGGGGGTGGCTATTTTGGTCTATGTATGGCTGATCTGCTGACTTTTTGGTAACTATCATTAAATGACAGGAATAATTTAATATTGCCTAATGCATGTATTCAAGATAACAATGGCTTTTGATTCTGATTGGTGAAGATATTATACAGAGCAGAGATTTCTCAAGTTTTGTGTTAGGAATACAAATAGGTGCAAATTCACTTAAAATGCTGATTCCCAACAAAGATGAATACATATTAGAATACTAGCATGGCATAATTACTTATTTTTCATATTTATTTACTAAAAAAGAGCAATCACAAGAGAGTGAATATAAAAAAACAACAACAGGAAGTTGGTGAAACTTCAGACATGCTAAATAAAATTTTTAAAAAAATCGATGTTAATGACAAATTCATCAAGGTAAATTAAATCCATACAGAATTAAATTAATCAGTCAATTTTCATAAATATAATGTAGAGAAGACTGGGGAAAAAAAATTCAAACCTAAAAATTAAACATCCATATTACTAAACAATATGAAATACAACATCTAATTCAAACAAGAATATAATGTTTTTAACTGCTCTAAGAGACATGCATGAAGCCTTGGGGGGGGGGTAATTTTTGTAAGAAGTTCATTTTCAGACCAACTTCCAATGTAAGATCCTACCATTTTTTTTTTTGTACTGGCTCCCCATCAAAATTAAAATTGTGTCATGGTATTTATTTACATTATCCAGCAAAAATGCACTCTCAGAGCACATACCTCCATCAGTGCTAATTGCTAATTAAACATAGAAAGAAAATCAGTTCTGTTTTGATTCCCTGTATTTCGAGCTAACATGAAAAATATAACATTATCAAAATGAATTCTTAGATCCAGCTCAAAATTTAGTCAATTCTCCCTCGGCCCACGACCAAACCTTCAAAGAAATACTGAAAATCGTTGAGAATTTCGGGAGATATTGTGTGAATGAACATCATGAGTTAATAAGTACATATATCTCTTCCAACTTCATTGACGGGGTAAAAATATCATCCATTAATGAAGTAAGATTTATATTTGTCAGAATCCAATTAGCCTTAAGGTTCTGAAACCGTTAGGTAAGGACTTGGAATCTCTGGCCTCCGTCTTGGAGTCCATAGAGGAAAGAAAATCTTTAAAAAATTCCGTAGTGTTGTGACGTCCCCATATCTGAAAGCTTATTGACGTTACACAGCAACAAGGACACATTTCACAAATGCCGGCGCACATGATGCAACAAAACAAATCACTGACAAGTTTTTAGCGCCGTTGTTATTTGGCCTTTAACAATAGAGCACGGTATTGAAAAAACAGGTGTCTTCT
Organism: Thysanoteuthis rhombus; assembly: GCA_963457665.1. Classification (NCBI taxonomy): domain Eukaryota; kingdom Metazoa; phylum Mollusca; class Cephalopoda; order Oegopsida; family Thysanoteuthidae; genus Thysanoteuthis; species Thysanoteuthis major. The sequence continues at coordinate 41,776,558 of OY735208.1, read as the reverse complement.
TGTTAACAGTTGAGGGTGGGGGAAGGGGAAGTGGTAGGGGGAGGGTTGGCAGAAACACGTGTACACACACTCAGACAATTTGACAAGTAATGAGCAATAGAAAAGATGGTCGAGCAGTGGAGGTAAGGTGGAAGAGGAAGGATTTCACAAGACCAGAATGAAAACAGGAAGTTAGCATCATCTTATTCCTGCAACTATCAAATACTATTTTTCACTGGTTGTTATCTGAATAATAGAAAACGTGGCTTACAGCCTTAGTACATAGGTACTAGCAAGTTGTAGCATAGCTGGTAGACCATAAAGTTCAAGTCACCACATATTGTTCAACTTGGAAACAAAGTTTCAAAAGCGATATTATGCTAAATAGATTCTAACAACAAACTTATTGTTAAACTGAAGTGCAGTTATTTTGATGTTACAATGTTTGGTGCTAATGTTACCTGTTAAAATTATAGGCTAGGAGGAAAACTCTAAGATTAATCATTGCATTCTCAATCACTTCGAACATATCTACAAAAATAACAGAATTCAATAATGTGCTTCGGAAAAATTATATTGGATCGAATAACGAAGCATTTTCTACTGATTTAATGTTTTTTTCCCCACTTAGTACAACGAAAAGTAATACTAATAGGGCAAATTTTGAACCAACCAAAAATTAAACATAGTTCATTTTAACCTTTCTTAGATCATATGTTTTCCTTCAGACAAATTCATTGCTGAATTAACATTCTAAATTAAGGGTTCACTGTGCCAAGTTCATTTCTTTTTTAAGGACAGAGGCAACTTTTCAACTGTAACACTTTTTGGGACACATTATGGTGAAGTCATAAAAAATACAAATGCCAACTGAAATCATGTCATTTCACTCAATCGGACCCAAGAAAGAATACAACCCTGTTAAAGAAATTAAATAAAATTCAATTAGTCTGAAGGGACAGAGGATTTGACAATTACACAGAAGTGTCCACCGTATAAAGAGCCTTGAGAGGATATCGGCTCCTCTGACAATTTGCCCAAATGAACATTGGTAGGTTAAAAATAAAATTAATTTGATTGCCAATAGTACGTTAAATGACATTTGATTCCAGGAAAATAAAAAAATTAGTACAATGTAGCGAAGGTGGCCAAGTTACACACCCCGGGCATCCCCTTAACACTTGATGTTAAAAAAACGGCACATGTACAAAAAATAATTCAACAATTTAATTCATCTAAAAGAAATGTTAATATAGATTACGTAGTTACATCTGTTCTTCCATAAATTCTCTCATTTCTTCTATTTGTGCGCCGTTTTTTTATTTATTTCAAACTCGGTGTGTGTGTGCGTGAAACTTGATAATTGGGACCAGCTTCCCTTTCATTCTAAAAATTAAAAAATTACAAACTGAATGACAATAGATGTAGGAAAATTTAGGAGATAAATGATAATAGTAAGTTAGTGACTAGAGACAATGCAAATGTGTGTGTGTGTGTGTGTGTGATAGTGGAGGGTAAAGTTGTTCTGATAGCCTGGGAAATATTTGGTCATGGGTGCTCGATTCTGAGGAATGTCTCCAGCTCTGGAGAGAGTGAGAGAGAGAGTTGTGTGCGTGTGGATATGAAAGGATTCTCACAGCTTTATCCCAACCCATCACATTTTCTGACTGTCCCTAGAAAGAAGGGCGGAGAGGGGTCAGAAAGCTTATGACCTACATAGCAGCTTTTTGTGGGTCAAGACAGCTGTCTGGTATGTAATGAATGAAGATGCACGGAGGAGCAGGGGAGATCAACTTCATATGGGACGGGAGAGAAAATTCACTCATCATTTTATGACAACTTCACTCTTCTCTTTCTCAAAACTTTACATCTCCAAGTTGATAATCGATGAATTATATGGTGCTGCTGCTACATCGGACGGAACGGACCCTAAAATATGCAGGTTGCAATCATCATCGTAATAAAAGCTGTGACAAGCTTATTTCTTGATAATGCCGGCTAAAATAAACGAGAGACTACAAATAATAGACAGAATGTACAAAAAAAAACGTGAAAAGTTAATAGTAGTAGTAATAGTAGCATAGTAGAAGAAAACTACTTCATTCATTTTTTTAGTCGACAGAAATTGGTTTCAACGATGTTTTTAACGGAACCAACCATTAACGTTGAATAATGAAATACATTAAATTAAGGCATGCATGAGACAGGACTAACCGGATAATTCTGGAAAAAATAGCAACAGAAAGAAAAAAAAACGAAATCGATCCAATATGCGATAATAAAAGCATGGAATTGGTTTAGGTCTGATGATGAAGGTTTGGATAAAAACGACAAATAACGACATCGACTCCAAATGATAACTATAAATAGCATATTATATCTGCATCTCGAAAATCGGTGTTCATCTGAATTTATAAAATCTATCATCCAGCCACAACTCTCCGGCTAACAACGGCGGAGTCCCAACATATTTTACAACTAACTGACTGCCACATCTGGAGACGATGATGATAGTTTTCAAAAAATATAGTATGAAGCCAGGTTGTCTTCACTACAACTAAAGACGATTTCTTCCGGGTTGATAAAGCATTCCAAGTCCCACTAGTTGACGACTTCAGGGAAATAGATAAAAATTTCTCTTTACAAGAAAAAAAAAAAAAAGAAGAGAAATGAAGATTCAATATATGATTTGTCTTACTCTTCTTGTAACAGGGTGTGGGTTTGTAAGATAGTGTATGGAAGGAATGAAGAAATAAGGGAAATTAAAGAGGTTAGGGGAGGAATAGACTAGGGCTTCATGATGAATGAATGGGCCTTGTAGGAGCTGGGAAGAAGAATGAATGAAAATTCCTAATTTACTTACCGTTGTAAAATTCCTCGACACACACACTACAAAACCCCACGGGAGGTGAGCCCGGAGTGAAGGGATAATCCGTGCACTTCATTTAAGTAAAAAAAAAAACTTCCTTAAGACGAACTCGTCGGAAATAAATACTGGCCGGATTTAACATAGAAGGCAGACTGAGCCCCTGATAAAGGGTTGTCACAGAAATGTTGAAGGTGCTCGTTGAAAAAAAGAAAAAAGAAAAACATACAAAATAGGATCCAAAAGAAATCGGATGTAAAATTATATTCGAGGTAAAATTAAATCCGCAAAAGTAAAAATATTTCATATAAAATGTTATGTTTGTACGTGTGTAAATCCATAGGCGATATTATATGTGAATGTAATGATGACGTGGTCGGGTCCGTCAGATCGGCCCCTCATGAAATGTGTAGTTACTACACACACACAAGCACATTGTCGTATCAGTCCGTACGTGATAATGAAGTGGTTTGTATAAGTATCCAAAGAAGGCGGCTGCTATTAAGCCGGTGTATGTATGTATGCGTTGATTCTTTTCGTCTCTACGTGTACATCACATGCATATATTTTACATGAAAGCCAGCAATGTATGTACAATCCAAGGCGAGAGTCGGTAGTTAGGAAGATGTAATTAAGTGTGATTTTTTCCCTTTCTTCCTTGTTCTTACGTAGACCAACTCATGTTAGGTGGAGGGAGTCGTTGTCTTGTAGACCGGCTCCCTCTCCCTGACGGTGATGACAACACACCGACGACGATGAAGACGATGACAAATTCGGCCAGTTGTTGGCAGACAAGAATTTTAGAAGACTATAATACAACATTGCCCTAAAAATAAAAATGAAACCCCACAAGAATGGAAGAGTCACTAATATGCTTATTTCTTCCCGGAATATTGTTGTTGTTGTTGTTTGTTTCTTAAAGAGGTAGCATTGCAGCTTACTTTCTTCCTCTCTTCTCGTCTATGAACGTGTCAGTGAATGACAAAAGGGAAGGAATGTGCTTGCTTGTTGGTAGAAAAAGTTGCGGAGAAAGGGAGGAAGAGGGGGGAGAGACGGGTGGCCGGTGTTGTTAGCGGACGTGGAAAAGGGGAGTGTGCGTGTGTGTGTGTATGTATGTATGCAAGTTTCAAGAAGACACTAGCGAATGAAAAAAAAATGATTAAATCATATGCTTAAAACTGCTTACATACACATAACATTAAAACAGTATTTATGTAGAGTGAGTGAATAAAGAGCGTGTGAATAATAGAAGAGGAAGATTCGAGTTTATTAGTTGAAATGGGTGGGGCAGGTGCTGGCAGCTCTGAATCACGTGGGCAACCAAGAAGATAAAGATAAGTACATAGTTGTAGTAGACTATAAAGAAAGGGATACTGACGAAAGGTGGGTGTAAAGAAATAAGTAAAAAAACAAATATACGCAGAAGAAAGTAGAGTAATCCTGTCCGATACAAAAAGTTACTATTATTCAAGTTGTTATATCCTTTTTCTTCCTATATGAGACCGCTTGGAAAATTGCTTTTTTTTTCTCGGCTTAACGCTTTAAAGATAGCAACTCCGCAACGCACTTGTATAGATCAGGAAATAAAATAATGGCACTTGAGTTGTAAAGGGGGGGAGTAAAGAATGAAAGACTAAAAAAATCGGTGATGTCACTCCAACGTTAGTTTGCCCCGTCACTAGATGAGCCGTGGATGTACTACTAGTCACTCCCTGGTTGGTTGGTTAAATTGGAGGGAGGAAGGAAGGTGACCAACAATACTAGTTAAGAAAAAGACTGATTTGTTGGACGAGCAACCAGTTTTGCAGTAACTACTGTTGTTGCCAGCAGTAGTAAAATCAAAGAAGAAAAAGTGGCAGCAGCAACAGTAGAATTAGCAGAGCTGCTGTGGCTACCACTACTATTACAGTTCTACAACTGGTACTAATGTCTTGTGATGATGATGCATAACTAACCAACCAAATACTAAAGCCGAGTGGACGACTATTGGTGTTCTGTTAGTGTCTGCGCTCCCCTCGCTTCTTCTGGAGCGCGTGTCTATTGCTGATCCCCAAGTCTCACGTGTCCCGTCTTCAGTTGCAACTACTAACTTTCATCAAAATAGGCCTTTAGAACATTCAAAGAGTTATAAACATTATCATCATCTCAACTCTCCCCCAAGTGATAGCTAGCCACCCACCGTTGCACAATTTCGGGGGAAAATGACCATTGCAATGGAGTCGCACATTGTTCACCATTGACCGTTATTTTGTGCCCAAGTCCAATTCCATTAACGATTCCTAATGGAAGAAATCTAAAATGAAACTTCCATAAAATACAAAGAGAGGTTTGTGTACAATGCAACTGTTTTTGTTTTTTTTTGTTTTTTGTTTTGTTGGAGTAGGGGTACAGGTGACCTAATAGTTAACAACAGCACGGAATCGGCGAACGTCCGGTTTGGGTCGTCTACGTTCACGTCATACTAATGGCCTACTACGGGAAAAGGCATGAATCTACTCTTATCCTAGACATGGTCGTTCCTCTTTTGCCCTGTAAGGCAGTTCATTCCGGGCGTCAAGTTAGCACCCCAGCCCCCGTAAAATCCCACAATTGCTGCAACAAAAACAAAAGAATGATCGGGTTTCCATGAATCGTTCGAGAAATAGAGACAGTATCATTGCTTTATGTGTCGTTCGACACGGGAAACAACTTGTTGGAGAAAAAGAAAGTCAGCTGATCGCTTTTTTCAGACACTGTCATTCATTACTGGCCTCACGAATCAGCTCCTCGCCATCAACTTAGTTGAATAAATTCAGTCAAATATTCAGCTGTTGCTCATTCAACAATCGAATATTTGCAACCAATAGTTGGACGGTGGGAATCTAGGTAAAAATGGTATCGGGAAAATGGCACATTTTTTCAAAACACCAATGATACCCTAACCCTCTAACGTAGGAATAAAGTTAAGCCTTAATTCTACTTGAAGCCATTATATTCATTCATGTTCAATGTATTTTCTTAATCATCAGCGTTTCAATTAAATGTGCCATTTTCCTCTATTTTCCCCCACTTGTGCCATTTTTATCGGGCACCAGGTAGAGGGATGAACACTCGTACAACATTTATTAAAACCAAGAAGAATCCAGAATTTAAAAAAGTGATCGTACCGACAGTAAGTGAATAAAATCGAAGCAAAACCATTTCCCGATTCAAGTGCACAACACGACACAAAGAAAAATTCATATAACAAAGCGTAAAATGTAGAATGTGGTAGAAGTGGTGGAATTGAGTTCGTTCCTTATTTCTTCTGGGAAGAAAAATGTTCGGTCATACGCACACACAAATGAAAAAAACAAAAAACAAACTTCAACTGCACTGTAACCGTCCGTCACGGGAGACGTCCAAATGTAAAAAGATTTTTCCACATATATAAAATGCAATCCATAAATACATATATTTTTTGTGTGTGCAACACTTTTAACGAGCGGACAGATACTAGACTCTTATCCTAGGCGGTGGAGAGCGACACTTAGATCCTAGGCAGAGCGCACCAATACTCAATCCTCGGCAGAAGTGTCGATCTATATGTAAATAATCCCGTTACTTATGGGCATGCTAGTCTATTATAAAATCATATGTTGCAACTTATAAGGATGATTATACACCAGAAGACATACTAATAAGTAATGTCTTTTTTCATTTTCGTTTCCCTACTTACTTTCTATGAGAAAGTTGAGGGTTTCCCGAACCGGTTCATTAAGAAAATTAATCAATAATAAGATAGACCAAAATTCGTGCTCGCTAAAAATATTAATTAATTATAAGATCTCGACCCACGAAGTGTTCAGTAATAATCAAGCAACAGTTTTGAAGGGGAAAAAATGCATTTTTACAGATTAGACCCCACTCCTGCTCAGGCAAAGCACAATTGTTATAGATAATGAAATTTTCACAAATAAACCCTATTGACGCCAAGTTAATCATAAATTAACTTTTAAAACAAATATTTATTAATGCATCTTTCATAAATTTCACTTTCTCACGTATTTGTAAAAGAAAAAAATATCTTAGAGCTCCTCCTGCTCCAAATCCTGGATCCTCCCTGAGGTTTTCGGCTTTGATCGTCGATTACGAAGTGAGGTACGCGTCCGGTTTGAGAAAATTGTAGTGAGAAAATACGATTAACGTAGTATAAGGAAGGTGGTCCCAATTATCAAGTTTCAACAACTCTCGCACACTCGACGTCTCACAAAAGAAAAAAATATGAGAAATCATACATGGAAGAAAAAGAGCAGTAAATACATAAATTATATTTTAATTGCCTTTGATAAATTAATTTTTCAACTTGTTTTCAATTTTATTTATGCACCGTTTTAAACATCAAGTGTACGAGCGTGTGAAACTTGACAATCTGAACCACCAACCTCACTTAGTACCTACCATTTACCTAAGATTTACTTTTTCTCGTAAGATTAGCTACACAACAGTTAATAACTTAAGCGATGCATATCAAGCGTTATCGCCTAAATCTGGGCAGGTCGGACGACCAGAGAATGCTCGCTTTCCGAATTGTGCGTGAGTAAAAGCAATAGATTTCTCTCTCTCTCTCTCTCACTCTCTCTTTCTAACCACCACCAAATTCACGCGTGTGTAATTCACACCAGCAGCCAATCTATCCGGAACAACAGTTGAGGCTTCCTTCCCGGATCCTCCTCGGACCGATGTTGTAGCATCAACAACAACCAACCAGCGGAAAGATTCCCCCCCCCCTCTCTCTCCCAATCACAAATCCCACCCAGCCCATCTGACATCACCCTGATCGTGTGCGTGTGTGTGTATGTGTGTGTGAAATGTCAAATCTTCACCAGGAAGAAAAGTTACAACGCAGTAGAAAAAAAACCCGAACACTACAATATTGAAGACAGACGAAGATCATGTGTAAATTCTCTGCTTTTTCCCTCCATGACCACTTGTTGCTACACGGAAGTAATTCATAATGTTATTTAATAGTAGTGGTAGTAGTAATGATGGAGTAAGTTGCATAATGAAGTCTAACCAAAGATGTTGCAGATGTTAATTCCCTTCTTCTTAAATCTATCAATGATTTATTCTAGTATAAACCGATTGTTTATTTTCCATAATAAATGAAAACCAACATTCCATTAAAGAGTAGGAAGATTGTGCAGAGTGGCCCGACGGTTAACGACATTTAGGGTGAATTTGGCAAGCAAAGTTCAAACTCCAGCTGGAACGATTGTGTTCACTAGGCACTAATGCTCTTGGGACAGTCATGAATCCATCTTTTCTCTCCCTCCGAATATGGCTGAGAACCAATCTAGGATTCCAAACCAGGCTGGAGGGAGATGGGCTACAGCAGGCTACCTCTCCCATGACACATGCACGATGAAATGATTTATGGTGCCCCAATGACCCTGTGCTGGGTAATGGGATGAAAATATTCAAGAAGAACCGAAAAAAATCAAGTTTTATCTCCAATTTTGTGTGTAATCTATTATAAATAATTGGGATGATAAAAATGAGGAACAAAATTACACACACAAGTACAAATAAACGAGAATTCTCTTGGTACAAATCAGATCTGCAGTTAAATTGCATTCCCATGAATATTTTGATTTACTCATTACATCAGATGAAGATTATGTCTATTGTGAAAACAAGTCTTATCAATGGCCAGTTGCGTTTCAACTTCAGGAGAGAACGCACCCATCACCTTCTCACTTGACAGTACAGCTCTTACACAAGTCAGTCCAATTGAGAAGACAGATGCACCTCCAGGATTGTATCCAGTTTTGGAATAGAAGTTTTTGCATTCAAACAACTAAGAGAAAAGGCTTGCAGATCATTGTTATACATGATGGAATACAGATTGAACAAAATATTGTTTTTAATAAAATGCTGTAATAACCCAAATATCAGAGTTTTCACCAGTAAATTGCAGAGTACAATTATAAAATTAAAGCAAACTGAAGTAACTCATTCATTTATGAAAAGCCTTTTCTTCTGCTTTAATCTCCTGCTTTATTTGACATCTTTACCATTTCCAGGGGAATTTAGTCACACACTTATTCACAACTAGCTGAGTTTCCCAGCATTTCCTGGGCATCAAATATATAGAAGCATTTATTTTGCATTAAACTGAAATGACTTAACTGGTAGCAAGTTTTTAAGTATATCTTTTTGTAAATAATTGTATGTGCAAATATTTTCAATTTGAATGCACGTACATCTCTAAAGTTGATTTCTATCAGGCTGCTATGATACATGAAACTTTTTGAGACAATGTTTATTGTTCATAATTAACTGATTTCCTCTGCTAGTAGTAATATATTGAATTGAAAAATAGTATCTTAAATTTTTACTTTCTGTATTTTGTTTCAATTCTAAATTGTTATTTAAAACATAAAACAGATATCCTGGTAACAGATCTGTTTTAATCAGTGAGAGCAGTTTGGTAAACAATATTTCTTGTTCTGTGATTTGGTGCTCTGATGAGAAGCTGCCTGCTTGAGCCAACACGTGAGCATGCGACATAGAGCTGGTCATGAGAGAAACATGGACAAGTCTGGTCATCTCCCGCAACCTTGAAAGACTATCCCTGAGACTGGTTGATTGTCATAGCAAATGATACTCTCACTGGAAATTGGAGGTGCTTGAACTGAAATGGTATATCAGTAGGGATGATGGGAATCCATAAAATAAAAACATCTTCTCCATTGGCACAACCAGCCATCCTATATAATAATTGATTTAAAGAAAGAAACCTGAATAGCAATACCTGAGGTCTAGACATAAAAATAAAATTGAAAAAATAATCGAAACAGTGAATTGTGAAGGACTGTTTTTGTCTTTCGAATTTTTGGTTATTGCATGTGGCTTATTTTAGAAGTGAAATTAGCCCAAAAACTTCTAGAAAAATCTAATTTGAAAAAGAGAGAATATAATTAAAACATGACTTTTTAATGTCAAAATTGAGCAAAATAGAAATATCAAAAAATATAGAAAAAAAAAAATTATTTAAAAAACGAAACCCAAATAGTAATATCTGATGTTATAAACAGAGTGGGATCAAATCAATTATCTATAATATTTATTAGACACTAGATATTACCTTATAATTCAATCTACAAATTCATATTCAATGTTAACTAATTACTGGGTTACGATTAGAAAAGAAATGATGTAGATATACTCAGGCCGTTTTTCCAAGATGAGCAATGTTTCATATTAGTAGTAGTATGTATGTTTACATATAAGCAAGGTATGGCTTTTGTTGCTATCTGAATAACAAAGAATGCATATATAGAGATAAGCATAATATAGAATGATACAATTGCAGCTCTCATTATAGAAAAAGAGAATGCTTTCAAAGATGGTTTTACAAGTTAGAATACTATTATTAATAGTTCATTGTAGAAATATATGTATTATGTTCACATGTGTACACAGGAAGAGAACAAGTTAAAGCGTTGGTTTGTATGTCAGTGTGTGTATAAATGTGACGTATGTAATGGTGCATGCAAGATATTGGAAGAATTCCATTCTACATATTGTAAGGTAGCTGAAAGGAAACAGAACAAAGATGATTGTCCGTGAGGGTTTTTTTTTTTATAGACATAGGATGTGGAAGGTGTGTGGGGTGCAAAATTCATTGTTTTTCTAGAATGGTCTGTATCAAAATCTCACACTAATTGGATGCAAATTAGAAGTCATCTTTTCACAGACTTTGTGTCTCAGATGAGGCTATTTTTAGAACAAATATCCAAGTACACAGTCATGGAAAAGATTGAGCTTAAAAAACTTACTTTCTTAGTTTCAGTATTCGAAAAATATACTATGGATTATGATGTGATAAAGAAAATCTGGAAATAGGAGGCAATTATTTCAGAAAAAATTGGATATGGTAGCAATAATGTGATAATCTGCAGGGCCGGTTCTATTCAAAAGTTGACTTTTCTATCCTCAGCAACCGAAGAGCACAAAATTCTAGATGAAAAAATCTAGAAGCATCCAAATTCAGGAACAGAATTACCTCCCTTTATTCTATCACTTCGGGGGAGGGGGATTAAATAGAGGAATAAATTGAAGTTTCATTGGATATTACTCTGGACCAAGGCCGGACCCAGGTTTTCTTTGCTCATGATTTATTATCGCGACATCTGTGCCAAAAATGGTGAAGATTCATGGAGAAATGGCGACATTGTTCCAAGACAAATGCTTATTATAGAGCTATGGTCAACTATGTTTTAGTATTAGATGGGATACAATCCAACATCTTACCAATCAGTACCAGTATTCTTTCTACAGTCTTCAAAATAAATGCACATGGATGGGAGTTATATATATATATATATATATATATATATATATATATATATATATATATATATATATATATATATATATATATAGGCCTGATACAGTTATCAGCTGAATTTTGATCTGAAATTTTCTCTGAATAATGTTTGATCTATGTGATTAATGGAGAAGCATTGTGCATTGACAAGGAAAGAAATTAGGTTGTGGAGGAAATATTTGTGTAAAATGAATGATTTTTTTTAATCATTTGGCTATGGACTTATTGATTTGCATACAGAGAGAGAGAGAGAGAGAGAGCTGTAGTACAAGAGCTCCTTGCTAAACAATATCCTAACTGAAAACAATGGTGTGCAGCCCTGCCAAATATTTTCAACAGTCCCATTTAGAACAGTTCTGCTCAAAGCGGCACTAAACTTGACAAGTTGTGCATAGATTTCTATGAAACATAACAGATATTAGCTGGTTGGTCAGCCATTTGTGAGGCTGCAGTTATCTGATAATGAAGAAATTTTCTAAAAAGTAAGCCAGAGACAATGTGTGAATACTTGCTATACTTCTGGGCTACTAGCACATTTCTTTTCACTATTGCTCTATTTTTTACTGTTATTGTAGGATGCCTTATGTGTGACTGACATTTGTCCATGTATAATAAAATACTGACCAGAGCAACATAAAGGAGTAACCAATCTATGTCCATAATATCAAAATATCCTTTCCACTCTCCTCAATTACTGCTTGTGTTACACCTTTAGCACTGATATATTTAGTACCCTCAAATATGACAAATTAACAGTTGCCTATAGTGAGAGGCTCATTCATTTCATATTTTTCCAGGGTTCTATACATTCTATGTCCAAGAAAACAAATCTTAGTTTTAGATCATCCAGTAAAGGCTGAAACGATTTAGATACAATGAAGAAGGAGCCTTCTCAACCAGCAAAGCACCTCTTACAACCTGGAAGTGATGGAAACGTCCTAAAAGCCGACCGAGACAGCACTGGCTGAACATCATTGACCTGGACCATATCAACATGCCAATAAACAATGATCAATGGAGAAGGGTCTGTTGGCATGTTGTCATTAAGTTGGAACTAGCTAGCTAACGCCACAGGGTTGAGATTGCATATGTTTAGTCCAGTAACGAAGCTACAAGGATTAACCCTTTAGGTTTTGCCATTTCTGATTTGTGACCACACACACTCAGTCAGTCAGTTGATGATACATAGGAAAATATGATTAGAAATCTATTATGCATATATATAACCAATAGGTGGTGCACATATATTGGCATACTTCTGAAATGAAATACCACTGTCATTTGAGATAATGATAAAAGATTAAAAAAGAATAATGCAAAAGTACAAAAACTGAGAATTATACACACAATAGATTCAATTCAAGAACAAAATTGAGGATTTGTTTTAAAAATCCTAAAATCCAAGATGGCCACCACCTAATGATGTCGTCATATGCAAATTAGATTTTCTTCAGCACAAACCTAGTGGCATACTGCTCATCTCATTTATTTAGCGACCTATCAAAAACCATTCTCTCTCTATAGCCTTTAAAAAAAAAAAAGAAGTCAAATTTACAAAATAATCCTCAAAAACTTGGTGCCTAAAGGGTTAATATTCTGATATCAATGACGCAATGGAATTCATAAGTGATTAGAATACAAATAAAACTCTCATAAAACAAAACTGATTTCAATGGATCTCCATCATAGTTGATATTTCTGAGACCAAATATCAGCTTTAGTCCCACAACTCTTTCGAGTTATCCATGAACAGATGGTCATTGTCATAATTATAGTATAGCTAAGCTTTCTTATTTAGATGCTTTTTTTTTTACATTTGCTGCCATGTATTTCCAAGTGATTTCAGGAAATATGAATTTTTTTTATCGCAAACACCAAATTAGCCATGATCAAGAAAAGACCAAACAGGAGGCTCATGGCTCTCAGGGTAGAAATTTGTCAAGGAAGGAGCATAATACTTCATTCAAAATGGGGGAGAAATTGAGGAAACCTGGAATTGCAAGGCAAGGAATGTAACTTAGGACTCTGAGAACAACTGGAATAGACATTTCCTGTCTATATGTGGAGCAAAATAGTCTTTAAACATTTTGAACAAGAGACGAGCTTCTTGCATATCACAAAAAATTCCAAGCAGAAAAATGTTCATTACAAGGTATTTTAAAACTGAGTAATACCAGAAGGGGAGCTTGAGATATCAAAAAGAAATCCGTGTTTTGGAAATTAATTTTTACGATATGAATCGTAATTTTCGTATAAAACATCTCATATTTATGAAGTTTTTGTTCAGTTTCCTTCGACAAAATGTTTTCCTTAAAATTGGTTACACTAAAAAATCCATCAAGATTCTTTGCCGGACAGAACATGCTCTGAAAATTTCTTGGTATCACAGCTTCTTATGGAAATGTTGGCAACAGATTAGAATAGAAGAAATCAAGAGTAAAAAGCTATAAATTGTGAAAACTCAAAGACCAGAAAATATAATTATCTTTTATTTAATCTTATTAGATGAAGTATTGTAAGCCATTAATTTTTTACAACCATTTTCTTTCATCTTAATTTTTTTGAAAGAGAAAGGGAAATAGTAGTCAAGAATGAATATTAGTTTACAATACTACATTTAATAAAAACTATTAGTAGAAGATAATTGCATTACTGATATTATAAGTACAGAAACAAAAAACAAAACATGGTGCTGGAGATATCAGGGATGAGGAGTGGGTTGAAGTGTTGGATTTGATCTGTCAAATCACTGAGTTCTTGTAACTCAGCTGGTAGAGCAGCTCGGTATCTCTGAGATTTCTCTGGGCAAAAGGGACAAGAGTTCAAATCTCACTGAGAGCTTATTCTCTGTTTCCAATCTGTACTGTTTAATCATAGCCATAAATTGACGTTCTGTTAACTTGTGATAAGAAGCAACTAAGAAATTAAGGAAAAAATAGTAGTCCAAAATTAATAATCAGAAAATCAAACCAAATCCTTTTATATAGATAGAGGAAGTATATACTAAATGTTGGATATGTGGACACCCATAATACAGTTCCTTGTTCATTTTTTTTCCAGTTGTTTATCTCTTAATAATAATCCAGAAAGTGCTATCATGAAGAAATAAAAAAGGAACTGTTTGGCAACCATGGCTCCGTTCTTGATCGAGTCCCCATCATTGACTTTATTTATTTATTTTTTTTAACTCTTCTTCTTCAAATGCCCTGCCCTTCAACATCTGCTTACCTCAAAAGTTGTTTTTTTTCCTTCCTGCCTCTGAATTGCTTCGGGTGTTCTTAGTTTTGTTTTTTTGTTTTTTCTAAGTAAAAGTAATTACTTCCTCGAACGAGGGTGGTCCTGAACAGCAGCAGGAAAAATGTTTACCAAGTAAAACAACATTGTTGTCTGAATTTCTGTGATGATGAATAATTATCAGTAGTTTATCCCCATAAAAAAATTCACGAATACATTTGGATTTCTATGAAATGATTTTTTCAAAGAGACTTCATGATTTGTTTCAGTGGAAGAGTCCATAGGTTCAAATAGTGGGTAGGAAATATCTTTATTAGCAAGATTCTTATCCTCATGTAGATGAGGTCTTTGTTACGAACAGAGGAACAGGGAAAAAAAAAAAAAATCAAAATATTCATCATATAAATAGATACATTTGGTTGCTACAACAGAAACCTGAAGAATGCCGAAGGGTACGATGGCCAAAACGTTGCGACTTTTACAACCAAGATAAGGACACTAGTCAAGTAAATCAGAGTATAATAAAATGAAACAACAATTTCAAATGATTCTCCCTTGAAGGGAAAAAGAAAAGAGAAAAATCTTCAAATGAAAATTAGTTTGATGAATCTTCATCTAAATTTAGGTTTGTAATCATCAATTTTTTTTCATAATTTATTTGTGTTTGCAGATAATTTGTTTATTCAAAGTTGACTATTGTATCTGATTTTCCATAATTCCATACATCACATCATACCAGACCTAATTGTTTGGAACTAAGATTTATTGCAAACAAAATCATTTAGATTTGCTATTAAGATATATTCATTGCCTATTACAGATCAATTGAAAAAAATATTAAAATTTTTAATCGCTTTGATTATTCTATAGCAACTAGTAATGGTAACTATTGGACGTTTTTAACCCGAATGGGAACTAAAATTGTTCTACATAAATTGGCAAGATCCAATAAAGAAGTGTTTGCTAGAGTGGATAACATATTTTTGCATGATCATGATTAATAAATGCCTCATGACATTTTTGAAAATTGATCCAAGATGCTACAAGATTTCCTTGTTTATTTCAAGATATCAAAGCTAGTTATCAAAATGAGAAGAAATTTTAAATGATTATTACTTACTCTTTAAAGCTTTAATGAAAGAAACCCCCAAACAATAACCCCTTTAAGACTAACCTATTAAGGTGCTCAATGCCTGGATAAAATTTTCCAGTGGATTTATAAAAGAGATATATGGCAAATATATATCCAAGCAGTTACAGAAACCTTGGGATATATATTCTCAGGAAAGGGTTAATACACTACATTTTAGGAAGAAAGAGGAACAGTATTCTTGGCATATCGACATTCCCTTGGGTCAGGTTATCAACAAGCTTTTCATTTCCTTTTTGTGCTGATGGAGAATTTTGCCAAGAGCATCATTAGGATTGAAATAATTGGATAAAGGTCAATAAGAACACTTCGAGACAAATGAGAACAAGAGTGAAAGGTCTTGGATATGTTGGAGTGAGTGGTAGTCCTTGAAATACCCTAACAAACCATTTGTTTTACAATCCATACAACATTTTCTTTCCTTATACTTACAACATTTACTCTACATTATTTTCTGCTAGGAGAAAAACATTCAGATAAGAGAAATAAGCTTTTATAAAATATATGTGAGGAGATCTATCAAATACCAACTGAACTGGTTTAACAAATAACAAAGGAATGTAGCTTTGGCTTGTTCACAAAGGCTTATAGCTAACAACTTTTGTTTTTTACCATTACTTATCTATTGAAATGAATAACTTTCATACTTGCTATTGAGATGAATAACTATCATACTTGCTATTGACCCATTAACAATAATCACAAAGACTATTCTTCTTAGTCTTCCACCATTGCCTCTCCTGTTGGAGAATAATGCAGAAGTAATGATCTACAGAGAGCTCCTTGCTCCTTTTGAGAAAGCACCAAAGGCATTCCTGAGTAATGTTTAGAGATATGGATCATTAAACATTACAACTAGAAATTGGCCAGCTACACTAGAAGCTTATCAGATCTAAGATGGGAAATGAAACTGCTTGATAATCTCTGGGCTTTTTTAATCTCCCACCAGACATTCTTTTATCATTTTTTGAAATAATTTTTTGGAGGGAGGGAGAGATATAAGGAAGTTAACAAAAACATCTTTTACATAATTGAAAACTCTAAGCCAAGTGACTTTATAAAGTAATGATAATGTCAACACATTTCATCACTTCAACTGTAAATACACAAAAATAAATTTCACTATAGAAAAAGATAGGCATGCTAAAAAGAAAAAGGAACAATCTTGCATTACTGCTGTTACTTTCCTGATAAATTCTCAAGCTTGAAATACTATCTATGGTCTTAAATAAAACAAAGCAAATGTTAAATGCTGAAGCACTTCATATAGTATTACAATGTAAGATCACTATATCTGATCACTGTGGATGAAAATAGAGAGGTGAACACATTACCCTATATCTTTCTGTTTGTCCACAAGATATCTCCAAAGGATTCTAATGAATTTCAATTGAATATTGTGGAAGGATGGGCCATGAGGTAAGAAAGAAGTGATTATATTTTAGGGCGGATTCAAGAAATTTTTTTGATTGATGGGTGATTTTCGTTTTTTTCTTCAAATATATCAATGTATTCCTTCATGTCTGTACATATGACATCTCCAAAAGTTCTCAGCGAATTTTGGCCATAGAAATAGTGATTGAATTTGGGGGTGGATCCAGAATTTTTTTTTCATTTGAGATGTGCAGGTATGTGCCCTCTGAGTGCTTTTTGTAGTTACTTAAAAATGTGTAACAGACTAACATCTATAATTACCAATATTGTGGGAATAAAAAAATACTTGTAACAATTGAAAATGCAGTAAAAGCTGAGCTTACTTTTCAAACAATACAACATTTCAACTGGATTGTATGATGACTTCATGGGTGATCCGAAATTTCTATTATTCAGAGGCTAAATTTCTTTTTATAAAAATTCTAACTTGTTAAGTAAAATATAGCATATATCTATACGTGGACAGGTGCAATGTCTGCACTCCAACTTTCTGATTAGGCAGAGTACAACAAAACAAATTTTCAAAACTATCTAGATGAAGAAATTTTATAAATAAAAACATTCCCACATAATCATAAATTAGCCTCATTAACAAAAATTGATTACATCCATTATTCTGTAGACAGGTGGAAAATGACACCGCCTTCCAATATGCTTGATCTGCTGCTAATACAAGAAATCCTACTTCATTTCATAAAAGTGGTCCATAAAAAAGAAGTCAAGTTTAAAGCTCATATCAGACAAAAAGAGCAATTAAAACTGTGTCTATACATCATCAAATCAGTCAGCAAACTTGTGACCAAGTCTTAAATACTTGGTGAATGGAGTTTTTGAGAAAGTTTTGTTGTTCATCTTTGGCATCTGAGGATGACGACAAATATAGAGGTTAAAAAAATATTTTTGGTTTCTATTATAACAGATGCTGTTGAGTACAACATGCATTGGGAGAGAAGAAGAAAAAAATCATGTAATAATTATAATAACTCGGTTCAAGTTTCAAACACATCAAGATATTATTATACACTGAATTACACGGACTAGCATCTTCATCTTGTTTGTAGTAGTCACAATTTTTCCGCTGTTGTACCCTCTGGCCTTAATTAAAGAAGAAAAGACATTTAGCACAAAACTAAGATTCTACCTCCTGATCATACTATGAGTAGTTCAAAAAGTCACATACTCTGACAAATAAGCGACAATAAGTTTAAGGCACCAAGTTTCCACCATCAAAACATGCTCCAAGACAATGGTCTAATGGATAGAAATGTTGATCGAGTGTACGTTGTAACCTTGACATCTTTCAGCAAGGAATGAGGAATGAGAACAATCTACCTGGATTGAAGGATTCAGTTTGAAATTCACAGAAGATTACCAACTACAACAGACACCTGAAGATGGCTGGAGTCTACAAAGGCCAAAATATGATTATGACAACCAAGATTAAGATATTAGTCAGAGTAAATAGAAATGATTTATGTCTATGATGTTATATAAAAACTTGAAAATGATCTCCCGCCATTATATGATTAATATATCACTCAATTTAGACAACGTAAATAGAATAAACAATTGAAGAAAATGGGGGCTGCTGCAGGAATTGAAACTGCTACTGATACGGAGGCCATTTCAACATGATGCTCCTACCATTGAGCAAAACAGCCATTGGTACTGCAAAGACCACACAACTGCTTTCAACCCAAATTCTCATCTTGTTTATTCTTGGTCTATTCGTCTCTTTCAGTGCGAGAGTTATGTATTCAAGAAATGGACAAAATTCATTCTATCAGACCAAATATGTCCATTTCTTTAATACATACCTGGGGTACCAGGCATTTCTCGGGAAAGAACTTCAACTATAACAATACAGGAAAGCAAATAAAATTTCATAGAGATTTCATTGAAATCACACACATCCATACACAAAAATAAAATATAAAAACACAGAATAGCAAATCATATTTTATATAGAGATTTCATTAAATCAAATAAAGAGGGAAGTGGTCAGGCCTGAACATAAAATTGGTTAAAAATTACTCATTTTACTTTGATCTGAAAGTGTCAAAGCTGACCCTTAGAAGTCACCAGAGTTCAACACATTTCCTATCCTATATTCCATTGAGTGCAGCTTTCTTCTTTACAATTGGAAATGCCAAAATTGAGTGGATCCTGAATATCCCTTAGTTTGGAAAAGCCAAAACTTGTAGCCCATATGGTGCAGCCATTTGGGAGTCTACAAAACAAAGTTACAAACAAAAAAACGAACATCTGTTGTCTTTACAGTATTAGATATGAATACATCACTTTAAGTAGACATGTTCATCTGACCTCCCATAGAAATGATGCCAGAGGGATCCCAAAAAGGAAATTGCCAAGGTAACTGGACAATCTCTAGAACCATCCACACTAATGAGTGAGGGTTCCCACTTTAAAATTTACCTTGTGTCACATTCTTTCTTTCTGTGGGAAGGCAAATAAACACTTGAATGTTGAGGACATCATTTCTTCTATTCAAAGTCGTACTAGCCCTTTACACAGAAGATAACAGAGAAATGATTCAAAGCACTGGGATTTAAGAATATATAGAATAATTGTATGGATTAAATATTCAATTGATTAACTATTGAGATTTTTATTAATTTCATTGGCTGATCTGGACAGTGTTAACATCAAGGTCTTCAAACAAAACAAGTCACTTGGAGGTCACAACTAGCAGGAAGCAACCAACCAGAAACCTAGATAGTGATCAGTTCAAGGGTTTGAGAAAAGTGATGGGAGGGAATAGATGGAATTAATATGAGGGGTAGATAAAATTCCCTCAAGTAGAGAGAGAGAGAGAGAGAAAGAGAGTGTGTGTGTGTGTGAACAGAAATCTTATGAGTCAATATTGAAAATCAGTTATCTTTGTATCAATATACTTACAAAGACTGAATTGAGAATAAAAACTTTGAAGTATTTGCACCACCAATCATCATTATACAGTGGAAGCTGCTTATCATAATCATTTTTGTATAGGGTCCTTTAGATAACAATCAGCTGATAACATTTATTTATAACATGCCTCCCTGGGCATCTTTATACATAGTATTATGATAATCAACTTCTAAAAAATGTATAAGATTACAAAAATTATATTTTATCAACTAGTAAAATTAAGCAGAGGATATATAGAGAAAGCTACTCATGATGATTATCACTTCAAATAAAGTATGTGACCGACTGATTTTGATAACTATAACCATTTGACAACGTTATGCGTGATTACGATAAGCAGCTCCTCTAGATACGTGACACAATATAAAGAAAGTTATGGAGGAGGTGGTGAGGTTCAGAGGCTATTAATCAAAATTCAATGCAGAGGAAATGAATCTAAGTGTACTGCCAGTAAAAAAGGGTTCCTTACAGAGAAAAAGGGGCTGCATTGTCACTTCGAGAGGAAGTTAAATCTGAACTACCTGGATTTTACAACAAGATAAAATGAAAGGAAATAAAACTCATTCAGATGTTCTTTTTATTCAAATGTTGCCAAAAGAAAAAAAAAAAGAAGAAAAAAGAGAGAAGAAATTGCTATCACTGCACCCAACCACCTCCCTTCAGAGATTCCTGGTTTCAATCCAAGGTCAATTTTAGACTCGAAAAATGTGAGGGTCAGAAAATAATCTCAAAATAGCTGACAATTTCAATTTTATTCTTGAACACAAGCACAAGGGAAGGATTTTTGCCAATTACGGTCATCTGTTTCTAAAAAGTTTGAAAGATGAACAAACATCAAATTAGAGTTAAAACCTTAAACCATGTGTACATGTATTGTATTTCAATTTGTAGAAACTGATTTTAACCATCAAAATAAACAGCTTAATAAAAATGGATTTCAGTGAATAACCTTGATGTAACCCTATCACAGGTTGTTCTCTACTAAAGTGACTTAAATATTCCTTAAAACTGAATTTATATGTCAAACAGAATACTCAGAATATACATCTTACAAAGTTTGAAGCCTTGTAAAAACTCATCTAGTTGTTAGTATAAGCTGAGTACAGTCATGAAAACTATTTGTGTAACTAGTATTTCTATAATATCTGATCCTCTGCCCTGACCAACTGCTATTTAAATTTGTAAAAGCACATCAGAAAGATTATCTATGCAACATTTGTTTCAAAAGGCTCGACTAATAACTGGCACTGATATTATAAGTGTGACAAAATGAAGGGGGAAGGGAATAAACAAAAGTTAGGTAGTTTAATAAGGTAGGAAGGGAGAAGGGCTGATGGCAACTACTAACACTGTAAGTGTGACAGATAGATTTGTGTTTTGGAATCATATATAAGTATTTCTAATCAAAATCATACTATCTCCTGGAGATCGTAAGTAAATGAAAATGTACATAGTTGGATCAATTTTGAACCCTCCACGCTATACATCATCTTCATTCAGTATGCAAAGGATTATGGATCCAACAGTTCAAGCAGTTTACCTGACCTGAACAAATTTTCTGAAAAATTCCCTCTTATGTACATGAAAGTGGATGAAAGTTTAGCAAGTTAAAGGAAAATAAGAGCGCATGTTTAAACGTATACATTTGTTTTTAAATTTCATCTTTGACATGTGCCATGGAGTGTAGTGAGGAGCTGGAGACAGCAGTCAATGGCTTGGTTGGTCACCTCTGTAACAGACAGGCCAGAAGAATTGGGTATTTCAACCACGCCCTTGATTCAAGACCTGCAATATCATTCCCTTGCCTAGGTACCTTAACTTATGTGCTTGTAAGCCTCTGAATAGTGGTTGGTCAGTTGCCATTCTTGCCAGCTGTACAAACCATTTGATTCTCTGATGCTGAATGAATTCCTGAAGTCCAACCCCTTGTCCAGCATTTTGAGGTGGGAAACAAACAGAGTAGAGAACCTGTAACTGAAATGTGCAACTAACGAGGCTCTGGTGAAGCTTTGATAGGCCTAGCAAGCTGGATGTGGATTAAAATAAATTGCCCAAGTAAAACAAAGAAGCAAAGTTATTAATGTACAAAAAAGCCTTGTCTCAGATTGAGATATTCCTATCCTGGTAAATAAAAAATTAGCTTTGAGGAGGAGCAGGTGGCTAACACATCAGTCCCACTGACCATCAAGGATTGGCTATATCTCTATCATACCTTTGTGGCCATTAAATATCTACAGTAGATATAAATCCAGCTAATATACACACACCTATTCAGACTGGTGCTATCCATCCAGAAACCATGTTAGAAATGTCTGTTTGGGAGTGTGCATTTTAGAATTTTGGCAAGGCATTCAGTACATGTTTGCCCTTGGTGAATACTCAAGTGAGTGTTATACACATCTGCTACACACACTATGAGGTCTACACTTATCAAAGAACATCAAGTGTATAGATAAGAATCCATGTGTATCCACACTTACGCAAGATGCTTGGACTGATCTCAATCTAGCTTTGTTGTATGATCCAGAATGAACAATTTGGAAAAGATTAGATTACTTTCAGAAAAGAAAAAAAGTACTTCAATATTTTGAGCCATAAACCCATATAAGAAAAATCAAGTGAAACTTAGTTATTCAAGAAGGTAATAAACTCAATGAGCCAGAACTTGAGAGCCACAGAGATTTGTCAAGTACATGAGATCTAGCTTAATTCTAGGCAGGAAAGGACATCTTGAACACCATTTTTATATAATTAGAAAAAGTCCTTGGTTTTAGTAAAATAGTCTTGAAGAATCTCATCTATAATGCCACAGTGAATGAAGAGCGTTAGAGCATAGCTGTTATTAATAAGTAACTCTATACAATTGTAGAAGAAATTCAAGTAATGTAGTTTGTACAACAAATATCAGTTATATGGAAAATTGGTTCTTTAATTAAAGCCCCAATGGATAAAGTTGTGGCAGGATGTGAAGGCAGGAAAAGATTTAATCAACACCACTTCTTACAACTTGAAAAAAAAATTCAATGAAAGCTCAAAAAGGAAGCCAGAAACACCTTTAAAAAATATTGCTATGATTAGGTTGCAACTTTGTGGAGTCAAAATTACTTTGTAGTGGCCGAGAAAGATAAGATTTGCTGTGAAAAAACAAACTTAAGCCAGTGCAGGATCATTGGGGTACTACAGATGAATTCATCATGGGTGTCTCAGGGGCGAGATAGCCTGATGGAGTCCATTACTCATAAGGCTGGTTGGGAATCAGTTGTCTGTCTCCTACATCATGACTAGAGGGTCCAGTCTTTTCTATTATTTACCAATAGCTGGAGGAGAGAAACGATGGATTCATGCATTTCCTAAAGGCATTAATGTGGTGGACACAAACTGTCTGAGCCAAAGTTAAAACCTCACTGATTCCATTCTTTGAGCTGTTAAATGTTTAGCCACTCACCATCGGGGGGGGGGGTATTTTGAAATAAGAATTTACTAGGAAGGAAATGGAATAAACTGAAAGGTAAATAAAAACAAATCAGGGCCCCAAGCTGATGATAAGGAAGGATAAATGAGAGAAGTAGAGAAATTAGGATAAGATTAGACAGATATTGTCAAAGTAACCAAGCTTGATTAACTTGTTCACTGCAGCACAGTGCACATGTGCATCCTGTAGCATGGTGCATATTCCCTAAGATGCACATTTGTGTCAGTTTCAGAGTTTTATTAAAGGCAATATAAAAAGTTACAGCAACTCAGTTTCTGCCTTCAGGACTGGGCAGAGGACATTCTCATTTTGTTGTGCTATTCAAAGTAGTGGTATATGTGTAAGTAGTCAGTGCCAAAGCTAAAAGCATAAGAAAAATAATTCAGAGAAAATTAATTAGTTGATAGCTTGAAATTAAAAATATTAGCCAAATTAAAACCAACTGTAACCGTAAGACATTAAAACTTCCACAGGAAAAGACGTTTGCATCTGTTTCCAACAGAATAATCAAATATCTTGCAGTTCCAGGAGATATAAAAGACGGATTATTTCAAGTCTACTGTTAGTATCAATTAATAAACTAAAAGTCAGAAAGTTAATAAGCCTTGGTAAATGAAAAGTGAAAAATCAAAAACTTATACCCAATCTAATCTTTTGTCAAAATGTACATGAAATATTTAGGCAGGAACATTACTTTGCAATTGATTATGTTGCTTCAAAAAGATACTCACATTCTACATGAAGAAGAGCATTTTTTCAGCTTTGTAGGGAAATATTTTCATCAAAAAATTAATGAAAAATCAATACTTAATATTGTAATAATTATGCAAGCTAAGTATTGACTCAATTGACTGATATTCCTACTGACACTTGTTTGAAAGCAAATCTCTTTGAATTTTTACAAAAATTCTTTTTAATGCCCAAAATATGAATAATGAATGACATTCTTTCAGAGAATATCAGCAAATGAAAATTTCCAATTTCTGAAGTTGAAAGCCAATTATTTAATGTAATGGAATAATTTCTAATTTTTATGTGTAATCTATGTATTGTTTTGCACATTCTGAGATTGAATCCTTTGAAATGATGCATCAAAAAGTATAAACCATTTAATAAGCAATACAGTCAATTTTGGCTATAACCTGGTCAAAATCGTTTGCCTATTGGTTTCTCTTGTACAATGATGATCAATAAACTAGGTGGATTATAATCATCGAATCATTAATATGCTAATGACTAAAACAAAATGGAAAAAAAGTGACATTAGGTAGATATCAAGTATCCGGGTCGGCCATACTGCCAGTATACTCTTCCTAAGGGGTGGCAGACCTCTACAGCAAGCTTTGATATCTGCCTAGAAGGAGAAAATTAACAAACAAAACTTGTGAAATTAAGACCTTGATTCCATCATCCTGCTCAGGGAGCCATAGCATGCAAAGCCTTAGTTTAGGGTCAGTCACATTTATGACAACTCATCAAAAAATTCATGGCACAGACCTGAAGGCTACGTACAGGCCTCAATGGCACCTAAGGGCCTGAACAACAAGGAGAACCCTCCTAATTCATTGTGTATTATACCGACCCATGAAATATTAAGTCTGAAATGGCTTCCTAAACAAGATGTTCTGTCAAATCTCTTTTGATCATGCTACACTTGGAAGCTAACATATTGACTAGGACTCTTCAGTTTGCAAGTTCAGAATAGTTCTTCAAGAAGAATCATTGTAACGGTAAGATCTACAATCATCGTTTCCTATCTACATAATGAACAGTATGACTTTTTGTGTTTGTTTCTCTATCAGTAACAATGGACTCTTCCAGCAGGTAACAATCTAAAATAAACAAGTTCAATAGGGTTTCTTTTCTAAAATTAACAAGTAAAATATATCCATGAATTTTTTTATAGTCCATTTATAAAACTATGCCATTGCTTAGAACAATTCAGTCAGAGAATAAAAATTTTGGGTGTGGAAGAAAGAAAGAGAAACGTAAGCAAAAAAGCAATTATACACTTTGATACAAAATACTAATGAGAAAGATAAACTGATGATTTTTGCTTCCTCCGAAGTGATTAACGAAAACAAAAAGGATATCAGGCATCTCTAATGAAGAACAAAAAAAAAAAAAAACACACGTGTCTAGCAAATTATCTTTTTCCCAAAGGGAGCAATGTAGGGTTGGGGCAAAATGGGTGGTTGCAGAAAATGAGGATGGAGAAGAAAACAGGTCCCGACATAATAGAAGCCAGGCAAGTGGGTCAATCGCTTCCATTGAATCATGTGCTTCCAAATTTAGTGAGAGCCAGCATTGCTAAGGACAGTTCTCAGGATGTAACCCTCCAGTAATCATCTCTCCAACAGCTTGCTTATATGCCACTTTAACAGGCTAAACTTTTCCAGAATGTGTGGCGGGAGGGATGACTTGGGTAGGGTATCAGGCACCCCTAGTCTACATAGAGAGAGGGGTATAAGAAAAACTGCATGTCTATTTTCTAGGATATGTTCACATGGATGGGTGGATGGATGAGTAGAGAGGTTGACAGAGAAAGAGAGTGAGTGAGTGAGTGACGAAGGTGGTTGGAAGGAGATAGACAACTGCAGACTTGTTGGCCCGTTGCCTTGTTAACCACTTCCTGTTGATAACAGCAGTGCTCGAGATGGAAGAGGCTGGTGTATAAAAACAAAAGCCCAATGTATTGATTAAAGAAGACACCTTCTTCAATTGAATCATTAGGAAGAAGCACTGAACTTTCCTCCCTTTCTCCATGGACACATGCACATATGGATCTGTTGTCAGTCATTAATCAATAAAGCATACAAAACAAAGCACAACTAAAAGCATCAAATGGAAATGCAGACAGTTTAATCCAGGCAATAAATAACCTAAGTTATGAATTTTTGATCAAATAATGCTCGAGGTCTGGAGTTGCGTAACAGTTACCGGCACAGAAAACTGAATTGGTGGACTGAGTATTCCAGCCGAGGTTATTTGTGTTCACTTTACACTAATGCCTTCAGGAAATGCATCAATCAATTTCTCCCCCATCCCATGGGTAAAAAGGACAGTTAAAGTCCTTTAGCCCTGACAGACTAAGTCAAAAGCTTGGCAGTTGCCATAAGTAGTCCCAAGCCTGGTAAAAGGCAGAGAAATGGATGTGGGGCTAGCAACTCCATCCTGAAAAAATTACTTGTAACAGAAACCCAAAGCAGAATGGTTGCAGCCCTATGCTCCACAGGGAATGAATAAGAATAAACACAATGTTTGAAAACTCGACCAATCCAATGTTGCACATTGATTAATACTGAGATCATAAATAACAAGCAGTGAGATGAAATCTTGAATCCAAAAAACCTAGTGCTTGAATGGTTAATGGCATGGGGAATGAAATTGGGGAGCCAGGTTCAAACTCTGCACTAATGTCATTGAGTTAGGCATGAATCCATTTCTCTCTCTAGCAATAGGCAAATAGTAAGAGCGATTAGCAACCTGTTTAAGATACTGATAACTCTGATTTCAAACCAGCTTGGAAAAGCTTGGTCTACATCCTTGATACACCCATGATAAATTCATCTGTGGTGCTCAAATGACCCTGCACTAGATTATGAGATAAAAAATTTTTAAATAATGAAAACAAAACAAAAAAACTATTCATCATCTCACAAAGAAGGAAATGTTCAATTTCAAGCAAATCTTCATTTTCCTCTCGACTCAGTCATTTTAAAGATGAATAGCATTTCTAAGACAGGAAATTTCCAAAACATTATGTGATTATCAGACCCATGAGGTGAGATGAGGCATTGAATTTGTACATTTTTATTTTCAGCACCATTTTTTTTTTGAATGAATACATTAAAATTTGTTAGAAAATTCACAAATTAAAAAAAATTACCATTTAAAGAAAATTGTCCAATGAAACATAACACACAAGCAGTCTTATTTTAGCTATATTTTTTATAAAATGCTTCTCTAACCATCAAATAAGAATTTGAGCAAGAACTATGATCAAATCCTATCGAAAGGAAAAAAGGTTGAAACATATGTTCCAGGCAATATCATATTTAATGAAGTGTTGTAATGGACATTCTTTATGGCCAGGTAGAATAATAGCTGAGCTTCAAACTGTGTATGCTTTCGACTTTGGATGTGCAAGCATATCTGGTACCGATGACCATCACTGACCGACTGACAAGCAGACATAATGTAACACTCCCGCCACCTCTTGTTTCCTCCACTTTCTATACATGTCTGAAAGTGCAAGGGAGAGAACTCCTACCATTCGTGTTATTGAGAGGAATATTCCTTACTATCATATCTATGGTCTGACTTTCAGGCCTGTTATTATTCTTTGCATTATTTACTCCATTCTCTTTGCAAGTTTTGCAGAAAAATTCTACTCCTAAGAGAAAAATTCAAAGGAATTACAGGAAACAAGACAGGTATAGTTTGGCAAATAAAGCTTAGTAATTAAACTCTAATATTGAAGCTAATGTATCATCTGATCATTTATTTGAACACAGTCTAGCTCAATCAACAAATCCATTTCTTTGATTGACTTTTGATTTTAGAATCATGACTCCTGAAGATGAAGCTTTCCATAACATGAGCCTTCACCTTATTTATGAAGCATACTATCCCCTCCCTAATCACTGTGCATCTTATACCCTGATAATCAAGTTTGGAACAGCTTAACGCATATTCAACTCAGTCCACTGATGACCCTAGAATGAATTATATATTATAAATGATTAAATTATGATTAAAAAGGAAATTTATGTTAACTACATTCCAAGGGAAATTATGAATCACTGCCACCTACATATACTTCTTTTTATCTTATAAATCAAACAGAAGGGGTGGTAAAATCAAGTCACCTACATGAAAATACAACCAGTATGGTTTGAATCATAAATTCATGTTTTAAAAAAGGGGATGAAGGTCAGTTAGTCACTCAAAAGAAACTGTCACAGGACCAATGATTATAAGCAGCATACCATGTTGGGAGTGGTCAATCCAAAAATTGAATAAGTAACTTCTTGTATTTTGTTGGGGAGTAATCAGTAAGAAGTCTGAATTTTCAAAAAACAAATATGAATGCTGCTGAACACCAACTACAGGATCAATTTAGGATAATCTTACATTGCAAAATGTATCCCCCAATAAAAAGCTAAAGGTGAAGGATTTTCAAGGATCAAAAAAATGTTTTCCCTGCTCATTGAGGGGACAAAGTATGTGCAAAATTCTAGTATGTGGGCCAAGTCTGAATACACATGTACAGATAAAAGTCCGACCACATGAATAATCAGAACTCAACAACAGTGTTTAAACTGCAGGTGATGGAGATTAATATGTAACAAAAAATTTTGATAGTCAGAAAGCAGAAGCACAGCATTGACAGATCTTTTTCCTCTAAAAATTCCTCGCCAAATTCTGGGTCCTCCCATGGATGCTAGTCGAGAGTGATGAGGTGGGGTATATCATTTTTTATTGGGGTGGAAGCAGATGACAAATTCTATCATCTTCTGCTTCACTCTACTTATCTATATGGTTAGGGAGAAGAGAGGATAGGGGAAGGAGGAAAAAATGACAATGTCCTTAAGTGCTTTCTTTTAATGGATATTTAGTGCAGTACAAGTCGAGAGAGTGAGAGAGAGAGTGACTTGCTAGTTGGGGGGACAAGAGTTCGGAGAAAAAGGAGGAAGAGCGGAAAATATTTTTGGAAAAATAAAAGCAGGGTCAGAAAGATAATGGCGCTTTGAAGACCAAAGTCCAGGGTTATGATAACAAATGTTGATAGACAACTCACCACATGTTTGTATGAGTACCCAGAAGAAGGAAATGAGGCTATTATTTTTTCAACTCTAACAAATTACAATTAGGTCAAGTGAAAAAGACCCCCCCCCCCCGGTTACAATTAGGTCAAGTAAAAAAAGAAATTATCTAGTAATACAAGCAGGATTAACCTAGCACTTGGCCTGTAACATCTGTTATAAGTGGCCCAGAATTAGGAAAACACATCAACATCATAACACATACAATACTTGCAGAGTAGTTAAATTTTGTTCATTTGATATATATATACCACACTTAATTGCTGTATCAAAATAATAACATCAATTAATGGTGATAATTGATTATAATAGCTAATTTCAACCACCCAGATGATCAAAATAATTTAAAGCAGTATAGTACGATTGTAATAAATCCCTGAACTGAAATTGATAGCTTGCAATCATTTAGCATGGGGCCTTTAAAATTGCAGGGCCCATAGCATCTGGTATAATCTGGCACTGAATATCAGTTCTTTTTTTTTCTTGATGCCTTGAGAGGAAGAATGGTAGCCATTCTGGAAAGTTTAGTGATTAGCAATAATATCATTTTTAAGGGATTTTTGTTGTGAATACTGCAATGATTATAAAAACAAACTTGAATAAGGATTATTATTCCCAACCTATAAATAACCAAGTTTTGTGTCTCCTATTTGGAAAAAAAAATGATTATTTTATTTCGGCTATCTATGTCAACTCAGGAGCATTGGCAGAAAACCTATTTTAAGAATACATTGAGACAAGACTGGCCTTTGAACATATCTTGAAGTGACAGAAGGAATCCAAGGATTTATTCATGTCTGACAAAGCCAGTGTGCTGTTTGACCTTTTACATGAATATATTCACCTCAACAATAAAAAAAGGCATAATTAGATAATGATAAGCAGTATTCAAAAATGATGGACAATTCTCTGATAACTTTATAATCTAGTTCTCATAAATGTACAGAGAGACCAAAAAGAGTGGATTCACCAATAGATTGGCATTTGATTCACCAACATAAACAGAAGAACAGCCAGCAGCTGAAATGCAGCCTTGTATCCCAAAATTATTTCCTCTTACATAGTTTAAGGCCCACATCAAAAGATCTGTGTCACATTGTAGATAGAAAACTTCCAAGTATGAATGTCAACATAGTAAAATCAAATTAGATAATCAGGGAACATGACATGTAGACACCATTAGACTGGGACTGAAATGAAGTAAAAGCATTCACATCATCTTCTCATTGTATCTACTTGCTTATTGGAATACAGGATAACACAGGATTGCTAGGGTGAGAGGTTATCTATCTATATAATGAACAGAGTGACTTTTTCTGTTGGGTTCTCCATCAGAAACAAGGGACTCTTCCAGCAGGTAACAATTTTGCTGATAAAAATATCCCCTTACTATCATATCATTCTTCTCTAGAAAAATCATTTCAGAAATTCAAGTATATCCATGAATTTTTCAACAGGGATCAACTAGTAAGTACATAAAAAGGAGAAAATATTCTCATCCATTTGTTGTGGGTGTGTATAGGTACATAGGAAGAGATTATTCAGTATTTTGAGCTTGGACTGATTTTTAGTATCATTTCAACCTTTCTTAATTTGCTTTGTCAAGAAAATCTCATAGCAGATGAAAGAGGAAAGAATCATTGAATAATTAGATTCAATTGAAAATAACAATCCATTGAATTTATAAGAATAAAAGATGGTCAAAAAAGCCGGAAACGTATGCATCAACCAAATGTATTGTTTATTATCTTGCAAATTATAAAAACTGCCAATTAAGGTCTCAAGTTCTGATAAACCCTCACAAAAATCTTTGATGTTTCTAGGAAGCCAAGCCATTCATTCATTCACACACACACACACACACATTTTAAATTTATAAGTGAGAGGTGTCTGTTCGTGTGCTTGTCTGTCACGCTATAAAAAGGAACCAAACTTGGGTGCAGCCCATCCAAATTAAGCATGCATACTCAATGGACCTGTGGGGAGGTTTTAAAATAAAAAATTGAGTGTTTCAGAGGGTGATCTATTTACAATGTAATTATAATACAAAAGTGTGAACTTACTTTCCATTCATACACATATTTTCTTATCTTATGCTGATATATAAATTCTTTGATGGTTCTAAAGGGAAGGGAAACTGCTTCTTCTCAAGGAGTCAAAATTGAAGGGATACTTTTTCTTCCCAGCAAAAGGTCAGAAGTGACCATAGATTTTTTGTTCTTTTAAACTCTTCTCTCATAGAGATATCTTATTATTATACGTATATCCTTCTTGTACATCTTATCTATGAAAAGTATCTGATTGTCTGTCCTGCTAAAAAATCCATAAACATAGATGCAGTGTAACTGAGAAAGGTTTTGAAATAATGTTTTCAGGGCTTTAAACAGCAAGTAAAGATTTTGCTCTTTTAATACGTCAAAAATGAGGGGAAACTATCCCCCCTTCTATAGAGTCAAAAATGAAAGGAGACTTTCACTCTCTTCATGTGGTCAAAAGAAAACTGGAGACCCACCCCTTCTTTCAATGTGACGGGATACATTTTCATAGTACAAGCAGTCAATTTTGTAGGGAGACTTTTCATCCTTTTAGTATTAATGGGATACTAACACCCATTAAAGGGTCAAAAGTGAAAGGAGACTTTCCCCCTTAAACTTTTTTTCATCTCAAAGGGGTCAGATGTAAAGCTAAATTTCTTTCCTTTTTGAGGAATCAAATGCGGAGTAAAGCTTTGTCTGAAAACAAAAAAAACTGGTACTTCAGCTATCTGCACACAACAATTTCAAGGGTTTTCAAGGGGGAGTTCTATTTTCAATGTTATTATAATGCGAAAGTGAAATCTTACTTTCTGCCTAATATCAATAACTTTTTATTTCATGTTGATATATAAATTTTCGAGAAGTATGAATCGAAGGACGCCCCTCCCTCTTCTAAGGGACAAAAGTGAACAGGGACTTTTCCTTAATGGGAGGCTACTTTAAATAATAGTTCATCTCTACTGATATTATGCAATGGATACCATTATTAATTGTTGGAGAGGCCCCCTAAAGGAATTAAGCCTCATTTGTTGAAAATCTTTGTTCACATAGCCAAGCTATTCATTCATGTATATGAATACATGGGAAAAAATAAGAAAAAAAAAAAGCCACAGGTCTGGTTAGTCACTCAATAGAAAACATCACATGACCAACATCTTTTGGCAGCATGCAGTGTTGTGCAATGAGTGTTTCCAGTAAATGCCAATAGGGAGCAATGCTGATGGCAGCCATATTGGATTATGTACAAAATTGCGGCAGCCATGTCGGCTAAGACCAATTAAATCAGAACAGTGGGTGAGACTGCATGGGCCTTTACAGAAGGCATTTGTTAATGTAAAGATATTGAGCACTGTTGAAAGATTGGGGTGGGGGATCAATTGAGAATTGGAAAAAGACGTGATCAATGAACAAGTAACTTTTGTTAGGAGGTGAATGTGATCACTAAAATTTTCAAAAAGAAGTGTGAATGCTGCCATACAAAAACCATGGGACCAATCTAGCTCGATAAATTAACCAGCCACAAGAAATTATTAGTGGGGGAGAAAAAAGCTCCATTGGTGCATGTTACTCATATATGTGTAGATAGCAAGCCAGCCAATCGAACAAAATCACTTCTAAAACTGAAGAAACTCATGTTGACAGTTTTGGTTGGTGGTTTCTAACAAAATTAAAACAAGCACAAAGAATAGACCAGAGGTGAGAGGAACCGCTCTTTATTTAGATTGAAAAAGTTTTATTAAGGATATGTATAAATTTGTTTTGTTAAATTAACAAGGATTAAGTTTCCAATTGTATCGAAATTCAATAGAAGAGAAAGCAATTTTGCTAAATCACTTAACTCCATGCTGAGTTATTCAATGATTTGAAGTGTATATAGCTACTTAATAAATGCAAGGGGATTCCAAGAGAGAGAAGTTAACTGACAGAACCCATGAGTAAGTACAATGCAAAGAGATGAGCTGAAGGTAGTTATGGGGGGGGCTTAACAGGGAACAGCATATTCAAACTTAGACTAGTGCTATGTCAGCAGTTATAGGATTGAAACTAATTCCTCAAGCTGGTCACTTACTGTAATTGCCAGTAACTATTAGGCCATTTCAAAATAAGATAAAATATTTCATTTAGGTACAGGTCAATCTTGCAATTCAATAGAACAAGAATTAGCAAGCAGGGTGCATAGACATACTGTTTCTAGATTTTTTTTAACTCCATTTCAGATGTTTTCAGGTGGAAAATGCCAATGATGTCAATTTATTCTGACCATATTTTATCTCTGACAGAACTTTTTAAAATTTTGACACTATGGTTGTTAAATGACTGTGATGGCGAGTTTTCACTTTTTTTTTTTTTTTTTAAATTTTACAAGTCAGAATTGGGATGCATCCTTGAAGCCACAGCATCCTCAGAACTGAGAAATATGGCAATTTTTTCATTAGATATTTTAATTTTTTTCTGAATTGTTTAGAGGTTGAATAATATTGACCTCTTTAAATAAACCATCAATTTTCATAGTAGAAAAAGCAGATTACCACTCAGAGCAATGATTTTGCTCAGAGACAGAATGCAGTGAGTATCATTGTTAGAGTTTGTGTCAGAAAGTGACCATCTTGGATTTATCATGGGAGGAAAAGTGCTGCTCATCAAAACAATTTGCCCATCATAAAATTTCAAGAAAAAATTTATAAGATTTCATTTAAAACTTTCGGTACAACTTAGCAAAGGAGGTCCCAATTGGAATTCTAAGCATGAAATGAAAAGCTGGTCAAAACAATTTAACCAACAATTTATTCAAAGCTATAAGAATATCATGTATCAACTAACTTTTGTTTTTCTCACATGAATTCTCTTATTTTCATTTTTGATTAAAGAAAATTTGTTTTTCTTTTACACAAGAATTTGGGCTTAGGCTTTTTACTTTTTTAGTAAAAACAAGAGAAAATTAAAAATGTACAGTTTCACACAGGGTTTCATTTCATTTCAGTCTTTATGAGTTGGTTTCTATTTGAAAAGAAGGGAAAAATTGAATTAAACTATTTTCTTAGTAGAACAAAATGAAAACAAATATATAGAAATTTGTGGACAAAACAAACTGAAACCTTTGGTGGAAATAAAATTATCTTTGATAAGGATATTAGCATCATTATTTTTCAGTAAACAGAAAACATCATTTATCAATAAAAAATAAAATAAATAGGAAAATTCTCAAGAGAAAAAAAAAAAGTTAATAGATACATTACTTTGTATATTCATAGCTTTGACTAAATGAAATTGTTAAATTGTTTTGCCATGTAGGACCACCTTCACAAAGTTGTGCAAAAAGGTTTGAACTGAACTTCATAGAATTATCCAGGATATGACAGGCAAATTATGCTTTGATGCACACTCTTCCTACCTTGATAAGTTCGAGATGGGCAGATTTCCTGATGGGCACTTTACAAATGGGCAGATATTTTGATGGTTACTTTTATAGGAACTGATAACTTGATGAAGAATTGTTTTGCAACCATTCCTACTTTCCTTCATGCGTTAGAATGTTAGGCTTTGATTTTAATAAGAGGGTAAAAAGAGAAAGAGGAGAAAAGAAATATAAGCATTTTACTGGAAGAGGGAGAAAAAAAGTTAGGTTCTTTAATAAGAAGGTAGGGAGAGGGGGAGAAAGAAAAGTAGTTTACTCAGGGGGTAGGAAGAAAAATAGGGCAGAATAGAAAGTCAAGTAGTTTACAGAGGGGTAAGGAGATTTTTGCACATGAAACTAATCCATGTTTGTATAATATTTAGATAAAAACATGGTGGACAATAGAAGATGAGAGAGAATGAGAAGATATAGGCAAAGGGGTAGAGAAGAGCAGAAGCATGAAATAATGGATAATGTTATCACTCATGAGATTACAACGGGTCCAGCAAGTCAAATATCCAGAATCTCATTTTTATTTTGCTCAAGAGATTTTTAATTTAATTTGCACTTAAAATCTAGGAAGTTGTTGGCAATTACATAAACTAATTTACAATATTTCAGTGCATTGTAAAATTACTTCCAAACATTTTCGAGCCTCATCTTTCTCTATATTAAGCAAATTTGTTTACTTTACAAGACTTGATAGAGAATATAAAAAACTGAATTCTTTCACCAGCAAAGGAAATGGTTAATTCTCTAAAACAAGTATTTAGAAAAAAATTCTTTTAGACTCCTTGTGGAGCATAGACTAGTAGGTTTTATGGGGTTGAATTGCTAGCCCCATGCCAAAGCCTCTTTCTTTACTTGGGCTTGGACCAGCCATGACAACAATCAAGCAGTAGCTTTCTATCACAGTAACTTTCTCTTAGATAAGACTACCCAACAGGACTAAGAGCTCAAGATACCTTGCTATTAACCTATACCTGAGGGAGAAATGGAATCATGCCTTTCTAAAAGGCATTAGTGCAAATTAAACATGAGCAGTTCCAATCAAAACTTAAACTGTCCATTGATTCCATTTTCCTTGCTGATAACTGCATCATCAATCCACACTTCCATCAAAACACTTACCAACCAGATTTTATCTCTTGGAGTATTTTTCAATTTCAATTCAGGACATATACTACAATTAGCCTTCAACCTTTGACAGCTGGTCTAGAGTCTTTCATTCAAAGTTCTTTGGACAAAAAATGTAAAGATCAAATAAATATGCATCACTTAGTGACTAGTCTGATGACAATAGAGTACATCAAAATACAAAGCTATCACAGCTGGATCACAATCAAATAAGAACCAAAAGTTCAAGGAGGCATCCACAATGAAGTCCAAATGCCATTATGGCCAGATCATGTGACCTGATAGAAACATAATTTTAGGTAAGAAGCCTCTTATCAAGGGACACCTTACTACCAAATCTGACTAACAACAGATGGGAAACCATGTGGGGGCAACCACTGACAGACAAACAAAGCCTTTAATAGAAGCCAGGATACCTCTAACAATCATTTATATATCTAGATGAAACAGCTTCATAAACCAAGTTATCAACATTAAAAATAAATATTTATCATTTAGTTTTTCATCTAATATTAGTGATAAGTTGTCTTATTTAAAATGAAACTTTTCATTTGTTGGTTCTGCGGTTAATTTCTTGGATAGTTTTTTTTTTCTGTTTTTACCCTTTTGTCTAGTCTTATGTTGAAAAGTTATGACTCATGAATAACAGAAAAATACTAGTCTTTCGTTTCGATGTTTGAAACTTGTTTTTTTTTCAACATATTCATTCGAAAAATAATTTTTCCCATGTGGACCACCCCCTTGCTCAAAATCCTGGATCCGCCCCAGATCAAATAGCAAAATTTGAAACTATATTAAGTATCAAAAGAAATTTGATGCTAGTAGTGAAGCATCAAACTCTCTCCTTTGCAAGTGTGAACATTATCTTATAGAACACTTCCTTGCAAAACTCTGCAGCCGTTATGTGAAGTTCAAATGTCTTCAAATCTAGAAATTTGAGCTGGTTTCTCCTTACAACTGCTTCCAAAAGCAAAAAGTACAAGCAATGAAAACAGAAGTAAGACGAAATACCCAAGGTTATATGTTATCAGTAAAGAAATAAACCAGAAGTGTCTGTCTCTAATCATTTGACCTCTGATATAACACATCATCTGTGGGTATAGTCCTTCTTACAAATTCTAGCTTAAAAAAAAAAGAAGCAACCTTTAACCTTGTGAAGAAAAACAAATAAGCTTTCCAGTCTTGTAGCAATATGGCATGAGAGTAAAAAAAAAAATAATAAAAAAAACTTTCAAACAACCCACAATCTGGACTGGGTTGCTCACAGCTGTATGGATTATCTTGAAGCTGAAGTTGAAGTTGATACACTCAACAAGTATTCAATCATTTGAAAACAAATTACCATTTGGAGTGCACATATTACTACCAACACAATATACTGAATAAAAACTCATTGAGAATCAGTTCAGATATAGCTACGATGCAGGGGTGTCTGTGTTTGTTTTGATATTCCATAATCTGGAACTATTATCTTTATATGAAAGAAATATAGCTTGATAGAAAAAAAAAAAATTCCTGGATCCGACCCTAAATTCAATAAAATTTTCCTCAACCAATGGCCCTTCATTCCCAAAAATTTGATTGAAATTCATTAATAATTTTAGAGATACTTTGACGACAAAAATGAGTGAATTCATACATGCCTCTTCCAACTTGGTTGGCAGGTGAAAAAATTATTTCAAACTAAGAATTAATGATAACCTAAAGAGTCAGCCATTTAATGATTTCACGTCATATAAATGATGAATAGTTAGCTATGCAACTGGATTATTCAGATTTGTAGGATAGTCTTCCTAAAGACAGGGATTGCTGCTTTGAACAGCTCATTTGTGATGAAACTAAAAATGTTTAATTTACATTACACACTACATTGTCAGCTTTGAATCTTTTTTTCCTAAACACTTGGTATTCCAAGAATTTTCACCATTATGTTTATTCTCCTAACTTTCAAGGAAGTAAAATCAAAGAAATCACCAGTAAAAAAAAGGGTTTTTTTCATCACAAAATCAAATAAATTATGTGTAAATCATAATGCAGTTGATTACAAATTGAAGAAATTTAATATTCTAGTCATATTAAGTAGGTCTTTTGATGAAATTCTGTCTTTATTCCTGGTTTCCTGGATGAGTGGGAGATAATACATATAGGTAGAAATGTTAGGGTCCTCCAATCATCTGCCTTATATAGCAAACATTGATATATTGGGGGACTCCTGTATCATTTACACGATCACTATGCCAGGACAGACCAATGTTATTCAGCAAAAAAAGATGATGGATGGAAATTCAGAATTTTTTGTTAATTCTCCCATAAGAAGCGAATAAGAGATTTAGAAAACTCATTTTGGTGTGGAAAAAAAAAAAGTTTGCAAATTGTACATACAAACATACATCATAATCATATTCACATAAGATCTATGAATTCAAACATCTGCGGTGGTTTAATAAACATCATAATTCTTTATAAAATCATTTACATCTGTTGATAGCACTACATATTCTGGTATATCTATTCCATAGTTCCACTACTGTTACTATGAAAAAAAATTTTCTGATATACAATCAACTTCTATTTACATCTACTGCATATGTATGGCCTCCCAGTCACTTGTACTCCTTTCTAAAAGGGTCAACAAATTCTAAACCATGCATAATCTTCAACATTTTTATTCTCTCTGATCCCTCCTATTTTCTAATGGTGTTAACACTAACTCCTTTAATTCATCCTCCTAATAGTCTGAGGACCAGCACTAATATTTTCTGAGATTGACTATCAAACAATTTCTGTATTTTTGTCTCCCTCCATATCTTTCTTTGGTTTATATTTTGGTATGGTAACCCTGTCCATCTCGCAGCTTTATGATAGTTATCAGCCTGTAAACAAACTTACCCACATATAAAACTAGAAAGTACAGAGAGAGGTAGTGTGCCGATGAATTTCAATGAAATTTGGTGCAGCATATCCAATTGGTTCCATTAGTCAACTAAGAAATTCCAACAGAACCATAACACAGTGCCCGAGCAACATCTTTGAACATTTCTTACAGTACCAGATTTTCAAGATGGATTATTTTCACAAGGGCGGGCAACAGCTATTATGAATTTCACGTTAGGGCTTTTTGTATGTCAAAGAGGATAACTCCAGTGGTATGATGAAAGAAAAAAGACTTCTGTTGCAATTTGTGTGAGGTCAAGTCACATTATTACTGGACTATTTCTTGTGTGAATGCCAAGCAGAGCCCCATTTAGAATTTTTCATTAAAAAAGTAATTAAGTCAGGAGACCGAAGAGTATACCATATATTAATGTTTCCATATTGAACCTATTAATAATCTGGTAAAACAAATGTTTGGCCACCTTAGGTGATCCCTGAACTATAATTTTTACTTTTTTTTTTTGGTAATAACTTAGTATTATAACGAAAGCAGCATGAAGAAGAAAGGGAGTGTAAGAGTCATTATCATGAAAAGAATACTAGCCAATTGGCTTGTGATAGCATTATAAACTAATATAATCAAATCGGTTTTACTCCACAAGTTATGAGAAAAATAAAATGATCTGGAAAAAAGATTGTTTGTAGAGCTAAAACTTCCTGAACGTACACTATATATTTGAAAGTTAATCTAAAATTACTATGGGGTGTGTATAGACTATAATCTTGAACTTTGAAATAGAAATTTTCAATGTTGCATCTTCG
This sequence comes from Thysanoteuthis rhombus, assembly GCA_963457665.1. NCBI lineage: Eukaryota > Metazoa > Mollusca > Cephalopoda > Oegopsida > Thysanoteuthidae > Thysanoteuthis > Thysanoteuthis major. Next base: position 41,737,048 of record OY735208.1, on the reverse strand, counting down.
CTAATGTCATCTGCTTTGAATTCAAAATCTATGGATTACAATAGTTTAAAAAATTCTTGAGATAAAATTTATAACCACCATTCAAGTATTGATCAAAGTTCAAAGACCATTATTCATACGTTGTACTAACATAGAATTCCTGTTCATTTTATATCATCAAATGCTATCAGAAGCAATTAGACAGCATTGACATGTTCAGTTCCAGAAGTATTCTTACAAGCTAATTCAATAGACTTCAACCTTTTTTAAATGAGACAAATATCAATTAAAATCTCATTGAACATTAAGGAGTAAAAATTTATAGTATACTACGTTATTTATATGCAGCAGTGTTGGGATTAAAACCACTAGTAAATACCTACTTCTTAGCAAATGGTATACCTAGAGCTGTGTTTGTGTCAATATATTTACACAGTATTTAAGAGATTACTTTCGCATCATTTTTTTCGCGATGGTTGAGTTCAATTGTTCTTCTTAAGTGAATTTCTTTATGCTTCATCCCTGCCTTTTTGTGTATCCCAACTGTGCTTTTTTCTCCCACTCCCCATTCTTTTTCTGGTTGTTGTGTTGCGATTGCGTTCTCAAAACTTTTCTCCTTCCCTACCCCTTTCAACATATCAAGTTTTATTTTTAAAGTGCAACAGAAGGGTGCTGACACATTGATTATTATAATCATATAGTACCTATAAACAATGACAGGATTTATTGATGTTATCTGTGAATAGGTTAATATTTTGGAATATTTCTATTTTTAAACATCATTTAAGAATACACATTCTTTCGGAAGGCTCGATCTAAAAAATATTGTTTCAAAAAATAACATTATAAAATTCCCATCCAACCTTTTCAAATATTCCTATTCAGTTGGTGCCTAAAAGAGAGGAAAATTAAAAATAAAAGTTCAAATGAAAGCCAATCATAGCTATAATTTAAAAAACAGCTCTTGCTTGGTATACCCTTACACCCAAACACACAGCTTCAGCAGTCAGTCACAGAGGTTTGCTGTCTCCCTATCTTCAAATTTGAAGCCTCTTGTTTCCACTGTGATTCTTTGACCTGAACAGACTAACACAGGTATTCATACACATTTATAGACTGATGAAAAAGATAAGAGAAAAGATTCTATTCAAAGATTACCAGATGCAACCTCAATCTGTCCGGAAAATCGTTATTTAGCTAAAACTTAATTTTCCAGCACTAGGATTTAGATTTAACACTTGAATTGATAATGAATTTAAATCTTCAATATAAAGGGAATAACTTCTGATTGGAATAATCTAACTCTCTACTCTGACCATTTTCTGTGATTAAAAAAGATTTTTCTAATAAATTCACGGAAGAAGTCTATTATTTTCAATTCTATTCATCGGAGAGTTCCACAGTCAATTACAAATGGTTTCAAGCGTCCATGAATTTAATAGCTAAAGATGGCAGTTCAAAATTCAAGAGCAGCAAGCTTTTCTAATAATAATTTACATTAACTAATATTCTATGCTTGACAATACCACCAACACCACTACTACTACAATTACTAGTACTATCAAAGATTGCAGCTACTGAAGGGGAGAAAGTTGGTATAGTTACCTAAATGAATCCAGTCTATACAACTTTGGAGAGACTAAAATAATCCAATGTTGCTTGGAGAGCAGACCCATAATTAATGAGCTGAGGAGCAGCATGTGACATACAACATACAATATGTCTATCCCTGTCATCGCAAGGGATTAAATATTCCATAAGCCTATCAGGGGAACAAAAAAAATACTTGAAGTTTGAAAAACTCAAGTTTCTCTCTGGTTACTAATGATTTCAAATGGAAATTCTGAGATATATTTCAATCTCAAGTGCTGTGCGATCTCTGATACAATCTCCACCTTTTGTAGATGATAATCAGTAATAAAATAAATGTATTATCGATTTTTTCTGGACACCTGAGTGCAATGTTACTCCTGATTTTGTAAATATATATATATATATATATATATATATACATACATATAAATATGTACACATACACATAAATATGTATACATACATATAAATATATACACATATATGATATACATACATATATATAAATAATATACATATATATGATATACATACATATATATAAATAATATACATATATATGATATACATACTCATATATGATATACATACATATATATAATATATATATACATAATATACATATACATAAAGGAAGATACATCAGGAATTTCTACATATACTCTTGCCCACCTTTTCATAAATCTTTTTGAAATTCATACATATCTTTTCGAAATATAATGTGAATAATAAAGAACTCTTGGACAGTTAGTAAGGACATAGGGGAGGATATTGTGCATGGATCTGCTCCAATATTTTAGGATGTCTTACATAACCTATTATATCAAATATATTTTCGATTTTTTCTGGACACCTGAGTGCAACGTTACTCCTGATTTTATAAATATATATATACATACATATAAATATCTACACATACATATAAATATACACATATATATAAATATATACACGTATATAATATACATACACATATATGATATAAAACCAGGATGCCAAGTGCTAGAAGGCCAGTCATATCTGAGACAGTAGAACTTTCCAAATACTAATGAGAAAATTAATGAATTAAACCAAATAAAATCAGTCTAAATGAGAAATTCTCTGATATGAAGTCAGATTTTTCAAGAACATATGATAATTAAATACCCCCTCTAGTGGTGGAATTAAGAAAAACAATTGGTCAAGAAAATTCTCATTTTTTTCTCATTTAGCTATTTTTTCTCACTGTAAATCATGAATAAATAGGAATATACTATATTTTAAAGGGCAACAAATTTCAGCTTGCCCAGGCTACTAGGGTCGTTCCTGTCAGTAGGTATTTGTTGCTTTTCAAAGTAAGAGCTTTAAAATAAGGCCTTACTTCCTGTTGGGCTCCAATCAGGTAAAACCTTGCTGTTTGCCTATCATCTCGGAACAAGTTTTTCTAACCTGCCTGGTTCACCTGATTAGTGAAAGAAAAGTGCAAGATGAGGAGAAAAGATTAGGTGTGTAACTAATGAGCTGGACAGGTGAGGAAGTGAAAACTGCTAGAGAGGTAGGGAAGGGTATGTACACTGGACAATGAATGACTTCCCAAGTTCTGGTCTGATTGCAATGCTAGAGGTTTTATTAATTAAAAAGGTAGCAACATCAAAACAGAGCATCTAGTGCTATATGAAATCTTGTAAACTTTATTCATGTGATCATTAGTAGTGATTCCAGGAAAAGTAAAGGAAGAATTAATGGATATAAATAAGACCTTTGAAAGCAATAACTATCGTTGGACAGAGGGGAAGCCCAGTTGCAGTAAGCATACCATTCATAAGAGGAGCACTTGAACAAATCTAAAGAACCAGGATAGTTTCTATAGTTTCTACTTACCAGAGTTGGTCCCTCACAGTACAGGGGTTGGACAAAAAATTACTTACATATCCTCCCATGCAAGAGTGGATGATGATATAAGGAAGAGACTAGCTGTCCTATCAAATTTGAGAACATAAAGCCATATCCAAAGGGGAAGTAGAAAAGTCTGGTATGGCAGACCATATCAAGAAATATAAGAACTGACATTATCCTCTCTAGAATGAAGTAATACACAGGGAACATCACTGGACTGGTGTAAGCAAGGCTAGTGTGTATTTTGGTACAATTTGATTTTCTTTGTCTAGCAAGGAGGGAATTAGCGAGCATCCCTGTGTATAATATGGAACCACCCCTGTTTCTTTGGAGGTGAGAATGGTATATACAGTATGGCTCATATTACTGGAAATGGGCTGAGCTGGTTGGCACACTTGTGATCATTTTTCTTGTTCGCTATCATTTTCTGGAACAAGAGACCTTTCTCTTACCTTATAAACTACACCCCTGAAGAGGATTGTAGAATGGATTGGTAGAAGCATTGTGGTGACAAAAAAAAGAAGCAATACAAATAATGAATTTATAAGTTTAAAAAATTCTGAATAATTTGTTTATATGGAGGGCTGACAACCATTGGTGGTTAGGTCAGTTCTTGACCTTTAGCATTCTGCATTCTTTTTCAAGGGCATAAAGATTTTGTGCACTTAATAACTTTGAAAGCCTAACTTACATGTCTGTGTATGACTAAAACTGAAACACACCCTCATTCAGTAAAAGGAGTCAGCTGCAATGGCAGGACAAATTTATTGCTCAGTGAAAGTTGCCTGTAGATTGCTAAAGGTTAAACTGAATTTGGGCATAACAACATCTGGTTGTCAGTCCTTGATATCATTTTTTTTTGAAGTTCCATATTAAGATGCTGATTTACACAGCTTTTTGCACTCGAATTCCAAAATGACAGCACCGTCCATTCTGCATGAATATTTTGAAGGCCAACACCCAAGTGCCTGATGATGGACTGTCATTTAGTCCAAACACATAATTGCTAATTCTATCCTATGATATATCAAAAGATAAAACTATTTATTGAAATTAATCCACTGAAGATGGAAACAAGATTGTTCGACCCACTTGTGTTCTGTGGCACAGAAATTATGCCAACAAAAATCAAAGCATTTTACATATTGTGTGTATGTGTGCAGATACTTTAAGGAGTTACATTGAAAATAGACACAATTTCCAACACCAATTCTCACTTGGTCAATGGAAACTTACTTGTTGGAGCAGGGATAACTTACTGGGCTTAATAGACAAACTCAAAATTTCTGGCCTCTCCCAAACATTGAGGATGAGATTATGGAGAATGTGACCAGACAGCTGATAGGAACCCTAAAAGAGGACTTCACTGACTGATTTGAAAAGTGGAAGGGATACTGGGATAAGTGTGTGCAGTCCCAATGGCAGTACTTTGAAATTACTAAGGTGTCATTGCCCTAGGTAGGATAATTTTTGTTAAATAGCTGGATCCTTTCCAGGCAGACCTCGCATATCTCAAAATATTGTGAATCTGTTGAATGGCAAGGCCATCAAGATATCTCCAGACAATCAAGCCAAATAGGATATATCCTGTTTTCTCAGACTATAGTTCTTCAGTAGAAAATTATGGCAGCTAGAGTTAGCAACACTAGAAAGGAAAAGAAAACCTAATATGCAGTCTGCATGCACATACTGTCTGGAAAGTAGATATGATTCATCCTCAGGTTAAATGTAAGGGTCATGTCAACACTTATATATTCCAGTTTTCAGTCATTTCCTTCCTGTTATAATCTTTTCAGGATAAAAACAAGGAAAAAACTCTTTAAAGAAGGAATTAAGAATAAGTCTTAAATTCAGTTGCCTTATTTCCCCCAGTTATTGCTTCCTCTGCATTGGTGTCAAAGTGGTTTTGATTTGTCAGAATCTAAATTCTCTGGCATTCAGTGTTCTTGAATGTCTACAAAATTAGGAAGTCCAAGTTTTGCTAAGGAAGGAAAGTTTTTAGTTGTTCTATTTCAATTTTCAAGTATTCATTTATATAACATATGATCCCAATTCAGGGTGCGATATTGTAGAAACAAATTTCTTTTATTTTAAAATTCCCATCTCATTAAAACCCACAAAAACCAAATTTTTGATAGAAGATGCTTCAATATTTTTCAAATGCATTCCATAGGTTAAGAGTTTTTCAATGTTAGTTTCTCAGTGGTTCAGAGCTGTGGGAGCTTTGGGAAGGGGAACGACTTCTCCAACTATCTATATACTATCCATATATATATATATATATATATATATATATATATATATATATATATATATATATATGCACACATATGAATAAATCAAAGTACCCCTAAAAATGCCCCCAAAACTATCACAGGCCTGCTAAGCTCATTAGAGCAAACAGTCCTTAGTTCCCTCACCTCTTTTTTAGCATTACATTACTGTAGCTCTCACAACATGCTACTTGCTACCTCTAAAAAATTTGCAGATAACATTTTATTAGTTTGTGTTGGATATTTAATTTCCATTAGAACAATTACAATTAAAGTACCTCCTCTTGCCCACTGCCTTAAAAAAATATTGGCTTCAAATTATGAAATTTTCTTCGACACAGTGAGAGTAGAAGACTTAGAAACAGACCTCACAAGTGATTTCAAAACATTTGAATATAATCAAATTTGAAATTTATGTTAAATATTTATTCTGAGTTACAAAACTTGACATGAACTACTACTATGAAATAAATGTTTGTAACCATAATAGGAAGAATAAACTGACATGATCAAAGAGAATTATTGATTTATTCTAGAAGATTCACAGATGAAAATTCTGGAATTTTAGAATAATGTTTTTAAAGATTGTAAACTGATTTACTCAGATAAGTGCCTTTATAATCACTTTTCAGGCCATTGTACTTTCTGGCTTTTTTCAGAAGTCTGACTTAGTTGGTAATCATCAGGGAATTTCAAACAGAACATGGGAGTAGATTGTTCTCAATCCTCTGTCCATGATAGTGGATATCTTCTATCAATTCTTCCTAGTTAATTTGACCTTGTGATGCCAAAGCCTCTTTTAGTAAAATTTTTTGCACTAGGCGAACCTAGGATTGACCTCATGATCTGCCATATGCTTAACTAATGCTTCCACTTATTAGGCCATGTGTCCAATAGGATAATCTGCTGGTGGAAACTTGTAGCCATAAATCTAATGTTGCTGGTCTCTTCTACTGAACCAGAACATATGACGGTTTGCATTACCTGTAGAGTAATCAGGAGGTGGAATTTGCTCAAGTTCTTTTCTTCTTCATTAAAAGGTCACATATGGTGTTCTTTTCTATGCTAGGCCTACTGAGGAAGTTATTAGAGCTTAGCCAGTGCAATGATTCCTTCTATTACCTTTTCTTGATGTCCTTTTTTAATTAAGGCAGCATATATGATGTTCCAAGCAACAAATATTATAACTAATGAAATACTTAGAACCAAGTACACTATTTGCCAAGTGGAAAGGATTGGTTTTAATACAGCAAAAACAAATATTTGACATGATCAAATAGTTGAGAATAAAGATAAATGCTATGCAACAACTTAGTCAATAGAATTGATGCATTTATAAGTTCTTTATAGTAGGAATAAAATCTGGGCAGGTCTAAATTTTTTGCATATTAGTGAAGAAATTTGTCTTGAATGTTTACAGAAATCAACTTCACAATTTAGATCACTAGAATATGCTAATAATTTACTTGGCCTTGGGATTCAAATCTATGAGTATGCCAATTATTGTTTACTATTTTCATATTTGAAGCTGCCTGTAATTGACGTAGTTTTTCTTCATTCATTTAGTTAGTTGTAAATCATAAGGGGGTAATTTCCAATACAAATTATCTATAAAGTACATTAGAATTTGCACTACATAATTCACTATTCCACAAACTAGTTCAAGTTTCTTAAATTGGTGTGGCAGACCAGAACTGGAAGGTGAACACTTCCCTTCCTGGGAAGAAGTTCAGAGGATAGACAGGCAATATCACTGGAAAGTGAGCAAACTAAAAGAAACTGCATATATCAACATGTTGGTTATTTGTATAAGTCAGACCACTGTGGAATTTAACTAAATGTGGCTTTTGTTGTTCAATGATAGTCCTGGCCTAAAAAAAAAAGAAGTTAAAAAAATCTGCATCGTTATTCATCAAAAACTTTTTTGAATTTTCAATTTAAATTTCTGTTTGCTACCAATACTTAATACTGCCGGACAAGAGAGTCCAACTCTTTACTGGCTGATAGTTCACCTGGGGAAAACCAGAGAAAAAGTTCTGCTAAAACAAAATAAAACATGCAAAAAGAATTAAAAAGTTTAATTGTCCACAAAATGATGTAAACTCTTTTCAAAATGGACATTAGAGAGAAGGTTTCAAAATGGCAGTTGGAAGGGTGTTGTTGTGGAATGCAGGTTGCAACCAGAGATAGAAAGTTGTTGGGAGTTAAAAAAAGAAAAGGGGGGCTGGTTGAGAAGCATTCAAAGGGATCTTCTTGATTGCTTTATGGAATGTAAAAAGCAGATGAAAAAGCAAAGTTAAGGTCACTCAAAGAATTCCAGTAGTCTCAAAAATAAACACTACAAGACAAGTTTGTTTAATGTGTCACCCTAAGCAAGAAATATCTGTTATTTCAGGGTTGAAATCAAATCGCCATCACCACCCAAGGATAACAAGGGTTTACATACACAATATGGAAGAGGGTTGGGAGTGGGGTAAAGGAATGTGGTGGGCTGGCTGGAAATGCTTTTTGGTGATATCCCTTAGAACTTAGTGAAAGTGATTTACTGACATTTTACACTCCACTTCCTGTAGTAAATCTGTAGAAAAGGCTCATTTCTTTGCTAACTTGGAGTTTAACCATTCAACTCGTTTTTTAATATGAATATGTGTCAGACCCACACAAAAATGAATAGGTGTGCTGATTCTGAGATCAGAATCTTTTTCTCAGAAACCAAATGTGTGAGCATTAATATAGACTAGGAAAACGAGTAACTAGCTTTTTTCTTCATAAAATGCATGAAGAGAATTAAAGAAATACTGCAATTAGGGGTCCATATCATTCCCTCCCTCCCGAATCTCTTGACCACAAACTTTTTGGTTCCATTGGCTGAAAGATCATTTCTCTTAGTCATCGTATTCTCTTATTTCTTTTCATTTTTTCACCATTTGTAACCTTAATGAAGAAAGCATCAGCATCTTTTTCAATTGAATTTTTTTCTGGCATAGAATATTGTAATTCCAAAAATACCAGTTGACTTTATTTCCTATAACTAGTGCGATGGGGTTATTTTCATGGGACCCTATTTTCACAATTTAGGTGAGGGAAAAACATCTATTGTATAGTTCAAATTATGTACTATTCAAGTACAAGATTTGGTATTAATACATGCATCAGACACCTTATATACTAGGTGTGAACAATATTCAACAAAAAAGAATTACAATTTCGATTACAACGCAAGTGAAGATAATTAATACAACAAAAATAGAAATTTTGACAATACAATGTCTACTCACCTAAGTATAGTTCATTTCTGAATTCAATTGTTTTTAATTAATTTTAGGGAATTGGTGGAGAGGAAACTTCAATTTGCAAAGGGCACAAATGAAGATTAAAAGAAAGAAATTAAATAATTTCAAGTGATCATCACCTTGGATTTTGCTGCATTATGGTATTTTTTTCTTCACAAATTTTGAAATTGAAATGAAATAGGATTAGTGTTTGGGGTCAATTTGGATTCATTATTTCAATTTTAATTCCTAAAAGTTTAATTAGATTTTAATTTGCACCAGATATGTCGGTGATAACCCTTGTAAACAGAGAAAAAATTTGATTAAGAAACAGAGAAAAATTAAAAATTCATTGAATAAAAAAGTTCTGATTCTATTAAAAAAACTTTACAAATAACATAAATGTTGACGTCTTTTTCATTGAGGCTACAAATGGCAAAAAATGAGAAGAAATAAGAGAATTCAGAGAAAAACAAGCGAATTCATTAATTGTATTGTTACTTCATTTCAAGAATTTTCACCAAAAGCTTAACTATATAGTATATAATGTGTCTGTACACATACAATCATAATTAAAATCAAGAGAAATAAGAGAATTCATCAAAGACAAGCAAGTATATGTATAAATTGTTACTGCTAGTTACATTTTCGCCTACTTTAAATAAACAACCGACCAAGTATTTTTCTCCTTCATAAAATCTTATTGAAGATACTTTTTGCCTGGGTATATGCAAACAATACTTACATACTTGGTCAAAGATAAGATAGTTACAGAGCAACCCTTTTCAGCAACTAAAAGGATGATAAAAAGATCTCAAGTAGATTGATTGACAAGATAAAGCATGGTCATTTCGACCCCCCCACCCTCCAAAAATAGACACGGACAGGGTATAAGGATTTTTATGCTGGAAGTAAGAAATATAGATAGTAAATTTAGTGGCGTGAGAAACTAAAGAAATTGAAGAGAAAAGGGGTAGATCATTCAGTTCTAGTACTAGGTGAAAGAAGAGGGTAGGAGTTAATTTGGCAAAAAAGGTAGCGTTATAAAAAAATAACCCTATAGGTTAGGTGACAAAAGGTTGGTCACCAGAGCAGGAGAAGATGAGTAGAGTATTGTAGTTGGATGACTATGAACGATCTACAGGCAGCATTCTGGCCTTAGTTATTCAACAAGCTCTTTCTCTCTCTTTTACTAAGTGAGTGAGGATTTTGTTTGGTATTTGAATGAAGACTATCAATGTATTCTTAGTTGGCCAAAGAAGAAAAAGAAGGTTTGATTATGAATCCCGACATGAGTCGTGTGTTTTTCATTCCTTCCCTTGCTGCTCTCAGCATTATTCTTCAATTGATTTCATTATTTTAATAAAATCAGATCCGTAAATAAATATACAATCATTTTCCCCAATAAATATTTTGTAAGTAAAAAGCGTTTACAAGGGGAAATTTTTTAAAAGATTCTTAATCATTAATTGAAATCAATACCATAAGAGTGAACATTCTAATCACTTTAAAATAGGATTTAGCTACTGAAACAGTAAATTTTATCCAAAGAGTGGTGTCTTAACAGAGGATAATGTTCTTGTTTACTGTGTCAGTGACAATCATGACTATAAATTTATTTTCCAATAAAAATTCCAGTTCAATATTATAAGTAAACTCCATTAGCATTAGGCAAACTTTCATGAGAAACTGTTTAAGGTTATGCATTGCCAACAACAAACAATAGTAATACCAAATTTTACAAGGCCAACAGCAATGAACTATGAATCAAGGCAGCTAACAGCTGTGAATGTCAGCAAAGAAACACTAATACAAAGTGATACGGCAATTGCTATTCAGGGTTAAATGTGTGTTTGTTTTCCTATTGAGATGTCAAGGCTTAAAAAGTAAAAAGAGTAAAGTAAAGAGAATTCAACACTGGCCTTGAATTCAGTTGTTTTCATTTAAGACGAAACAGAACACGAAGCAAGATCCTTTGCATTCACCTCAATATGCAACTAACTTCAATAGTAAAATAAAATAAAAAGATTTTAAAAATACTAATTTTCATCTACAAAAAAAACAAACATGTTCATGGTCTACTCAAAATCAAAAATGGCTTTATAGAATATTTCCCCACTGCATGAGAAATTGGAACCATCACTCAAGGCCAATTTTGATCTTGAAACATCACAAGTGGCGTTTCATATGGAAGAAGGTGGAGAGAGGGGAAAAGAGAAGCATAAGGACAGACAGGTAGACAGACAAACAACCGTTTCGTAAGGAGGAAGGTAGGTAGAGAGAGCAGGGAAAATGAAGCATCGGGATAGGTAGAAAGAGGGAGACAGGCTGGCGGGGAGACAGAGAAAGGCTGGTGGGGAGACAGAGAAAGGCTGGCGGGGAGACAGAGAAAGGCTGGCGGGGAGACAGAGAAAGGCTGGCGGGGAGACAGAGAAAGGCTGGCGGGGAGACAGAGAAAGGCTGGCGGGGAGACAGAGAAAGGCTGGCGGGGAGACAGAGAAAGGCTGGCGGGGAGACAGAGAAAGGCTGGCGGGGAGACAGAGAAAGGCTGGCGGGGAGACAGAGAAAGGCTGGCGGGGAGACAGAGAAAGGCTGGCGGGGAGACAGAGAAAGGCTGGCAGGGAGACAGAGAAAGGCTGGCAGGGAGACAGAGAAAGGCTGGCAGGGAGACAGAGAAAGGCTGGCAGGGAGACAGAGAAAGGCTGGCAGGGAGACAGAGAAAGGCTGGCAGGGAGACAGAGAAAGGCTGGCAGGGAGACAGAGAAAGGCTGGCAGGGAGACAGAGAAAGGCTGGCAGGGAGACAGAGAAAGGCTGGCAGGGAGACAGACAGACAAGCAGAAGTATAGAGTACAATCACTCCTAAAACTGTGGTGAACTAGATTTTGAGCATTTTTTTAGTCTAACTGATTTTGCCTGAAAAAAAGATAATGTTTCTAATTAGATACTAAATCAAGAACATCCTTTTCTCTAAAACAAGCAAAATGAAAAGATGCTCTTGTTTAATGCTCTGATTCATCATAGCAAAATAAGATTTGCATTTGTAGGTATTTATCCACCTCCCAACGAGGATGGAATGCGACACAATGTTGACTTCAAAGTGGAGACCCTCAAACATACATGTGGACTGGAACAAAAATTGCCCAGCCCTCATGAATGATGACATGTAGACGAGCCCAGCCCCTTTTTCAGTACAAAGTGGAAGTGCAGCCCAAAGGCAACTGACCCCCTAAGATTGGGCATACTTTATTTTAGAGCCACAGGACAAATCCTAGGTCAGGTAAGTATTTAAATTTGTATATTCATAATTTGATTATAAATAGTAGCACTTGTTTTCATATGACTAATACTAATATATGCATGTACATAAAAAAATGTTAATCCTTTGGGATATGTATAAATGCCTGGGGAGTTTGCCCATCTTCTAATGTTAGCTTTACTTCAAAGTATTTAAGAAAGAAGAAAACCTCCGCCTAAAATCCTTGAACATAACAGGCTAAATTTGGGGGGGCATTCATACTGACTTACCAGGAAATTCAGCCAAACAAAATAGCAGAAATGGCTCAAAAGAATTTCAATCTGATTTAACATAAATAATACAACAGGAGATTTAGAACACACTGGCATGACGTTGTGAAGACTAAAGACATGAAAGATTTTCAAGTTTTGCAGCTATCCTCTAATATATACTTCACGGGCCTAAAATTTTTCCTGTGGCCTCAAAAAAAGTAAAAAGTTTACTCAGTCTCAGAGGTGGTTGTCAGTTGCCCTGGAGTAGCATCTCCCCATGGCACTAAAAGAGGAAGGTAGGGCTTGCCCTAGCATCTTCATGACTATGTTTGCATGGACAATGCAATTTTTGTCATTGCTCACATATATGTATATAGGCACTCACCTTTAACCTGACTTGGGTCAAATTTTCCCCTATGTGGAGGCAAATAAATCTTAGTTCCAAGACCATAACCGTAAATCATAAAAAAAATAAAACAGAATTAGTGTGAAGTTTTCAATAAATTCCTTCAAATCCACTTTGATAGTACAGACTACAGCAAGTTACAATGATGATTGGTCAAAAGGCATCAGTTGAGAATGCCAACTCAGTAATTTGAATATTTCAACTTTTGTTCCAGTCCACATGTATGTTTGAGGGTCTCCACTTTGACTAATTGAGTAATTTCATTGAGTATTTTTGTAAATTTGAATGAATAAAAGTTTTATTGTGATTTTTTTTCTTTTATTTCATATCATGTGTCACAGGAAGAATAAGTAATAATTCATTTTTTTGCAAATTTACAGTAAAATCAAGTAATACTTTTAAAAGAAAAAATATCTTAGGACAATTTTTTACAGCTTAAATATGTAATATCTATTAATTTTTGCTTTTAGGTGGCCACAAAAATCATACAAAACCTTGAAAATGTATGATTTTTAATTAAAAGAATTGGAGATATTGTCCAAAATATTACTTATTTCAATTAAAAGTATTACTTTTTTCACTATAATTCAAAAAAAGATGAAACATTTCTTATTCTTCCTGTGACACATAGTATGAAATAAAAAATAAAATCAAAAAATCTTAATTCATTCAAATTTTCAAAAAAATGATAAATTAAATTACTTTATAAGTACAAATTCAGTTCATATCATTGAATTTACAAGATCTGTTTGGAATTTTGGAGAATTACTGAATCCTTATTGATAAAAACAGTAAAAATATACTTGTTGAACTCTTTGAAAGAAGTAAAGGGTGTGCGATACAAAAAAACTGCAAGTTTATTTCCGCTTGAATTGCTTGAAAACTAAAAACTGCTATATCATGAGGTCATGAATGTTCAGCTGCGAGAAGTATTTATGTATGATTTGGAAACTGGAGTTATCTATTCATAAAATCTTGACAAAATATGTTACTTCATAGAATGCAAACATATTTGTAATGTATTGAAATATGCTAATACGTTTTATTAGCCATGAATGATAGGCTATCCTTAAATCATCTCGAAAACAACAACATTTGCAGATGCATTCAGTGTGCACATACTTTTGTCACAAGTAAAAAAAATGTATAAAATAATATTTTTTTACGTGCAAAGACTATTAAGAATAAAAGGAAACAAGCCTGGCTGCTGCAGGGTCAAACTCTGCTCCACCTCCTATTCCGAACATTGATGGATTTCTACAACTTTAGTATGGAACATATAATAGATAAAAAATTATAACATGAATCTTCTTAGATATATAAGACTTGTCAATTTGGCACTATCAATGAAAGAGATGCTTACTGATCAAATGATCATGATTTGAAATCATGGTACAGAAATGTTATTTTATATTTCGGTTTGGTTCAACATGACAAGACAGACCAACAGTGAAAAGTTTACTCTCCTAGATAAGATGAGGATTGTTCTTGTTATGGGGGGATAAACAATGTCAACTAGAACTTCTTCCTTGGACTGGAGTTTGACAACATTGCATCTAAGTCCATTATCTCTCTTTATCTTGTCAGTACTCCATTCATCCATAACATGTTAAAATGCTGAAAAACATGATGCTAAGAAGAATTTCAATTGGTAGTAGGTCATTAAATATTTTCTATCAAGTTGTACTATTTCATCATCATCAGCCTTAAAGCATCCGCTGTTGGACATAGACCTTCCCCAAGATTCGTTAAACCTCTCTATTATGGGCGTCCTGGAGCCAATACATTCTGAACTTGTCTAATTCGTCATGCCATCTTATATTCTGCTGGCCACGGTTTCACATGATTTCACTAGTTATCTACCATTCATGCAACATGACCATCCTATTGCCATTTGAGTTTTCTAATGGATTCCTTGATATCCCGGACTCCTGTTTTCTCTCTAATATATTTTGCTGCCTTATGGTCTTTCCATGTGATATTGACTATGATTATCTACTGGGCACATTGCGTGGTTCTCAGTGTGAGGATCAATGAAATCCCCAAGGTCTTTGATACTATCATTCAAAAATGTGTAGATCTGTCAGAGTATTGTACTATTTATGATATATTAAACATGAATTTCTGTTATCGGGTATTGGAAGAAACCATTGATCTGTTTATTTGAATTCCTCCATCTGGCTATTGAACCATAAATAAGTCTGAAAGTCAGACCATAGACTGTCTAGTTTGATTCGATTATTCTGTTTAATTCATTTTTCCAATTATTAAACCTTTTTGTGTGAAGATCCAGCTAGGGACACTAGTGTCAAAAACACGGTTAACACTAGTTCTCTTGCACTTTCAGACATAGATAGGAGGGGGAGGAATTAGGAAGGTGTGGGAATATTTCAGTATGTCAGCCTGTTGGTCAGTGAGAGTCATCAGTACTAGACATGCTCAGGCATCTGAAAACCCCCTCAGTTGGCAGGTAATAGAGGTGAATCTCAAATGATGGTCAAAGCTGTCAATTTTGCAAGACCATCAATCTGTACCCAGAAAGTCTTAATTATATGGAAGACAGGTGGTTGCCCATGCAGAAAGTCTTCCCGATCCATGTACCAATATTGTCCAATGGAAGAGCAAGGGACAATACAGATTGGCACCAGTGTCATCACAGGACCTGCTAGAATAAGGATGAAATCATACTACCAAAGGGACTCTTTTCCTGCAATGGATTTCAGAGTTATCCTCCTAGACTGGTTGTCTTCCAAGGCTACAGAGCCCAGTTTGCTGTGCTATTTCACCCATAGCTGGAGGGAGAAGGTCATCAGTGCAAAGGGAATGTAAGCTTCAGTGTAGTTTGAACTTGGCTTGCTGATTCCATTTCCACACTGTTAACTGTTATGACACTCACACCTCCAAATGTCAAGTGACTTTTTTGAAAAAATGCAAACTATGTCAAACAAACACTGACTACAGAGAGACGATTTTCTTGTAAGCTTGATTCCAAAAAGTAATCAGGAGGAGCAGGAAGAAAAGAAGTTTATCAAATGTGAATTCCTCAAATTCTTGACATGTCAATAAAACTTTCTTGGGAGTGATTAACAATTTCCTGAGCATGCTTATTTAGGATTGTAACAGCTGGTTTCTATTTGGATAACAGCTCAAAACAACTGGGATGAACTTTTGATAACTTTCCCCAAGCTGTGTGAGGTAGCTGATACTTACTGGCCAACTGGTCCCTTTAAAATACAAGAAGCAATGGGAGCCAACAAGAAGCAAAAGAAAATTTCAAAAAGGTCTTATACAGAGGTTTGTAGTGGTTAACCCATTAACTGCAGATGATACAAATTTCTGTCATTGCAGCTCTATGGTTGACTCAATAAAATTTCCGTTTTTACTGTGAATGATGGCAACTCAGTTTTATCTGTGAGTCAGGGCTTTCATCTTGCAATGAACTAGGCTTTTATCTCAGAATGGATAAATATTCCTCATCACCTAGATAATTTATGGTTAGGTTTATTTACATATTAGAGCAATTTATACCAGTAATAAATGATATCTTTTCTTTGATTCTCGTTGCATCCTGTTGCTTTATATATTTTACCATGATCTGCAGGCCTGATTTCTTCAGCTGATCTACTGGTTGTCCATTGGTCTCAATATCTGAGTAGTCATTGGCTGAATAAAAAGATATCTTGGAGGGAAGAGTGAAAAGTTATCAAGATTGCGAGTAGAATAGCTATCAAATCATTCATGCCTCTAGAGAGGCTTGCAGTAATTTGATTTGGATTGGCAAGACCATTGGGAGAACTATTTTGAGCCACAACCTCACAGGTGGGTTGGGTGGACTGACAAATGTGCAAAGAATATGTTCACAAGAACATAGCATTACCATGTATCAGAGAATCAAAAAATAAATTAAAAGGAATCAAAGGATAAAAAGAGATAAGAAAGAAGAAATCATAATGGAAAGACTAGCAAAATATAAGCGAAGCAAAGTTGCTTCCTGTGTCAGGAGGCAATGATTTTATTTCTATCTTTCAAACGATCCATGGAGACTGAATAATTTTTTCTAGCAATTGTGGGTATTAATGAGTCTGGGGTGCCACCCAAATGTCCAAGATGAACACTTAATATGTATAGAGGGCTCCAATTGCTGCATTATTTACCCTTAACAAGATGTAGTTAGGGAAAAAGGATTGTAAAATATAGCATGTATTGTTGACAAAACTTGTAGCTTGACAATAGGCAGATCATAAGCAGGACATTTACTCATCAATTCATGGATCATCAGTAATTTTATGAGTCAAAGTAAAAGCAACAAAAAACATTAACTCCACACATTATGAATAAGAATGATTAATCAGAAAAAGCAAAAACTCAATCTTCATAAACAGATTTGTCATTCTGAACAGACAAGAAGAATTCATGTTGAAAAGACTGTCCTTTTGTCAGCTTTCATGAGCCATTAAGCAATATGTATTTTCCTGAATTCAGGTGTTATATACTTGGAAATAAGGAGATGATGAGTGGCATAATGGTTACCGGCATGGAAAATGGAATCGGCAGACCCAGTTAGAGTTTCAACCCTGGCTGTTCACATTTACTTATCACTAAAGCCCTTGGAAAAGGAATGAATTAACATCTTCCCGTAACTATAGGTAAATGAATGAATGAAAGAATGGCTGGGCTTTGCAAATGATTGTTTTTGGGGTGATACCAATGACAATGGGGCCTGTGTGCAGAATATTTGTTCAGCTAGAGCAATAGCAAGGCAGTTGAAGCCCTTTAATCCTGAGAGGCAGTCCATCTCATAGAAAGTTACACTAAAAGAAAAAAACTAGTTTGGCAGTTGCCATAGCTGGTCTTGAGCCCAGGTAAAATAGAAGGTTCGGGTATGGGACTAACAATTTCACCCTGCACTCTCAACAACTCAAATTGTACAAGGAGTCTATAAGAATCAACGACAGAAAAACAAAACTTAGTAATCATATTTTTATCTGAGGTATTCTAATCAAGTTTTCTGTATCTCAACAGACTAATGACTTTCAGCCAATCACAATTCATAATCATTGCATTTATCTATAGAAATCACTTTTACAAAAGTGTCTGCCCATCTTTCCGTTTGTGACAGCCTATCATAAAAATCGCACAACATAACCACATAAAATTATTTGTATGTATCAATGTGACCCCAGGAAAGGTTTTTGAAAATCTTCCCACAAAGTATGCTTTTAGGGAAGGTTTGATTTACAATGTATATTCATGCTAAAATGGACATTCTTTTGCCCAGTTGAGTGTTAGGATCAGTTCCATTTAAATGATCGAATAACAATGGTTGAAACTCCATGTTTGACAATTTCAATAATACA
Source organism: Thysanoteuthis rhombus (assembly GCA_963457665.1). Classification (NCBI taxonomy): domain Eukaryota; kingdom Metazoa; phylum Mollusca; class Cephalopoda; order Oegopsida; family Thysanoteuthidae; genus Thysanoteuthis; species Thysanoteuthis major. The sequence goes on along the minus strand of OY735208.1, from coordinate 41,718,785 downwards.
ATGTTTACAATGATAATACAATGATTGATTTTAATGAATAAAACAAATGCAAAAACATATCTGATAATTTGGGATATTTAACCACAAGATAGGCAAACCGGTTGTTGAAATAACTCTGGAATACCTATCAATTCTTTATTCTAAGAAATTCTGTTGAAATTCATTGAGAACTCTTGGAGATATTGTATGGACAAATAGACAGGAGGACGTACACAAGTGAGTATATATACCTCTACCAACTTCTTTGGTAGAGGTAAAAATTGTGGTAGCATTATTCAGCCTTTGTTCTTATTGTCTCCATGCTGGCAACACCTGATCAAAGCAAGGTGACAATGACTGATGAACATTTTGACAGTTATCCATATTCAAATCCCAGGATACAGATAAAGATACTCTACACCTGCAGCCCCTTTCATTAATAGGTCAGGTGAGAAAAAATTTCCATATATAGCTCATAAGCATCTCAACTATCCTTCAATTAAAAACCTGAATGGAATACTTTTTTTTTTTCAACTTTTTTCATGCTTATCATGAAAGCATTTTGAAAAATTTCAAGTTAATCACATGAGAAAAAAGCTGATGAAGCACATAATATGCATATATATATATATATATATATATATATATATATATATATATATATATATATATATATTGAAATTTAGAGAACAATACGCAAGATGCTTGAAAGATCTTCAATAGTTTACAGATAACATTTACTATCAGCATGGCTAATTGGATTGAATAAAGAGTTTGGTTCGAAATTTGTACCGATTATGACACACACATGAGGAAGACTGGAGGGTACAACGGCAAAATTGTTGTGAATATAACAACCAAGACGTGGACATAAGTCAAAGTAAATTAGAGCATAATTCTGAAAAAAGTAGCTTTGTCCTCATGTCAAGTGATTCGAACACATGACTTCCAGTACTGAACATTATTTCAGACTGATAACAATGAGGATAGATATTTTTTTGATTTCTTGGCTTATGGTCAAACCTGTCAGTCCAAATAAATCTCTAAGTTCTATTAACCAATTGATCTTTTTGGAGCCTGCAAGATCTCTCAAGACAGGGTGCAGACAGGCAAGCATACTGATTAACTGATAAGAGAGAGAAACAGCTGGTGGATTAAGATTACACACCATGACAGGGCATGATACTAGTAGCTTAGTGTCTTCTGAGAAGGAAGACATGCAAGTGCAACAAATAACAGCAGCCAAATATGCACACATACACACAAGCTAGAACATTGCACACAAATGAATGTTCTATACACCAGCCTGAAAGACAATAATTTAATACTGTGACATTCAAGTGGATAATGTGCCAAAAATAATGTTTTAATCAAAATGCCGTTTACATTAACACACAGAAGAAAAGATTAAAAATGCATTTTAGTATTCATTTAGTTTTTTATTCAGATAATGACATCAATATTTTACTTTAAATCAGTGGCTCTTAAATCTAGAAATAAAGCAAAAAGACTTACTAAGCCAAACAAAAATTAGAAGGTTTTGATCAAAATCAATATGTTATCATCAAAAAAACAAAGATTTTTGTGTCAGATAAAAAAGAGAGAAGTAGAAAAAATGGCTTGAAGACTTTCCCCATTTCCAATTTTTTCTTTTTATTAGGATTGATGGCTCTCAATATTCAATTTAAATAAGTTCTCCTTCCTTACTTGTAGCACCTGTTCGGTGCTGAAAAAAAACAACAACCCCAAAACATACTGTTTCAACAATCTCCAAGTTTGTCATCTTTCATTATTGCATTCTCACCAACACAGAAAATGGTTCAAATAATTTTAGTATAAGTAAGTAGGCTTAAAGGAAAAAAAAAATCATAACTTATGCTAAGAAAAAAAGTGATAGGAAAAATTTATTGAATGATAATAATTTTTTTTTAAAATGAGCAATATTTCAAATAAAAAAAGTAATATCTCCAAGTAAATGTTGATGATAAAAGTCACCTCCAACTTCACCAGAGAAATGAATGAGTGTGTTTGTCTCTTCATTCATAAATTCAGGTTTCTAATCCTGGAGATGGAAATGATCTATGGAATGTTAGTTATTTTCAAATCAGTAGTAGCAAGAAAGAGGAGGAAGAAGAAATGAATGTTTAAGGGATGAAAGTGGGAGACTTTCCAATGCTATTCTATGCTAGAGTCATGACCTAGTACTTATCTTTTCAATAAAAATGAAGAAGAAAAAGAAAAGCTAAAATGATGTAAGCCCAACCACATAATTAGTGCTAGTTCAGCAAATTTTTGAGAAACGGATGACTGAGATTAGGATCATTGTCAATTAGACGCCTGCATGCCAACTTTGTCGGCAAATTACAGGCCTGTCCCCCTCCCAATAAAAAACATTATGTACGCTTCTGATCATTGTACATGGTTTTCTTTAGACTAATCTCCTCGTTTTTGTTGTTTATTTTGTTTTTGTTTTTTGAGTAAAAGAAAAAAAATGGCAAAAAAATTCAAAACAACAAAGATGAGGAGATTAGTCTGAACAGACCACTTAGAATAACTAAAACATCCTTTAACAATATGCAGATAAGGTTAGAATATTCAACATAATTCTTTAGATTTTCAGTCCTATGGAACATCCCCAGGGAAACAAGTGAGAGTTGAAAGTGAAGAGAACCCCCAACCCCCTACTTTCTCCCAGAAAAAACAAGTCAAGAAATCTTTCCCCTCTTCTCTCTCTCTCTCTTCCAGGAAAGATGTAGGAGAGGAGAGAGGTGTAGATCGTTTGTGGAAACAACCCTACTTTCTCCCAAGAGAGAGAGAGAAAGAAAAAGAAAGAAAAAGTGTGAAAATATGTAGATGAAGTGTATATAGAAAGAGAGAGGGGGTACTTTGCAAATGAAGCTGATATATGATGAAAGCAACAGATGCTTTTGCCGATGAAATTATTATAAACAGCAGCAGCAGAGAAAATAACATATTTGCTTCAATATAACTGACACATCTGGTACTCAGACAGTTTGCAAGGCCACAAAAACAGCAGTCAGTGCAGACAGAGAAGGAAGAAAGAGAGAGAGTATATTGTAAGTGACAAGCAATTGACAACCATTGGTTAAAAAAACTTATTTCTACCTGTTTGCAATATATTTCCTTATTAAAAAAGGTGGAGGTGTGGAGTGGTGCAGCAATTACAGGCACTGAAAACTGAATTGGCAAACTGAGTTTGTGTTTTGGTATAGGCTGCACACTTTCACTAATGCCCCTGGGAAAAGAATGAATCCACTCCTTCCCACCAAAATAGGTACATTTCAAGGTAGGTGGAACCCCTTAACCCTGTAAATCAGTTCATCTTGGGCATGGGGCAACTTCATCTCTTTGAAATTCATCTGTTACAAACACTGCAACATGACCCTCTGCTCCACAAGGATTCTGCGTGAAGAAGTCAGATTTTTGCCACAGAGGAAGAAGAGAAAAGACCTTGAACTAGGTTAGCTAGTTACCAATGTCCTTGCCTTGTTAACTGCGTTTTGTTTTTTTCCCCTTCATGGCCTATGAGGGCAAAAGGGCCTTCTCTACCCCCCTAGACAAGGGGGATGAGGGGGGGGAACAATCAAAACACAGTAGGGAAGAAAAAAAATCACCTCCCCAACAAGTGGCAAAAGAAAAATGGGAAAAATAAATCCCCAATGAAAGGCAAGAAAAAAATTGAAATACAAAAAATATCTCCAGTCTAAGATGGAAAAAATGAAAAAGAAAATAAGACCCCCCCCCAGCCATGAAGGGAAGGAGAGAAAAAGGAAAACAAAGATCTTCCAATTCCAGCAGGTCAAAGGGAAAAGATGTCAAGTGCGGGAGGGGGGATGCCTCATGTGGAATCCACCCCCCCCTGATAACAAACAATGTGATGGACTTAGTTAAACACTGTCAGGGTTACACTCGCCTTGTAAAAGAGGACAATGTGTTGGTAGATTTGCCAGAGCTGAGAAACATTGAAAAAAGAATGGTGTCAGACAAAAAACTAAATAAACTTTTATGGTCAACTGAAACCCGTGATTTCCTGTGATAAAATCGCAGACTAGTTTGGGGGGGGGGGGTCGACAGGTTTGCCATGTGGGACGGGTTGTTACCCACATGCAAAGACTCTTAGCTAAATGAGAACTCCGAACAAAGGATCACCTCCTTCAGGTGGTGTACTTAAGGGGACAGGAAGACCAGGGTGACAACATATAGAGTACCATTGTATGTCCGTAGCAAACATATTGATGCATTTTTCCTGCAATACGTAGAAAATCTAGCAGGATCAAGCAATTTCATACTTGGGGAGTGGAGATTCAATCTGATGATTGATAGACAAGCTTTTCTCTTCATTCCCAACTATTTAGACTTGAATGGTCAGAAAAAAACTGACCCTTATTGTTGAATGTAGTAGGTCACTATGCTGGATATATGGTGAGAGTGGTCACCTCAATGCAAGCTGGAAAAAAAAAATGACTGTCAGTACACAAGATCCCACACCAACCCGCTCAGTTCATTGAAAATGGATCTCCTGTTGACCCCCCCCCCCGAAAAATCAGGTCCACTATTGGAGGACATTCATGTCCCCTCTCTCCTAAGCCAACCTCTCCATCACCCAAAAAGGTTGTGACACCAGAAGAGAGGTTGGAGGGGGAGTGGTAATGGTGTGAAAGGGTGGGAGGACGGCCCCAAAAAAGGTACTTCAGTCCTCACATGACCTCTAAATAGGGAGACACTGACAGCTGGGAAGACAAAAATTTGTAAAAGCAGCATTACTTCTTGGAAAAAAGAAAAAGACAGAAAGACAGCAAAGAAGATTACCCCCATCCAAAAATATTGAAAAGTCCCCATCCCATCAAATCTACTCCCTTGAAAACATTTACACCCACTAAACCATCACTGACTGAACATTTCTCTTCAAGTTTCCCCTCCCCCTAAAAAACACTGTCTCCACCACATCCTACATAGACACCTGTACTCCCTCCTCCTCCTTCTTTCCTTCTATCTACAACCACAGGAACCCATCAGGAGGTAGCTCAGAGGAACAACCTATAAAAATATTTTTAAAATAAAACATAAGAGGGAGGGTACACATCTGCCATGTTGACCCAGACATCTTTGGAAAAGCCAGACTATAGCAGCAAGCTCTCAAAGAACTTTGGGTCCTCCACAATTATAAGTATGTCAATCCTGGGAGAAAAGTCTATGCAGCTTCCCAATAGTGGAGAAGCTGCTGACTGTTTTGAGCCAGAGGTAGCACATGCCAGGTATGGGACATGTTGAAAGAAGCAAATGATATCTTGACATGTCCACCCTACTGGGAGGGGGGGATGGCAGTTTTTAGGGCACCCGTAACTGTATGGGGCAGCTAAGTAAACCTCCCCCAGGCACACCTGATCCCAGGCATATTTGTTTCAGGTCTCCAACACCAGTGAACTAATAATGGCATTTTACTTAGCAAGTCTGAATGGTTGATTATGAGAGTGTGTTGAGGAGGTGGTTTCACCTCTTCACAGTATACTTTGAGAGGTATTTCTTGACTCATAAGCCATTCCTTGAATGTGGCATGTTCCCTTTCTTCAAGCTGACCTGGTGGGCAGATTGAGCATGGATGTTACCATAGAAAGTTCCATTTAATCAGATTTTATGCACCCGATCATCAGGCTGAGCAAGTCAATTTCTTCAGGCGAATTGATCCCTTCGTGACAGTGTTAGAGGGCGATTGGAATGTCATCCTTGATTCTGAAACAGACGCGGGACAAATAGAGGGCTACATACTAACAACTTGGACGTGATTCCATTTTGGGATTAGATCAATATGGTAGACCTTGTCAATAAATTCCAAAATGAACATCCCAATAAAGTAGTATAGACTTGGGTTGATAACAGCAACTCAAATATGGTGCAATGATCCAGTTATATCAATTGTCTGATTCTAAAATAAAGTAGGCAGTTCATTGTGGGGATACAAATGAAGTATTAGATAGAGCTTGCCTCTTTGTTTAACCAAAAGGTTCAGGCTCTGGTAGTTAGAGCTAGGTTGAAAAGAATGTCTCCCAAGGCAACAAATATGGCTGCTGAATTGTTAACAGAAGAAAATTAGAGTGCTTCAAGCCGACATATCACCAGTGTCACATCATCAGTTAGGCGATGTGTGACCACTAACAAAGGTGTCTGCAAGGTATTTCAGACTGACTTTCAGGAGCTTTTCATGAGGAAACCAGGTCTGTGCTCTGTTCAATTTGACACCTATTTGGCTGACCTCCCTTGCCGTGAGGTAACTGAATCAGCTGGGTGCAAGGGGTCTATATCAGAGGATGAAATCCAGGAAGTGCTGAAGAAGGTTGAAATAGAGAATTCTCCAGGCATTGATGGCCTGCCCTATGAATTATATTTGAGGCTATCACTCATATAACCATATTTGTGCATTAGTTGGCGTCAACTGATTGAAACAGGGGAATATTTCTCAATGCTGCTACGGGGTGGTCATGAAATTGCTATGCAAAGATAAAGATGGAGGGAACAGGAGAGATAACTTTGGGCCCATAACTCTGTTGAATTCAGAGTTATAGATTTACGCCAGATAGTGCTGGATAGCTTAATTGGCTCTGCACGGACTTGTTCGGTGAAGGCGAGAACTATTCAAGATGAGCAGCATGAGGTACGCACAATCATTAAGAAAGTAAACAATGGAGCCGTGCTGATCAGATTAGATCAATTATTTTGGGGTAATATCGAAGTCTTCAGGTTGTCCAGAACAGTTCATGAAGGTTGTCCACTTTTTCCAATGCTTTACTTTCTAGTGCTGGAACCTATCTTGCACAAGGTAGAGATGGATCTGGTCCTACAACATTATCTGATGCCAACAACATAGCCAAGTACACTGCCTATATTGACAAGATAACCCTGTTTGTAACCCTATAGATGACAGAAAAAAGAGCTCCACAGAAGATGTGGGATATTTAAAGAATTTTTCTTCTCCCCATATCCCCTTTCTGCCATATTAGACAATTGTATGGGGTCACACATTCATGTTTTTTATTGTTCTTTTTCAATACATATCATTCGTTGGGGAACCTTTTAATTGTAAAAATATGCCATTCCTTTCATCCTTCTCCCACAAGAAACCGTAGATATGGGATTAAGTAGGATTTTTATAGAGAAACTCTGGTATTGTGGTAAATGAGTTGTTCTGGCAAAAGGAATATTGAGGTGAGATTGGGCCTGCAAATGAGACTAGGCAAGTTACTGCTAGACAAGCCCAAATCCTCAAACCGCATTTTTGACCATGTGTCACATTTTTTTCCTTTTCTGAAAATAAGTAGGTTCTATAAGAGTCAACAACAGACCACTCTGATACACCAGGTAGGCAACTTGAACTATTTCTCTCTATGTACAAAAGTTGAACTGAACCTTGAAAGAGGTCACAGCTAAGAAGGCTTGAGGAGACAAACCACATCTTGTTAATTTCACTTGAACAGACTAACAATTTTTCTGTTTTTCTTATCACTAAACATAATCTTATTATAATAATAAAATAATAATAAAATACACAACTATCACGCTAAATGTAGTGTGCAACCCTTTTGACTTATAAAAAGTAGTATATCCAACATTAGGTCAGTAAAGGTCATAATCAAAAAATGGATTATTTTGTAAGATTAAATCTAGAATAAAGAGATTTTTCAGTAGTCAAGTTGTTCAGAGTAACAAAATGAACAGATTCATGACATTCATGTGGAACAAAATTTGGATGACAATGTCAGGAAAATTACGGCAGTTGTAATGAGACTATCTTGTTCCCCTTGAAACTTCTGCGCTCCCATGTTTTTTCTGTAAAGTGAAATTTACTATTCTTATATTCGAAGTGGAAAAAGTTATGATTGTGAACATGATCACAAGCAATTTAGGAAATCATTTGTTTTGGTTAGATATTCTTGAGTATCAAGTACAGTTCCAGACAATTTATCCATCAAGCTTGGGACGAGAGTTGACTCAGATTTGGGGATTTTCCAGATTTACTCTACTAGACCCCTTCTGAAAATATTTTTTTCAATTTTTGGAAAAAAAGCTTTTTTAATCTTTTTGGGGACTTACTTTGCTGTGTTTACTTCTTTTATTTTCCTTCAATTCAATTCACAAATGAGTTCCTCAGTGGTCCATGAATCCAACAGTTGAATGCAGGTGTCTATAATTTCAAATGCTGATCATCAAGAATTTTCTAAATTCAACTGATCCTGTAGCAAGAATCTTATCAATGTCATTATTTCATTTTTTATTGTTACATTTTCAAAATTTCATGATCAGCCTTCGATATTTGTTGTTGGACATGGGCTTTCTGTTAGTCAGTCATGACATTAGTGCAAGGTGAATGTACTCTGTCCCAACTGGAGTTTCAACTTGGTTTATCAATCCCATTCTCTATTTCACTAACTACTAGGCCACTCGCACATCCATTTTTCTATTAATCACTTTATTTCACATTACTACTGAATTAATCTTCCATGGTGCAAGCCACCTATATAGGCTCAAGGCATTCCCGTCTCTTTCTCTCACACCCAATTTGTAAAAACCACTTGTTACTGAAGCTTAGTTATATTTTTAGGATTAAAACAAGAAGTGAAATTTTCAAGCTATCAACTTGAATTGAAGGTTGTCTTTTTGGGAGAGATGGATGAGCAATTAAATGTTTTTTTCTTCACATCCAGCTGTTTACACAAATGATAGCAAGAGAGAAAATAGTGAAAAAAAGTTTCTAAGAGGTTATTTCAGTAGTCAGCAATGAATGAGGTTTGGGTAATTTTCTGAAAACATCAGCCGTATTTTACAAGATAACATCCATTTCATCTATAGTACTTTTGAATGTTGCAAAGTATATGAAAATAAAAGACTTGACCAAGAGAAATATAACTTAGACAGGATGAAAGTTGTCTGGTAGTGGGGAGAAAAAAGTGCATACATTGCAACAAATTTTTTTTTAAAATTAAGTAGGAGGGGAACTATTTACAAGGAAGTGGTAGAAATTGTTATTAGCGAAAGCCTAAAATTTAAAAAAAAAAGAAAGTTTCTTGCTCCAAATAGTGAGTAGGTTAATCTCAAAACCAGATGCTATTAGTTACTTGTCCTATTTCAATTTGAAAGGGGGTCAAGCAAGTGGGGATAGAGAAAGGGGGGAATCAACAAATGCTTGTTTAGAAAAGTAAACACTCCAGGTGGAGAAATTAGGAGAAGAAAAACAGACACTTATCTTTAATTAGAATAATTCACATTTTGTACATTAAAACAGATTTTAATGATTGATGATATCAGAATGAGTAACCAATTTTGAAATAAATTATTATGAAAACTTGACACAATTTTTATTCATGATGGAGAAGATAGTCAATGTTTTGGACGATTTCATACGCAATGTGTATCTATTCATTTGTCCTATGTCACACAGATCATCTATATTATCATTAAGTCGGTTACCACTTGATAACGCAGTAAATATAGAATTTCATGTTCTGACGACATAGCAAAAATGATGAATTTAAAAGAATAAAAATATGAAGTGATAAAACAAAATAAAATCTATTTGTACTCAACAGAACACTATCATCCAAACTTATTGCGATGCAAATCTATTAATCACGTATATAAAATGCAATGTGTATCAGTACATTTCATACATGCTGTCATTTTTGACAGGACAGGTAAACTAGTAAAATGAACTGCCTTTTCCAAAATGGTGAGAATTTTACCATTCACTTTATGGTTTGGAAGAAAATCAAACAAAAATTTCAAGACAAAATTTACTATCAAGATGCAATAGTATCAATATTAATGGCTACTTCACCAATTAATTCAATGAAGAGAAAAATAGGAAATCTTGCAGCAGTACAGGGTTAAGCATCCTGGTCCGGCAGCTTCCCAAGTTTAATCATAGTAGGTAGGTATGGAGATGGGGAGACAGGGAGAGAGAGTGTGTGAGTGTGAGAGGGTGTGAAAGAGAGAGACCGTGAGAGTGAGAGAGAGAGAGAGGGTGAGAGAGAGAGAGGGTGAGAGTGTGAGAGAGTGAGGGTGAGAGTGTGAGAGAGTGAGGGTGAGAGTGTGAGAGAGAGGGTGAGAGTGTGAGAGAGAGGGTGAGAGTGTGAGAGAGAGGGTGAGAGTGTGAGAGAGAGGGTGAGAATCAAATTGTGAGAGAGAGGGGTAGAGTGTGAGTGAGAGAGAGGGTGAATATGAGAGTGAGTGAGATATTTATACCCTCACATAAGATGATAGATGGAGAGAAATTATCACATTAGCAACAAGCACATAACTCTGCCAACATCATACACTGACTAAAAACTGAATGCACATCAATTTATACATAGCTATGATATAGGTGACATAAGTGTGTTTTAATTTTCTTCATTTCAAACTATTGTCTTAATATGCAAAAAAATATCTCTCAATAAAAAAAGAATTCCTGGATCTGACTCAAAGTTCAATCAATTCTTTTTCAACCCATGGCCTAACTCTCATTGAAATTTATTAAGAACTTTTGGGAATATTGGATGAATAGACAAACATGAGTGAATACCTCTTCCAACATCATTGGCAAATGAAGAAAGATTGTTTATCCCATCAACAATCAACCGATAGTATAATTTACGAATTTTGAACCTAATTCTTACATTTACCGAGAACACCAATTAATTAGGTTATCAAGTATTGTAATGGCTAGGTTGGGTTCTAGTAAAGAGGAAACGTTAACTGAGATCAAATTTAGTGGAGTAACTTAATAAATACTAAATGAAGTTGATTTTTTTGTTGTTTTTTCAAGTAGGCCAAACTGAAAATGGGAATATTCCATATGACACCTTTTACATCATTTTCCTTTACTGTTCCATCCAGTATTTAGACTAGCCGTAGTTCTTTACCAAATGGATAAGCTAGCCCCAACCCCATTTTAGGATATGTGTGAGTAATTTGTCTAGGTTTAAAATAACAAAAAAAAATATTACATTCAAAATTTGTTGAAATCATGAAAGAATTTTGGATTAATATGCAGTTTAATTATACTTTTTAATAAAAAAAATTAACTTTTAGAGCCTCTGTATACTGGTTAAACACTGCTATATGTTTATGTATACAGAGCCATGGATTTACCATTAACATGAATGATGAAATTCTTTTTAAAAAAAACCCCAAAGTGACTCTAGGTTGGTTGATGAAAGAGAAGACTAAATGAAAGCAAAGTTTCTAGAAGGTTCTTAAATAGTTAGACACAAAAGTGATATCGTTATAAACATGCTCCTCAATCGTGCTTGATGCATTTGCATAAAAAATAAAAATAAACTTCATGTTATGAAGGTTGCCAAGCAACAAGTTGTTGCCTTGGACTTGTCGGCACAGCTAAAACCGAAAACAGGAAGTAGATGTCTGTCACATGCTTCCCTCTCACCCCCAGGAAAACGCCTCAGCAGTCTCCCCAGGGAAGGAGTGGCCATGATGGGGGTTGAAAGCTAGTTTACGATCAGAAGAAAGAAGTCAAGAAATGCTGTTTGCTGACCAAAGATCAAGTGGAGATTATTTTTAGATCAGACACGCAAGAGGTTGAAAAAATTTTAAAAGCATAATATAATCCCATTAGAAGTTAATTTTTCCTAAAGTAAAAACGTGTACAAAGCATAAAAGAAAATTATATAAGCATAAAAACTGATTTTGAAGCAGTCAACCCATCAACTGCAAAAGGCAGGAATTTCAGTCATTGTAGTTCTTTAGCTAATTTGATGAAATTTTTGTTTTATTGCAATTATACTGTGTCTCAGGTCTTTCATCTTGCAATGGACAACGGCTTTTATTTTGCTAAATTAGTAACTATTACTCTTCTTCACCAGCCAAAGTTAATGGGTCAATATTACTAATTAAAATATTTGCACATTTCTGCTTATCTGAACATGAAGTGAAAGGGAAATTATTGTTTTCGAAAAATTAAAGAATCAAAATTACCTTCAAACTAATTGTACTTGAAGTGGAAAAAATGAAACAAAAGTAATCTCTCAAGGCATAATGATATAATTACCTAATGCTTCAAGTTCATGTATAAAAATTTTAACAGTGGAAAAAAAATAGAAAGAAAACAATTTAAAAAAAAATGAGTATTTATTTTAGAGCATATTTAAAGCTACTTATTCATAGGCCTCGTAATCTTTACAAGAATATTTAGTTATAGCATTTACTAAGGGGAATAACTCATGATAATTCATGATCTGGTAACAGCTAAAGGATTCTGAATTTTTTTCAACAGCTACACTTGGGATCTCAAGGTAGAAACTTGACTAATAAATCAATAATTCTTAAGAGATTGACAAACTCACCTTGATGTATATGATGTTATAGTCAACAAAATAACTTTTGTTCAACCTTGGATTTAAAATATCTACATAATGATATCAGGAATTAGCTGACAACGTTGGCTTAGATAAAAAAAAAGCAAAGGAAGTTATGTGCACAGATTTTGCACTTGTTTTTACAGTTAATTCCCTTGCAAATATGATTTTATGTTATATCTATCAAAGTACTTCACCTAGGATAGAACCTAACAGAGTTAAAAAGATCATTTTCAGTGCAGATAATGTGAAGTAAAATACTGGAAACTCATTAGAATGCAGCATTGAGTGACACATAAGACGAAAACAGTATCAATCCACCATAATAACATGCTGCAGGTATTTTTATATTTATTTTTTGTCTCTAACACCCCAATATACTATAATAATCTGTCATGTGTCTGTATATTCATTTTTTTGTTAGTAACCTCCCAAAAGGAAAGGAAAAAAGGTGTATGATTATACTGATACAAGTTTTGTTCATTAATTACTGAAATATTTTTGACTAATTCATTTCATTTTTACAGTTGGTAGTGTAAATATGCTGTAACTTTTGACAGCACAGGTACACTAGTATTTCTGCGAAGGTATATTTTTTTAGTTTTCAAGATTGATACAATATTGTGCATGATAGCCATTTTTGTTTATAAAACATGAAAATAAAACAGTTCATCTTACATGAAATTTTGACTTTTTTCCCTCCATTTCCAACACTTGTGATTAGAAGTCAGTCATTGGTGAATTAAAGGGGAAGTGTTTCAGATGAAGCCAAATATTTGAGATATATATTTGATGGATAGAGAGTATTACAATAAAATATTTTTAAAAAGAGCAGTATTTTTTTTTTTAAAGATAAGGATTAGGGATGAAAATCTAACTTTTTATTGCAAACTTGGAAAGCAGACACTAAAAGCTCAAAGAAAATTAGGGTAGGTGATAATTTTTATGACAAGTACGCAAACTATATATACCATATGACAGTTTATAGGATGGTCATTAAAAAAACAAAATGATGCCAACATTACACTGCATTCAATCAGCTGGTGTTATGATTGGGGAGCCAGCTACTGAAGTTCAGATATCCTTTCAAACCACACATCTTATAATATTCAGTATGTGTATGTACACGAGAGAAACTGAATCCTTGAATGAAAGACAAAAGAGCATTCTCTTATTGGTTTAGCTAATCCTCAGACAGGAAATCACTTTCACAAGGGAAATTTTCATCATGAACTTCATAATTTCAAGAAATTTAATTTGAATTTCAAGTAAGAAAACTCACCGTTGCATCATTGAGTAGAAAAGCGAATTTGGCCGATATCAAGGGAGATAACTCGTAGAAATTACGTGTATTAAATACAGTTCAGTTCCTTAACATGAACCAATTTAGTTGAAAAGCAACATTGCAATTCTAATTATGAATTTTTAAGTGCTACCTTAAGCAGGATTGCCAGATTTTGGCAGGAAGGGAGATAACCAGGTTTCAACACTGACTTACCCGACACATGCCTGCCTCAAGAGGTTGGTATTGAACTTCTGCCTCAAGACTCTCTCGATTTCAAAATTCAATGCTATTCCTATGCCTGTGTTGGATAAATCTCTGAGATAAATCTTGGATAATCTCTCCTTCTGGCAACTCTGATCTCAAGTCTTACATTGATCAAAACTAAATATACAGAATGAATTGCCAAAAATACTTTAAACAAACTTACAAGTTGATTCCACATATATAAAACAGAATGTGCACGTACATGTATATAGTGATGTTTGTGTGCAACATTTTCATGTCACCAGAAGAGTTGACTATATAAGGATGGGCAATTCACCCATTTCTATGTAGGGGACTCTTTTGGTGAGGTAGTAGTAATGGAATTTCATGTTATGTTAAACTGGATAAATGAAACTCAATAATAACTCAATGGTGAATAATTCAAGTAATAGCAAAATATTGCCATCATTATTTGATTCAACAGTAAATTAGCATTCAAATAATTTGTTACCACTACATTACATAGATTTTTCCACTTTGTACATTTTTCAATCTTGACCAAGCATTTGCACTCACAAATGTAGATTGGCCTTAAAAATTTAACAACTAAAACAAAGGTTTTTATCTCCTAGGAAGACATCATACAAATAAGCATGTACTGACATTTCAACTCCTTCGTGTTGTTACTGAATGCTGACCAGGTCATTTTAAAGCCTTCTTTAGGTGTATAATTCATAAAGAGAGGGGCATAAGTTTTACAAGTTTTCTAATGTTTTTTATAGTCAGCTCAACTGAGTAAGTATTTTCTGAAATTCATGATGTATCATCTTTATCCAGAGTACTTTTGACCTCTATACATACATACGTACATACATACATACATATGTACATACATACATACAGTTTTAAACAATGAAGCTGCAGTGATCTTGACTTCTAATTACATATTTTCAAGTAATCAACTAAAACTTTGGAAATGAAAATTGCCGTGTTCTTGTCAATGCAAAAATCAATCAAGGAACTTTGAACCTTGTCTCATAAGGAATGCCAATGGATAAAAAAAAAATGTTGTCACCATCACATGCACGCACTTACCTCGAATGTGCTGAACTTGGTCTCCAACTCTGACAGCAAAAATTTCACCAGGTTGAATGTGCACAAGGACCACATGCTGAGGGTTAGGGGGAGAATGAGTGCCACCACTGCTGGGAGTACTACCATTGTTAGTATTGCCTACCCCACAGCTACTGCCACTGTTGTTGTTGAGAGGTGGTGTACCACTGGGTGAGGCTGTAGTGCTTGACGTGATGGTAGCAGCAGCTCCAGTGGCTGAAGAGATTCGAGCAGTTGGAGAACTCCCATCACTACTTCCACCATGATTAGGAATGGCACTTGACGCCACGGTACTACCATTAGCTGAAGTTGGGCAATTGTTATTATTAGTATTATTATTATTATTATTATCATTATTATTATTGTTTGTAGTGGTGTTGGTAGTGCTGGTAGTTGTGTTGTTGTTAATGTTATCATTGGAGGAACTGACAGCAATATCATCCGCAGAGCTTGCTGTCACATTATCCCCAGTGGTGACTTCGGATGGTTTAGTCTCTGTTGAATGTCCTCCTGCATTGGCAGGAATTTGGCTCAGGAACATAGATGTGCCGTTAGCAGCTAACTCTCTAGAATCAATTACAGTCATTTGTCCAACCATAGCAGTTGTAAGTGTGGCACCGGCCTCTGAACTGATAGTATCCACAACCATTGTATTGGTGACAGAATCTACCACCTGAGCACTGGGTGGGGAGGATGTGTTTTCATTGGTTAAAGAAACAGTGCGAGGAGAATCAGAAAGTGAGTTCATGGGTACATCATCACTCACACGAGTGACTACTGTCTCTGGGTCTATTACTGCTGTAGTGGCACCAGGCAATACCTCAGAACTGGTGTTCTCGATAGACTCTGGGTCTAGCGTTTCAGATGATAGTACTGAGGTTTTGGGCAAAGTGGCATTTACTACCTCAGTATCTTTGCCCTTGGTCAGAAGGTCTGGTTCTTTGTCAGCTTCATTGATGTCTTGTGACATACTGTCAGGTGAGGAGGTTTTCGGATCTGAACTTGATTTGCCATTTTCTTTTATGGGCAACTCTTGCTCCTCTGCAGATGGAAAGCAGGCTTCGTAAGCATCTTTAGACTCCTTTATTTCTGACATTTTAGTAGCTGCTCTAAGCAGGAACTTCCACAGATATCATTTCAATAGGTTCCTGCAGAAAGAGAAAAATTTGAAATATTAGATTTTGAGAGAAGTTTGAGTATTATCAAATGAAATTACAAAGAAAGAGGATATTTACCAAAAATGTGGATACATGAGTGAAGGTCTTATTTCAAGAAGAGTTAACAAACCAGGGTCATAGCTATTTTCATAGATAAACCAAAGCAAGGATCAATGTATTGACAATTTAGAGCTAATCTGATTGAAGAAAGGAAACTACAGAAAAAATGCTCCCATTGAACTAATGCAACAATACAATATTTGCCAACATAGAAGACACATATATTACAATACAGTCAATACATTGGTATTATGACAAGCGGTCCATCTACTGAAGTCCAAAATAGACATCTATGGGGCTTGGATAAGTTGCAGTGAGCACTAGTCCTCCAAATATCATTGTGATTCATACATCTTATATGCCAGTAAATGCGGTATATATCAATTTTTCTTTTCCAATGCTTACTTTTTACTTGTACTCTTCCAGATAGTATCTAAATATGCAATACAGATGGCTTTTTTTGCAGAGGATGGGAGAATGAATTGCAGCTTTGAGAAAAAGTAGAAGAGCTAAGAGGAATATAAATATTTGAAGCGATTGGGGTACTCAATGGAGATAAACTCCCTTGTATTATCTAAGGCACATACAAAGCCAAGAAAATACATACGTGAAGGACAAACCATTGGTAGAAACTACATTCAACACTGAATAGTAAGATTTTGCCAAGAGCTTTTTCTTAATAATCAGTAATAATTTCGAACAGAAATATTGGCCTCTAAGGTTTTTTTTCACAAGTAGAATATCTAATTGAATATTTGAATTGATTACATTGACTGAAAATGAGGGTTCTAGTCTGAATGGAAATATGATACAAGCAGTCAAGTGCACGTGTATATATATATATATATATATATATATATATATGGGTCATTTCAAATCAACTCACCTGATGGCCCATAGAGAAAATTCAATCCAGAAAATTTCAGCTAGGTCGAACAAATGGTTCACAAGTTAAAACAAATTGAAATTTGGTTGAATTTAGAGCTACAAGCCACAACCATGATTTTGCCAAATTTTTCGCTTCATAACTCTGGTATTCAAGAATATAGCTGAAACTAGATACCCCAGAGTTCCCCAGCCAAATAAGCCATTTCACCTCTATTCTATGTGATTTGGAAGTTATAGGTCCTTCTGAATAGGGGAAAATGGCTTTTTATAGAGGGTGGGTGTGTTGGTTATTTTTCGGTCAGCTATACAAATTAAACTAGGGATGTTGGAATGAAAATTCCACTAGATTATTTTCATTACCTTGTGTAAAACATTGAAACAGAGTTTAAAAGCATTTAATACTTTCCTGTTGATCAAAACATCAGACAATTACATTAGAAACACCAAAAAATTTTACTTGCTCTTTGAAAGCATGAATAGTGAAACGGACAATTGAAAAAATCGTTAATGCTTCAATTTATTGATACTCAAATGCTCGGAATTCTTTTGGAAAAAAAAAAAAAATCCTCCGAAATTTTGCACTTTCAATGGTAGTTTGGCCAAGTTAGATATGAGTAGAACTTTCCAAATTCAGACGAATGAAAAAAAATTGATTGAACTATAATTGAGCAAAATTAGAACCATTTTTTCGACGGACTACATTACTTTCCATACTTTAAAAAACACATAAAATTTAGGGTTTTTACAAAAATGGTCCTACGTTTTTGATCAACAGAAAAGTATTTCATGCTTCTAAACTCTATGTTCCAATGTTTTACATAAGGCAATACATCAAATGGATATAATCCAGTGGAATTTATTTCTACAGCTGGTCCCCTAAAAAGCCAATTTATTCCATTTTGAAGTACCCACAACCTCCAAATCAAATAAAACAGAGTTAAAATAGAGCAAAATGGCTTCTTAGGGTGGAAAACTACAAGGGTACTTGATCCTAGCTAGATATCTTCTTAAATAGCATAGTTATAATGTGCTTAATTTGACAAAATCATGCTTGCAGCTCGCAGCTACAATTTTAAGCAAATTTCAATTTATCATAACTCATGAACCATTTGTTCAATCAAACTGAAATTTTCAGGGTTGAATTTTCTCTAGAAAAAGTGTTACCTATGGAATTTTTATCAAAATCTAAGATGGTGCTTCTGGGGACTTGAGAAATATTAGGTGATTTAATGCGGAATGTCCTTTATAGATACACACACACACACACACACACACACACATACACGTGTATGTTTGCTTGTTTCAAATGTGAAACTGTCTAGCAGTGACTAGAGTTATCTTCTCCTGATAATTGCAGCCGAAACCAAAACTCCCAGTTGAAAGGTTATAAGAAACAGCCTCACAAGTTTTCTTAGCAGATCTTAACTTTGGTAAATTCTAAGCGTGGCATTCATGAACTTCAGCTGACTGATGTTACTAAAGTTTCGAAACCAAAACGAAGCTACTGGCACAAATAAAAGACCACTAGAACAGTACTAATGAAATTGAAAAAACTTTCTATCATAAGAGTACCATATCATTCAACAAAGTTAAAGATCAAATCATTGGATAGTAATCTAATCTTTCAGGCTATCTTATTGCTATAGAGCAAGTTGAAGGGCTTGTATACAACACAGCTGATAATATAGACTAATTGAAAATCCTCTGGATGGTTCAAATGGGCCCTTAGGTACTAATAAAAGATCAAAACGGTTTGTTTATTTTTTTAGAGGTGGCTTGATTCTAGACCTCTGGCTACAATGCACAATTTCAGTTACTTAGAGGTTACGTATTAACTGATTCAGACTTTGAGTGTTCGATAAATAGATACATGGAAATCAGATTATAATTATCATCATCAATGAGAGCACAGACACATACCTCACATATTTTTAAAAGATTTCAAAGACTAATACATCTGGAAAAAATGAGGGATCCCATTATTACAGAAAATTTGATGACCATAGCTCTAGCAGTCCTTAGGTTATGCTAGAACAGATGGACTGACTGATATTTGGTGAATTGGAAAAATGGTAAATTTTTAGATAAGCGTGAATGCAACCAGACACAAACTAAAGAACTAATTTAGCATGTATTTACATTGTAAACGAAACATCTGAGTAAAACTTTTTTTCAAGGGTTTTTTTTTTTTTCAAAAACCCACTTGTTGAAAACCTGCTCCAGGATCCCATGGATATTAATTTAAAAAAACAACATGAAAAAACAAAACCAAAAACAACAAACAAAAAAACAATGCAAATATTACACTGCATCTAGTGTCCTGGTATCATGAGCAGGGAGCCTTCTATCAAAGTTTGATATGGACAGCTATGGAGCTTGGATGAGTTGCAGGGAGTAGTAGTCCTCCAAATACCCTTGTAAAGCATTTGTCTTATAGTCCAGCATATACGGTAATGGTACTAAGTCTGAGTAATGGAACCAGTGCTGCTGGTTTGTTGCATTTAATAATTATGAGTAATGACTGTCTGCACTCCAGAATAGTCATTAGCATTAATCATAATTTCTTTTGTATTGACAAATTGAGAGGGGATCTTCTTTAATTCTATTCTCTAGAAGTAAACCAGTCTTTTTGTTCAGTTGAAAATATTGGACTTGTACACAATACCTGAGGAAAAAATAAAACATTGCATTCGCCAGAATAGCAAATAAGTTGCATGAAGGAGGAAGAGAAATAAAAATGCCCTTCCAATTTCTGTCTTCTAGAGGAAAAAACACTTGGTTAAGTCATTGTATTTTCTCCCTACCCATTAAACATTACTTTTTAAACACTTTTTCTCTTATATATTGTGAGTGGAGAGATAAAAATTGACATTGCAGCAATTAGTTCATTTTTGAGAGTTACTAGTCAACCCAGTGATTCATTTGAGTCATGCTTTGAGAAAAATAGTGCAATCTTATGTGACCAAAGTGAACCCACATTTTTTTAGAAAAATAAATAAGATAGACTGTTCTATAATGAGCATTTAATAGTTATCTCCCATGACAAATCAGTTATTATGATATAGAAAGAGGTGAGCGCAAATGCTGACCCCACCACATGCACACTTGGAAATCATCCAGATTTCTTTTGCACTTTTCAAGTGAGCATATCTTAGAGGTATCTTAATTCAAAACAAATGGCCTCAATACACTATTTTGACTACTTAGTGGTCACAAACAGATAAACAGAGACTTTTAGTATTATATACATATTGGCTTCAATTTCAACACTTATCAGCCCTAACAAAAACCTCAGCAACTATAATATACTACACTAATTGCTTCTCATAGGGTAAAAGTCATGTTTGAATTGTTCTGGAGTTAACCAATGAACCCAGATGCTTGTCTTCGATACCTCAACTACACCAGTATGTAATTTGATGAAAGAACATTCACAGACACAAGGTGAGTCTGAAGATTGATTTTTAAGATATTCAAACACTGAATGGAGAAAGGTTCTATTACTATTAAATATTATGCTATAAATTTCAAGTAAAATAAATGCATAAAAAGTATCAGTCTTATGGTCTATGGTAGGCAACAAAAATATTAACATAACATTACAATATCGTGTCGCTGTTTGTTTTAAGCCTTCATGATCATGAAATTGAAGGTGTTAACAGTTAATGGCATTAAGATAAGAATCAGTGAGCTAAATTTTAACTTTGGCTCAGACAGTTTGTATTCATTTTGGGAAAGGCATGAAACCATCTTTTTTCTCCTCCAGCTCATGGTAAATTATAGTGCAGATTGGGCTCACTAGCCAAGGTGTATGAGATGGAAAACAGATTCCAAATGCAACTGATGGGGGATGGACTATCTCACCTCAACAAACCCATGATGGATTCATCAGTGGTGCTCTAATGACCCAGCACTGGGTTGAAGGATTGAAAAAAAAATCACACATTTCTTCTGCAGTCACAGGAAATTCTGAAATTTCAGTTTTATCAAAGTCATTATTTGAGGAGTCTCCATGATGTTAAAAATTCTTAAAACCTAATAGTTTAAAATCATTTTGTATGCAATGTGCAATCATTGCCTGCAAGCATATAAAGAAACAAAGATTGCAGGCTTATAAAAATTGGAGGTGATATGAATTTCTGGATTTTCCAGTTTTCTGGACCAAGGCTTAATATATACTTAAAATATAAAATGAACTATGAAAGGTGAAGAATAAAATTGAACTCAACAGTTAGAAATTACCACACTTCTTAAGCAGGGTCTGTTTGATCTTTAACTGTCTATCTCTATAATACTAAAACTCTGATCATGTTGATTTGTTTCTGCCATACAAATAGCCAAATAATTAAGTGAAAACACCAGTGATGACATAAATACACCACTTTAGAACATTCTGACCACAATTATTCTTGGAAAGATTCTTTTCACATGAATTCATATTCTAGAGATCAAAATCAGGGGCAGGGGGTCATTTTTTTCACTTTTAAGGGTAAAAAATGAGGGGAAATTATTTCTTTCATTCTTATGGGTTTTCATTTAAAAGGATTTTTTTATTACTTTTAAGGGTCAATATCGAGAAGGAGCTTTTTTTTTTCACTTTTGAGATTCAAAATTGTGAGGGAAAGTTTTTTCTTCTTACATGGGTTCAAATTAAGGGGGATCTTTTTTCTCTTTTAGATATCAAAATTGAGGGGGAACTTTTTTTTTTCCCTTTTAGGGGTCAAAGTTGGAGTGGGAAAGCATTTCTTCCCCTTTTAAAGTCAGCTTCCAGGCAGACCTTTTTTTACTTCTAAGGGATAAAAGCATAGAACATAACTTCCTTTTCAGCAAAAGCAAAAGGAAAAAAATTTGTCCATTTCTTTTTTGTTTTTAAGGGTTTAAAAGCAAGAGGGAACAGTGTTGATATATTTGTAGTTACCCCCCCCCCAGCAATACCAGGTATCATTGCTCTTTGATACACTCAAATTCTGTTAATATAGAATATTAATATAAGATGAAAAGTAAACAAATAAAAGAGAAGAATGGAATTGAAATGACAGTGTATATTTTGCATTATTTTCCATTTTTTTTCCTTTTGTACAAATGGAAACATGAATTTCGAAAACAAATAACTGTTCCTATGACAGAAGAGAAAAAATTTTATGTTGGAATTATCCCCAACTTTTCCTCTTAGTGATTTACATTTTATGAAAATAGATTAAACAGTTGTATGTGATTGAATTGTTTCTTTGTCAATAGGTGTCAATTTTCTACAAATTCATCCAAACGGTATACAATTACAAAATCTGTCATATTCAAAACTAAATTTAATCAGATCTAAAAATAGCCAGATTCCTGGTAATTCTAGTTTTTTAGAACCTGGATAAATGGCCTGGTACTTGTATTATCTAAGAAAACGTTTTAAATTACTTCCCTGCTCTAATCTGTTAAAGGATTCAATGCAAAATAATATTTTTTCATGATCATTTTTCTTTTTTTCTTCTGAAAGAATTAGTGTCTGGGATGAGAGGCCATGGAGATCAAACAAGGTCAAAATTCAATTTAAGTAAATCAAGTTGAACGTCAATTCTTTTGCAGTTGAGCACTTAGGAAGTAGAGAATACACTATTGGTTAGTATTTGATAAGTTGGAATTGGGAATTCACATTTTTATCAATATCCCAAGGCCTATGATCAGACACAGAAAAAATCCCATATCAAAGCTAAGGAAAGAATTGTAAATATCAGTTCAAGATCAGCACTAAGAATTATAATTATTGGGGAAAATTGATGAAAAAAAATATTGATGAGCAAAACTTCAAACCATAACCTTTTGCCTCATTTGAACTGAATCCTAAATTCAATCAGTGCTTCAGCTGATCATCTTCAGCAATTTATTTTTTCTAATTATAAGATGAGATTGTAAAACACTTCTTATTTTTTGCTAATTTCATCCATAGCTAAGGATAGGAGTGTATGCTACTCCTTGTTCTAAATTTGCTGCCTTTCTCCTAGACTGGTTGCCAACCAATGCAAAAGATCCCATCCTGACCTGTTATTTTCCCAATGGGCAGGAAGAAAAAGAGATGAACTCATGCCTTTCCAAAAGGTATTAGTGCAAAGTGAATGTAAATAGCCCCATTCTCAGCTCATTAATTCCTTATTTTGTGCCGGAAATAACAAGCTAAAACGATATATCTTCCCACCTCCTACTAAAGCAAATCTTGCTTTTAACAAGGGTAGAATGGAAAAAATGCAAGTCCTTAAATTATAGTTTTTGTAATCAATAACTGTAAATCAAAATTTGCTAATTCTATAATTCAGTTAGCCAGTCATAATTACATTTGCTAATTGCTTAAAACAAATGACAGATCTTTTCAAGTTAATTTGGACTTCTAAAGCATTGGGGAAGGGAGGGGGATCAAAGCTTTGCTCATTACACTTCATCATACTGTGAAGAGAATATTTATTACATTTCTTAACAAAGCAAATTCCCACCACTTGAAAGACTGAGAAAATATGATAAAGAAATCTGACAAAAAAAATTTTGCATAAGTCAAATTAAAGCTAACACATACTAGCTGTATTTTATTCAGGCAAATTATTTCAGATAACACAATATCAGGTAATGTGCCAAGATATGATATCTAAAATTTAAGACTAGGCAACCTCTAATTTTACGCTAGGGTACAAAATAGATTTTTGGCAGAGCAGGGTTATATTCATTCAGTCGTGATTGTGGCAGAACACGAGACCATGGATATGCACCCAGAAAATCTTTCTTTGGTCTCCAGGGTATTCACATATCAAGATCATATGGAAGACAGGTTTCCCCTCTTCATGCACCAATGTTGTCCAAAGGAAGAGCAAGGGCCAGCAGATCTTGGCACCATTGTCATTGCAGGAGTTACCAGTGTGTAGCTTCGAACAATATCAGACTGCCTTAGAGATTCCAGCTCCTGGTTTTGAATTTGGAGTCAGTGTTTTTTCCAAGGCTAGAGAGCCTAGTCTGCTCAGCTATTTTACCCTCAGCAGGGGTGGGAGGGTGTTGGAATTATACCTTTCCTAAGGGTATTAATATGAAGTGAATATAAACAGTTTGAAATTTGACTTACCAATTCTACTGTCTGCAACATTAACAGTTATGCCACTTGCACCTCCATTCACACAGTATCAACAAATAAAATTTCTTTTATCTATTATATTGGATACTATATTGAATATGCTGGCATTTAAACATCATCTATGTTTTAGACAAGTGATTATGCAATCGTTTTCATCTTGGAATAATTTTTTTTTTTTTCTGTTCTGGGATACTGTGGATTTTTTTTAGAGATCATTTCAAGTGGATATCTGTTTTTCGGTTGATACGTATCATTCAATCTGCTTTAGCATGTAGAGCAAAATGTAATAATACTTGTATTTTTACTCTTGTGAAGCTTATAAGCAATCCTCTCATAAGATATGCAGACAAGTTTTAAAGAGTCAAAAAAGTTTCTGTTTCAATTGGCAAATGTAAATAAAAGATGTCATACGTAGCAAAGAAAAAAAAAACATGAGTAAATCATCCATCTACTTGTACTATTCAGGGTATCACTGAATGAGATCAAGTGAGCTTATATTATAATCTACTTCTGGCTTTTTAAGCCTATTGAAACTTCACCAGAGCGCGGTTAACTGTACCTTTAGGGAAACAGTTCTCTACTCTGACCATTTGCTAGCCTCTCGTGGCACTTGATGAGAGGTTGATCTTTCCAAGTTTTGCTATTTTATGCATAGCTATGGGGCAAAGGATGGATTCATGCCATTTCAGAGGACATCAGAGTGAACTGAACACAGATTGTCTCAGCTGGAGTTTAAACTTGGCACTGCTAACACCTTGCCCACCCACATTTCCATGATAGTGAACTCCACAAAATTCAACTCAGATTCATTAACTCTGGAACTTTTCAATGAAAAGAATTTTCAATAACGGAACTCTACTGTGAATTGAATTAAAGAAACATTTTTAAAATTACCAAGAATTGTAAGGGGAGTAACTTTAATCAGACAACTAGGTACAAATTCTACTCTTTTTTGTTCCTGGGGTACTGCGATTTTTTCAGAGATGATTTCATGTTGATATCTTTTTTGGTTCATACAAATCATCTAAAGAAAGCATCTTGATTTAACAATTAAATTCCTCAATATTTCTTCTAGTTAACTCTTTCACAAAGGGATTACTTTAAAAGATATAAATCTAGAACGTAAAAAAAATCAACCTCAAAAAGCTAAAAAGTAGATGTGAAATCTAGCAGGAAATTACAAGATGTGTCACTTTGGTAATTCACTCTGATATCTTAGGGAATATTTAAATACTAATGGACTGCCCATTAAACCAACAATAGCCTGGATTATAAAATGGAAAAGAAAAAAAAAACATCTGAAAAAATAGACAAGAATTATTGCCCAACTTGTTCTACTTGTTTACAAATTGGCAAAGAAGTTTTTCATTGAAACACACCTGTGTCTGAGAGAGAGAGAGATTACTAGTTATAAAAATAAATAATTAAATTTAAAAAAACTTATACCATCTTCCTGGAGCCTTTCCAATCCACCCACCCATTTACTTTCTAAGATAAAGAAATCCAGTGAGATCTGTTTTCTTTAGGATAGCATTCTGAATGAGACCAACAAGTTATGCACTCCTCCTCCCGGTCTCTCAGTATAAATAAGTCTGGAAAATTTACCCTATGTGAACCCTGTGTCCCATAGGCTGAAGGTTACTATTCACATGGGCTTATCCTATTTCCATTTTTTCTCAAGTTTGCAAGTCAAAACTAGGGTGCATCCTTGAGGCCAGATCATCCTAGGAAGTACAGTTCCTTAGTTTACTTCATAAATCAAGACTGGAATTTAAAGAAAATGAAGTTGCGATATAGCTACATTCTAATGTCTATTCCTATTAATGGGTGGATACTCTAAAATGAAATGAGCAAACTTTTTTTTAGGTTCAAGAAGATTTCAAAGATTTGTTTTCAGATATAACACACCCCAAATTTTCCCAATGTCTTTGCAGTCAATTATACCAAATGTTTTCACAGACAACGTTTAGTATTTACAAAGGGAAATTTCTTGTGCTACTACTTTATTATCAAATCTGAGCACACCTTCTTTTACCCAATGTATATTTAATTCATAAAGCCAACAGTTCTAACAAAATTGTTTGCACGGAATGATAAGAAACAAAAAAAAAAACAAAAACAAAAAAAAAACAAACTAAAGGCTTTTTTTCTTCGTTTTTTTCTTTTTCTTGGTTCATTGTTGAGAGAAACTTTTTATCCTTAAAATGTGAAACTTCCAGTTTGTTGAAGTTATCATCAGTTTGGTCATGGCTATCAATTGTCCTGCTCCATCATAATTGTCCATCACCAACTCATCTTTGGCCTGCCTCTCTTACTCTTGAGTTTGAGTGTATCTTAAGAAAACTTTAGGTATTCTTTCTACCAGCATCCTCAGGGCATGATCAAGCCATCATAAGTATTTTGAAATCTCAAGAGACATATCCCAACTGCTTGTCCTCATATACAGATCTGCATTGAAGATCTTGTTAGGGCAGTATATATTACAGATCTGTAAGCTGTTATAGTAGACTGGAAGACTTCAACATTTTTCATGTCTGTTGTAACTCAGAGCCATATAAAAGGATAGCCTTAACATTGCTCTTGATTTTGTATTGTATAGACAATAAATGGTAAATGAAAAATTATAAGAATTTTTTTTGTACAAGTGTTTTCATTTATTAAAATGAAATAAACTATGATGTATTTGTAACATAAATGTTCATAGACAAGAAAGACTTGTCAATTAAGCACTATCATTAAGAGAGCTGCCAACCAACTAGTCGTTCATGATTTCAAATCACAGTATGGTAATGCTGATTTTACATATTGGTTTGGTTTCAATGTGAGGGCACAGACAAATAGTGAAGAATTTACTCCCTTAAATTTTGGTGAGGATTGTTGTTGCTAATATTGTTATGGTAGAAAAACAAAGTCAGCTCCAGACTTGGACTGGAGTCTGACATTAACAAAAATTATATGCCTGTTATATAGTTTGGGAAGATTCAGAGATAGAATGACAATAAATAACAATCAAATAAGTTTTGATATAAATGAACAAATATTGTTTTTAGTTAAAGGTCTTCTTTGCCAACAATTCAGTGAGATCCCTTCTGTTGTGTGCTCAGTTTTATTTTAGTAGTTTCATATTTATGAATAAATTTCACAAAAACCATAATTTTATTACATACTTTATTTTCTTTGTTCCTCGAATTTGCCATCCAAATGAAATTATGTTTCTGTGAAATTTATCCATAAATATGTAACTACCAAAATGCAACTGAAAAAATATTCTTTTTTGAAAAAAGAAAATCATGTAGAATGATTTGACGATAGCATTTAGTCAGTTAAAGAGAAGTAGTTGCAACCCATGCTTGATGCACATTCAAAACAGAGGGGAAAAATACTTAGCAGTCTGCTTAAAGATCATAAAATTTCCTTCAATATCAATTTTTGTAGATTTTAATCAACATTGTGCACTTGAGAATCAAAATATTTAGACACCTTAAAATTCTCAAGCTAGCTTTCTCAAAACTTTTCCTCATCTGATTTTAATGAACAATAATTGATGAAGAAATTTTCAAACATGCATTGGAAGGAAAAGATTTTTAGTAGAGCTATCAACTTGATGTTTGCAAACATTATTTCTTTCAATAGTTCTTTTTCATCCACTATTCATGTCCTACTTACCTTATTTCATCCCTAATTTTTCCTGATCTACCAAGGACATCCTACCACCCAACAGGTTTATAATGGCAAAGAGCCATTCATTTTACTCGATTAAGTATGCTCGAAATGTCTAATTTAATGAGTTTTCAATTACATTCGCTTCAAAAATTCAGGAGATTCAAAACAATCTGAAAAAAACTTGTTAAACAGATGGATTTTCTAAAGTGTTCCCATATTCCAGATTCAGACACTATCTTTTTTCATGGCCCTCGACAAGAATAATCTATCTCTCTGAATTTCTGAGACAAGGAATAATATAATTATAAATTGATTTATTCATTCTGTTCTTATTTTGATTGTCTTCATATTCACAGTGTTTTGGCTAAGTACCCGTCTGCCTTTTCCATGTGTCTATTTTGTTCTTGTCCATGCTTAAGGATATCTTGTCGCAGCCAGTTACCGTAAATATTCTTGTTTTCACAACTTTCCAGTCAATGTTCATAAGCCCAAAAACAAAACTTAAATTCAAAGTGAGATTTGAATTAACACACCAGATGACAATGTCAAGATGCTGAGCAAGCAAACATGAATCTAAACCAGAAAGTAGAAACATTATTCTACATAATCCAATCAGGACTGACTGGCATTCTTTGTTTTTCTTTCTAAACTGGTAGCTCCTGCCAACTAATATCAACTTATTTGTATATATAACATGTAGGTTAAAAAATTCATGAATCAAATTGAAAATTAGTAAATATTTTCCTAACCTATAATTTATATAAATCAGCATACAGGAACAACCTGAAAAATGGACCTAATTCCTAGAAATCTGATCTATGATTCAGTCATCATTTTTCTGTTTTTGTTGCTTTCTCTACTGACTAGACTTGAGTCTTCTTCACATTCATCCAGTGACATTCATCCCATTCATCATGGGCCAATTACAAATTTAGGAATAAATCCCCCATTAACCCCACCCAAATTCCAGCTCAATTCTGCTTATTTTTGGTCTCATTTTGGAAATGTTAAAAATAACACATTTCGTTGAGTTTTTCAAAGTGATCACTTCCCTGTTTCCCCTAACATAAAACAGCAGTCCTTTCTAAACATTTCCTCACCAAAAACACTTAATCATCCTCCTAGATAAAAGGATGTAGGAAGAAACTCATTGACTATATTCTCAGGCAGTCTGTGATGTAGCAACAAAAACACAATAGCAAGGACTTTGAACCCATTTTCTGACCCAATTCTTTGTATCCTTCCTTTGGAACAATTATAAACAAAAATCTAGTTTATCTTTATGCACTTGGTCACAGTGATTGGACCTCGTTCTTCAAGTCTTAAAGGTTCACAATTTTTAAGTTGGAAGAGGTACATGTATTCAATTATGCCTGTCCAAATATTATTTCCAGAAGATCATATGGAATTTCAATGACCTTTTCTGGAAGATTGAATTTCGTGTGGATCCAATAGATTTTTCTAGTTGGATTTTTCATATATTAAGACAATGGTTTGATATATGGGAAATCAGCAATTACAGTAACTACTATAGTTTCAAGCTGTGCATATACACACATTTAACAACCAGCACACAGGAAATTAATGTGCGCATGAAACGTTCCGAATACTATGAATAGTTTGGTGAGATTTTACTGAAAAAATATTATTTTGCTACATTAAATTCAAGTGCACACATACACTCGTGATAGGAAAAAAAATTTGCCTAATGTAAGATTTTTTTCACATACTGACTACTAAAAATTAGAAGGAACATTGTTTACCGACCGTAGATATATACAAACTGATTTTCATTTAGTTTTTAGTGACAATGGCATCGGCAGAGGTATGTGCTCAGTGAGTGCTTTCCAGTTCTGGAAAAATTTTCCATCAAGTCCAGATTCACAAAAAGAATCCTAATACTGCTGTGTTCCCTATCTATGGATAAATAGTTGGGCAGACTGAGCTCTCTAGCTATAGATGGCAACCAGTCTAGGAGATGGACAACTGATTCCAAAAACCAGTCTGCAGAGGGATCGGCTTCATCTAGCTATCTTGCCTCTTGACACTCCCATGATATCACCAGTAGTACCCTAGTGACTCTACCCTGGGTTACAGGATAAGAAATCAATAGTATATCTTGATGTCAAATCTTTTCACTTATAATCCTCTGAACTGATGGGTTAATATTTTCCATGAGGTTAACAAGTATTCAAAGGAAAAGCTAGAATGAGCCATGCAAATGACTTGTACTGAAGGGAATTCCTGTTCATATCCTTCATTTGTGTACTTGCTACTGACATGTGAACCCAAAGCATTTTATAGAATGCCTTGCATTCATTCAGGTCATGACTAGGATCAAAAGCACATCCAAGGTGAAAGAAATATCTAAGAAAAACAACAACATTGAGGACAGACTTCAAAATAACTGCACTTAACCTGGGTTAATGTGCCATTTGTATGAGAATAAACACACGCACATATACGCAATGATTTATCATGTGGTGAAATATACCAACAACTTAGTAATCTATTCCATGATGTTGAAGCTCAACAACATCATATATCTAAAACTGATTGTTGGTACAATATCTATTTATGCTGTTTTGTTCAGCACTACATTCTTCAGGAATATATCTAGAGTCCTAACCAAAGTATCACAGTGAAACAGAGCTTTTCAAACTGTGTCACAACACTTCAGTATGACACCAATAATCTAAGCAGGTCACAAAATTAACTTTAAATTTGTATATCTTTTCAAAAGATACTTTCCCAGAGTTTGTGACCTGCTGGGATTACAGTATATATTTGGCTTGGGTAACAAAACTTGAGTAATGTGTCCTGAGAAAAGATTTTTTTTCAACTTGTGTCACCAATGCAAAAAGCTCTAGTTCTTAGAGATCCTATAAAATGATAGTGAATGAAATCTGCAAAATAACTTTATAATGAACTAAAGAGCAACAAAAAACCTGTGGTATGTCCAACAAATGCAGCATATGGTGAAAACTTTGAAGAAAACCTAAAAGACAAATATAATAATTCTAGCAGTGAATTTTTTTTTCTCCCATAAATGAGCCACTATTATGCTTAACAAGCAGTTTGGTCTTCTTGGCTGGAATTTGCCAGCTTGAAGAGATCTCAAGTTGCAAAGCAAAGCAGTTTTATTTATTTCTCAACATTTTATTGTCCAATAGAAACCTTCTAGAAAAATTAACAAAAAAATATAAGGCCATTAAATGATGACAATATATATATATATATATATATATATATATATATATATATATATATATATATATATATATATATATATATATATTTCTCAAATACTAACTTCATTCAATGAACTTTTGGAAAATACTGGTTAATTTTCATTTTAGGTCTCTGAGTGATTTGCACTTGTGCTAACTGGACACAGACAAATGCCAAAAATCATCTGGCCTCATTCTTGCCATTTAAAAAAATAATTGGATGAGTTATCTGTACTCACTTGATTTTGTCAAGGCCAGTGCTCACAATATCTCCAAGGGTTCTCAATAAATTTCAATGACATTTAGGCTAAGGAACAATCAATTAAATCGGGGGAGGGGGGGATCCATGGATTTTTCTTTACATTTACCTCCCTGCATCGAAGCTATACATGATCTGATTTTCATTCAGTTTTTATTCAAAATGATGTTGGCAGTGGTATGCAATCAATGAATGCTTTATAGTTTTATTTGTTTTGTGGTTCTATTGAGATTTGGATACTCATTTAAGTTCTTGGTGGTAAATAAATCAAGTTTTTCAAAAATTAGTGTTTAGATCTATTCTTATAAAATCACGTTATTCCAACTTGAAACATTAGCTATTATTTCTGAGAAAATAGGAGTGTTTCTGTTTTCTTTTTACCCTTTGCCCTTGCAAGTTCAAGAGGTTTCCATAACAAGTTTCCAGAGTTCTGTTTAATTCTAATCTATAGTTTCCTGAAATTCAAGGAGTTCTTCAGTTCTCATGACACGGCCTATAATTAGAGACTGTCAGTTTTTGACTGGCTGGCTATCCATGAATGTATGTGTCATGCATACAGATTGAAAATTTAATCATTTACTTCATCATGTCTACAAAAAGCGTTTTGGGTTCTTTTTTGTAAATTCCCCCCAAATAAGTTTTCAGTTGGGGGTTCAGTTTACAATGTGAGTTCATGCTACATTGGTCCAATAGTTTGTATTTGGCAGCATTCACTTTTATTTTGAAATTTTAGTGATCACTACCCAACAAAATGCGAGAGAATTAATTCATTCATTAATCTACCGGTTTCCCAATTTTTTGATTGATCAGCCCAACCAAAGTATGCAGCCAAAAGATGGTTTCTATTGAGTGAAAAACTAGACCTGTTATTATTTGTCCTTTCCAAGAATAACTGAAATCAACAAAAACATTCAAAAACTTGATTTTACCTCTAATTTCTTTCAAAATTATAATTGTTGTTTTTATCATAATGAATCTAGGACCCATCACTTAGCTGATGGTTACCATTAATGTTCTACGACAGGCTAGGCTTATGGAAGCTACTGATACTATGTGTGCTAGTGGGGAAATGGGAGGGGAGGGGAGGAACTGGGCAGTAGTTTGATAAGAGTAAGGAGAAAGAGTTTGATTAGTAAATAGGAAGAGAGATGGCTGCTACTGATAATATAAGTGTGACATTTATAAGTGTAACATTTATATAAATGTAAATTTATGATATGATCAGAAGAAATACTGTCAATCATTAATTTTTGACTAGTATTTTATTCATCCTAATGTCAATTGCTTTTCGTTGCAATTACTCAGTTGTGATGAAAAGCACCTAAGATTAGGATAAAAGCAATACAAGCTAATAACTAATAATGATTCATTTGATAATTGCTGCCTCAACCACTTCGTTCATCTCATGCTCAGGATCTGTCCCCACTACTTACTTTTCTTCTTTGAACTTCTTACTTTCTAATTGAAGGGAAATAACTGTTATCATGGATTTTAGAGTTATTCACCTTATCTTAGAAGCAACATGTCTTTAAGGTTTAAAGGTCGAACTAGAACTTCTGAAAACCATCGAAATTCCAGTTGAGATGGCATAGCAGCTGGTGTGTTTAACCAAGGTTCCCTGTGGCAAGAAAGACTCGAATTTGTCTCATGAGCCACTTATTCTTCATTTCTGATCCATGCTGTTTATTCGTTGATTAAGGGTTTGAGTTGAATTTAGAAAAAAAAAAAAAAAAAAAAAAAAACTAAAATTAAGATATAAGTAAATAGTAGTAAAAAATTAGTATTAAATGGTTACAATTCTTGATCTAATAAAAACTAATACAGAAGATCTTACCTACTCAGGCACCATAGGGACCTGAAGGGTGCCAGATTATTGAAAATGTTGAATCACCAAAAGATTAACTTGAAACAATTGATAATCACCTCATATCACGTAAATTCGTATAATTTAGATAAGGGAACAGACACATCAGATGAAAAGCAAGCAAAATTTCAATCGACTAATGTATAATACAGGCACATAGAAACCTTATCTTTAATTGATAATGTGCAGCATTTTTGCTGAGCAACAAGGGATATACTTCCATTAATCACTCAAGCCATAACTGGGATTAGATAGGAGTGTGTGTGTGTGTGTGTGTGTGTGTGTGTATATATATATATATATATATATATATATATATATACACACATCAATAAATGTGGGAAAATAAGCTGGAATCACTTGCCTGTGTTTACAAGAGCATGTTCGCAGGCAAACAGATTTAGAGCAACCAAAATGTTGCACAGCAGGTTTGTGCAGTACCTCTGGAAATTTGAAATAAAATCAGTGAAGGAGCTGGATTACAGGTTGCCAACACTCCAAAATCCTCATCTCTTGTTATATTTACATGCCATCATTCTATTGGCTTTAGCATCACAAATGGACACATAGAAGATCAAGTTTGTTTGGATTTGCAAGATAGCAAATTGGTGGGTTTTTGTTCTTTTTTGTACCTGGGAATCAGATTTTGATCTATCTTGCTTACTATCTAAAAATGTACGTCTAGTCTACGAAGAAAAGATTCTACCTATTTTAGCAGAAAGAAAGGAGGTCCATATGGAAATGTCTGATGACACTGAAGCTGTATTGGGCAGCATGGATTCAATTTAAAAAAAAAAAAGTTTTAGAATAAATTAACTATCAAAGAAAGAATAAATTAACTATCAAAGAAAGAATAGATTCTCTGCTTTCCAAAATTATGATCTATAAAATTTTAATGGCAAGAGTTTTTCCTCTTCTAATAGTAATTACTGGGTTGATGCAAAAAGTTCTAAGCACCATCTTTTTCAAAATGTTTAGGAAATCTCAAATATTTCTTTCTAAGCCCTTTATTGCTTCTGTATGCTTACTCTTTCAGAATTATTTGCAGAGACCTGATAATTTTACTTAATTTTCGTGAAAACCAGATCTTAATATAAAATGCACATTCAACTCTATTTTCTTTGAAATAGTGCAACACAAACTTGTCAAGGGATCATTGAAGCTTATGTTAATGATGCTGTTGGTGCAAACATGTGATACAAAAGTCTTGTGCAATTTAAACAGAAGATTTTGAGTCCTGGAAGACCCCAGAACTTGAAAAATGATGATTTGGAAGAAATTTTGGAGGAAAATGCAGCACAAATAATATGTACTAGCAGAAAAAATTAGAGGTGAATCAGTCAACTTGATTAAATGATGTACTGAAAGAGAAAAGGCCTTTTCTCGGGGTGCAAGGAATTTTACTATTGATTTTGCTGTATGACAATGCCCATCTCCATGTTGAAAAGGTGATGCAACTAATGATCATAGAGCTTGAATTGGGAATTCTTCTACATGGATCTAATTCTTAGGATCATTCACTTTCAGACTATCACTCATTCTATTCCATGCAACAATTTTTGTCAGGTTAGAGGTTCGAACAAGAACGAAATATTGACAATTTTTTGAAGAATTCCTTAGATTAAAGTCAGAATTATTCTTTTTTAAAAAATGAAAAACACAATTCAGCTGAAAGATGGCACAAGATCATAGAAAACCAGAGAAAATGCTCTGATGACTGAATAATGATGCTATGAGTTTATATGAATTAAAAATGCTGGAAACTTCAGCATCAGTGAAATGATAAGTTCTGGCTGAATGCCTAGTAATTTTTTGTCATTCTAAATGTCATTTAATTAATTGACCACCAAATCCAATTCTTTCATTCACTCTGCTTTTCAACTCCTTCGATCAAAACTAGTATTTGTACTCTCCTGTTTGAGATTTGCAGATGAGATAAGTCAGAAATTACAGAAGTTACAACCAACACTTGGCATTTTGCTCTTTCCTTTCTATCTTATACTATACTTACTAGCATGGTATCTGTCAAAAATGACATCATTTATGTTAATAATGGATAAATTATGTGTAACACACTCTTCTGGCCCCATTTCCCTCCATTTGGTTTCATTAGAGATGCACCTGTTGGTTGGTCAGCTGCTAAATTGTGACTTAATTTGACCGAATTTTCAGGAAGCATAAGGTTGGCTCAATGTTCATATGACTTGTCTGATTACCTGCGGGTTCAACAATTAAATCAAGACATTTTTTTTCTAATTTGGTACACCTGTTTGTTTTAGTGGGATTGAAACCAACCAATCTACAAATAGACAAAAAAGTGACAACGACTTTTATATAATGAGACTGTTTTGTTTTTGCAATATTCTCCTAGTCTCATTAGGTCAAAAAAGAAAAAAAATCAAAAACTTCAACTGCAACCCAACAAAATTATTTCCTTTATTCTTACACCAGCCTTGATAGAGGTCTGACTAGTTTTGTAGAGTGACTAATGTACAATCAGGTAAATTACATCCTTGGTTGGAGTTAGATTTAGGTTTCATACAAGCCTAGCAGAAAGGAGTTAGTTTTGATCAGCTGGTGAAGTTATTTGTTCACTAAACTCACTAGGTTAGCCTTATAGATTATCTTGCAGAAAATCCACTGGTTTAGATAAGATTAAACAATTGAAGTTATCTACAAGTACTCTTTCTGGATTTTAACAGCTACTAATTCAAAGTCTTACAATTTCCCCAGGGAAGATGATAATATTGCACTTATAGGTGCAGAGACTGAGTTTCAAACATGGCTGTTAGCATTCACATTTTGCATAATGCCTCTATGAAAGGCATAAATCCACCTTTTCCTTAGATATGGGTAAATAACAGAACAGTCAATCTAAGAGAAGATTACTCTGACAAGGGAAAGCTTAGTAGTCAATAAAGAGGACATAGTAAAGGAAAAGGGTTGGACGTGGGGCTAGCAAATCCATCCCATAAAACCTACTTGCTATTGGAACTGCAGTAGAGTGGTTGTGGTCCCATGCCCCACAAGGAGTTCACAGGAATAAACAACAATCGTATTTACAGAAGCCATTTCATTTTAGACTTTTCTCATTACCTTCACAACATCAGCAGGGTATTCCTAAACTTCAGGCTTTAAATTCAAGTTTGAAATATCATTATGACTAGGGATCTGTGATTAGGAATGATGTTTTTAATGAAGATAAATTGAATCCTCAATGAGATCTGATGTGTATCTAATGTGCTCTGACCTGAGTATTTCCAGTGCAGCGACTTAGTACTTACAACTTTTATTATTATTTAAAACCCCTATCTTCCTCCGCTACATTTAAATGGAATAAACCAGGCTTACGAAGCAACAAGATAATCAATATTTTCAAAATTATAACCAAGATTAGGTGGGCTTCCATGCCATGTCAATTCCTTGTGAAGCATAGGACTACAACCTTTCAGCCGTGGAATCAATAGCAAGTAAGTTTTTTACAGGATGGAGTTGCTAACCCCATGCCCAACCATCCTCCTTTACCCTGGGTTGGATCTAGCAATGTTAACTGCAAAGCTGAAATTTTCTTCCTGTCAGATAAACCTTTTCTCTTATGGACTACCGTACAGGGGTGAAGGGCTCCAACCACAGCAATCCCAGATGACAGGAACACTATAGGAACATAATACTTTTATATAAAAAAGGAAACCCAAAAGATCTCAACAATTACAGGCCTATAAGCCTACTCAACTGCATATACAAACTTTTTATGAAAATCATCACCAAGCAGATCACAAAAACACTAGATGAAAATCAACGAGAGCAAGCTGGCTTTAGAAGAAGCTACTCGACCATGAAGAATAAATACTTGTTGCAAATAGTTTGTTTGTTTATAGCAACATTCTGACCATGATATTCAGTTTGAAGATTAATTTTCAAATTTCCATGAGTAATTAACAGAGCAAAGCATGTAAAGAATACATCACAAGTAGGATATTTAATCTCAGTCCAACTTCAGTCCAGTGAGCAAATCAGTTGACCTCTTAAACAGGATTTTGAGCAAAGGCTAAGCTTAGACAGGAGGTGCAAAGTGGCTCAATGGTTAACAGTATGGGAAATGGAATCAGTGAGCTGAGTTCAAACTCCAGCTGAGATAGTTTATGCTCATTCTGTTCTAGAGTCCTTGAAAGAGGCATGAATCCATCTCTTCTCCCTCCCAGCTATGGTTGGCTACTAGTCTAGGAGATGGATGACTGTTTTCAAACCAGCCTGAACTTCAAATGATGAAATCATCAGTGATGCCCCTACAACCCTCATTGCTTAATGGGATATCAACAATTAAAAAATTCTCACAGATTTTCCAGCATGAAAAATATTATTCATAAGTTTTCTTGTATGACTGTAACACTGAACATAAACATCAATTTGAATTCTTAAAACACCTGATATTTCTTTATAAAAATTGGGAAATATTGAATATTCAATTCTCTCTCAGTATATCAAGTGCGAGTGGATAAGTGAACTTACTTTCTAACATTAAGAAGTCTGAAGTATTTTGTCATTTGCATCCACAATGGTCTTTTCTTATTGAAAATTAAACTATCATCATGAACTTTGCCTTCAAGTCTACAAATGGCATCATTACTTAATCTGTCTTTCAGAGAAAGTTTTCTATGAGAACATAGACTAATGAAGATAGTTGTCTAGTAATTCAAGAAGAATATCTCAAATACTTTTAGTTTAGGTGCTTGTAGCTGCCCTAAAAATGATTAAAAACCAGTAGAGAACTTGAGGAAGCTTGTATCTGACTCGCAATGTTTATATATGCAGCTAACATAAGCCTGAATTTACCTGGAGCTACCACGTCATAAAGTGGTTTGCCCAATTACAGGAAACCGAAGTAGTGCAAATGTGAAGCTAACACCTAATGTAGTAAATATATGCATACTGCTATCAGTGTCATAAAAAATTGTAATAATAGTGGGTGGACACCTCAACTAGTCTTCTTTGAATCAAAATTAATACTCACAAACTTATTTCATATTGCTTTATATAAAAAATGAGCTGCGACCATGATTTTGTTCTTTTGTTGGAGGAGGAAAAGTACAAAAGCAAATAAGGGAGGAGTTCCCAATTTTTAGCAGTTAAAGAAAAAAGAAAAAAGAGCAAAAGAGAAATAAGAATAAAATAATTTGAGCCCTAAGATGCTAGAAAACTCACATTGAACCACTTCACTAAAAAATTTGATGATCATAGCTCTGGCAATTTGTGATAATTCACCGAATGTCCGTCTATCTGAGC
Source organism: Thysanoteuthis rhombus (assembly GCA_963457665.1). NCBI lineage: Eukaryota > Metazoa > Mollusca > Cephalopoda > Oegopsida > Thysanoteuthidae > Thysanoteuthis > Thysanoteuthis major. The sequence goes on along the minus strand of OY735208.1, from coordinate 41,680,333 downwards.
AGAGCTCAAGAACAGTCAGAGCTATGCCTACCAAATTTTCTTTGATTACCAAAGGGGAAAGTTTAGAGCTCTTTTGACAGAGAATTTTTTTTTTTCATGGCTCTAGTAAACAATGAAATTGATAAGAGAGAATCTAGGAAGCAGCAATGAAAAGGAGGATTGGAAATCAACAACCCACTGATTAATTCAAGCAATAATCTACATATTGCCTATATATTTAAAAAGAAAAGGTCAGAAATAATGTTTTCCAATAAAAATCAATAAAACATCATTTAAAATAAAAAGAAGAGCTGATTCTGTTCAATGATACTTTACAACTGAATCATAAATTTCTAACTTCAAGAGAACAATTTTAAAAAATATGTATTTTAAAGTTTCATCTTCAAAATTTTTCCTTCAACAAATTATTTTTGACCTTGTGATCCATTAAGATGAAATGTATTCAATATGCATGGAAATATTTGTTACTGACCACATAATGACAACATTACAGCATATGACTTTCTTCATTATTCAGAATTTAAAAGACATCAGTCTTTTTTTTCTCCATTAGGCATATTGCCAAGTGACAGTGTATTTGTTTGGACAAGCTGCATATTGGCTAAGTTCAACTGACTAAAATGGACAAGTGTGTGCATGCATGTGCGAGAAGGAGAGTGAAAAAGTGTGTGTGGGTATCAGCGCAAAAGAGAGAGAGAGAGAAAAGTGTGTATGAGTGTCAGAGAGAGAGAGAGAGTGTAAAAATTTGAATGTCCGTGAGAGTGAGAACGAGAGAGTTCGTCCGTAAAAGTGAGAGCGAGAGAGTTCGTCCACAAAAGTGAGAGCGAGAGAGTTCGTCCGCAAAAGTGAGAGAGAGAGAGAGAGTTCGTCCGCAAAAGTGAGAGAGAGAGAGAGTTCGTCCGCAAAAGTGAGAGAGAGAGAGAGTTCGTCCGCAAAAGTGAGAGAGAGAGAGAGAGTTCGTCCGCAAAAGTGAGAGAGAGAGAGAGTTCGTCCGCAAAAGTGAGAGAGAGAGAGAGAGTTCGTCCGCAAAAGTGAGTGAGAGAGAGAGTTCGTCCGCAAAAGTGAGAGAGAGAGAGAGAGTTCGTCCGCGAAAGTGAGAGAGAGAGAGTTCGTCCGCGAAAGTGAGAGAGAGAGAGTTTGTCCGCGAAAGTGAGAGAGAGAGAGAGATAGTGAGGGTTTGTCTGTGAAAGTGAGAGGGAGAAAGAGGGAGAGAGATAGAGAGTGTGAAAGAGATAGAGACCATGACAGACAGTGAAAGTCAGAGAGATAGTCAAGTGAGTGAGAAAACAGCAAGCCAACCAACTTGCACCAAGTGCCCTTTCATTTTGTTTGCTTATAACACTAATCACAAACTCTAAATGCAGTTTTAGTGTTATTTTGTAGAAGTGGGTATTTCCCCATTTGATATGTTGACAACTTAACAAAAAAGGTAAAAATTAAGATAAATTGAATATGTACTATTATCACATTCCTATATTATCAAAACCTTTAATTTGTTCTATTGTGGGGGGAAAAACAATATCATTTTAATTCAGAATATACATAAAGCAAGAACAATTAGGTTTCAAAACTTTTGAATAATCATATTGACAATATGATGTGTGATATTCTGGTTATTCCCCACACATCAGACAAACCTAAATTTTCAAATGCTTTCCACTATGTGAAATTTCATTTATAACAAGAAAAAAGCCATAAAACATATTAATATACACTCTGAAGATTTATTTGTACACAAGTACAGCAGACAAGTTGTGTTGGAAAAAAAAGCTTCCAGCTTTTTTTTTATATAACATGATGGATACTGGATGGACTATTTGGCATAGAACCTTGTAAATTCACATGAGTTCACCATTAGACATCTTCTAAAATGGTTTTCCAGATTTTAGGAAATTAAAATAAAAAGGGAGGGGGGATTTTTTCTCGGTATTCACTCTTCATTCTTGTGTCAGCACTACCAGACAGAGCTTTCAGCATAGAATCTTGCAGATGCACAGGAGTACACCTTGTAGACACCTGAAAAATGGTTATTTTTGGAAGAAATGTTTTTTTTTTTGCAATAACAAAAAAGTAAGAAATGAAATAGTATCAATTGTAGCAGAGACATACATATATGCACCCATATACCCCATTCCTATTTTCCAGCAGGCAAAATCAGATCTAAAAGTTCTTTTTATTATTTATTAGATGAAATGTTGTAAGCCTGTGCTTCTAAAAGTTGGGGTTGGGACACCTGCTGGGTCTCATGAAGATTATTGAGGTCACTGAAAGGTTTTAAATCTGGTTTAAAGAATAATAGCTTTCTGGATTTTCGGAAAATATGTTCTTGCAAAAAAATAATAAATAAATGATGGTGGGGAGTCTTTCTTGATTCTTGTATAATTATGTCAGCACAACTAGATGTACTAAAGTGATTCTCAACGGCTGGTGAGGAGTGTCATTATCAAAATTTTGTAGACCATAATTAACACCATAGAGATGATAAAAATGATTTTTTCAAAATGCTTTCAGGAAGAAACAGAAGTGAAAATAGAGTTCAATGTTTATTTTGTAGCAAACCATTATGAAGGTGGCATCCTCTTCTTCTCTCTCCTACACTTTAGTCCACCATACCTCCTACCATCCCAACCTCTGAAGTTTCAGACTAACATACCAACATCACCACTTTTGAAGTCTGAACTTTCAAAAAAATTTTTCCATTTAAATTGATGGAAATTGTTTCTCCATTTCACATGATTAAAATTTTTTTTCAGAAAGCTCAGCTTTTGTACAGTAGGGGAAATGTATATTTCCTAACAGCCATTAAATCTTGTATTTGAAGTATAAATGCACATTAGCATGTATAAAAAAACCTATCTTCAAGATTTATAATTCAGAACTTCCAAAGTTTATACTAATAATTCTAAAATGTGGATCACTTCTCCATCAAATCAAATTACACAAGTCTTGTATTTCTTATCATTTTCTTACTGATACACATTAAGCACTGGAAGGTTCTAGGGTCGAGAGCTTCCTAAATTTTGTATCGTATACTTATGAGGTGCTACCAGAAAGTTTTTGGAAATTGACCAATAAAATTTTTTTTTTTCACTTTCCCTTACACATATTTTCATCTGTCTCCTTAGACATTCATATAACCATCTCACAAAAGATAGCTGTGACAAAGATCTACATTTGGTTCATGCGCTTCCACTGTTTAAATTCCTAAATATTGGGTTGTGCTGCGGCTAATGCAGTAGCTTATTCTTGAAGTCTTTGATCTAAACGTAAAATTCTTTTGCATCAACACTATGAACTTTGAGTCTAACAGGTAAATTTATACCATTTTTTCCGAATATTTATATTTCCAGAAAATGTTCTTTTTATAAATGATGCATTGAATAATTGAGGTAAAACTGACTGCCATAACAAAGAGAAAAGACTATTACGAATAGCTTGTAACAATGGAAATAGATTCAAATAGGATAAATTGAAAGAAAACTTAAGGAAAGATAATTCCAGGAGACGACAAGAGTTTCCTAAACCATAGAAATCTAATAAAACTGAAAGTATGAAATTATGGGCAGTATCCATTGTGAGATATTCTGAACCCTTTCTGAATTAGACAAAAGAACAGACACCTACAAAAAAGGGAACTAGGAAATTTATGATCATACATAAGGCCCCATCTAGATCCTCAAAATGTTGATAGACAGTGAAGAGAAAATTGGAAGGAAGAGGTTATTAGAATTAAATCATGTCTGTTCTCTATATTGAACAGTGTGACTTCTGTTTGTTTCTCTGTCCATAATAATGGACTCTTCCACTCAAAGGTCACATTTTTGGAAATGAAAATATTCATCTACAATTTGAAACAACGCACTCTTCCTTCAAATGAGTTCAGTCACGTTTTTTAATAAAAGTTCAGACGAAATTGATGTAAACATTTATTCACACAAATAGCAGCTCAAGAAGAAGTGAACTATCAAGTTTCAACATTAAGAGGGAGAATGTGGAGAAACCAGTTTAACTCCATTGAAACATTGTTAGGTATTTTTATCAAATCATCATTACGGCCTTTAGTATATATACTCATATATATATATATATATATATATATATATATATATATATATATATATATATATATATATATATATATATGTCTGATTTCTAAAAAAAAAATTAAAAAAAGAAGAGATCTCATAGAAATTCAAATATACCTGAATTTTTTCACAAGGAATCACTATTCAAAATACTAATTCTGAGCAAAAAAAAAAAAAAAATGATAGCCAATGAATAGAAAACTCAGAGAAAAAAGTGGGTCAGAAAACCCCCTTGAAACTAGAAAGAAAAACTGCATGGAGAATTCAGAAAATACCAAAATTTGTAAACCAAATAACATGGGGGGTATGGAGGCACAAAGGACATTTAAAAAAAGAAACAGAAGCACTAGTAACAGTACCTAGAAAAACTATTAAAGGTTATAAAGTCACAATAGACGACCAAAAAGTAAATGCGGAGAGAAAAAACTATAAGATAAGTGAATGTAATGAGTTAGCGGAGGAGTACAAGAGCTGGGTTGGAACTACCATTCATTGAGAATTATGCTGATTACTTGGATTTCACCTTATAGACAAGAGCAAACTAGGAGCTGTCTTGGATAATACAGAAAGTAAGATTCTTTGGAACATTGAAATTCAAAGAGGCCAACCTACCAGAGCCAGAAGATTAGATCTAGCCATCATAAACAAAGACCAAAAATAAATACATAAAAACATCAAAATGTGGTCTGCTGGAACAGCTATATCCACCAATTGAAATAGAGAAAACCCAGATCGATATCTTGACCTTTCCAAAGGACTGAAACAATAACATATTGGATAAGGTGACAATCATATGCATAATTATTTAAGCACTTGGAATAACCCTAGAGAACCATGCAAAAAGAATACATAAGCTGAAAATCAAAGAGAGAATAGAAACTTCAGACAACAGCCATACTGAAATAAGCAAGAAAACTGAGGAGAGTACTGGGCTATTCCTAGAAGACTAGCAGTCACCCCAGCAAAATCCTGATACTATCAAACAGAGATCACAACCCAAGGTTGGAGCAAAATAGGTAATCTAGAATGAACATATAAAAATGTAGTAGAAGGAAGTTGAAATTTTAACTGGGATTGTCAAATTGTCACTAGATTTCCTAACACTGCCATTTATATGCCCTGTAATGTGAAGCCTCAAGTTTCACGTACTGTTTTTTCAAAGAAATGAAAAATATATTTCCTAATGAAGTTTTAGACAAGACAATGAAACTGCATTCTGGCAGTATTATAATGTTACTCCAATACTCATTAACCACTATATAGATTTACAGAATGAGAAACTTTAAGAAAGTTACCCAGTAGCTATAACATTCGTTTCTTATCGTCCCACAAGAAAAATTGAGCTATATTGATCTAATAATAAGTGAATCAGGTCTCGGTACCAAATGTCAGAAATGCAAGATAAAGTCTTTCGGAAAACAGTAATATTTGGATAAGAAGCTTTTCAATATACTTATATTTACTTCAAGCAATAGGAAATACTTCAAATTTATTAGGGAGAAATTAAAAGGAATATAGATGATAATTCAAATTAAATCATTACACTAGCAATCTAAATTATTTGTGTTAATGATATTTACATGAATTTGGTATGATTAATAGTATCAGATAGAGATTTTACATTTTTTATAAGTGAAGATGAATGTATCTACTCTTGTAGAGATAAGTATTTCAATAGATTTCAAATTCAAAACAGAAATGTTCCTGAAATGTAATCTTCAAATTCTACAGTGAAAATTATGCAAATGTCCCATCATTAAAAATATTTGAATTCATGTTCATTATAGGAATTAAATCATTATTAAATCTCTGTAGATTCTCAAATGATAAGACTGAAGGTGAAAAATAGATCTGATGTGATTACCCAATTTTAGACTCTGGATTTCAAGCATCAAAACCGTAATATAGAAACACACAAAATACAAATGGTTTCAATATCTCAAGCTACATGATTAGGTGTTGACACTCCAAGATGACATCAAGAGATAAAGTTTAAAAAATTTGTTCGAAAAGAGTTTTGAAACTTCGAAGGGGCAACCAGATTAGACAAATGTTTTTTACAAGTTATTTTGGGACAGTTCAGTAACTCAAAAGTTACCAAGTTAATGCAAACCTAAATAAATATATCTTCCAACTTACTGTTTGAAAAAGTAATACTTCAACATGTTCAGTATCAAAAGACTTGAACTTTTCGCTTCTTTACCTGTGGCAACCCCACAAGTTGGCAGTGAAGGTGTCAAAATGGACACTGTTCCATCAAAATCCAGGAACAAAGTTACCTTTTCAAGAGAAAAAACAATTTATCCTCAGTTTAAAGGTAATGAGATCTAATTAAGATGATTCAGTTTGGACAAACCAAGATTCAGTTTTCTGGTCTGGGTTTGAGTTCCATTAATGCCAATTGTATGATTTATATGAAAGTTCATTATAAATTTTATATTTCAAGGAATATGTTAGTCTGGAAGAGACAAAACCTATAAAGATGGGCTACAAACATTAATATTCTGGGAGGCAAATAATGTATATACAAGTATATAAGATGGACACTTGATTTCTTTAAAAAAAACGATGCAAATATTCACAGAGTCTGATACACTGGTGTTATGGCTAAGGGAACACTACTTTCACTTGATATGGACAGACATGAGGGTTAGGATCAGTTGCAGTGAGTAGCAGTCCTTTTAAATACCATTGTAAACCACTCATCTTATAGTCAGGCATATATGGTTTTAAAAAAAAAAAAAATTTACAAGGAAGGGAAAAACTTTTTTTCACAATTCCTTTAAAGTTTCTTACCAAAGTGTGTTCTACTTCTGACTAATACTACTATCCATAACAATCATGTTTTGCTAACAAGGAAAAATTTTCAAATAATTCAAGTGGCATTATCTGCTAATTGCATAAATATTTCTAATACAAACACCACTTATCAATAAAAATTCCCAACTACATCCTCAAGATAAGTGTAGAAGAGAGATTCTGTATACAATTTACATGTTCACTCATAATCATCATTTGCCCAACTTTAGCAGAGACATTAACACCAATCTTTTTCAAAAACTAGTTGAACTACTAATTACTCAACACTAATTGCACCTGTCTCTTTTTAAGCTAAAAAAATTATTACTCATACAAATTGGATAGAAACACGTGTATATAATTATATAGAATCATGTATCCACACTATGCACTTACAGATATGAGTGCTTTTAGCAAATAAACCAAAATGTATTAAGGCACTTGAGAATACTTCTGCAGTGAGGCTGAATACAGACTATTTGACATAACTAATTAGAACATTATTGAAAGTTATATCTGTACACAATTATTTAATGGTTTTTCTCTCCCTATATGATCTAAGGTCATTTTCAGGTTATTTGTTTAGCCAATGTTCACATAATTCATTACATGAATATTGAGAAGAGAGCAAAGTATCAGAGATATCCTTGAAGCTATTAGCAACCTTGAATGGCAATGGGCAGGCCATGTTGCAAGATTATTAGAAAAAACTCTTTAGATCATGAGCAAAATTTTGACTGGCCAAAAATAAAAAAATGAGATGGCATGATAATTTGGATAAGTTCAGAAAGTTTTGACACAGTGACACGGGATGAAAAAAAAAACTGGCTGACCTTGGGGGAAGACCTATATCCAATGACACACTTTGAAGGCTGATTAGTAGACTGCATAAGTAGTGAGACAGGAGTTCCACTTTCCACTAAAATCTATTGGCAGCAGTAATTCATTTCAAAGAGTTTATAGAATGATTGCTGCAATCAGTTCATGTACTTCATATAGTTACTTCATTCATTCATTGGATTAATGGTATTATATACACTGATGAATCAAGGTTTGAATATTCAAAAGTTCTCATTCAGTAGTTTGTATTCTTACTGCAAAATGGCAGAGCTTGATTTACATGATACAAAAAAAAAGGGTTCTAATGGATCTGAATCTTTGGAGATATAGGAATATTTTATAGAACAATTTCTATTCCATGCAAACGAGCCTTTCTATCCAGACTCTGTGGGCATCATCTTTTTACATTAGGGATTTTAGTCTTATAGGAAGAGAAGTACATGCACTTAATCTGATTACATTTTTGAATTTGACAGAAAAAGTTAGCTAGAGTTACGAAGATTCAAAGCTGTATATGCCATATCAAGGAAGCTATAAATGTTGGTGTTTCAATAAAAAGGCTTGTCCAGCTAAATTCAGTAAAATTTTCAAGATTTCTAATTCCAAAACTATTCAAGATACTGAACAAACATTTAGAATTTCTCCATGAGTTTGGTATAGGAGCATCTGTGGGTTTTTTTTTGGCAGAATCTAAGCTTGTGACCTGGGAAAAGTTCCTAAAATTAGGTGATTTGATATGGAATGACTTATATCTCACGTAATTTTAAGAGTATATGTATTTGAATAGAGCAAGACAAATTCTTCTATAGATAACCATACACATGTAATCAGAATTTTCTTAAATAGAACATAGTAAATCATCACAAAAAATTCTTTGTCTGCATTATTGATAATAAAAGGCACAGAAGATAAGAAAGTCACATTTCCACCTGTAAACCAAGCAGGACTATGTAGTTGAAGACATATCAATGGATTGAAAAGAAATACTGGCTGAAAAGGGTTTATGGCTAGAAGGTTATGTTGATAGTAGGGAAGAGAAGTGAGATTATTTTTTTACCTAAGGTGTGACAAAAGGTTATAAAAATATCTCCATATAAATAAGAAACTTGACTCACCTTCTCTGGAAGGTGAGAGTTTAACATGATACTTATTGTTGTGATCCTGAACAAAGAAACTGGATATAAATATCCAACAACAACTACCTCACAAACACGACTACAAGGTGCTGATAAAACCAGTGTTATTCAAATTTAGTAGAACAATATCCAATACCTATGCTCTTCTAGAATGATAGCTAAAATCATCCAACATTATAATCTTTTATTCATGAATCAGTACACTTGTTTGAATAGCAAGAAGAAACATTCCACATCATGTTCTTAGACTTACAGAGAAAACATTTTCAATATTTTTAGCTCCAAGCTGAGCTTCATCCTAACATAATCAGAAATAACCCTAAAAATTGTGATTTAGGATTTTAGAAAGGGTTAAATACCCTGATTTACTACTTTTCAATGTAAAAGATATTAGTTTGAATTAACCATTTGGAATTTTAAAGCAAAATATTAGCAATTAAGTGACTAAACGAATATTGCATTCCCTTCCAAAATTTACGGGAAATCATTTTGCAGCAATTAGCAATGGTTAGCAAGTTAGTTGAGTCAGCCATTATTTGTGAGTTCAATGAGTGTATTCCAAGTAAATCTTTTACCAAGTACAAAGGAGGGTGCAGGTGGGCTGATAGATAACAGCTCAGAGAATAGAATCGGTGAATTCCGGCTAGGGCATTTCGCCCTAGGGAAAGACACGAATCTACTTCACACTCACACCAGTTGGAGCCCGTTATAGTACACCAGCTCTATAGCCGTAATTGCTATGAACAATTGGGTCTCCATAGATCATTGGAGAAATGGAGACAAAGCCATTGCTTCGGAGACACAGAGGCAGCTGAGCAAATACAGAAAGATAATAGGTTGACAGGCATTTGATATAAACCTTATTTGCACTAAAATACTTTACGTAGGTATCCTTTTTTCAATATAGTTAAACGGACAAGGAAAGAGATGATGATGCAACTAATTCCTTCATATGATGACTGATTTCGGGGTCAAAGAATACTGATATGAATGGCAAAACCAAGTTACAAAACTAACTTCTTCCAACAAGTATTAAAAGGAAACAGACTAGAAATCTGATAGATGATGTCAAGTCTTATAGAATTCTTTCATCAACCTATTTGACTTTATTTCTGATTACCAAAACAGAAGAAATTCATCCATTACAATTCATTCAATCTAATTTGAAAAAAATGGAATAAAAGTAAAAAGGTTTTAATCGCTATATTGATTATAAATTTTCCTAAAGAGCTTGCAATGGCTCAAAATGTTCAAGAGAAGAAATTATTTAAGTAAATGTTGTCATGAATGATTTTAGAAGTAGAAAACAAATTATTGATACAGGCACCATCCACTGCTGGTTTGATCCTTTACTCATGCTGTTCCTATGGTTTATGTTGAACGAAACTTTTTGTACCAATACTTGGTACCATTTACTACTATCTATCATGCCAAGGAATAAGAAGTAGAGAAAATACCATTATTTTTCCCTCAGAACTCATATTTAGAACAAATTCTGAGGATTAGACAGAGTATAATATTTGCACAGTTTTTTGGAGAAAAAAATTGATTTGATTTACAAATAACTGGAGAAAGTTCCATAGAATGTTATTTGTAGATCACATTATTAAACAAATACAAGACATAGAATTTCCCCTTCTCAACCATCTATATCATAGCGAATGACATGTATGATTGACCCATGTTTATTTGCCACTTACTGGTAGAAAAACAAGTTTTGAATAACTCAGGTGAAGAGAAGGAGAAGGAGACTAAATTGCTAACAAGGCAATATTGCAAGACAGTCTACAAGACTAGAACAACATTACAAGTAGGACTACCTCCAGGCACTTGTTGACCTTAAGCTATAGGTCAAAATGTATACAAGGTTTGAAAGCTACAATTTGCCTGGTTTCTCCTGAATAGTACTATACACGAATCTGTTCAGATTGTACTTTATTTGTAGAGTAAGTTCAAGATTTAAACAAATCCTGTTACTTTTGTATAGGAGATTGAAGTTTCATCTTTGTAGCAAAAATGGTTTGAATATCTCTGCTTTATTGGCTTTGATACAATATATATAATACTAAAAGTCTGATTTTGTCTGTGTACAACTCACAGTAGCTGAAATGGTGTATTGTAATCAAACGGTATTGAATCAAAGTACCCTTAAAATGTGTTAACTTAATACAAAAACAAATCTGGGTTCAATCAGGTCACATCTGATTGCACTATTTTTCTCTCAAAAGGTTGCCCAAACAGGTCAATGGGTTGTGTAATATTTCACTAATTTTCAGCAATTGAAGAATGAAAAGTTATTAGATATTTGGAAAGAGATTTTTTTCACCGATTCTAAATGAAATTAATAATGATATAAACCATTCTTTTGCTGCTATTGTGGAAACTCTTGCACTGGAGACAATGACAGCAGACTGCTGTGAAAGCTTTTGCATGATTCCATTCATAAAAAAGCTGTTGTTTTTTTTTTTTTTACTTAAAGTCGCCAATCACACCTACGATTGTGAGAGCCACCAAGTTTTTGAATAAACAATTAAGTTAAACAAAGTTTTTAGTTTGCACATTATTGCAATAAAAAAAAAGAGTAAACAATAGACATTCAAGACATTTTCTTGAACCTCTTCTCTGGAATTGTTGAGAGAGAAAGAAAGGGGAATCCTTTTGTAAAGGTCATTGTAAGCTACATCTCACTACAATTGAAGAATCTTTACATGTGTGTATGTGTGTGCAGACACCACAATTATTCAACAACTGGCCACTATATGAAGTTGACATTCATCAGATATATTAGTCAGCACACAAAGCAGTGTTGAGTTTGAAATAGTTTGGATCAGCAGTTCATAAGAAATCTGATAGAAAGAAAAATCTTCCTCCGAAGTTTATATAAATTACCTCCCTGACTTTCACTCTTTAGAATTCATTTTACATAGACATTATTTATAAAATTCAATTCAATCAGAAAATTTGATCATTTTATTCAGAATTATTTTAATGACAATTATGGTAGGCTGCTACACACATAAATCTGGTCTCTTTCCAAACATGCACCTTTGGAGCAGGCACTGCATGAGTACAAGTAATAGCAAAAAGGGTCAGAAAGAATACTCATCCATATCAAATCAGGAATGCATTGTAGTCAATATTTTACAAGTATTTCTACTGAACCATCTGCTAGTTCTACCTTTCTATTTTTTCAGCTTGGTTTATAGTGACATATCATTAAGAGCTGAACAATACAGGTTTACTTCACTTTTTGAAAGTTTGCTTTATACTACTTTCTTAATTTATCCTCAACAAGGTGAAAAATAGTGAAAATAGAGTTCAACATTTATTTTGCCACAAACTGTCATAGAATCAGTGAGCAACCTCTTTCTCTTCCTTCTACACCCTAGTCTCCTGTACCTCCGACTCAGCCTAACATGCCATCATCGCCATTTTGGGGCCCTGGGAACATTGAAAAATTTCCCCCCTATAAATCAATGGGAACTATTTATTTGCTACACACCATTCAAGCTTACAAGGTTTTATAGAAACACCCTACTCTAGAATAGCAGTAGGAAAAAAAACATGTTAACAAAATAAAACCATACTTGGGATTTGGATTTAGATCTGGTCAACACCGCAATCAACCCTTACACTCTACAGTGTGACAAGTCCTCAACATTTGCTGAATATTAATGAGTCATTGAGAATTCCCGATTATAATTTTCAAGTACACACACAAAATAGACAGCAAAATATCAAAAATTCAGCTTTATAAACTCATTTTGTGGATGTAAATAAGGTTATTAATGCTAATACTGAATATGACATGCAGCCCATCCTTGTGTATACAAATGGGTATATGAATACAAGATGACATTATAATAGCTTATTTATCTTCTATCTGCAGTGGGCTAACAATACAGAAAAGTATTGGGTTTCATTATTGGCAGACAAGATCATGAAAGTAGACAGTGAACACCTACCCCATGATCTCTAATCAATCAAAATGAAAAAAATATTGTGATTTTTGTTCCTGGGTAGTGAGTGTTATTTTCTGAATACTCATATGGAAAAAGTAAAAAAAATGGCTACTATTGCCTTCAGACTTTGCTTTTTTAGTGATGTAAATGTTTTTCTCACTTCATGTGATTAAAAATGTACAAATTTGCCAGTTTTCCATCATTATCATTGTCCTGAACTAAAATAGAAAAATTCAAGTTGCACAGTGTTGTTACATCATGGATAGATCAATTTACATCAAGTTGAAGATATTAGAAGAAGTCAAACACTAGACTCAACTCAAATATCTACCAAAGTAAACACCAGAGTAGTAAACAGTATTAGTCTTCTCAAAGGTTTAGATGATCATTGATGTCTTAATTTATTTCATCAGTCTCCCCCCCCCAAAAAAACAAACAAATATATAAGCAAAGTCGATGGAATGGATATGCTAGCTGAATCACTGGAGGGAAAAAGATGCACATATCTGAAATCTGAATCGGATCAAAGATGGAAAACATGACACATACCTTCCAATCTTCATCAGATACAAATTTCTTGATAAATGACAAGCTACCTAGCAAACACTTTCTTTTTTGTAAAATAAATTTAAAAAATCTAATTCATCTACAAGTGTGAGGGAGGTAACCTTCACCAGAAGTTATTACCCAAACTTGAGATTTGAATTTTTTTTTTCACATGAATCTAAGAGTTAATCAAAATTAGGTATTGGATTGTGCTGCAGAATAAGGTCAAGCTCCATAAGAGAACTCACCATTCATTGCCAATCCCTTCAAAAAAATTTTTACAGTGAACTACCAACAGATTTACCAGTAAAAAAACGAGCTGAAATCAATTGTAACTTTACACAAACAGAATTCCTTCCCTTCACAAAACCAAATCAAAATCTAACAATCATTCTCTGATCTTCAACTTCCAATCCACTCCACCATTAGAGGATGATATGCTGCTAAACCAAACCATTCATCCTACAGATCTTGGGCTACGATCAGAAGTCATATTATCTCATTTGTTTTTCCATACTTTATCAAAGAGCTATCAACTTGTGCAGTTGAATAGTCTTTAATAGTGTGATTAATGTAAGCAGACAACAACTTTAGAAGTCCCCTTCATCATAAAATCTGAGTGATTACCACTGTTCACAGTATGAAAGATGAACTAAAATACTGAGACAGTTTCTTTACAGCCAGTTAATTCATTTTAAATTCTCAGAACAAATTGGTTGTTTGGTTCTTAATTTGAAAATACTTTAAAAAAATTAAGTAGTCTAAAAAGTTCTTCTGTTTTTGTCATTAGATGGCGACAAGTGGATTTAGTTCTAACCTTTAACACTCTACATTCTTTTCCAAGATTGTGAGCACTTAGTAACTTTGAATTCCTGTTACTTGTGTGTTTATTCATGTATGATTGAAATTGACTGACAACATAACTGTGAAATTCTAACACACTATCCGTTTGGCGATTTGAGTCACCTGCTGAATGCTAAAGGTTAAAGTTATGTGGCAGGACAAACTTTTTGCTCAGCAAACAAAGTCACCTACAGAGAGTGAAAGGTTAACTAACTTCATTCAGAAAGATCGCTTTTGATTATATTGTGACAGTTGTCATATCAGTGTGCATTTTTAATAAATGTCAAAATTGGCCTACTTTTGTTTATTGCTTCTAACATTGGAAATGGAATATAAGCGACATATTACACGCTTTCACTTCAAGAAGGTAATAAATGCAACTTGAATGCAAAAAAAGATTTGTGCAGTTTACGGAAAGGGTACTGTGAATAATCGAACATGCCAAAGAAGTTGGCAAGTTTCAATGGAGATTTGATAGCAATCAAATGAAGACATTACTTGAAAATTATCAACATTATACCATATAGGATATAGCCAATACACTGAAAATATCTAATTCAAGCATTGAAGATCATTTGCACCAGTTGGGTCATGTTAGTCACTTCAAGGTATGGCATCCCCACAAGTGGGATCCCCAACCCCGAAAAACCACAGGACTGTACTTAAATATTCTGTTTTCAATGAAAACTGGATATTTTGAAACAGCAAAGAACGTAAGAGATTGTAGGGCAAGCAAAATGAACCACCAAGAGCTGGACTCCATTCAAAGAATATGAATACAGTGTATATGGTAAGATTAGAAGGAAGTCCCTTACCATGAGCTCTTTCAGGAAAATCAAATAATTGATTTTAACTATTGCCACCAATTTGACCAACTGAAGTAGCTATCTGAGAAAAGTGTCTGGAATTACTTAATAAAAGGTGTATAAAATTCAATCAGGTTAACATTTGAGTGTACGTTTCTTTGGTGACCAGCAAAAATCCTAACAGGGTGGCTGAGAAGTTTTCACTGATCTACTGATATCATCTTTTGGAAGAAATTTTGGTTCCCTGGAAGACTGCAAAAGGTAGCTAGAGTAGTTGTTTGTTGAAAGAGACAAAAAGTTATGGACAGGATTAATTATGAAGTTGATTGAAAGAAGGCAGAAGATAGAGGAACAAAACAGTAATATCTTGTTCAATAAGGTTGATGACAAAAATTCAAAAAATTGCTTCCTTTTTACAATAAAACCATATAATATCTTCAGATGAAAAATTTCAAAAGATAATTACCAGGGTGGGGGCATTTTTTAATAAACATTTCTGAAATTCTCTAGCACCAGAGACAATTCTATAAAAACATTTCTGACAATAGATGAAAAGCCTCGAACAAATGTTGCACATAAAAAAAAATAAGTTTTGAAGTATAATACAACAAAATGTTCAAATAAAAAATAAAAGTAAATAAGTAGGTAGCAGCAAACAGAGGATTTTAAATTACTTCCTTTAGTGCTTCACTTCCTTCAACACTAGGTCGCGTTATTGCTTTTAAATGTACTGACAAGACATTGCCTATCAATGATTCCTTAGTACAGTACTGGATTATTCATCCAACTTCTAGAAAAACAGCTACTTCAAAAAGTGGTGGGCTTTGTAGTAGTTCATCACTTTGGCACTCATTTGTTTCAACTTTCGTAACATGGTTGAATCGACTTCAGATGAAGATTTGAGAGTAGATATTGAATAACACTAAAATTCATATGAAGAAAAATTAGATTTTGAATCAAATGAAATAACTTTTGATCCAAGTTACTTCTCTTGCACTTTTAGGTAATCTAAAAAAAAAAAAAAAAAAAAAAAAAAAAAAAAAGATTTATGCTCATCACATAATTTGTACAAATTTTAGTCATTTTTTTGTTACTTTGCATTGTTTATTTTATAGTTTTAGTATATATATATATATATACATACATATGTATATATTAAATCTTGGTTCAAAAATACACAAAATCCAGGCCACCTCTGGTGCTAAGATGACTGGATAAATATAACTGTACTGGTTCTTCCCATTCCAAGTTTCCTCCATTTAACCACTAAATCAGATGGAGTACAGACGCTGCTTGGTGCTTTTACATTTATGTTGGCCAAACTCGGAAAATTAAAGGAAAATAGGTCTGGTTAGTCAATTAATAGAAACTGCTTTGAGACCAGTGTCATTTGCATCATAGCATGTCAGAGGTGATCAATTAAAAATTGGCAATAGGGGTGTTCAATGAATAAATTATTTCTCTCAAGTTTTGCTGAGTGCAGAGCATTAAAGTCAAAATTTTTAAAAATAAACAAGCCTGAACTCCGGCAGACAAAAACTAAGGTACCAATTGAAGATACCATTGTAAATACAGCCGTCCCCCTCGAAAAGAAACCCATTTAGGAATTTTTGAACAACCAATAAATCGATTATTCCAGGCATAATGAGTAAAAATTTTAATTTTCAGTCCTCTAGCTCCATTGGTATAGCCTGTAAAAGTGACTGATATATAGCCAGCCAGCCAGCCAGAACTACTTAAAAACTGAATAAATCTATGTTAATTATGTCGACAGTTTTAGTTGATGGTTTTTAAAAGAGCAATGGATTTGAGAATGCTGGCAAAAGCAATGCAAAAACTAATGTTTTCTACTGACCTTTGACTTTTTCAGAGTTAGCAAGACATGACAGCATCTTGCTTGCAACTAACATAGACAGTAAATGAATAAGTAATAAAAAATGTGTCAGCATTGAGACAGTCAGGAAATGGAGTGTGTTTCTTAATATGGTTAAAGCATGCTTTGAGGCTGGGTTGCAGGTGTCGGGATGGGTGTTTAGATTTTGTTTTTCTTCATAAAAAGGGTAAAGGCTGGAGTCCAACTTCAAATAATAGAATATACCACATAATCTAAATAGTTTCTTAAAAAGTTACCATCGCTCATGTACCAAGAAAGCCGTTTATTGTGATCAGTATATGAAAGTTCTATTACAAAAAATAACCGGTAGATGACATTAAGCAAAGGATATAAAAATTGGAACAATTAACATTCATTGTCATAATAAAAAATATATTACATTTTTAATGAAGTTTTGATACCGACTTATCTTGATAACAGTGACCGTTTGATTACATTTTCGTTGATTATAATCAACTGCTTGCCTAGCATCAGAGTTCTCTAGCATTTTTTAAATTTCTCTAAAAACTCTTCCCAAAAGAAAGGATTGATGAATTTCTCCAAGCAAAAAAGATTTCAATTGATAACAGCAATTTTTGTTAGGATAGAAAATCTCAGTTCCTTCTTAATCATTTTTAAAGCATAGATAGAATATTTACTGAGGTAATTGGGTTAAGTTACCAGATGATTTTCCCAATAACTTAATAAGTATTTGCCTTTACTAACTTCTAAAGAAAATGAATACTGTATAATTACCTAGCAAGGAAAAAAAGAAGATGAAATAATGACTAACAAATGAATTTATTCTTAATCTGAAATAAAACAGAATGATGTATTCTTAACCATATTTTAACGAAAGACAATGTTTTCATATCAACATTTACTTTTCTAGCTAATTCACCTACATTCGTGTTAATATTACATTTATAATTCCTTTACAAGCAACACAAAGAAAAAATATCTCACCTGAATATATTTTGAAACTCCTATAGAGGCACAGAGTGAGTATATCAATATACATGCCTCACTTCAACATCACTTTTGGAATTCACACCTATAATAAAAATTGAAAAAAATAATTAATATTTATGGAGATAAAGACTAATTATCCAACATAGCAATTTACATGGCTGGAGTGCTAAGAGAACGAAAAGGTCAAGGGGTTCAAAATGCCTGATTGAAAAAACTAATCAACAAAAATTTCAAACTGAAGGAAAAAAACCTTGAGTGGTCAAGTTTATTATTATAATATTTGTTGTATAAATAGTGTATAAATAGTTAATATTTTCCCCCCTGTAGACTCTTTGTGGAGTTTGAGCCACAATGCAGTTGTAGTCACAAGTAGGTTTTATGCGGTGGAGTTGCTAGCCCAACACCTAAGAAGACTGCCCTTCAGAGCTAAAAGGCTCCGACTTCAACCACCATTTACCCTGGCAGATTCATGCTTTTCCCAAACAACATTAGCTAAAACATAAGCTCAGCTTGCTGACTCAGTTTTTTATGCCATTCCGCATCTCCATAAATATCTTTAGTTGGTATTGAATTATGTACAAGATATAGAAAAACAAAAGTCACACACATACATCTGTTAGCAAAAAAGAACTTACACGTAGAGAGATATATTAAAGATTGGCATTTGACAAGGTACTAAAAAGTTATTGCATTTTATTAATGATTTTGTTAAACTCAAGATTCCATTCTAAGAGCCTTAATGGTTATTCTGAATATAGAGAACAATAAAATGGCTGTAAATTAAAGTTCATGTAACTCTGCATTTACAGAAGAGCATTGTGTGAAAAAGTGTGGTAAAATAACATCCATTTAATCAGTTACTATGAGTACTAGTTTAAAAATTCAAATATGATGCTGAATGCACAGACACACAAAATGTTTAAATTAAAGACCAAGTTCTAATTCCATACATAACAAAGTTAAACTTAATTCATAACACAAGGAAAAGGTGCTTCTCAAGTAATAAGTCATCCCATAAGTGAAGTCAGATTTTAGAATCAGAAAAATGTCAGAAATTCATGTTTAATTAGAAATTATTCATTAATATTGGTTCCATCATTATCAATAGCCTTTTAATGATTCAAAAGCTTCAAAATACTGCTTTTGTAAACATTTTTTGATTTGGAAGAAAAGAATGTAGACAGGGTAGTTTCGGCACCTTTGTGTGTTCTAAGGACGAGACGAAGATGGTTCTTCAGAAGAGATGATAATCAGGTGGAGCAAGATTAGGAGAATAAAAAAGGTGTGGATTTTTTCAGATGTTATTCTTGCTGTATGGGGCCATGTATTATCATGATGGAACACCACACCTTTGTGATTGATCAAACCAGGCCCTTTCACTTTCAAAGCAGTGTTTAAACATCTTAACTGCTGACTAGTCCTTTCACCTTATTTCTGTTGCTTTTTATCACTATTCTCAGATTGTTATTCCATGTCTGTTAAATAAGCATATCTGACAAATCTACCAAGTAAAACAAGATCCTGAAAGGCAGTTTTTGTTTCATGATAGGTAAACTTACTCACTAGTTATGAACATTTTCAGGAATATTTGAATCAAGTAAGGAGAACATGAGGCTTTGAATAAACATACAGGAAAAGGAACTAAGAGGTTTATTTAATCAAGAGAAGCAAATACCTTCACTGTACTGAGCAGCTTCGATCTTCTCTTCAGGTAACCCTAACTTTACCCTCAGGCAAAGCAAAGGTATCTGGCCAGGTTAGCCATCCTAGTCCTGAGACTCAAAGGGGATTAAATATGGGTCAGTCTATGAATTGTCTGACAGTCCCCAAGTGTCCTGAGTCTCTAGAAACAGCTTTGTGCGGGCCCGCCACACTATCCGAGGAAGCGTGGGTCACCAGTCTTGGTGTTCTAACTGTGAGAGGGGGACATTTTCACAGGGCAACTCTGAGAAGACGCATCGATAGATTGACCAAATTGCGTCTCTTTTAGGATCACTTTTGTGTTATAAACCCCCGGAATGTCAGTGGGAAGTTAACTAAGAGACCAAGGGTGACTTGGAACTGTGCAATGCAGGGGTATTCAGTTCCCGAGGTATTTTATATACACACATACCTTAGCAGCTTCAATAGAAGCCATTTATGGCTAAGTGTCAAACACTTTGATGTCAAGTGTAATGACTTGTTTAGCTGCAAAGTTTGAAGACAGAAAGCCATTTTTAAGGGTGGGGATGACATACGACAAGGGAACTTTGGTTGATTTGGCTTACTGGTGGTCACCAAGGGTAGAGAGTAATTACTGTACTGTTCCCAAATAATGGTTTCTATTACTTTTGGAATGTTTGGAGCAAGACCAGTCATGTAGTAACTTGATGACCTTATGGAATTTACTTCACAAACTCACAGGGAAGATATAAATAAAAATGTACAGAATCATTTTAAATGCTAAAAATCATGTTTATTTAGTCAGAGGACAAAATCTTCATAAAATTGGTTATTTGAGATATTTTAACAAATTGCAGGCAGCTTATCTCTTCAAACTGTAACACTCATAATTTCAGAATAATAAACAAAATGAAAAGCCATATTGAACAAAGTAGCTTTGCAGATTTCAGAACTAAAGTGATTATATTCCATATATTTTCTTAAAACTATAGCCTACATTTGTTGTTTTGTTTTGTTATGGTTGATACATCTGAGGAAAGCTAAAGAATGCATGTTGTACTGGGTCTTTAGAATTTTCTTGGTGCATTTTTCCTTTCTATCTCAGCACACTCAGTCTAGGGATTCTTCTGGACAGATATGTTCTAGTTGAAAAAATAAACAAGGGAAAGAAAAGTACTAGCTTATTCTGAAGGCTTGATACAATATGTATCTGAGGAAGGACAAAGTATACATTGACTGAAACATAGTATTAAAAACGACAAAGATGAAGACAATAGCTATCTAACTACAAATCAGATCAAAAAATCATTTCAAAGCAGTTTCAAATAGATTTTTAATTCAATTTTTTCAATACAGAATTCATTAAAAGTTACTTTAAAAATGAAAACGAGTAAGAAATGCTTATTCTCATCAATTATTGAAAAATTAAAATAATAAATCATACATAATAAAAGAGCCGGGTCTGTTACATTTATAGTATCAGTAGCAACCATCAGCTGAGCCTGTTGTGGTATACTTATGATAACTGTAAGTGAAGCAACAAGTTATGGACAAGTACAACTAATACCTATAAGCTTGACAAGATTACAAAAACGATGATCAGCTGGTTATGGTTTACTTAGGTTAAGTCTAGCATGAGGTATATTTTGTGATGCATCCATTGATGGTCAAACTTATTGACGATGGCAGGCAAGATCAGCATGCTTACCACTGCACTACCCCAAGCGCTCAAGTGATGTTTGTTGATCTTAGTTATTCAGTTGAAAAAGACAGGTTGCACCCAATGACTAGGAAAACAGGTCTTGACTTTGAATTTGTGTGGCTGAAGTGGACATCTGTGCACTGGTGGCACCTGTTGACATGCTACAGCCAACTAGTCTCAAACTTCCCTGTCCCTTACCCCAGATGTCTGACTACTCACCCCACCAGCTCTAGAGGCTCTATTGAATAGTTAACGGAAAAAATGTACAAGTAGGTAGGAAACATAGTACACAAACCACAACAGAGGCACAACTAAGATATGGTTGTAAATATTTGTCGGCAATAACTTTGAACATCACATCAAGTGAATATGCACATCACAACAATGAAGAGGGAGAGAGGTGCAGATTTTTTCAGTATTCATCTGCTTGTATATTAGAATATAATCAATAGAGAAGAAAACAGAGGAGATCTCATTAAAAGTTGCTGTAAGTGATTTTGTATATCTCATCCCATCAGATTTGTATGTATAGACAATATACAGCAATATCTTTAATAGTGCAGTTAATCTTATATCTCGGAATTTTTGAGATGAGGTATTATTATTATTTCTATTGATATTCAGACCATGAAAAACAACAAAGATGAGGATGCAGTTAATCTATTTCAAAATCACACAGTTCAAGATCTCAATAAAATGTTATGTGTTTCATTCATTTGTACAATACCTTTACTATATCAAAACCTGCACAAATCAAAACCATACTATTCAAGGTATTGCTGTGTGCTTAAGGAGTTTTTAAATGGTTACTAACTGGCACTTTATAAGCTGATACTTAAATATACAAGTTAGAGAATTGTGTGTGTTTTCTATTCTTAAGCCACAAAAGTAAATCAAAATAAACCAAACCCAGTAAGACAAAACATAGAATATTAAACTAAAGAAAAAAATCTCTTACATAACCACTGCTATTAAAAGAAGTCCATAGATTGGTATGGTAGCAGCAGACTTCTCGTCAGAAAGTTAAAAAAGTACATGACTCAAAAAAAGGCACACCCTACATTATTTTGGAATTGATATAAATACCTTTTTAAAGGGTTTTCAAATTGTTAAAAATAAATTGTTCAAGTGAAAAAACATACAAGCACTGCTACACATACTAATATATGTATGAAATCTCTGAACTAAAATTCTTTTCTAGCCAAAGTGCAAAGTTTATGACTAATGTGTATGTATAAGCTTTTTTTTGTATCTCAAGATGGCTTTCTACATCACAATTCCTAGATATTGCAAATAAAAAGTGTCTGATAAGACAATATGAAAAGGTTCTCATTGCACACACATTACAAAAAGCTAAAGATGCTAGCAGCTTTAACCCTTTTAAGACTAACCTATTCAGGCACTTAATGCTCAAATTAAAACATCCCAGCAGACTTCTAAATGAGATCAAGAGGATATATGTATCCCAGCAGTCATAGAGAACTTCATTTATTTCTTTTACTTAGTCATATCAGAAAAATGAAAAACTCATACTTAATGTGGTCAGGATAGATGCTGACAGAAAACTTCCGAATTTATCCTATCAAAAGGACATCTTTTATAGGGTTAACTTCCTGTTTTCACAAAACTAAAAGCATCTGTAGGTTCAATGGTGGTAGAAGACTTGGATGTATTCAAAGAGTTTTTCAGACAATTGAACTCATTCTTGTTATTTTTGTTGTTCACATAACATTTCAACCAAAACAAGAAGAATCAGTTCAATTGTCTGAAAACCTGTTTGATTTTAATAACTCTTCTCAAAATTACAGACAATAACTTGATGGCATTGTTTGGCTAGATTTACTTCAACTGATTTGTTACACATTTCAAATCAGGATAAAGATGTTAATGTACTAATAGTGAAATATAAGACACACACACTGATTTTACAAAATTATAAATATGTCAGAAGTGTACAGATGTTAAAGAGTTGTTCCAGTTTGGAGTCAATAAGACAGACAAGCCATCCAACAATGTGTTTCTATAGTAACTTTACTTATCAGTATTAGTTTTAATTCAACCTCTGGTGATTAAATATCTAACCCCCAAAGGTTAGGTCCATGCAGAGACTCAATTCATATAGGTTTTTAAAAAGGTGGCAATGCATTTTTTTCAACACTTCCAACAAAATTGAAAAAGCTATATGTATTCACTCATATCTGTCAGCCCACACAATATTTCCAAAAGTTCTTGATGAATTTCAATGAAATTTTGTGAAAGAGTAGCCCATGGGCTTAACAAGAATTGATCAAATTTGGGGGCAAATCCAGGAGTATATTTTTACAGTAACCTCGCCAGCATTGCAGATATACATGAACTGATTTTATCAATTTTAGTGACAGTAGCATCAACAGAGGTCTATGCTCTCTGAGTGCTTTCTAGCTTATTCTATTTTCAATCTCATAGCCAGCCAATATTTTTCGTCTCTTGTTATTAATGTTTTGTTATTCCAAATAAAAGCCAAAAAATAAAACAAACACTCGCATGATTAATAATTACTCTGTCAAACGTACAGTCATATCAGTGACTTGGTCAATGATGATATGATGTCATGACTCAGAAAATACACTTGAGATTCTGGTCAATAGCAACGAATGCATACTTTTCAGATACAGTTGAATTTTCAAGCTGAGGCTTGAAGAGATTCATCAGATGCCAAGAAAAAAACATGAGACATAAAAATGTGCATAAAAGTGATGTTAAGTTTCTCAAAACAGTTAAAGATATTAAATAAAAGTGATAATACTATCTAACATTGATAAATATTTGGATTGCTTTGAGTTCCAATGTGGGGTGAGGATGAAATCACCTTCTACGACTAAATTCAGCATTTATTACATTCACATGAAAATGAATGCAATTTTTCCACAAATTATTTTCTCTTAGGTGCGGGTAGCCCAATGGTTACCAGCATAGAAAATTGAATTCTAAAATAGTTTGCATTCATTTCTAAAAAATCTATTTTATTAGGTGTGTGCAAAAATTTCCAGCTTCATTCTCCATTACAGCAATACAACATTGAGGAACATCATATTAAGAAGATCTGGACATTCATTGTGAATGTATACAGTATTCTGAAGAAAAATGTTAGCATAAACAAAACCATATGGTAAAACTCAACAGATTAGAAAGTGCAATGGTTTATCTAGATACCAAATGGCTACAAATCTCAATATCTCAATTTCCTATGACTGAAAAATGAGAAGACCCTTAAAATTATTCATTGAATATGTAAAGATCTCAGAAGTAAAGGAAAAGGTTCCACAGTGTGAGCAAAAAATAGATAAGCCCATTTGAAATTGGAAGGAACTTGAAATTTATCTCTAAAATCATAAACACATGCAGTGGGCACGATGACAAACTTACAACATCTCAAAAACTCAAAAGTCAAGTAATGAGTATAACAGTGGTTTTAAAATTCAAAATTCTCCAGTCACTAAGATGAGGAAGGAAACTACAAGGCAAGTGTGAGTATAGTGAAGAATTAGGTAGTTGGAGGGTACTAAAAATTTAGAAATGATCTATATCTGGCATTCCATACTGCAGAGCTTTATTACACACTCTTTTAGTTTGTTTTTCCTATGACTGGTGAAGTTATAACTGAAATTTTATCATTTATACATGAAACAGTTTTACAGCTTTTGCTATTGATTTATACTGAGCATTTAGATAGGTTTCTCAGTCAAACATTTGATTACTGAAATTCATTCTCTGATGAAATGAAAGCTCATTTTCCCATGTCAATACAGCTCTCCAAAGAAAGTTAAAAAATAAGTCTTAAGAGGCTTCATATATTAAAAAATGGATTACAAAACTCCAAGCCAAATAAGCATCATTTGGCGCTCTATCTAAAAACTTAATTTAAATTGTGCCAACATATGGTCAATGTATTTATGAACACTTATTAATGTGCCTATTAAATCTGTGAATACAAAATATATTTTCTGGGTAAATTTAAGTTATCAATTAATGTAATTTGACTTGAAGAACATCTCACTTAAGTTTTGCCGAACAAATTATGATAAATAATCCCAGTGTCACTATATTAGACATTTAGAAAAGTTTTGAAAGAAAAACATGGATTTTAAGTGCACTTCAATTTATAAAGCTACAAGAAGGTTTGAGAATGGTGAAAACTTAGGAGATCCCAGAAAGCATAACACTGGGATCTGTACATTAACATCTGAAGACAAGAAAGCAATAAAATTAAAAATTAAAAAAGTTAGAAAATCTCAATCATCAATCAGACTTATCTTCTCATTATGTAAGTCATAGTACTGTTATAAAAGCAATGAAGAATGATTACAGAATAGAATAGTGGGAGAAAGAAGAATCCAAAGTATAGCACTGATAAAATGGCTGTAATTGGGACAAGGCTAAGGATTTAGGATCAACATTTTTGAGGTCCTGTAAGTGATGAGTCTTATATTACAGTTAATGATAACGTAACCTTCTCCTATGCAGGTTATCATACAGATTCTTTTGATGAAACCCCAGATTGAGTTAAATCATTAATAATTTCCATCCAAAGTTGGTATATTGTATGCTATTACCAACAATGATGCTTCACCATACTTCTTACGGGGACAAGGTTTTGCAATCAATCAGAAATATCATAAATTGGAGTGCCTTCTACATAGAATAGCCTCATAGATGGAAACAAAGGATTTTAGAAATTCTGCAATACTCTGGCTTGACAAGGCATCATAACAATAAACCAAGTTTGTGTCGCAATATCTTGATTCCAAACAAATTACGGAAGTACTAAAGTCAGACAATCAAACAAATTGCCCTTGATGCCATCCAACTGAAACATGTCATGCCATAATTGAATGAGCAATTTTCAAGGATGAATTTAAACCTAAAAACAGATATAAATTGTATTCACAGGTTCAAGCAGTGATGGAAATGCATCATATCATTTTACAAAATACTAACAAGAATTTTTTTGGTTTCTGTTTGCTGCAAATCCACTGACAGGGATCAAAATGGACAATTTATATAAACTTTTTTGTATTCACCACTTTTTCAGTTGTAAATGATGACAAAAAAACCTCAAAAATGAAAAACTTACAATATCTTTTTTTAAAAAAAGAAAAGTCTCAAAACTATACTGAACTACTCTCGCAATGTGCATATTGGCTAAACTTGGCTTCTCAGCCAAAGGCATCCTTTGAGACCTTCAAATATTTAGGCTTCACATCTTCTTTATTGCACTTTCACTTTTATCAGTACTGCATTTTCTTGTAATGTTGAACCATTTGTTTATGATTCTAATTTATATCATTTATTTATCTGGTATTTAAACTGAAGTTGAACATTCAGAAAATACCCCCCCTAAAAAAAAAATGAAATAGAAGTTCTGTATAATTAAATCACTTGAAAAAAAAAAACAAAAACATTGAATAGTGGCAAATCCAACAACAATGATAAAAACTAGTGAAAATGAAATTACTAAATACTCCTGTATAATCTTGAGAGGCGTATGGTCATGAAATATCAAAATTATAAATGTTTAGAGCCAGTAGTTTTTTTCTCCACCAACCATTATCTAGGTAAGAACATTTTCTTTGTGTATAGTTATTGCAAGTAAATGCAATATTACTAGCACTCAAAATATAACCAAAGTGTAACCAATGCATCCTCCCGATAGTCACTTATGGAGCTGAAACATGGAACCTAACCAAGAGACAGACTCGCAAAATGAGAGGCATACAGCATGCACACGAGAGAATCATGCGTAACCTCACATGGAGAGATCACAAGACAGCACAATACATCAGGAAGAAAACGGGAGTCCAAGACATCAGAGATTCTATCAGAAAACTCAAAAGGCAATGGGCAGGTTATGTTGCGAAAGACAACCGATGGACATCACAACTCACATCATGGATCCCGAAACCAAGGCTGACAAAATACAAGATGGAGAGATGAACTAGACAAATTCAGAAAATACTGGCTCCGCGACGCCCATGATAGAGAAATGTGGCAGATCCTAGAGACGGTCTATGTCCAACGACAGATGTTAAAAGACTGATGATGATGGTAATAGAGATAGGTTTATTTTTTGTTTTTGATTTCCTTGAAAATTTCTCAAATTTTAATTAATAAAAAAAAGTGCCCAAAAGTACTGTATTCATATTACTAAAAAGCATCAAGTTGTATCTTTTTTTCGTAACCAAAATGGAAGGTTTTTTTCAAACAGTAATCACAAAAGCTTAGTTGAGGATGTTAATGTTGAAAATACAATAGTAATTTGTCATTTGCAGAGGGTGAACAAAAAATGGAAAATAAATCAAGGATAAAATAGCCCAATATCCTGGTAATCATTCCGTATTCAAATCTAAAATAACTTCAAGCTATTCATGAACACTGACTTTCTACCTTTAGGTGATATTTCATCAACTAAAAACCTATTCAAGTTATTCTAAGAGTTTCTGCAAAGTCATCCAATGGAACTTATATTGGCTTTTGCTATTTAACCTGAGCATATAGATAGCTTTCTCAGCCAAATATATAACTACTGAAAGTCATTCTCTGATGAAAGGAAAACTCACTTCCCCATGTCAAAATGATACTTCAAGAGAAACAGAAAATGAATTAGGTAGGTTGAGTCATGTGCCCAGTGCTCTAACCAACTCAATCAACTACTTCTGCAACTACAGGGTTAGTCGTCAACTGTAGGGATTAAATGAAAACAGTCATGGTATACTTCTAAATTTAATGTATCCTAAAATATTTACAAAAGTGCAAGTATGCTAATCAAGTGTTAGCTAGGCAATAGCCAAAGGAAAAACACTGATGAAACAAAACATAAAAACCAAGTGCAGTTATCCCATGACCAGCTTTTTGGAAGTTTGTCACATTGCTTCAACAAGAAAAAGCAAAAAATGAAAAATGAAATGTTCGTTATGCAGTGAGCTATTAGAAAGACCAGTAAAGATTTCCAGAGGAACACTCAACTTTTGAATAGCATGGTGACGACTTGCATCTACCTTCATTCTGCGAGTATGGTTTTATTTGAAACTCTACAGCTTAAAGATCTTAGCTTATAATGAAGAAAGAATTTTCACTTGTACGTAAACTTGGAAACTTTTCCCAAGAAACATATGCAAGTCTTTAATTAGAATTATGAAGCAAACAAATGACAAAACATTTGGTTCCTACCACCCACAAACATAGAAGATTTCAGAGAATACTTTTTTTCAAAATGTTTCTATTGTTAGCTGGTCGTGCCTATTTCAAGACTCAATATGGCTGTCATTAAGCATATTTTCCCATATTTGTGGTTAATGTGTCAAAAAGTATTTACAATATCAAGCAGGGTTAAGAACATTACATTCGCTATCTTTGAAGTGGTTAATCAGAAGTAGCCACTTGTTGATAAGGCATGTCAAGAACTTTTCTCACTTACTTTTTAAGATCTTGTTAAAATCTAACAAATGATTCACAACACAAAAGGAATGGTTACACATGAAATATATTGAGCAAGAAATTGTCAAGGTACATGGTTGTAAGATTTAGTAAAAAAAATTTTTTTTTTTTAAATTTCCACCTAAACATTTCTCGCCAATCAAAATGTAAATATCTTGAAATTCATATTTTCCAAAATCCTTCTTATCAGAATTAATTATTATTGTACATTAGAATATATTATGAAATCTGATCAAACAAGAAAATATTAAGTGTCTGGCTGAAAGAAAAGAAAGAGGAAAGTACAGGAAATAGAGATAAATATAAAAAGACAAAAATGAGTATCACATATACACACACACAAAATAAGCGCTACAGAATGCAAAATTAATGACAAAATTAACCCAAGTATTACCCCCTGCAAAAAAACAAAACAAACAAATATTAAAAAGGTTGAGTGATTTGTCTTTCAAGATTTATTCCAGTGTTGAGCATTAGGGATTGCAAAATAGATTAAGATGGCTCTCAAATTAAAAATATAACCTTGAAAAACTGTTGACTCATCAGTGAATGTTAACTAATCATAATTAGAGAATCTGATTTAAATTTTGGTTTAACACATCCATAAAATACTAGTTTATCATAAAGTGGTATTTTACTGTTGTGCTAAACAAAAATCTAGATTGGCTTCTTTGATACAATAATTTATAAAGTTTATGAAAAAAAAAAACTCTCATATTAAAAGTTTACAGCAGCTCCTTTCCCAAGATCTGCTGTTTTTTTTGCTTTTGAGCGTTATAGTGCCAAAACATTTCAAATTTGCGCAGATCATCACATCTTAATTTTGCTGGCTACAATTTGAGGGATCCATGTTGAGATTCAAAAAGCAGTCGTCTGAAACATGGCCGGCCCATTGTCATTCAAGTTTGCAAACTGTATTTAAGCAAAATGAGAAAATCTGAAGAAAAACTGGTCAAATTAAAAAGTAAAAATCCTTACAACATTGGAAGGGAAAAAGAAAATCGGAGGAGTTGCATTCATCATTCACAAAGACCTCAAGAACAAAAACTCAAAGATGCAAACTTTAAACAAGCTCATTTATGTCTCGATGTCAGCAGACATCACCAACATGATCTAACCTTACCATGTAAGCCTATCTTGTTCAGAGCAAGTTTGATTGTTGTAATGGAAACATTTATGGCACACACTTTTTCCAAAATTAACAGCAGCATCCAAAAGCAAATTTTCTTTGGTCTACATCAACCAATTTCCCAATACAACAAATAGACCTTGGGGTCAGCTTGCATGGTTGGCCAGGTTGCTTCACTACACCACCGACTTTCCCCACTATCCTTGTAATTTTGCAATATGTCAGCAACCGTATTTTTGCTTATCATCAGTCTAGTAACTATTTTTCTGTTTGAGCAAATTGATATATTCCTTCAAAGTTCTCTTTTCTATGTGGAACTATTACTGAAATAAATGTCTGAATACTGAAAACTAAGTCTTTATAAGAACTACTTGAACACTGTGAGCTCAATTTATATTCAAATTTATTTGAATCCCTTATAAGAAAAAAAAAATCAAGCTTGGTTTGAAAATATACTTAATATAGAATGAAATATTTATATTTTTCAATGCTGAAGAGTTTGGTAATTAATAATACCTAATAACTTTTGATTGTATTATGCTCCACTTGAAATAATAAAATCCTGCTATATTTGGTTTAGAAAAAAATTAACTTTTTTATAAAAAAAAAATTGATAGTGTTGCACTTATTTATGGGCAGTACTGTACATACAAGTTTCTTATAAAGTCTATCAGGGTTAGATTCATGCATACACTAACACAAATCTATGAATGAGTTACAATTAATGGTAACAAACAGTTAAAATCCTACTCACAGCCAATGATATCATACAACACCTTTGCAGAAGGGTGGAGTAGAGAGAGGCATGAATCCAGTTCTCCTTGCACTACATCCACGATACAAGTTTATCCAGTTGTCACTGGCTTGCTGCACAAAAAAGGGAAAAGAAGACTGAATACCTAAATTGTTGTCATCTATAATTAGCTGCCTATACATCTACAACAAACAGCCCATGTCAACCACAAAAGATACTTTGTTACTCAAGATTAGAGAGAACTTAATAAACTATAAGCAACAATTGTAATCAAAGCAATTTACTTGGTATTTTCGAAGCAGGATTTCCAATGCTTGATAAGCAATCAGTAAACTTCTATACATTTGAAATAATGAGGAAGCCATTTATTGCTATCACTTTTGGACAAGGTCTCATATATGACAATAATCAGTTGATATCATTAAGTAAAGGATATATGGTGGGCGCCGCTTATCAGGATCACTTTGGGATAGGGTTTTTTAAATAACAACAAAAGCAAAGTTATATAGAGGAACCCTGTCTTTGTGATCACTTTGAATGAAGTGTTTGGGACTGACTGATTTTGTAAACAAAAACTGTATGATAACATTATCTATTTTTATAATGAGCAGCTTTGACTGTATTTACCCATTGCCCTACTCAAGTGTCAGACCAAAAACAATAAAATATCCCTATTTTAATGAGAAGTTCACAAATTTCATTCGATGGAAGTTTTAAATTCAAATAATTGGTTCTTTTTGTTTTAAAGAGCAAGCAAACAAGAAGTCTATGTTCTGCTATCATCATTTAAGTGCATCTAAAATTGGCCGATTTCATAGGTTATTGGAGTACAGTAAACAAGGCTAATAATATCCCTTACTAATTTAAAAGTGTGATGCAGTATTGTTGCTAAATTGAATTTGTTTGCTAAGTTTTTAATGCCACAGATATTTGTTCATGAGCAAATTCAGTGGCCATTAAGCTCAGCATCAAGTCACTGTCTGTTCATAGAATTTATATTACAATTATTTGCAAATACATGAATAAATAAATAGGGAAACTGCTCTATGATTAGTAATAATGTACCTGACTTATCTTCCTTGAGAAATCAGACCATTATAATACAGATTATTAATGTGAGCATCAATGCAGATCCAACTATAATTAAGTTATGACCAGTTGGAGCGGTTATTTATTCTTCTAGATAGAGCATTTTAATGATATTGTGCAAACAAAAATCTACCTAATCTGATTTTCATTTATGTATCTACCAAACTACTTAATATAAATTTGTATTACATCTGTCTGCCTCCCCGCCACCACTATCATCTACAACAAATGACTTTCTGGCTTGTTTAGTCCAACTTTTCAAATGGAAAATAATGATCAGCTCAAAAATCAACATTTATACATAATTCAAAAAATTTTAAACTAATTTATCATATTTTCAAATCTAAAAAAAATTGAATTAGCTTGCAGAATACCCATCAGTAAAACAGGTTATTCGACTAGATGGTTATATTATTAAGAAACTTAAAATTCATGGAAATATTTCAAATCGACTCATTATGCATACAGCAATAGCATTGAATTATAATAAAACTTTTAACAGTACACTTCAGAATGGAAAATTTTGTAACAAGTTTACTGCACTACTCAAGGTAGACCGGTATATAAAAAGTACAGAGCTCTGAGAAAAGTCTACCAGTGCCCTGTTTAAGTAATAAATTGATCTCTTTTGCTGATCAAAATAATAGCTCTTAAATCGAAATCATTATCTATGGAGATAATCCATAGATAAAGACTTATTAACTATCAATTTAGTTAGACCATTTTTATCAATTCAGTCTGCATTGGCTGAATAGAACTGCAAGTCATCAGAGGAAGGAATAGATAATCAGCAACAAATATTGGCTATATGGATTCAATGATCAAGAGGAGACTCCCAAAACTTTCAGGATTATTTCAATTAAATTGAACCTTGTTTGTCCTCCAAGAAATTCAGGTATGGAATGTTGGGATTAGGATGACGTCTATAAAGGTGAGTAAATCAATGTTTACAGTAGCATTCAAAAAATATGCACATGCAGATCCTCGGTCAAATCGGGTATGACAGTAATGTTACAGTGTTTTAGATTTTTACATTAGACTTTTCAAGTTGTTTTTCAGTAACTTCAAGATCACAAAATGAAAAATTTTAGGTTTCTAGCACATGGAATCAAGCTCCTCCAAAGCTAATTTTTCAGATGCTATGGTCATTCAATTTCCCATCTAGTTATGCTAATGAAAATATAACTGAAAAAAAAAAAACCTAAAAAAACATTACCATCTAAATTTGATTAGACTAGTTGGTTGAAACAAACAACAGATCAAAACTTCATCTCTAACAATTATTATCAATTAATGTAATTCTCTTTGTCCCATCTGGACACAATCATACTACGTCTCTTGAAAGTAATATTGTTGCAGTTTCAGTAACAAAATGATCTTCGTCCATGATGGGGATGTTAGTGCAATGCCAAACCCTCAACCTGGAGGACCAGGTACTGCTTTTTGTGTGACCTCTACCCTGTGACTTGTCCAGCTTGGTTAAACTTGGCTGGTGCTCAAGTTTAGCTCACAAAGTCCTTGAGGCACACAAGTTTCCCCTCCCTTATCAATGTAGACACGAATAGGATAACCTTTCAATTACATCCAATTAAAACTGTTATTTTAGAGATTTGAAAGTGTCATCCATTTTCTTTAGCAGATGGTAAATAAACAAACAAATTTAACAATAATCTCTGATGATGTTAGTTCTCACTGCTTACAACAAAAGATATAAAAATAAATGACAAGTCATAGCATAATCATACTTGTGGGAAAGACTTTTGAATGTATGAAAAGCTATGCTGAGATACATTTGAGCTATGATGGCCAACCTTTCATGACCAATCCGATTCTAAAAGAGGTATTCGGTATGATCCCTAAATACGCATACAAAATCATAGTGATTTTGTGAAATTTACCATTCATCCATAGGACATTCTCTGGAGGAAACTTTGTCCATTGCTTAGAAGACAACCGACCAGAAATATAGAAAGCAAAACTCATTAAGCAAATGGAGAAGATAACTTTCAGATGAGATTATTTGGTCAGTGTTCTATGGAAGCATGCATGCCCACTTGTAGAGAAAACTCATTCTTCAAGTGATCTTTGAAAAGGAGAAAAAAATTATTGAAATGTGAATTTCTGCTCACCTGGGTATCCTCTGACACCCCCCCCCCCGCCCTTGATAATCTAATTCATTGCTTAAAAGCAGATAAATCTTAATGTTAATTGATTCAAATTTTCGAAAAGACTGTAAGACATATGCATTCACTTTCAAGATAATAAACTTGTGATTTGTCATGTAGTATGCTGAACCAAAGACCAAAGTATAATCTAAATGAAGAATGCTTTATTATTTATGATATTGCTTGACCTTTATATTAAAAGTTCAGTATCTTGGAACATAGACATGTTATAGTGAGGTAGTGGAGGTTATGAGTGGCCTAACTGTTAACAGTAGAGAGAAAGGGATTGGCAAACCGAGTTTAAACTCTAGCCAAGACAGTTTACATTCATTTTGCATTAATGCCTTTGGGAAAGGAATGAATACATATCCTCTCCCTCTAGATATGGATACTTTACTGGGCAGATTGGACTCTAAAGCCTTGATTGTAAACCAGTCTAGAAGACTGACTATTCTGATTTCAAACTAGAGAGTGGAGCCCCCTTAAGGTGGTTGAATGCAAACTTTAATACCCTCTTGGCAGCTCCAGCAGCCATGGTGATGCCAAATATATCACTCCATATTCCTTTGGACTACATTTGTGAGGACAAAAGGAGGATTCTGTTGATTGAAAACCCAAGGATATCTATGTGCTTTGCTTGAACGGGTCACTTGAATGTCATTCCATTATCTACCAAGATAGAAAGAGGCCTTGTTCATCTTAGAATACTGCAATATAGACAGGCAATGAACCTATTTGGTCTGCTACATTTTTTTTCATTTTTAAAAAAAATTCTATTTAACCATTTGTAAAAATGCTCACTGGTAGATAGCATAATATAACCAGCATATATATTATATAATATTTACACTTCACAGGGAGGAGGAGAGTAAAAAGGCCACAGGTTGGTTGGATGACACTTAACATTCTTTAGCAGTGAAAAAAAATTCTAACATTCAGAAAATAACTAGAGGAAATATCCTCTCAACTGTTTTGAATTAGGAGACCAAAATACACAAGGGTCAAGGGTGCAATACTACTCTGTAAGACCTTGACCTCTTGCTATTGCCGGCACAATATCATAGCTAGTCAAAAAGATTGAGAATTGATACATATAAGCTTTGTTATTGATTACTAAAACTAAAAGTAAAGATGTGCTAAAAAGCCACAGGTGATATATGACATTTGTGCGCACTTTCAGAGAGAGGACAAATGTTGAGCCAAGGAAAATAAAGCACAAGTTAGCACTCTAGATCATAAAAAAGCTTTGGTTGTCCAGAGTTAAAAAGTAAATGACTATAAAAAAAAATTTATAGCAATAAAGGAAACAATTATTAGTATGAAACAGTGGTGATAAGAAATCTTACAGATTTGAAAAAAAAATGTATAAAAAAGCCGTGGAAGCCAATATTTTCATGAAAGTATGAATGCAATAATAAAGTTCACCAGCCCAGTAGGTGAATCCTTAAACATCTCAGCAACTGCTCCTCAATCCTAAACAGTCTAACAAGTGCCTGAAACTACTATTAGGAGTACAAAGAAGTAACTAACTAAATTTTATTAGAAAAAATACAATTCAATCACTTCAAAACAGGAAAGCACTCAGAGAGCATATACTAATTAAAAACAGAATGAGAATCAGTTCATATATAGCTAGGATGAAAGGGAAGTAACTGTGTTTCAATTTCCCACGTTAATGTAGCATATGTCTTCTTAATATATGAGAAAATATCTCTTGAACAAATTCCTGGATTTGCCCACGGATTCAACCAATTCTTATACCCCATGGTCCTGGCTTACACAAAATTTCACCAAAATTCATCAAGTAATTTAGGAGATATTTCATGGACAAGACAGACCCCACTGAATTAGTTGGTAATCACAGCAAAATACTTAAGGATTCAATGATGAATACAGTTTAACACCTTTGGCACCAATGCTTTTGGTTTTCTATGCCTAATAGGTAATATCACAAAAACGTTATCTTTTGGTACTGAACATGTTTTGTAAATTCACAATAATGGATAATTTCTTTTTACTTAGATAAATGCTGTCTGTCACATATAATCCTGTGGTTAGTGTTGAACTTAAAGTGCAATAGCCATTGATTGACACTATTGTAATAAAACATATGGCATTTTACAAGACATTGGGAATTTGAATATAAATCTTTAAAAAAAAAGTCCAAGTACTATGTATCTTTTATGGTATGTGTGTGCGTTTGAGTAATTTTTGGAAGGTTTGGATAATTTATAAATCCTTGCACACTTTGATTTAAGGAAGCCTCTGTTGTTGCAAAATACTCTCTTCCTTCTAGACTTACAATTAAGACAAGTATCAAGATTTACTATATGAATTATATGAATTGAAATATTGGTATCCCAAAATAGAGGAGTTCTAATAAGTGATTTACAAAGGGGGAAATAAGACTTAAATTCACTCCGTGTGTGTGTGAATATATATATATATATATATATATATATATATATAGATAGATAGATAGATAGATAGATAGATAGATAGATATATAGATATGATGATGATGATTGTATTCTGCCACTGAAGTAGTATATATAGAACATCCTACAGCAGCGTTCAGTTCTTCTTCATTTGAAGCCACTGCGTCTTCTCCCTGGCAAGGGTCCTTAGCTCCCCCAGTTTCTTGCCAGATCTTAGAGTTCTCAGTTCAGCATCTATGAAGTCTTCTCGCAATTTACCAAGCAGGTATGTACAGTGGCAGCGATTTCAAACCTGGTAGTTGTGGAATCCTACTACTGAAAATTCTAGGGCTTATTGTGGAGATGTTTTCCAGGTATTCCTAGTACATGACAATATATATATATATATATATATATATATATATATATATATATATATATATATATATAACCACAGCCCAGATATCTACATAGCTAATTTCAACCTTTTTTTTTCATTTCATTTCCTTATCAAGACAAATCTGAATATAAGTATTAGACATCTTGATGATTTGTACAGTTCAAAGTATACTGGAATTGAGTTTTTTCTTAATGCATACAAAAATGATGCAGAATTCACAGGAAGTCAATTAAAAATCTATATTGTACAATATTTCATGACAAAAAGAACTTCAATTCTTAGAGTATTAGATAATGAATGAGTGAATTTAATGATTATATATTGTGATTGGAAAATCATTTGACAAAACTTGAATATATACAAGATGAGGTTGTATATTTAACCATAGATTTTGTATGAAACTAATAAGCAATTCATATAAAATATTATCCTTTTACAAGGGGACAACAGCTAAAGGCTGATTATTTTGACATTTGCAAATTGTTGAAAAATGTTACAAATGTCAGAGTGAAGTCAATTAGATGAACAGCAGCAGAAGGGCAGGAATTGGTTTGTACCTAAAGTACCAAACACACACACATACACACCAATATATAAATGAAAATGAAAAAAAGAGAGAAAAAAATAGCTGGAATGATTGAAAAAGAAAAGAAAAAAATGGATAAAACCTATATTCCCCTCTTCACTCATGCAGACTGAAACCTTTTCTGGGTTTTTTTTTAGACTGATGCCATATTTTATAATTGTAAAAGATAAACTAGGGAACCGTTTAGAGTATCTAGAAATGTGGATGCAGCTGCCAACAATCTCATGGAGCAACAGAAGATTGGTCAGAAAACTTAGCTGTGATTCATTGTTATTGGTGATTAGACA
Source organism: Thysanoteuthis rhombus (assembly GCA_963457665.1). Taxonomy (NCBI): domain Eukaryota; kingdom Metazoa; phylum Mollusca; class Cephalopoda; order Oegopsida; family Thysanoteuthidae; genus Thysanoteuthis; species Thysanoteuthis major. Next base: position 41,642,807 of record OY735208.1, on the reverse strand, counting down.
TTGATGCAATACATAAAATCCACTTAAACAGATCAGTAAAACTAGTATACATCTTACGAAGGGAGAAAAAAAGCAGTTGATAAATTAATAACTGGTGCACCACCATTCTGAACAATTTTGAAATACCAATTTTGATAATTAAATTCAAGTCAACATCGAGTTGAATCTCTATAATTAACCTTCAACACTTTGTAGGCGACTTAGATTCCCGAGCAGAAAGTTTGCCCTGCCACTGTAGGGGACTTGGATTGCTCAAAATGGTAGAGTGTTTAAATTTTATGTGGTGGGCAATATCCGTAATACATAAATAGAAACATTAAGGGCAAAAAATCTTGGTGCCCTTGAAACTTGAAAAAGGATGAATAGTCTTACAAGATATAGATTTTACAATAGCAAAATTGCAGTAAATATTCCTGAGATTTTAGGAGGCCACTATTGAATTCAATCAAATTCAACTGCCAAAATTTGTCTTGTTCAATACACTCCCTGTTCCGAAGAGATCAGACTTTATGGTGTATGGAGCAGCTTGTCATATAAAATGATTTTTTTGTCTATCTTATGAAACTATGGCGTTGAAGTAATTTAGTAACTTTCCTTCACAGTTGCCAATTCAGATATTTTATATCTAAATTTAAATAATTCTGAACAGCAGAAGTCAAGGGGGACCACGAAGATATATCTATAATCTTAGATTTTTCATTGATTTTTATTAGATTCGTTGAGAATCACTGATCCAAAAAGCTCAAAACTTGATATTGCACTGCCTTGTGCGTTGATCAATGCATCCAACAAATATCAACTTGGTATTATGTCCAGTAGTCAAATAATATACGCACGCATTTAAATTTTCAAGCTGAGATTTTTTTACCTAATGAAAAAATTTTATAATTTGCCACTTTGAAATTTTCTAACTAAGAGAACATTTCTTTTATGCAAGATTAATGAAAGAAATTTAAAGCTATTCAAGGACAGACATACCATTTACAGTTGACAACATGCAACTGAGTTTGTATGAGTACGTTATGTGCACAGAGAAAGAGAGGAAAAAGATGTGCCGAATGGTACATAAAATTTCATTTGACACCAGTCAATCAACAGTGTCAACATCAAGTGCAACTGGGATTATGGCATGAACAGTGGACAGGAAGACAAGACTTGGGAAAAGTAATTTCTTTCTCCCATTCTCACTGCAACCTTCATTTGCACATGTAAACAGGAATCAAGTCACTGCTGATGGTTTTATAAAAAGACATGTACCAAAAAGAATGTGGTTGGCCTACTTGATTTCACAGACATACAAAAACTACAACTAAATAAATATATGTTTTTTTTTCAACTAATGAAAAGAATTGTAGAATTTTAAGGGGAGGAAAATTAAATCAAATTGAATTAGTAAGCTGACTGAGAAAAACAAGGAACATACTCAGAGAAAAATAATTTTTGGTTAATAGCGTTAAATATTATGCTCATAACTTACACAGGATTTTACACTTCGAGCTTATATTTTATTTGTAATACCTAAAGCAAAATATAAATGCCTAAATCTGACATAGATCTCACTACAATTAGAGAAATCTGATTACATGCCAGTTGGCCATTCTATGAAGTTGACATTAGCCAGTCAGCACACAAGGCAGTGCAGTGTTGATTTTGAAGTTGTCTGTGTAAACCTTGCTGAATGGAAGTTCTACCCCTTTCACCAGTAATACATATTGGTCTATGTAAAGCAGGAAAGACTGAGACTGAGCACACGTGATGGAGAGGATCCTGAGAGTTACCAATGGTAAAAGAATAATAGAAGAAAGAAGAAGGATGATGCACTGGAATGTGCCAGAACTTGTACCAGAGAGAAATGGTAAATGGCATGAGGGATGTCTCTATGCGAGAAGACAAGTCAAATTGAAAAGAATGACAGGGTCCCTCTCTGTATATATTACCTTAACAGGTAAGACAAGCGAAGTAGTTTCGGAAATAGATTTGGAGGATTTGTGGACAAATTACGGGATGTTGAGACTATATGCAGGACTAGTTGGACTATCAAAAAAAGATTCTGAAAAAGAATGACCTGGACTGAAAAGTAAAAAGTAAAAAGAAACAGAACAAGAGTAAAAAATGAAAGGAAAGGAACTACATAGGAGAGACAAACAATATATGAGTGATATGGTCAATGAATTAAAAACAGTAAAATCAAAACAAATGAAAAAAAAAAAAATTCTGTAGCTTGAAAGTAACGGTGAGGAGTGATACTAAGACAATCACTGAAGATGCAGGGGTAGTTGCTGAAGAGCAGATGTTTCAGCAACCGCTAAGAAGGATCAAAAAAATTCTGAATTAGAAACAAAAGTGAGAGGAAATTCTTTTTTGAAACTGACTGAAGTTACAAGGCTTAAGGCTGAGTTAAAAAGGAGGGATGTGGAGTATGATGAATAAGAAATTCAAAACAAAAACTTGACCAAGAAGATAGAGCAATTAACTGAACATTTGAATGTGCAAATTGAAATGAAGAAGAAAGACAATAAGGATCAGAAAAATAAATGCTTGAAATTAGAGAAAAAATTTGAAGAACTTTTGAAAGAAAATCATTTATTTTATAATGAATTCTCCACACTGTCCTTAGTGAAATTGACCAAGCTAGCAAAAAGGCTTACGAATATATGGAGGTAAAAAGATGTTCTACAGCTGGAATTCAAAACTCATATCAGATAAAAATACATCATTTAGATACACTAGTCAGATTGAGAAGGTTTTCATGGACTACATAAAAATTGTGAAGGATTGTGAATGTCCAAACATCCAGATGAGTAGAGTCAGATAAATAAATAAGAAACCTGTACGCAGACTTTGTGAAATGAATATTCCAGGGTTTTTGGAGAATTGGTATTTAAAAATCAACTAAAACAAGAAAATGTTCCTCTAAGAAGATTGGCTTGGGCAAGAGCTAAAGGATATAGGTGATAAAAATGATTCATTATTACTAATTTTTGCAACTATTTACTTTCATCTCAATTGTTGTTGCTTATCACAACAAAACTCAGGCTGGGTACTCTTCAGCAGTGAGTAAATAAATCAACGGTGCAGATCAGAATGAAGAATCAGTTTCAGGTGAGAATTGGACTTACAACCTTCTATACCAGAGAGTAGCTCACTTAACATGTGACCAGTCTTACCACTAAACCACTGGAACTTAGGGAAAGCATCAGTCCATATCAAACCCTTGAACTTACTCCCTATCCACCATCTCCTCTGCACCATGTTCACTGAAGTGATTCAGTTTCACAGTGGACAACACAAAATTAAAGAGCTGTAAAATGGTCAAGTCAAAAGCTTCTCAAATCAAAAACAAGCAATGTTATAACAAAAGACAAACTCTTTAAAGGGGAATTTGAAATTGAAAAAAGAAAAATTAAAGAAAGAATTAAAGGAAGTAAAAGAATCCAGAAGTTTTGCTGGGGATAAAATAGATAAAAGTGATGGAACATCACATTTTTCTAAAGAAAAGATTTTCAGCTAGTTTGTCAAATCAATGTCACATAGTTAGAGGCATTAGTATTATGTGAACTGTTTATATTCTCTTACCAAAGAATTTTCCAATTACATCTACTTGCAAACAAATACTTTTTAAAACCCAATCACTTTATCTTTTACTCTTCAAAAGCTTCAGAGAAATAATATTGCATTTAGTGACCTTTAGCAAGAGTCAAATAGACTATGAAAGTGCTCAGGTGGGTTTGTGACCATCAGCCACTTAATGCACAAATCACAGAACAGATTTTAATTAACCAATCCTCTAAGGTGTCAGTCATTGATTCCCAGCTGCCAGATTTTAATCCAAACTTCAACCCCAGGTGCTTGCTTCTAGTCACTTTAGGAAGAGCTGGGTCAACCGCCAGACACTTGGGCCAGGGAGGAGGGGATCAGTCTACCACAAGTGGTTTTTCCCTAGATTTGGAATGCAAAAACAGCTCCTTTATCTGTATTGGAAGAATGAGATTGTTATTAATACTGTCATGCGCGATGACAATTATCTTGTGGCCTTGCCTTGTTGATAGTCATGGGAAAAATGTTTCATCTTGTAGCAAGGGAGAAAGTTTTGTTTCATGTCAGTAATTGAAGCAGACACTTGTTGCATAATAATTATGATCAAGGATTACTGTCTGTTTTATAATTGACCAATGTGGCTGTACAACATTGTTTAGGTTTAAAACATCAACAGTTTGAGTGTATTGGATAGCTAGTTCACATGATTTGCATACAAGTAACTATTGGATAGATGTAAAACAATTACTATAAGGACAAGAAGAGTTATCCTATCAAAGAGAGTCAAAAAGATGTATTGATAATGAGAAATCTATGATATAACCTTTTTCAAAAAGGATTCAGACTTACACAAATTATAGAGTACCATTATATGTAGTTCATTTGGACTATTTCTATGATCTTCATGTTTTATTTTTCAGGTGACAGTGGTGTTCTGGAATGCTGACACCTGTGGGAGGCCTGAAGGGTACAAGACCAAATGTTGTGAAAAATGAACAATATATAAATGAATAAGAAAGACAAGAAAAAATAGTTGAAATAAACCACAATGATTAAAACACAATTTTAAAAATTCTGACAAGAAATAATGGAGGAGTTGAAATTATGGCTACAACAAATGAATCTTATGGCATTAATGCTCCAACAGATGTTGATAAAAACAAGTGCTAGTCAGAGTTCAGAGGTAATACTGAACTCCATAAATAAATTTAGATATGGCTCAGAAAATGGAGTAACATTTGAAAAGTGGTTCTCACATCTGAAAAAGCCTGAAGAGATAAGAACAAAGTCACAAGGCTTCCTATTTATATTATGAAAATCAAATGTTGCAACAATTTTATTCACCCCAAATCCTAAATGGCAGTTGCAATACTTTCATTCTGGGGATTTCAATTCAAAATTCTCAAATAACCAAGTGCTGCAAAAACAGAAGTGAAAAATTACAAGTTTCCTTTCATAGGTGGTCCATAACTACTGTTACTCGTAAAAGAAAAAATGATTCAACTGGCTTGAAAAGCTTACTCAATGGAAGCGTTCCAATAATTTGTTTTATCCCATCTTGCGTGACATGGTCTTATTATACAAGAAATGTAAGGAGAGGAAATCCAAAAAGTTTGCTGACAGGTCTTCTGAAGAAAGTTTTACCAAAATCTTTGTGTTCAATGATATCATTGAAATGTCAGGTGTGGACTCATAAGGCTTCCGATTTGTATCATTTTGGACAGCAAATACATATTGCATGGGGATTCTTCTAAGGAAGATTATCCCCATACGTAGAAATCAAATGTCAGCTGGGATAAGAGAAGGATAAGGAGGAAAATGTTTCTGATGTTGCTATTGGCATCACTCCTTACACTAATGCTGAGACTACAGATGAAAGCAAATCCAAACCCTTAGTCAAGTAAAGATGCTTCCCTTTACAAAATAGATCACATTATGGGCTTATCAGAAAACACTTCCTGTTCATAAATGAGTGAAGGAGACTATGGCCAAGGACATTGCTAGCCTCACTCTCTTGTCCCTGTCTGTGTTTTGACTCTGGACCCAGGCAGACAGGACAGCCAAAGACAGAAGAGGATGTAATAGATGACTAGGCCACTCACATTGTCAGACCATACTCTTTGCACTCTGCAATGTGTAGCTGATTGTCACCTTTCTGCTCATTAAAACCATTTTTTTTCTGTGCAATCCAGAATCCAGACAGAGATATTTTCAAGATTGAATTCAGAGTTGTCTGTGTCTTTCAGACTAGTAGCCAATCAAGACTGAAGAACCAAGCCTGCCCTGCTTTTTACTTATAGCCAGGGGGAAGAAGAGATGAATTCATATTTTTTTCCAAGGGCATTAATGAGAAGTGAATACAAACTGTCAGAGCTGAAGTTTGAACTTCTGTGGGATTACATGAAAATAGACTGAATGCATTACTGATGCCTGCTCCTTGATTGCCACAAATCCTTACAGGCAAAAGAACTCAACAGGAAATGCTAAAAATATAAACTTCAAAAACTTGTCTGCAGTCAATTCACATACAAAATAACTAAATTCTTAGAGTAATTGAATGTATCATGATAATCCTAAATTGGGATCAGTTGACCTTTGACAAATTCTCCTAGCTGAAAGTTTCAAAGACAATATGCAAAAAATTACAAACCATAAAACTTCATATGGAAAACTTGTTTGGGCATTAAAAAAATACTCTGTTCTGCTGGATATTTTTTTCCAAGTGAAATATTTCAATGCTGATGTTAGTTTACCTGTTATTCATTCACCATGAAAAAAATTTTGGTCCTGTCACTGCCAGTGACTCAGATCTCAGAACTATGGTGTGTTTGATTTTGAAGTTGTGTTGTCATGTCAATTTCAGTCATGCATGAACATACACACATTTTACAGGCTTTCAATTTTACGAAGTGCACCAAATCTTGGTGAGCTTGAAAAAGAATACAAAGTAGTAAAGCTTAATAACCAGCTTTTTTACAGACAAAGACATCACTTGAAATCATTAAATTTGATGATATTTACATGAAGTGTAGAAAAGCAGAAATTGGTTACAATAGTTTTGAAAATTTCCCCACGGTATTCATAATGATTCATTGCTGTTTGAAATAATTCTGCCAGAACCAATCTTACAAGAGAGATCAAGCTAACAAGGGATTCATATTCCCAAGATCTTTTGGGCTATTTATTGAAGCTTTCAATATTCTGTTGTATAGATAGATAATAAAAAGACCTTAGCACATTTTATCAATCAAAACTTGAAATTAATTCTTTGATAGACCTTGACTAGCACTTATATTGATCAGAACATTTCACAGCAAATAAACCCATTTTTAAGATATAAAATAAAGAAATTTGATTTTTTTTTCAACAGCAGAGGTTTAAAAAAATTTGTTACAGCTAAATGAGAAAATATATATTCTATAACTCTTTACATTTTCTATTTTTCAATAATTCTAAAACAATAATTCAAGAGAATTAGGTGAAAAACCAAATAGTGACAGTAGTAGTAGTGATATTACCAGCAACAGTTGCCTGTCTACTTCCAGCAAACACACCGACAGAGGAGTCTGGCCAGCAGCAGCTGATTTCATATCAGTGTGTTCACAGAATCACAGCACAAAAGCAAATAAAAAAACAGACAGAGAAAGTGACAGGTTTTTCTATATTATAAGTGGTTGCTCCTAATTTCACAGCTTTTTGGTATGATTTTCAAATCAAATTTCAAAGCAATTGTAAAAGTCAATTATAAAAATGAATGAAAGTTGAAAAGAAGCCTTCCCCTACACACCCTTGTTGACAAGACATCGGATGGTACTTATGTCTGAATGACCCTCTTGCAGCCCCTAAAATTAGTAGGGAATATATAAGATTATAAGTTGATTTTGCTATTGTATTATCATTATAGAACTGAAAAAATTCATGTAATAAATGAAGTCCATTCATATACATAAACAGGCAAAGCTGGCCCCGTGGACCAGTAACATGGCCAGTCACTTAAGGCACTAAGCGTTAAGGGACATCTGTCACGTGTTTGAGATAGGACTACCCAAATATAAATGGAAAAATGAACAAATGCAGATTAAAAACAGTCAAAATAAGAAGATTCCCTGATGGAAAGTCAGAAAATTCTCATGACTTCATTCGTATATTTTTCTCACAGTAAAACATAGATAAATAAAAAAAATAATGAATATATGAAAAATAATACAATACTTTAAAGGGCACTGAAGTTCATCCTGCCTGGGGTGCCAGGAACTCTAAGGCCAGCTGTACAGACAGAGACATGGAATTCACATATTCAATTATTAAATGGTACACATTTGTTAAAGATATACTGGAAGATAATACGGTCACTGGTTCATACCAAAGTACAGTAAACCCCTGATATAACAGTCTTTGGATTTAGCGGACACGTTAATTATGTTACAGGTTTACTTCAAGTGTTGCCAATTTTGATATTTTTTGTATTTACATATAAGAAATTGTTCTTAGATATTTTTCATGAGGCACAGATAATTTCAGATTTTGCAAAATCTTGATATTTTAGATTTTTTGACAAAATCTTGATTTTAGATTTTTGACAAAGTTTAGGCCCTGAAATTTTACCAAGTGTCCAAAATATAAAAATATTGCCAAATCCCCAGGGCAGCTGTTTGTATTTCAACTAACAAGTAAATATACTTTGAGACAAATAATAGATTTATTAGTAACAAATAAGAGATTTTTTTTCGAAGTTGGTCCAGGTAACATTTTTAACAGTTTACCTCACTGAAAAAAGTGTTCCTTTGGACCAACTAGAAAAAAAAAATTGTTGACCTAAATTCATAAGTTTGTTTTGAAGTAAATTTATACTATGATATGATAGGATAAATATCACTTTGAGATAAACACATGATTTTACATGCTACAAAATAGAGTAATTTTCTAAGTTTCACCACATGATACTTTTGCCAGTACTTGGCACAAAAACTGGAAACTTATTTGCTTTCAGTTGCATCTGTGGCATATTTATCTCATAGCAAAGTGTTTCCCATTCAGCAAATTTAGTTTTATTGTTTAAAAAAAAAAAAAAAAAAAAACAATTTTGATTTTCCATTTTTTTTCTTCACTATTCTAGGATATGTCAAATGTAGTGGGTTACACAGAAAAAAATGTTACCAGGACCAACTTGAAGAATGACTATTTTCTTACATCTCAATTCATTAGTTTGTATCAAACTTTATTCACTCGTAAATATACTTTGAAATAAATACATAAAAAATTTTTTCAGTGTGGGGTGGTCAAAATCATTGGTTAGGATTCATTTCTTTGAACCTCGCAGTTCCCACTGGAGATTTTTTTTTCTCTTTCAGTCCTAGGTTTTTATTCCATTACACTCAAGAACCTACTGGAAATTTGTTAGTTTCTTTTTTTTTTTCAAAGTCTTTTTAAAGTTCTAAGAGGGGTGGTCCATTTACAATGTAAATATAGCAAGATTTAACTGGACACTCAATTTCTGCCATTTTAAAGAGAATCGGTTTACATGAATTATCTTCAATCATTTTTTGAATAACCATATTTCAACATGAATTCAAAACTTGATATTTCTCAAAAATGAAAGATTTCCCGATGAAATGAAAGCTATGTATCATTCTAAACAACAAAATTTAAAAAAAGATAATGAATAAATAACTTCACAGTCTTTAAATTCTGTTATTTTCTACATTTTGATAGAGAATGCAGTGAAAAAAGACTGAATATGTACTGTATTTCTGGATAATTTCCTGGAACGTTTGGATATGTTTGGATATTTTTTGCCATAAACTTGGTAGTCTTATAGATAATTTTCTAGATCAACTAGACATTTTGGGGTTTACATTGCCTTTGTTTTGATAGTCATCCAGTTATTATCAGCGATTTTTGAATGTTTTATTCATTGAATAATTTCACAATCTTTATAATTCAAAATGGCATCAACTGATACAGATGTTAAAAGAAAGTGCGTGAACTTGGATGTAGAACAGAAATTGAAGTTAATTGAAAAATTGTCTCTCACAAAGAACATTTTCAGTGGGAGTAAACCAAAGCTGGAGGATGATTTCTGCAAACTAGTTCTGTATCGTTCAGTATGATAATTTAATAAATTTATATTCTATATTGTATTAAAGCTACCTTTGCATTGAAATATTTGAATTTGAAAAGAGCAGACGAAAATTTTCAAATGCCCTTTCTCAGGAAACATTCAGATTAACAGAAATTCGCAACAGACCAACAACCATCCGACCCTATCAGTCTGTTATACCAAAGTTTTATTGTATATTATAATTCTTGAGACAGTCTCAGCAATAAGTAATGCCACATCATATAGCTTGCCATTATGGAAATAAAGAGTAAGCTTCTCTTTTATTGATGTAATTAATTATACTCTGGTTTTGACAAGTCAAAAAACTTTACCAATGAAGACGCACATGAAAGAAAAGTTTGCAGTTGTTAAGATATGGAGTCACAAAGCTTATCTTTTTACTCCACTCCCCCTAGGTTTCGAAAAGGCCAAAACTGTTTGAATTGAGTCATATTCAGACAATTTACTATTCAATAGAATTTTCTGAAATTTTTTATTCAAAAATTGTACAAATAGATTGACTCTAGGTGCAGGGATGTTAGCCATTTCAAATCTGAACCAACATGATCAACTGATAGCCTCAGTCAAGGACAATCAATTTTCTAATAAATTTTCAGTACAAGGGTCTACGAATGTGTCCAAGCCTGGGTATGTTGCTCTCATAATTTAAATTTCTCAGATAAAATATACAAAGGAAATCAGAGACAGCAAAAGAACATCATATAACTATATACAAGCCATGTCTGTCACACATCGTCAGTAGCAGCTACTAGCCAAGCCTGTTGTTGTCAGGTAACACTAGCTATCATCAACAATCAGCAGCAGCAGCCTAGAGGAGTGCTGAGCATAGGAAGTTAGAGCCATGTCAGTCACACTTATATTGTCTTAAGAGGCCATCTTAGTTAACATCAGTTTTGGTGATTTTTAATGTAATATTATATAAATCATCATTTGTACACTTATGATAACTGTCAGCGAAGTGAAGAATCATGAATTAGTGTCAATAGAGATATCTGAGAATGAATCTCAATATCATTTCTTTTGTGTTGTATAGAAGTTAAGAGCAAGATCGAATCAATAAATACAACCAGCCAGCAAAAGAGAGGAAACTATTTTCCTTGTTCAACCACAAACAATTTCTTAATAAACAAAATATTTTTTTAAAGCATTTAAATATCTATTTTGATACTTACTATACTTAGGTAAGTGAGGCACATCCAAGTTCAACATTGTTAAAAATTAGAATCAATCTTTATTTTTTTTCATTTTTTCAATTTTTGAGATGAGGGATTGATATTATACACTGATTTACTCAGGCTAATGTTCTCAACTTGGTTGTTATAGTTACAAACAAAAATCTTCAATATGGAAGACGCCATATAGCTATAAAAAAAACAAATACGTAAGCAAAACAAATTTAGATTTCAACATCATATGGCAACCAATAATCAGGGAGAAAAAAAAGTTTACGGCTAATTTTAGTTTAAAAGATAGAGAGATGGTGACAGATTTTTGTGGCTCAAACTAATTCATTTCATTATTTTCAATCAATTTCTATCATCATTTTAAATTGCTGTTGAAATGAGGAAAAGTGATGAACAATAAAAATTGAAATATAAAATATAAAATCTCCAGGGAATCCACAAGAAAAAAATCAAGCAAAGAGTCATACTATGTTGGCAAAATTTAGGCAGAGCAAGTTTGATATTCAAGAACAAAAAGAAAAAAGAAGGGTCTAAAACCAGTGAGTTCTCTTGATAGTCACGAAGTTGAAACACGGAACTTAACCAAGAGGTTAAATCTCAAACTGAAAACCATGCATTGCAATGGGGAAAGATAATGCTAAATATTGCATGGAAAGATCACTGGTCACTAAATTTATTCGCCTTTACTACAAAAAATCATCTGAGACACTATACATGGAAACTAATAAAAAGAACTGCTCTCAAAACAAAGTCACTAATCTTCATAGAAAATGCTCTTTTTTTCTCATCCAATGGAAAAAACATCCATCTAGATCTTCTTAAATATTCGAAGTGAAATCAAATAACACTTATTCTCCACTTACATGAAACAGTACAGTTATCCCTTGCCATTCATGGGGTTTAGGGGAGCCAGGGGTCAGTAAATGCAAAAATCCACAAATAATTTTTGCTGACTCCACCCAAACCCTTTTCGTCCCCAAACCCCATGAATCTTGTACCACAAACCTTTTGACAAACAAACATTTCAAGATTCCAAAATTGTAAATGTAAAAATGAATAAATGAATTTATACAGTAGGAATTCAAGATATTAAAACCAGACATCATTATTTCTGGCGACAAATCAGTCAATTATGACTAACTTTAGGCTATTTTCTTGCAATTATAACTGAAATTAAACTTTCAAAGAAGATATTGATTACTGTGATACATTTTAAAAGGGTGCTAAAAAAAGCATGGTTGATGCTCATGAAAAGATACAATCAATTATTGAAAACCACAAATTTCATACAATTACAGTGTAGTGATTATCATCAATATTTTCTTTTTTATGCTACTATTTATCTTAATATTTCTGTTACTTTAGAAAAAATTTAATCCAGTTCGAGAAAATCAGCAAAAATATCAAGATGAAGGTTAATAGTAGCATAAAAATGAAAAAAATAGTTAATAATGATACACAATTTTTCAACTACTGAAAAGTAAAAAGATTTGTTTACAGTTCAGTGGATGGAAAATCTAATGTTTGAATTACAGTTGATTTAACAGATTTGCAAGTGTAAACATTAAACAAGTTTTCAACCATAATAAGTTTTCAACCAAGTTTATGTTGTCTACATAAATAATTCTTAGACAATTATTTTCTAAAATTTCATAATTAACACAAATATTATAATGTATTTATGATTTCCTAAACTTTCTACAGCATTATTAACTTGGGCAAAAATACATTTATACAAATGTATACTTCATGATGACAGGTCAAAAATTCAAAGTATTTATTTTTGCATTTTAAATTTTTTTACATTTGTGCTAAAGTTATAAAGAGGTAATATCTTTAAAGAAAATACAAAAAACAGAGAAACAAACTTGTTGAATGAAATTATCTCAAGCAGATACTTGCAAAACAAGTGCATTGATTTTCACAGGCAACAAGTAGCAATAGTAAAGGAAACAATTAAATAAAGATACCACTGCAAATTACACCAATTGGTAGTTTGTATATAACAAATGATTAAAGTGTTGATATAAATACCAACTATCAGTGGAGAAGGCTAAGCCATGAAACCTACTTTTTTCTCCCGGTAACAGCAGAGAAAAAGACAAAAGTGTAAAATTTTCATTAAGGAATCATTTTCCATTGTGCACATGTCAATTACTCAACATACCAAACAATCACAGGTAGGTTATTTGTTTACCAATAGGTGCACATTAGTAGCCAATTCTGTTAAGTAAATGCTAATGAATACAGAGTTAAGTGATAGGTTAACTTCAAATTGAGCACATTAAGTAGATTATATGCTTTACAAAGATTGAAAAAAAAAAAAAAAGAATCAGTAATCATTGGCGTTACAGTTTGTTGTTGAAATGACCATTTTAGACAATGTCGATTGATTGATTTTTGGCTAAATGACAAGTCTTGGAAAGGTAGCAACTAAAATAAAAGAGAAAGAATATCCAAGCTTTAAGATTTACTGAATAAATGAATTGAAAGCATATTTTGATTTTTGATCGTTCACCTCTGACAAGGTTGGAAGAGGTATATGTATCTACGTGTATGTCCATTTATCCTCACAATATCTCCAAAAGTTCTCAATGAATTTCAATGATATTTTGTTGAAGGGTGTTTCTAAGGAAGAGTTGATTTAATTTTTGGACAGATCCAAAGTTTTTTCTTTCTTTCAATTGAAAAATATATTTTCCCATATATTTATACGTATTCACCCATGTTCCTTCATTTGTCCATATAATATCTACATAATTTTTCGATGAATTTCAATGACATTTTGTAGAAGAGTGGGCCATGGCTTAAGGAAGAACAAATTTTGGGATGGACCAAAAAATCTTTTTTGATCAAGAGATATTTCTCATTGAGACAACAGTTAAAAATATGCAAAACTTATAGTTTCTTCCCCAGCATCGTAGCTATATATGAACTGATTTTCATTTAGTAGTTAGTTAGTGTATGGCATTGGCAGAGGTATGTGCAGAGGGCTTTCTATCAAAGCAGCTACAGCTGGATGATCTCTGACCTTAGATTAAAAGGCTGGATGATCTCTGACCTTAGATTAAAATGTATGAAAGATGATTTAGCAAGGTTATCAGCAATTCCTGGAGAAGGTCTTTTTTTTAGAGTAGCAAATAAGCTGAACCAATTTCATAAAACACTTCATTCATATTAACAGGCAATATTCTTCAATAACTGCCAAATTTAGTTGTTAATATTAATTTTGGTCAATGTTCTCATTTATTTGATACAATAAAGTTTTGATATTATGAAATAGTTACAACTGCTCATTTTATACCTAGTCATGAAGGATCATAATTCCCTATCTTTTTTTTTTATAGATATTTTTAATTCTCATTTTCAATTTAGCCAGGATACTGTGTGAACTCTTAAATTCATAACATTCAACTTATCAATACAGGGTGAAAAATGGACCATAAATAAATTCTTTCTTAAAATATCATTCTCAATGACATCTCCTTCAGTCATTCTAAATGAGGTCTCACGCACTATGTCATAATAGGCAGAAACACTGTTTTTGTAGAGATTTGGTCTGGTCTCGACAAATGCTGCAATAGTGGTCGATGGTGTGTTAGAAGTATATTGACAGCACTAAAACAACTAAAAAAAATTGAACATTTCTAAATTTCAGGGGCCTGAGAATTAACTTCCTTACATTTAGGACCAAGAAACATATTTTGAGCGAAGCGAATGCTTCAAAAGTATTTGATACTTTTCAAGAAGCATACTGATAGCATGGCTTCTAAGAAACAAAATTGTTTTGAATATCTTCATATTTTAGGGGTCTGGGACCCAATTTCCTCATACGGGCATTCCGCTCAATCATGTCTCAAGAAATACAAATAATATATTAGTGCAGAGTGTGATGAAGGGTGGTGGACATCAGATCAAACAAATTAGCCACAAATATAGAAATATCATACATCTAGATTAGAACACTTTAGTTCAAACAAATAATCATCAGATGAAATCGTATTGTCTGTAACATTTTTCTTATTGATTGGCACCAGATGCATCAAAGCTGAAAGCTGCACAACCAAAATAATGGTATAATGTACTAGTGTATAGACAACAACTAGTACAACATCCCCACATTATGGATTACTCACCTAGATTTTGTTAGGGTTTATCAATTATCTATGATATGGTCAGACTCTTTTCCACATCTATGTGTTCATAGATTTGTTTTATAAGCAAAAATCTTCCTACATCCCAAGTAAAATACCCAACATTCTTTTCTCCTTTTCATTCCTCCTCTCCAATCAAACTATTTAGTTTCCTTTTCTGCCTTCTCTCTCCCTCATTTGAACTACATAACCTTTCCCTTGTATTACTACTGAAAGCATAACATTTGAATGCAGGTAGGAACAAGCAGAAAAATATCATAGAGATAGAATTAATTTTTCCCCAAAACATTAAGAAAGCTTAATCCACAATAATATCAGCAGTCAACAAAGGAAAAACAAAAGAATGTAGTTATTTACTAAGATGAGCTTGGAACAGTATAAGACCAGATGAAAGGGCATAGGGATTGCAGTAGCAAGATTGTTACATTTCAAGTTTTGAGAGAGGGTTTGCCTGTCCTAAAAATCATTTGAAAACCTGGGATTCTGGAGAGAGGGTCAGTCACTGACCTATCTCAGTCAGGAAGTAGGCCAAAAGACAAAAATGTAAACACCCTATAATAGCATTTGAGAAACTTTTTTTTAAAAAGTTCTTATAGAATTCATCTGGTTCAGGGATGAATATAATGAAAAAGTTCCAGAATTCGGAACATTCAAACAATTCCCTGCCTTGAATAACAAATAAACCTGCAAACAGCATCCATCACAAGTTATACGTCCTTAATGATTAATATTGGAAAGAAATTCATAAGAGATATTCAGAATATTAAGTAATTATGGTTCCATATGGTTTCAATGAGATATCACAACCCAATTCCAGAAATTTCAAAGATACATTCTAGAATAAAACTAACAGAATGATCAAAATTTGAACAATGTTAGTTCTTTGGTTTGTTTACATAGATGTACTAAGAAAAAAATGCAGGATAAGAAAAGTTAGTGCGATAGAATTGATGATGAATTCATAAATACCAATGATTATCACAAGTAAAGATTCAATTCAATAGGCTAAACAACTGAAAACTCTTCATTGCAACTAATATTTTCAATCCTTGTAAAAGAGAAGGCACGGGGAGGGATGAGCTCAGTCAGGCTATCTTGTCCTAGACACACTCAGAAATCATCCATGGTGCCCTCACAACTCTGCCCTGGATTATAAGATAAAAAAAAAACATTTTTCAAAATATCAGAGACATTTGCAATACTGTTGCAATAATGCATAGCAATACAGTTGATTTAATGCAATGCCTCGAATAACAAATGAACCTACATACAAGGTATCAATCACAAGTTACAAGTCCTTCATCAATCAGACATTTAAAATTTAACTTTTAATATGAATTAATAGAAATGTACGCAGTTTTAATGTGTGTGGTCAGGGCAGTTACTGTTCAGCTTTGACAACCATCTGTTGCCAACTTGGTATTCGGAGAACAACAGAATCTGTTTACATATAAATTTAGGTGTGCAGCTGATGCATTCTTGGTGCTTTTGTGTTTTGCATAATATTTTACTCATTGATTTTATCTTAGATAAATTTTTTTTTTCAAGTGACCAGGTACTAATTCACCATTGCAGTCGAAAAATGATGGCAATATTTAAGTAAATCACAATTAAATAAAAGCTTAGAATATAAAGAGAAAGTATGAAGCCAATTAAATCAAGAAATTGTTACAGAATTCAAATATTATTGTGTACTATCATCTTTCTCTTACATGTAACAAGATAATGAAATAGTCTTCTAAGGAAAATAACTCTTACATAAGAATATGAAAGTTATTTTCTTTAGGAAGTTACAGACAAACACAGAGATATATCAATCAATCCAGTCTTCAAAATCACAAAAAACCATAAACAACCCTAAAGGTAAAGGTTATAGCGGAAAACAAATCTGAACATATGGAACTTATAATACATCAGATGTGTCACATAAGTAATCTAACCAAAAGTTATAAAAATGAAGAGAATTGTTAACCTTGTAAAAAGCCAAGATTACAAGACCATAAATTACTGAGTTTCCCCCCAGAAATAGGTTAATAGTAGGGTAGTTGGAGTCCTGTAAGGTAGACCAAATAAGAGATTAATGGGGGGGGGAGTCAAGCTCCTAAGGCAATTTACTGGTAAACCTCCTTTCTGGTAGCTCCTGCAGCCAAAAAAAAAAAAAAAGCTAGTAATGACATCTCATTGAACCATTGGAAAATGACCTTGGAGGCTGAGAGAATGGGATTCTTCATGTGTAACAACCATACCACAATAGAAACATTCAGGTACGTTTGGCTATCCAAATTTCTGCAGCAATCAACTAGTTATTTATTTTCTATATTCCAAGTTTGTTTGAAATTATAATTTTCAGAATAACTTTAATTAAAAAGATTCTCAACTTTCAGCAGTCAGAAGCTATTTTGACATTTTTCTCGTATCAGCATTTATTTTGCTTCATAGAAATAGAATAGCTCATCAAGTATGTAAATAATGACGAGCAAGAAATCGTTCCATACCCTTGATTAGAATAATAATCTATTTGATCTCTTACTTTCCTAGACTCATCAATCTTTGATTTCAAGATTTTCATGATCAGTCCCAATTACCGATTGAAAGTTTCAACCACTGATGAAATATATTTTGAATAGAAACCATTTGAAATTCTTCCTCACAAACTCATAGTAATTACTTTGCACAGCCAGTATTTATAGCTTCATAAAAGGTTTGCAAGTCTTAAACTGTAATTCAACCGTCTTGTCATCATTGACTATAGCTCAAATTTTAAATGCAGCCGGCAATTACAGAGGAGTGTTTTCACTAAATATATACGGTGGATTCCGGTTAAATGGAACATCAGTTACAAGGAATAGCAGTTTAGTAGGCTTAATTGTGCAACAGGATCAAATGTATATAATAATCACAAACGTTCTTGCAAATCCATTTAATAGGAACAACCACTTATAGGGACCAAATTTGTGGTCCGTCTCCAGTGGAATCTACAGTATACAGCAAGCTGCAGTATTTGTAAGTATGGTCCAGTTTCAAGACTGATGACTCAAGTTTTAGAGCTATGGTGGCACATAGACATATTCTCACTGAAAAGTACACATCAGGCCAAAGCATATCACTGACTGGGATTATAGAAACTCACAAATATATGAAACAAAAATTATCAGAACAGTAAAATGTAAAATTCAACCTCATACAATGGACTTTCACCAATTCAAGCTCATCTGTGAAGCTGATAACTAATTTTTTATAATATATATTTCTGGTAAATTTGAATAAACAAATTTGTGTATCCACTACCCAGGTTACTCATTTACAAAACTATAAAAGGGAGACCAGGTTCAAATAAAATCATTGGCTTTTTATTTTTCAAAAGCGTGTATATACTGATGGTGTAAAGTGTATGTTGTGAGTATCAGAGGAAGTACGAAAAACACTTACATAGGATTTCAAGAGTTGGCGGCTAGGCAGATTGAATAATCAACTCAAAAGATAGGGTATCAACCACCTATTTTCAGGGGCCTCAACCAATATTTCAATAAGAATGAAGTCAGGAGGCAGCAGATGAATAATAAGAGCTATTACATAGAAAAGAATACACTTACCGATTCTGACAATTCCTATACCATGGGACAAATATTAACCATTGGACTGATATTTTTAATTAAAAGTTATTAAGTCAAATAGGGTGACCCAGAAGGGTGTCCACACAGAAAACAGGGCAACTGAAAATGAATAGTCAAAAAAGAAAGGGGAGAGAGAATATCATGAAATGACCGATTTATATATGACAGGAAGTGACCAGATGGCATGGTCAGAGAGAAAATCCATAGTTTATGGCCTTTTCATGTGCATTTTAAACAAAAGGAAAAGTGCGATCAGAAGAGCAGTAGGATGCATAAGTATTTTATTCCTCAGAAAAAAAAACAACACAGATTGAAAACTCTTAGATCCAAAAAAAGAAATACTGTATTTTGTTGCTTTTTTACTTATTTGAATTAAAGAAAAGATATCATTAGCTTATATATGAAGGTGCTAATTGGGTACTTGACCTCAAAAGATAACAGGTCAAGAGTCTTCTAATTGAGCATTCCCTCTTCAAAAATCAGAAAGTCTTGCAGTCAGCAAGCTAACAAGACATTAAAGGACAGCAATGTCTTCCCTCCAGGTCTTAAAAAGAAAGCTATTTGTATTTTAGACCATTGAAAAAAAAAAAAAAAAATTGAAAGAAAGTTTGTCCATGGTAATTTTGTTTCTGCCCTAATTTTAAATCATGTATGCGATAACATAGGAGCTTCATCTTTGATCAATCTGAATTCAAAGATCTGATCTGCTAAAAACAAGATAGTTCAATCAGAAAAAACATGCCACACCTTTATGCACACAGCATAGTTATCTATTGAACTTCCTACACATTTAATAAAGTTTAATGCGCAGAAGTTACCTTATTACCTATGGATCTATAATCCCCTGCTATGGGAGAGAGGGAACAGTGCTTCAATGACTACGTAAGGATTGCAATTTGTCTGCTACAATCAATATTTAAATTATTTTGTGGACTTTTCTCCAGCAAAAGCATGACAAAATAGAGTGAAAAAGCAAAGTAGAAATATGTGTGAAACAATTAGTTTTTCCATAAAAATAGAAAAAACTAATTGACAAATATCGATTTTAATTTGTTAAAATAAATCAAGTATCATGTTATATTTTCAATTAAAAAATACAATTTCAATGGATCACATAGTTGTAAGATTTGTTTGGCCACTAGCAACACTTAGATAAATTTTTGAACAGGTAATGACTTGACTAATCTTAAAGCCTCAGTCAAATCTTTCTCTTCCATACTTCTAACACAATACCCATGTTACTATTCTCACAGTATTAATACATTTACTCTAAATGCTATAGATTGGAGGTTTTGCCTAATTGGATTATCATTTCAAACACCAAACAAGATCTGTTCATTGAAAAAAATTTTCAGAGCCTATGCATTAGTTATAGAGAATTCTCTCTTTAAATTTCACCTTCATTTCTGAAAATTTGTTTTCAATACTAACAAATTATTCTTCACACTTAACATTGTAGCTATCCAAGCTGATTAATTTGAAATTATGATTCCAACTACACTCCTCTCTCTCTTTGATGATCTTCCAAATAATGGAATCGTTATTAGGATTCTACTATTCTATCAGAAATTTCATTAAAGTGTCAAGCAACATTTTCTCAGCAAAATTCAGTAACCAATCCACAGTATAAGTGATCAGCAGCAGCCAACATTTAAGGTCCACTACTAGACAATAGCCTTTCCCAAATCCTCCTCTGACAATTGAATGGTTATGCTAGTTTTGGGAAGGTAATGGCTAATTGAGCTGACTTGTTGCTAGTATTTTCTGATGAGCTGGTTTTGAATCTAGAGTTGTCCCTTTTCTGAACTGGTTGCTTCCCAAAGCCAGAGAGTTCAATCTGCCCAGCATTTTTTCCCATAGCTGGAAGAGAGGAGATAGATTCATGCCTTTCCATAGGGCATTAGTATGAAATGAACATAAACAGTCTCAGTTGGAGTTTGAACTAGGCATGCCAATTCTATCTCCCATACTTAACTATTATGTCACTGGTACCTACTCAAGTGATCATAGAGGGCAATGTAAGAGCAGACACAGAAAGTGACATTTATTTATAAAGTCAAAAACCTAAATGACAAATGTATACTTCAGTTTGATAAATCTACACATGTTAAAGATTCAAGTCAACATTAAATGACATTTTAAATGCATAAGCAAAGCAAAAAAAAAAAAAAAAGCTCAAATTCATTTTATAATTGAAGATATCAATTTTCTACTGACAGTAACCATCATTAATGACCTGATGGCCAGTCAGCTCTCATATACCCAACTAAGACAGGGGCATCATGTGATGGCCAAGAAGAGAAAACAACAGTTAACAAACTGAGTAAGTTACCTTAAAAGTCTATATAATACTAAAAGTCTGATTCTGTCTTTCTGTGTGACCTCCAAGTAGCTGAAATGATGCATTGTAGCCAAAAGTATTGAATAAAAGAACCCATAATATTCACTCACCTCACAAGAATATTTTTCAAAAAATCTGTGTGATTTACAACTTATAACAGTCTACTTATAACCTCTATTATAATGAACTGGATTGTTGGGTAGTCTCCTTCACTAATTTGTAGATCTATAAGAAAAAGTTTCAATCTGGTCAAGACCAGAACTTCTTGCAAGTTTTTATGACAACCCTCTTGGTAGAAGCCAACAGAGGAGATACATACAAACATAGAGTGTATTCAATTAGCTGTTGAATTTTCATGGCCACCCACTCGGCAAGATGCAAGTCTCTTAAAGGGATATTTCTACCCTGATCACACAGCTTAGAGTGTTCTAAGTAAACTGCTGATTGCATAGGGAAATTTGACAGGTAAGTTTTCTACACTCTTCACTCACAGGGGAAATCAGACCTGGGACCTTCTGCATGTGAAACAGTGGTATTAACCATTACACCATCAGAATGGATCACAGGGTAATCTAGTTGCCGAATGCGTAAAGCCAAATGAGTTAACCATTTACTAACCTATAATATCATAAGGTGGTGGAAAAATCAAATTATCTATCGGACACCTGCTAGTTCAATTCTCAGAAGGAGCCTCATTATTGTGGCTTTGTACAAGATTAAAATAAATTTGGGAAATATCGAAGCTTTTTCCTTAATTGATAAAAATAATTCAACACTCTTATACCAATCTCAAATCAGATTCTTCTTTAAATTAAACAGGTTTTTAGTTTTACTGAGTTCTAAGGATTTATATACACTTACTGACCCAGGGTTTACTTCAAGCAAAGATGCTGTACTGTATTTCAACTCTTTTTGAAATTGAACAGGTCAACACCCAGGTTTCACCTTTTAAAATCATCTAAATAGAATCCTTTTTTTGCAAGCCTTTTCTCCTCTTGGATAATCAGTGGCGCTGAGTGTCTGGATAGGAGATACAAAAGAGAATTTATTCTGATTGACACTCAATTTGAACTCTTGCATTATGATGTTGGTCAGGAAAGTAATAATTTTGAAGAATTGACAAAAATAAATTTTCTGTTTTTGTGATAGAGTACATAGGATTGGCAGAAACTCATTAGGGGAAGTTACAAAATCTGAATCAGATCAGATCTGATCTTAAAGAGAGGAATCATAATATCAGAATTGAATTATTTTGATATTTGATTGCTAAAGCAGTGAATTAAATTTGTAAAATGGAAGTAGCAAGATTAAAACCTACAACCGTGACAATGACAAACACATGGATTCAAATATCATTACTGATTACTTTCAATGTTAAGTGGAGTAATGGTTAGCAGTATGGAAAACAGAATTGGGGGACCAAGAATGACATTTGGCTGTTCAATTTGCATTAATATCTTTGAGAAAGGCCTAAATCCACTTCCCCCCCTCCCTAACTATGGTTGACACCCTTTAGTCATCTAAGACAGTCAATTTGAGAGAAAGTTACTCTGACACAAAAAAAAAAAACCCCAAAAAAACAAAAAACAGCTTGGCAGTCCCTATAACTGGCTCCAAGCCCAAGTAAAAGAGGAGAGTTGGGTGCAGTGCTAACAACTTCACCCCTGTAAAAACTAACTTGCTACTAAAACCACAGCAGAGTGGTTATTGCCCTATGCTCCACAAGGAATTCACAGGAATGAACAACGTCATTGTTGAAATGATTTATAGATTCTACTCCTTGATATGTATAACTGATATCTTTGCAAAGGTTTTCATTTCAGAGCTTCATTTCTACTAATTAACAACAGCTTAACTATAGAGCCCAGGGTAATAATAGAAATCTCCTCCTTATAGAAATAAGTAGATTATGAGGTAGGTTTACATAAAGATACTTCACACTGGAAGTTGAAATTCTTCATCCTGAAACTTAATAAAAAACTTTAGTTTTTCAAATGATTAACCTCACTAGTCTGAACATTTCCAACTCATCATCAGCCATTCAAAGTTCATAGTCTGCCAGCTTTTATCACTTCTATGTATCACAATGCAAAAACATTCTAAATTATTCCAGATCATCATGCCATTTTACTTTTTCTAGCTACAATTTGGCCCATGGTCTTGAGGGATCCATGTTGTGAGTCCAACAGTTATCTGATACCCTAACACGGCCTGCCCATTGCCATTCAAGTTTTTTTAATGGTTATTATGAGATCTCCAACACTTGTTTTTTCTGATACATTGTGCTGTTTTGTGATCTTTCCAAGTATCGTTTAGCAAGATCTTTTTTCTTGGGCTGTGGCATGGTTCTTAGTTTAAGAAAACCCACGCCAAAAACTTACAACCCACTATAACTATCAGGAAATGAGGATTTGTTCTGGATCTTGATATCTGCTCATAGGCTGTAATCTAAACCAAGGATCAATACTCATGCAACTAAAAATACTTTGATCATATAAAGCCAATTTTTTTTATTGCATTAAAAGGCTGAAATTGTTTCACTATCCATATTTAATACATGTTACATTATCATGAACTGGATGAGAAAATATGGTTATTGAAACCAACCAGTTTTCTAACAAAAAGCATTCATTAAAACCATCACAATCCATATGACAAACTATGAAATGGTGCACTCTGCTGTTCACAATGTCATCTCAGTTAGCAGAGCATAGCAAAGGTTTGGTTTGGTTTTAAATGGCAAAGAATGTAGAACAATTAAACAGCCACTGTTTATTTTAATTTTCAGTTAATATGGCTGCTTTTACTTGATACTCCATAACAATATAAGCTGAAAAACAATATTGCTTTGGATTAAGGAAATGTTGAATGCATTAGTAATAGAAACAAACGGAACTACTGGTACGACCTAGAGAGCACATACCTCTGCTAATACCATATACCAAATAAAAAATGAATGTAAATCATTACATACATAGCTATGATGTAGGGGAGGAAACTGGGTTTCAACTTCCATATTTTGAACTATTGTTTTAATACATTGAAAAATACCTCACAATCGAAAAAAAAATTCCTGGATCAACAAATTCTTTCATAACCCATGAGCCACACTTGAACAAAATGTCATTGAAATTCTTTGAAAACTTTTGGAGATATTGTGTGAACAAACAGACAGGAGTAAACACTTTGTTGGCAGAGGTAAACAATGGCAATCAAGAATACAGTTTCTGACAGATGATAGATACCCATGTAAAGAAATCAAATGTGAATTGCTGAAATAAACATTTGATGATCAATGAAAGTTAAATAAAGATACTAAATCAACACTTAGTACAAAAAGAATTGAATATAACATTGAGGCAGCCATCAGAGGAACTATTTAACCCTTTCTTGAAGATAGAAATTTCAATAATGAAATCCTGACATTAAATAGCAACCAGCTACTTATTGCTCAATTTATGAAAGCATTTAGAAGCTGGAAGATGAAGGAAAAAAGATTGTCAGAGCTTTATTTCCATCAATAATTCAAATTGAACATTGTACCAAATGAAAACTGCTTATCAAAGCTGTAAGTTACCAGAGATGTTAAGATCTAATTGCTAACTGGTCCCTTGTAAACTCTCATAAATTATATCTTCAGTGAGCTTGTAGAAATCTGTCTTCATATTATGAAGAAAGAGGCTCCTATTCAGTTACCTGATAAGTTTATAAACCTTTAGCATTCTGTAGACGTTTTCATTGTATCAGAGCAAAAAGTTTATCCTGCCACAGCAGTTGACTCCCATCACTGAATGAAAGTATGTTTGAATTTCGAGTCAATATCATTTATAGGTGAACAGGCACACACATTACAGGCTTTCAAAGTAACTAAGTGCACAAAATCTTGGCACTCTTGAAGAAGGATGCAGAATACCAAGGGTTAAAGAGAAGCAAAATCTTCACAAAAGCCAAAATGCTCAAAGAGGTGCATAACTTGGACCTACTGTTTCCATTAATGGAGGAAAAAATCCTTGGGTTAAGCATATTGATACACAGCAAATGAAGAAAAAATAATAGTAGTGGGTTTTAGTACTTTTTTTTCCTTAGTACTTTCATTCCAATACATAGGTTGCAATGAAGGCAGCTGTTTTAAAAAGCAAGTCTAGTCAACCTTGGCCTAAATAAAGTCTCCAAACAAAAATGAAAGAGAATGAAAATTTCTTACCAACATAATGTTACACCATAAAGACAAAAAAAAGATGTTAATAATAACAAAGAAAAAAAGTTGTTAAAGCAAGCATATTCCAAATGAAAGTGGAAAAGAAAGCAACAATTACATGGTCACATACAGACAATATGAATAGGAATTCTTAGAGGAGAAGAGGAGAGGCTAATAATAGATTATTAAAGTTGGTCTAGATTGTAAAGAAAACTTAATAAAAAGTTCTCATTTTATTAGGCAGACAAGTAAATGACAGACATGTAATTAAAACAAGAAAAAACCAACAGCGTTTAACATTACTTAACTAAAATGTGCTCAAATGAAAAGAATTTATCATGGTATCACTTTCAACAATACCTACAAGAGTGATACAGTTTTAGCATATTTTAGTGGATAAGACAACACTAGGAGTATGACCCTTCTCCCCCCCCCAAAGAGGGTCATCAAATAGGGCCGATACAAAAACTGTGACTAAACAGTGAGCTAAAAACCATGAAATTCAGGCTGAAATTGAGATCAGGCTTTATCCACGAAAAAATACAGTATGTAAAAACTAGATAGGAAGTTGTTTTTGTTCATCTACGTTTTTAAGATAAAGAAATTTCAATTTTTCATCTTTTGATTCAAAGCTTATCAACAAAAATAATGAATACAAAAAATTATTTTCCAAGGGGCCAAGCCTGGGCTAATCAATGAGTGTGGGACGCCAAGCCTGGGCTGATTGGTGAATGCAAGATGCCTAACACTAAGCAAATCAGTGAACACAACATGCCGACCCAGAGCTGATTGGTGAACACAACATGCCGACCCAGAGCTGATTGGTGAACACAACATGCCGACCCAGAGCTAATCAGCAAACATGACAAGCCGACCCAGGGCTAATCAGCGAACTTGACAAGCTGACCCAGGGCAAATCAGTGAATACATGACACCAACCCTAACTTTATCAGTAAATACCCGACATCAACCCTAAGCTATCAGGATTTAATGGATTTTGTAGAGCATTGAAGTTGACAAATAAGCTCTTTGAGCTCTGAACAATATTCAGGGGGTGGACGCACTGAAATCAGTGTCTCAACTTACACCAACACTCATCCATGTAAAGTGCATATCAGAAGTTCTAGACTTATTTTCCCACCAAAAGAAATTCATTTATCTATTCTAATAATGTGTTATCTTCTTGATACACTATAACACTTGACTTTTTATCGAGAATTGAAATTTTGCTGATAAAAGAACTTCTTATATACCATTTCAAACTATGTCCTCTTCCTGGTAAATGATTTCTGTATTTTTTCCACTGGGATGACAAATAGATTATATGAAAAAAAAAAGGATCAAGACACATGTCATATATCAATGTTCTGCAAAGTAATCTTGCTGTCTGTTGGTCTGATCCTCATTTGATCTTCCACTATTGATGCTCAAACACCAAATTATACTAAGTTATCAAATGATCTATCTTGAAAATGGTTCAAGACTAACAACACATAGTAATGATCAGCTAGCTAATCTTGCTGACCTTTGAAGTGGGTTCTTTCCTCATTGGATATCCTAGTATCGATAGTCTGATAACAACATATGCTAATTTAATCTACCAACATAATGAACACTGTGACCTTTTTGTTTTTCTGTCCATAACAAAGGATTCTTCCCTTTAAAGTTAACGATCTTGCTCATATAAAAATATTGTACATACTATTCTAAACTATGGACTCTTCCACTGAAATATATCCAGTATTTTTTTCTTATACAAATTCAAATATATTTGTGGATTTTTTTCATGGAGATTAGTTCGTAAATAATGATTACATTCTCCAAAAGTAAATACCTCAGTGAATAAAAATTTAACTAGTTTTCTTTTCTATATAAAATGTCCATGAAGAGACAATAAATTAGGCATTTAAGATGAGAGGTTGATGATCCTCAGTGCCACCTTTATCTGGTTTCAAGAAACAAAGGCAAGTATTGCATATATCACAAAAGCGTCCATTCCGGTGAAATAGGCAACACTTAACTCTTTGCTGTCTTTCATGAACTTGTAATGCTATTTTTCCTTTGAACTTAAATACTCTTTAATGTATGCTAGCCCTATCCAAGCCCCTTATATGTTTACTTTGAGCTTTAGTAGACATCCCCCCACCAGTCATATACCAGCAATTGACATAATTTTTTTTTTTTTTCAAATTATATGTCTGTATCATATACCAGCATATACCATAAGCCATATATTCACATAAAAAAACTGATAGAAAAACTATGTTAACACAACCCAGATTCATCTAGAAGTGCCCACTCGGATGATTTGAATAAATAGAACAATAGCCTTAAAATATTGTAAAGAGCATCTATAGTGGATTGGCTTATAGTAGATTCCCTTCATCCAGTTAGGAAATTGGGTAAAAAAAGGGAAAATCCAAAATGAAACATCAAATTAAAGTGATGCCCTTATCAGAAACATTATCAATATTGATATTTACTTCAGCCAATGAAGTTGGAAGAAATGAACATATTTACTCATGTCTGTGCACAAATCTCCAAAGTTTTCAATGAATTTCTATAACATTTTGTGGGAGGGCAGGCCATGGGCTAAGGAAGAATTGACATTTTGAGGAGGATCCAGGAATTCTTTCATATATTAAGAAAATAGTTTCAAACATAGAAATAAAAAATTAGTTACCTCCCTTGTATCGTGATACAATATTGACTGATTTTCCATTGGCAGAGGTATGCGCTGAGTTATTTTTCATAGTGCTTCTTATTGAATTATAAACATTGAACACCTCATAAAAGCCAAGTGAAAAGAAAAAGCAAGAGGTAGAAAGAAATAAATGCATACAATACAAAAAGCATCAAGGAAATGCTAAACTGGCATTCTGGCAATAAGAATATAATCAAACCAAAATAATATGAAGTAAGTCAGACAGGACATATTCTCTCGGACTTTGAAATTTAATGCACCCTTATTTGAAAGCCATTCATCACAGTTTCTGATCATCCTGATTCTGGCATCTGCTCATTTTTTTCTTCTTTTCTTCCTGATGTCTGATGTTTATCTGTGGACACAGCCATATAAATTATTTGAGGAGATTTTGACTCCTTATTGGATTATACCAATTATTCTTGCCAGTATTCTCCTAGTGCATAGAGATTATGCCGAGAATTCTCATCTAAAAACATTTATCAGAGCAGGAATAAGATGTTGGATATAAATTATGAGCAATAAACACAAAATATTTGTCTACGTCATGTGTATATTCCCTTGTTTTTTGCTCTAATACAGTTAACAACAATATGGTAATTTAGTGCATCACTTGAACTTGTTGTGATCTGAAGACTAGATTTTTAATTCATGGAAATCTATTGTTAGTGAAATACTGCTGATTTGCAATGGCTGGAGAAAGTGAAAATTGTTGTCAGACAGTGAATCAGAAGTTTTCTTTTGTGATGGAGAGACCCTGGGTAACACACAGTCATAAACTAATTCAGTAGGCTAAAGTGATGATTCTTCTTTACAGAATGAAGGCAACTCAATTCTCAATGCTCGACAAAGGTGCAAAATGAATTTTGGACCTACTAAATACGATCATGCACTTCTATGCTTTCCATTTAGTGGTACTTCAATGTGAAAACCTATATCAGTGATGAAAGCCCCCTTCCCCGTTAGATTTCTTACAATCCCTATTTTGATGAGGAACTTATAGATTAAATTTGTGAAGAAACCAACAAATTTGACACTCAAATCGATGTTAAAAGTGTTCTGAGTGTTGTTTTGTACATTGAAAATTTTTTATTCATTTTTTCTCATTAGCTCAGTATAGTAGGACTTTAAAAAAAATTGGTGGGTCAATTTTTTAGGCTATGGATAAGATATCATGGAATAATTCCAGGATGTTATTTTCTGAATGATTTTTCGTCAATAAATTCAGGAAAACACAAAAAAATACATGCCTCTTTGGCATAGGCAGATTGCACACTTGAAAAAGAAAATAAGTTCTGAACTGAAACAATTTAGAAAAAAATGAAAAATCCCTTATGTCAGCGTTTCTGAAATGCGGGTCTGCACACTTAAGAGGGGCCATTAGGTAATGGCTGGGAGTTCACAGATGAAAATTTACATAATCACCATGAATTTGGAACTGGGATATCTGAGCTTGACAGAAAACCCAACAAATGAAAAACATCATTATTGTACACAGACCTGTACTATATGCTGGGTTCTATGTAAGCTATTTGAAATAAAAATGATTTTTAAAAGGTCAAAAGTTGCTTATTGTTATGGTTCATCAATTACTGTCTAAGAACTAAATGCTAAAAATAGGGGTTCACTTGAATGTTTTCAAAGTTTCAAAACCATTGCTTCAAGGGGTTAAACTAGTATATGGCAATAGAATTGTCATTAGCTAATGATGATTCTCAGAGAAAATAAAGAAAAGCCTATTACTCAAAAATCTTAACTGCTTGCAAAGAATTTTAACTTGCCCATTAATCAAAAGGAAGAGCTATCTAACAAGAATGGTATACCGGAAAGTCAAGAGAAAATGCCAAAACAGACTTTAATGGTGACTAATACCAAAGTAATAGTTACAGAAAATCCATGCATCAACTGAAAAGTACTCAGAGAGTACATTTTCTGCCAACACCATACAATAAAAAAATGCAACTCAGTTCATAATTGGCTAATAAGCTACAATAAAGGGAGGTAACTATTCAGATTTTTCATATTTTGGACAATAGTTTACCTCTTTTTGATATATGAAAAAATATCTCTCAATCAAAAAATTATTTTCTGGATCAACCCCAGAATTGGATCAATTCTTCTTTTGACAGAAATCATCGAATTCCACTGAGAACTTTTGGATATTCTTTGGACAAAGAGACAGACATGAGTGAATATGTTGAATGACACATTAGAGAACAAAAAAATTGAGGCAGTTTTCAATGAAATAGAGGAGAGAGGAACATTTTCTTTGTACAAAAGAAGGGGAAGTCTATAAAAAAATTAAGCCAAACAAGGAAATAACAAACTATGTCATCGGCTTGACTAATAAGAAAACTTGACAAAAAATGTGTTCAAAATATATATAAAATCAAGCCTGAAAGACAGACCATAGATGCATCAGATCTTTTCTAGTGTGAAAATCTAGAAAGAGCATGGTTTCCAACTTCAGCTTCAAGTTTACATCTAAAATCAAGTCAAAAAACATCTTGAAAAATTTAGATTCTCCAGATATATATCTAAAACCTGGGAAGCGCACTACATATCAAATTAAATGTGACATTTTATTAATTTTAGTAATCATCTAATTAGCAATTTCTGACATCTAGATGCAACCAAAATCTTCTAGATTTAGATGAAAAACATCTAAATTGGCAACATAGGGACTTGACTCATATTTCGCTTGTCAGTGACTGTAATTGCCCCTATAGATACTAACGCACCTAAAATTCAACTATATCCCTTGAGGGAAGAAAGTGATATCAATAAGATTGTTTGTTTTTCTAACCTTTAATGTGCAAACATGTGAGTAAGATGCAGCACTGATTTTTTTTAAATACATGAAATTGATGATAAAATTCAAGACATAGATTTGAAGGTCTTGATTTACATTCAATTATCAAGTTTTAGATAAGGGAAAAAATTGCTATGGAGATTGAATAAGGATTCATTAGATAATGAGGATAACTGCTGAGTGATAGGGTGTCCTGATACATAAATTTTTAATATTACTACAATAAGATTATCATTTTCAAGATGAATACCCATTCTAACAAGCAGGATAACTAGCTATCAAAAGGAAAGAATTTGAAAAAATGATAGATAGATGGAAATCATACAATGTTTAATTTGTTTTTAAAAAATTGATATTCTTGAGTTTTTTTTAATGATCTCAGAAAAACGTTGCCTAACAGAAAAATGAACAAAACTGCAGACACAAAAAATGTATCCATTCTGACATAATTTGGATTGTAAGTTGACCCCACCCCTAAAAACATATTTTGGAGGGTGATCCTTAAAAATAATTTGCTAAAAAACATTACCACAGGTCACATTGGTACAAACAAAAAATTTCACGGGGTTACCTTGAGTTGCAACTTTTCAATTTTAATTTTTCTAATGATCTCAGAAAACATAACTTCTTTCTCTCAGCCCCTCTCCAATGCTAACAAGATATCCATTTTAATTTCAGCCCCCCACTCTATGAATGATATGAAATCTCCATTCACTCTAAGAATGTCAACAAGTAAGCAGGAAAGCAAGTAGAATATACATAGTAAATCATCTTTTCCATATACACACACAAAACCAAAAAAACAAACAAAACAACAAATTTCTTAGGTTTTTTTTTTTTTAAATTAATGATTAAAAACCTATTCTGGACAGACATTTAGTGAATTATAAGATGTGATGTCTTTACTGTATAGCAGAAGTACCCAGCCTTGCCTGGATTACAATTATCTAGAAAATGAATTCAATCACGAGTTAACTATTCTCTGTGAAAAAAGATGTTGACAGTCTTTAGTTGGTCTGAAAACGTTATCCATCAGAATTGTTGCTTCCAGACAAATACATGAATAGTTCAATTCCATACTGTATTGATTTACATAATTACTACAAGTGAATTCTTTTTAATCAAGAAATTTTTACTTAATGTCAGTCACATTCATCCCAATTCATGCCTTTCCCAAGGGCATTAGAGCAGAGTAAATGCCGAGTTTGAACGCTGATATCCAATTTATCCACACTTCTATGAAACTGAGAACTTTCAGAGATATTGTGTGCGCAAAGAAAACATGATGTAATACATGTACATTTTTTAACTTTATTGACAGAGCTAAATGATGGGGATGATCTCAGAATTGCAATGTTCACGTTTCAAGTTTGAACAAACCTACCATATAGAATTGGTTAAAGCACCAACATATTCACCAAGTGAGAAACTAAACTAAACCCTACACTAAATATAGAAAAACTATGACAAGTGCCCTCCCAAAATTAGTTATGCAGAAGAAAAGATTCTTGCATTCCACGTTTAGATAAACATGAGAAAAAATGAAATTTAGACTAAACCATGTCTCAAAGCTGAGCAAAGATTTCAAACTTGAAAGTAAAATATTTTTACCTGTTTCAGAAATGAGTCACACCTAGTCTAAGATAACAATCCAAATGCTTGTTTTGATCATGAGAAATATCTCAAGTTTACCATGCATTAATATAGTAATATACCAACTATGTGTGAATCAGGACAAGTGGCACGATTTTTATTCTCTGGTGTTCAGTAGATAATCTGGTAGTTAGGTTATTTGGTCGAATCCCCACCACCAAGTTCTGATTCAGTGTTCCCCCACTCTTCGAACAAACAAAAATGCACCAAGAGAACAAGTATATACATATATAAATGCCATTCATTGATTGAAAACTGAATGAAAATCATTTCATATATATCTATGATGCAGGGGAAGTACCTAAATTTTGATTTTCCGAAATTCCAGACAATAGTCTTAATGTATAAAAAAATATCTCTCAATCAGAAGAGAATTCCTAGATCAGCCCCAAAATGTAATCAATTCTTCCTAAGCCCTTGCCCAACCTGCCATAAAATAAATTTGAAATTCATTGACTTTTAGAGATATTGTGTGGAGAAATGGATAAGAGTGGATATATATACCTCTTCACAGAATTGAGACGGAGGGGGGTAATTCTGCTATTTGAGTTCAAATTCCTCCAGCTACTTATCATCCGGTACCTTATGCATACAAAAGGATAGCATCACTTGAAAAGAGAAGCACTTAGTTGGCTTTATGCATTTTTGTAAAATTGATTTGAAACATTGGAAATTGCGATCTAATATTAGGAATTCAACTTGTAATCCATACCGAGACAAACATTTGACTAGGTAAGTAAATGAAATGTCAGGTTTGGCTTGTCACTCGACAGAAACTGTCATATGACCAACGTCTCTTAGCAGCATACCATATTGGGAATGATCAATTATTGGGCTCTGACTCCATTTGCTTGGTTTTAGATAGATAGCCAGCTAAGCAGAATCCCAGGTGGACAGTTTGACAGTTTCTACAATAACATAGAGGAAGACTTGTTTTGGCTGTAGACATCCAGAAATTTTGTAACCTTCAGTTTTCATTTCCCCCAGTCATCAAGGGATACTTCTGAGCAGGGTTACCAAATTAGCTGTTTTTGGCTTGATCTGGCTGATTTTATTCCTAATTTAACTGATAATAATCTGCAATAGCCAAAAATCTGGCCACTTAAAAGAAATAATAAGTAAGCTGAATAAAATAAAATGTTTGATCTTGGTTAATAATTTCTTCTGGATTCTTAGGACATACTTATTTCATTTGATAAATGGGCTTTAAATAAAGATGAAAACATTCTTAGCAGTGAAGTTAGCAGGAAATTGAAAAATTTAGCAGATTATAGAAATTTTAAAGAACACTTCTGTCTATAAATGACAAACCATACTTGGGCAACACTGTTCCCAACAAGAATAATAAAAGCAAAGTAGCCTGTGAGAGTTGATCTCAGCGAACAAATTTTATAATTCAGTGTTATTTTGAAAGTCTATCAGTAACTTCTATCTAAAGATTGACAATGGAGAAGGTAGCCATTTTGCTGTTACTGCAAAAGTTATGGAATAGCCAACTGACCATTGCTCTTGACAACAACTATTTTTGGTATATCAAGTATAAATTTTCATCTCTTCTATTAAGCCATATTTGTAAAATGGTAAACCAAAGTTCTATGTTGGGAATAGCTTATTTTATATACTGGTGTATAAGCTGACTTTTTAAGAAAATTAATTTGAATACCAAGTTGTGGAAATTACTGGCATGGTATTTCAAACTACCATAATAGAGTTAAATATAGACAATTGACATAAAGTCAATACCTCTTACAAATGGCAGTTTTTGTCCAGCAAACTACCATAACTAGCAAGATGTTAACAAAGAATTATGACTTCAGCTAAAATTATTCTCATACATAAACCTTTTAAAATATTGAAATGATAGCACTTGTGTGTTACATTGTTACTTTCCACTATTTTCTTCAGATGTTTATTATCAAGTCTCATTTGGCAAGTTAACTTATTACACCAGAAGTGTCTGAGCAGAGTTAAGACTTAGTAATGATTAAAAAACTACTGGCCAATTGACTATGCCTCATGCTTGTGAATTAGCTCTAGTTATAATCTTAAAATTCACAAGTAGGAGCATCAGCTAATTTATACGTCATTAATACATTTCAGAGTTTTATATGAACACAATAAACCTGCTTGAATAGAAGCAATTGAAAATTGCATTTCAGATAATCAAATTGATTAACCATGATTCAGAATATTTCAGATTGGTTCATTCTGTCTTCAAGTAAAGGCATGGGAACAGAAAAAAAACATACCTAACAAGAACAAACTAGCTGAAATATAATAAAATAAGAATGTTAATCTGAACAAAGTGGCAATTATATCTAAAAGGGAAAGGTAAACACTTTATATTTCAATTACTAAATTAAAACTAAGCTTATTCAGCAAATAATGAATTTGCATAGCCTTTTTGGGTTTAAAAGATAAGATTAGGCAGAAATAAATTCAAAAGTTCACAGTTCATGTATAATGCAGGAAAACCATATAGATAGAATCTTATTTGTTGCATTATCCATTCTCTTATACATTAAGATATGTTGACATAATATTCAAAACAGTTTCATTATATTATTCCAATTTTTATTGCTGATAAATGCATTTTCCTTGAGTAATTAATCATAATCTACTTCTGACCAGTTGAAGCTGTATACTTCTGTAACAAGTCTCCAACTCGGTCCACTGTCCGCCTCCCACAAAGCTGGACAGTAAGTTGGAATTCGTGGGCAATTCTACAAATTCAGCCAGCACCAGAAAATTAAATGGTTTGGACACCTGATAGGAATAGCAACTAAAACCAGTGTTCAGAGCCTACGATCTCTTTAGTTCAGGCGTCCGGTCAAGAGGACTATCTCGTAGGTATTGGATCAAGGGTGTGGCAGAAAATCTCCAGTCTCATGGCCTGTCCATCACAGTAGCGACTCACCAAGCCATCGGTTACGGTGTCCAACTTCCCACAACATACCATAGTAACCATGGAAGATGAAAGAAAAAAAAGATATATATATAAAAATGCACTAGGCAGTTCCAGGTATATATAGACCATCAGGCATTCCAGCTTAGAATTTCTTTCCTATTTGAGTCCATTTTACCATAAACATCTATAATCAAAACGAATATTCATAGTAATACACGAAGGAGGTGTGGTAATTATGCCATATGAGTTATTGTGAGGAGGGGTTTTCACTCATGTAACAAAACTGTCCTATTGTTGCCTAAATAAAGACTACATTCTTCCCAGTAAGCAGTGTTCAAATAATATTCTTAGTTTGCATCATACAACACATGAGTCCATAATTCTGTCTCCTGAAACGATCCATGAAGACCAAATCATTGTTTATAGCAATTGTGGGATTTTAAAAGGCTAGAGAGAGGCCAGATAAACTGCCTTACAGGGATCAAAGGCTCCAACTGCCCTGCTACCTACTCATAGCTCAGGTAGGAAGTGGATTCAGGTCTTTCCTAAGAGGTGTTAATGGAAAGTAAATGAAAACTGTCCGAGATGGTGGTTGAACTCAATTTACTGATTACATTCACTGCACCGTTAACTGTTATGCCATCTGCATCTATTGTCAACAACAAAAGATTATAAGCAAAGAAACCAACAGGGTTTATGTTTCACTTCATGGACAGCAGGAAAATCATGCACGTTGCTTTTAGGAAGTTACTAAGATGAGTGACAGATAAAGAACACAGACCATTATCTTACATTTAGAGGAGAGAACATCTTCAGCACAGATATCTGCTGACACAAGGTCAACAAAAAGACTGAAGTTAGTTGGAGAGATCTTCAGTTACAATGAGATAACCAACTGTGACAACACATGGCATTAATAGTTACAATCAGGGATGCAAGATTTGTCCAGAAAGGGGAGATAATCCAAGCTTTATCTCAGACACTTACCCAAAATAGGCATTGACTTTGGAAATTGAGTGAGTCTCAAGGCAGAAGTTTGATATAAGTAGTAAATATATAATAATTTGATAAGCAGGGTGGCTTTTTTTGTTAGTTCTTCTGTCCATGACAATGGATGCTTTCATAAAAAACATCTCAAAGTAATCATTCAGAACGATAGGCTTTCCCACTCAAACAAGTTCAGTCACTTTTTGATAAAACCATCAATTGAATTGACAAGCGATAAACATTTATTTATGCACTTTGAAGCAGTGAACTATCAAGTCCTGAAGTAAGAGAATGTGAAGAAACTGCTCAAACTCCACAGAAGCACCAACAGATATTTTCAATAAATGCATTCCAAAAAAAAACAAAACAATACATCCATGAATTTTTTCTTGTGTAATAACTAGTAATAACAAAAATAAGGGTGAACAGCAACTAAAACTTCTGACAAGTTACTAAGTATTTCTTTAAAAACTTGAGAGGGCACAGAATTCTTTAAGAATTTTTTTGGCCTAACATTCAAATTAAGAGGGGGGTCATGCAACCCCAACCGGCCCCCTAAAAAACAAGTGAAAATAAAGATACCTGAACAAAAGACTCATTTTTTCCTCTAAACTGAATTCAACATAATGGTTGTTGCATATCTAAGTTTGAATTTACTCAAAATATCTGCATAAAATTCAGCTCTCTACAAGCTTGAATAGACAGAGACCTAATATAATGAAGTACCACTGCACGAGCATAGTTTCAAAACAAAAGTATCTTCATTATTTCTATTGACTACTATTCTCCTTCATCTTGATTAGTTATTTTTTATCATAACTAAACAAAGCCGGTCAACCTATGGGAGAGAATAAATGGTGCGGATCAGAAATAAAGAACAAGCTCCCGATGAAACTCAAACTCATACCCCACTTGCTGAGGGAAGCCTAGTGAACATGAATGAGTTTGAGTCTCACCAGGATACGACCTACTCTTTTTTTCTGATCTGTGATGTTCACTCAGTGCTGAAAGTTGACGGCCTGAGTGAAGTTGTGATAAAAAGCAACTGATTTTAGTGAAGGAAAATAGTAGTAAAAATTACTAATAATGGTTTACAATATTTCATCATATAAAAATATTGAAATACAAAAGCATCTTGTTCACCAAAACCAGATTATTCAAGTTAAGATCTGATAAAAATGCTTGTTTTTAAGTAATATCCAGTCAATTCAACCTTAGTTTTATATTATAAATATTTCCAGGGTAAAAATTATCAAATTGATTCATTTTATAAAAACAAAATCATATTGACATTATATTGGGTGGGAAAGGTCCATCATTTGCAAAGCATTCTGTCTGCTTGAGGCGACAATGAATATATATTTTTATTACGCAGTAGTTAGCTAAGAGACTTGTGCCCATGGAGATTTCACAGTGACATTAATCCTTATCTTTGATGCACATTTCAGGCAGCTCTTTATTTGCACATGTCAAACGTAACATCTGTGCTTTTGGTTCTGATTAATATTGCAATAGTGACGGCCATTGATCGACTAGAGAAACATAACCAATAGTAGCACTGAACTACAGATTACAACCTTTCTATAATGAAATAAATTGAATCATGTGAGTTTACAAAGTTCAGTAAATGCATACAGTGAGAAAGAACAGATGTCTTAATACTACATTATGTAGACAAATACAAAAGATTTCTAAATCCGTAACATATATTATTTAAGTATAATATCATTATTCAAATATATGAGTTTAAAAGCAGAACTATTATAACCAAACATTATGCACACATCCATGCATGTATAATAGCTTTTGAACAGCTATCACTTATGAAATATATGAGCAGAAAGATCTTTGTAAGATGAATATATTTATGGCAGACAAGCATAAAAAGGCAGGTGATTTTGAGACAAATAGAACACACACAGACACACTGTAGGTTGAAATTCATTTGTTGGTTAAAGCAGAAACATAAAAAACAACAAATATCTTGTATGCTTTTATACTACTGACAGAGACAAGATTCTGTGTGTAATAGACAATAAAATATTAAAAAGCTCTTACAGTAAAAAGTTTTTTTCGTGTACAAGATGTTTGGCATCTTAGAAGCTACTTCATTTTTTTTACTCACTTTATTGTAAACAAAAGATAAATATGTGCACACACACAAGTATACAGGAACAAGCCAACAATAGCATTATACGATGAGTGTGCAAGGCAAGTTTACTACTAATCACAAAAGATATAACAAATAACTTTGTTGTAAATGAAGTGGGGGATGCTTTTCAGTGTAGTAACAAGTGCTAAAATTACAAAAAAATTTTAATTGATAAAATCAAAAGCAAAACACAGCACAACTTTAGTGAAAGGGGCCATTATGGAAATACAGAGGAAGCAGCTTATTGTGATTATTTTGGGACTGAGTGTTTTAGATAACAATAACCGGCTGATGACATTGAACAAAGGATATACAAATTGGAACAGTAAATAGATGGTGATTTAATGAACTCAGCATTTGTTGGAAAAAAAAAAAAAAGCCTGGTTTACCAAGACAAATATCGGTTTGAGCAAAAATTAGATTGTTTTACCTCCAAAATTGTTAATTTTGTATTACATACCCACTTTTAAAATAGGTTGTTAAGAATCCTACTCATACAAAAAGTTATAAAATTCCAAAGTGTCATCTTTCACTATCAATAAAAGACATACGAAGACATAAAAGCGTATTCTTTATTGAAGATTTCAATCTTTTGCTAAAATTGCATTATTTCTATATGGAATATACATAGAAAAATTGAATAACCAACACTTGCTATATTGCTCTTCAAAATAATTCTTTTTAACTCAAACTGCAAGTCTTCTGCAGGAAATCAAATATATATTTCAAGAGTTTATAATTTTGCTGAAAATTATTTTCATAGACCACTTACTGAAACTGCCAATGCATTGATTGGATGCAGATATTAGTTTAAATCAGACCAGACATCATGGAGGTATAGGGGGGTGTCTAACCATTGAAAGCATCTTGTAGGAACTGGTGAAGATACATGATTTCCCTTGTTTAATTTGTCTTTAAAAAGTGATTTGTGACTTTTAGAGTGTTTTTTATGATTCTCTGTGAATGATATGAAATCCCCACTTGCTATTTTGCAGTTCATCAGCACCCAGCTAAGAAAGACGACACAAAAAAATGTGTATTTTTTAATTAATTCATATTGTAAGATGACCCCCTTATGACAAGAAAACAAAATAAAATGACAAAAAAAAAAAAAATGAAAATAAAACATATTTTGGGGGATGATTCCCAAAATCTATTTTGCTAGAAATCTCCCCCAGGGTTACATTGGTACACAAAGATAATTTCATGGGGTTGTGTTGTGTGGTTTTTGCAGTAGGCTGTCACATACTGACAGACAGACTTTTAGGAAATTATAAGATTCTAAATATTCAAAGAACTAAAACAAAACCAAGTTTGACAAGTTTCCTATATCATGGGTAAATATGGTTTCCCCATCAATCTGATATAAGATCCTTTCTTTCTTGGAGCTTTAGGAAAAAATGTTTCTTGAAATATCAAGAGAATGTGAACAGTTTATTGAAATGATAATTAATTATAATTAAGATTATCTAAAAAATATTAACAGTAATAATAAAAATCAAATTATTTCAGGCTTTTACCATGTTTGATATGCATAAAAATAGAAGTGTTTACTCAAAAAACTCAAATAAAATGCTAATTAAAAGAAAACAAACATGCATAACTATAGGTTGAAAATACAGGTTTCCACTGCGATCGAAAAGTAGTGCATTTTTCTGAAAACTTTTTATAAGCCAAAATGGCATAAAAGCAATGAAGCAATTAAGATTAATTTATACTGAAAAATTGCTGAGGGGGGGGGGGTCACAACCCTCAAAATGAGTCATCGGGGCTTTGGGTAGTATGAAATACAAGAGACATGGATGTAGGAGATAGAGGATAAGTGTGAGCTCTGTACCAATATCAGCTCACTGCAAAAGAAACAGTGAATGCTATTGTTTTTAGATTTTTTTGTAAAAGCAAAAAAAGTATTAAAAAAGCAAAGTTTTGAAAAGCAGGGGATACCTGTATAAGAGATTTAAGGGATGTAAGAGGTCTTGCTTCCCAAACTAACCTCAACTGTAAAGAACTATTGTATTGACTTATGTATTATGTGAGAAATCTAATACAAGAAAAATCAAGGTCAGAATTAGGGGTACCAATATACTTGTGTGAAAAAAAAAAAAAAAAAAGAATCTTTCAAGAATTAAAAAAAAGATACAAATTTACAAGATTACTGATTTTTAGCTACAAAAAGTGAAGGTTGCATTATATTTGAGACCACATTTTTCACAAATGAATACAGTAATTTCTAAAAGGAATTTCCATTCATTAAGATCATTTATAGAACTAAAGTCAAATTAATAAGAGAACAAAATTCAAACAATATTAATGCCCTTGATTATCAATGATCAAAGGCTTGTCAGTGATAAGTCAATTAGTTGAAATGAAAAGTTATAAAAAAAAAGTCTAGTGTAGATAGAATTAATCAATGATTATTCACCTGTCTGCAACCACAGGTATAGATAGCCTCAGTATGTTAATAATCTATCTACATAATGAATTGTGTGATTTTTTTCCTACTTCCTAACTGTAATAATGGACTTTTCCACCTGAAGGTAACAAATTTACTGATAAAAATATCTCCTACCCATCATTAAAACAATGAACACTTCCACTTAAATAAATGCAGTCACTTGTTAATAAAATCTCAGATGAAATTGATAAGACGTACACATCAATTTATAACTAAGAAGTCTTGAAGTAAGTAAGAGAATGTGGAAAAAATAGCTCAAACGCAATGAATATTTAGCTGAAGGCATGGAAATCAGATATACATAAATATATTCTCTTTAAAAAACAAAAAATCAACTCTTAGAAACTTATGAATTTTTTCACAGGGATTAACCAGTTTCAGTAAATAATTGTTTTGTAGGATGTTAACCTGGCAATGAAGGCTCTTGAAAAAGCAGGTGTTGATTTCAAATTCTCATGAAGGCAATATAATGCAAATGAAATAGATATCTAATTTTCAAGGTTTTTTTAAAATGCAGTAATATTTAGAATTTTTGCCTGAGACAAGTACTACCATTCTCTGAACTTCCTGATTGGCAATAATTGGTCTGACTTGAGAAGCATATTCCTGATAATTCTTAAGCTTATTTAAATGAAGAAAATTCATTCCAATCATTATAAAAGCAAAAGTGGAAAGTAATCTCTCTGTATTAGATTGGAAGATAAAA